>CM046037.1:44128201-44728201 GCA_025215565.1 Flaveria ramosissima | reverse complement strand
TCTTGATATTTACCGAATATTATACTTTGACTTAGTTCTTCGCTGTTCTGAAACATGATAGTACATAAGTCTGAGTTCAGGTATGATATAAGGTAATTGTGAGAGACGTATGTAGTCAAGATGGGATTTGTCACTCTTATTCGTTGAGAGTAAGATGTCTAAGGCATGATAAAGTTAAATCAATAGAGAATGATCACTTTGTGTCTGTAGGATTTAACATGACATCTGTGACAAAATGATAGATGATTGATTCACCTAAAACATTTCAAGTATGGTACTTGAAGGAGATGATGTTATTGTATGGCACTTAGTCATACGTATTAAGGGTAGTAAACCGTTGTTAGGCGGTATTTACTGCTTGTGCAAGTGGGAGATTGTTGGATCTTGTATGCCCAAGACACATACAAGATTGATGTGGTTAGTACGTTATGATCCAAGTCGGGTCATACCCAATAACAAGCTAAACAAACACTAATAAATATTTATTTGTTGATGAGATCAAACAAATAAATATAACACCAATTTAGAAAATTGGTTTTCTAAAACTTTGCTTTTGTAAAAGAACAACATTATATGGATAATTTGTTCATGAGATATTATTTGTTTGTTATTTAAATTGGTTAAATAATAACAAATAAAAGTGTGTTGATGTTATAAAATTAAAATTAGTTTTAATTTTATAAACTTAGGTTTAAAAGGAGTACATTTTATAAAAGATTAAAAAAGCGAGGAAAACCCTTTTTGGGTTTTGGGCATTTCGGCTGCCCAAGGGCCTTATGGTCCTTGTGTTTTTGTCTTAAGTCTTTTGGAAGACTTACAGCCTCCTTAGCACTCTTTCTCCAAACACTTTCTTCTACACACACTAAAGCAAAACTCTCTCAAGGAGCTGAAATTTTCGGATTCTAGAAGGCAAAAGTGAGCTGAAATTTCGGGTTTGGGCTGCACTTCAAAGATTTATTGGCTGAAATTTCGGATTGTTCAAGAGGGGTTTGATCTTGGTGCTCTAATACCTAACAAGTTAGGTGTTTGCTAAAGCTTGTGGGTATACAAGCTTGAGGTCTTCTCTTTTGGAGGCTAGACATTCAAGAACATCATCTTCTTCATCTCTTCCACCTTCAATAACTTGTGCAAGAAAGGTTGTTTCTTTGTACACCCTATGGTTGTTGTTTTTGGTTTTGATAGCATACTATTTCACATATATATATGATCCTTTTTACTTGGGTTTTGTTTGAGCTTTCAAATGATGAAATTTTCAGATTATAAACAACATGTGAAAACCTTTTTCCGCTGCGTTTTTTTATAGTTTAAATGGTTAAAATAGTTTTGTTTTACATGTTACAAAACCCAACAATATTTTGAGCTTCCGTAGGAGTTACAGGATTATCTACGGATGGTATATGTGCATCTGCAGATGCAGAGTCAGCAGCTGCTGATGAAGTGTTTCCATCTGAGAGCATGGAACAACTGTTGTATGAGTACTTGATGAATCATTTCCAATTTTTGTTGTATCTTCTTGAGAGCATGGAACAGCTGCTGAGACATTATTCATATCTCTGGATACACAATGTACATCTGCGGATGCAGAGTCAGCAACTACTGATTAAGTGGTTCCATCTGAGGATGTGCATTCAGTTTGCTGGACTTGTGTAGCATCATTGTCATTATTTTTTGGTCCTTGTTCCATGATACTTGATATGTGTGTCCTTGGAGGATCAGCAGATAATGACACTTCATTCATATTTGGGGGAACAAATGGATAACGTGTATCATCAGATCCTGCATTATTCAAATAAGCAGAGTTAAGTGAGTCTGTTAGTGCATCTATATCAAACAACCATGATGATCCTTTAGCTAATTTAGGAAATAAGGATTCAGAATACATTAGGAGTTTCTTCCACAATGTTATGTTGTGGAATGTAGATTCTATAGGATTTAGATGTTGAAGAATATCCAACAAAAAAACCATCATAGGCTTTTTCAGAAAATTTTCCCAATTGTTCTTTTGTGTTTAAAAGAGATACATGACACACAAAAGCTCTAAGATATCCTATGTAAGGTTTTCTTTTAAATAAAATCTCATAAGGTGTTTTATTATGTTCTTTGACAATCAATGTCCTATTTTGAACATTGCATGCTGTATTCATTGCTTCAGCCCAAAAGGTGATTGACAATTATGAATCAGCTAGCATTGTTCTTGCTGCTTCAATAAGTGTTCTGTTTCTTCTTTTAGCAACTCCATTCTGTTGTGAAGTTCTTGGTGCAGTGAATTGTCTTGCAATACATTTATTCCTGCAAAAGGAATCTAAGTCAGTATTAACAAATTAAGTTCCATTGTCACTCTTGAAAATTTGAACTTTTAAATCAAGTTGATTCTCAATCTTGATGACAAATTCCATTTATGTTTTTGATGTTTCACTCTTTTGTTTTAAGAAGAAGACCCATATGAATCTAGTGAAATCATCAACTATCACCAAACAATATTGCCTCTTTCCAATGCTCATCACATTGGTTGGACCAAACAGATCCATGTGAAGCAATTTGAGTGGTGTAGTGTTTGAATTGATAATTTTGGATTTATGAGACACTCTGTGTTGTTTTCCTTTATAACAAGAAGGACAATGGTTTGAACAATAAAACTCTTTCTTTGACAATCCAATGACTAAGTCATTTTTCACTAATTTGTTCATGTTCTTCATGTTAGAATGAACAAGCCTTCTATGCCATAATTGAGATTCATCTTCTGATGACTTAGATAGGAGGCATGTTTCATGTCTTGTGAGTGACTTGCTGTTCATATCCAAAACATGTGTTTCCTTTTCTTGATGCTTTAAGAAAGATCCAATCTTCTGGAACAGAAAAACCTGGCTTAAGGATGTAACAGTTAGTGTTATCAAATAATGTGGTATAATTTTGATCACAAATTTGAGACACACTCTTTAAATTATATTGTAAATTTTCACAATAGTTTACTTTCTCAAATTTGAGCACACCATTAGTTACCATTCCTTCACCAACTATTTTACCTCCCTTTTTATCCCCATCAAATGCCACATATGAGCCATTTTTATGCTTGAACTCATGGAGAAGTGAACAGTTTCCTGTCATATGCCTGGAACAACCACTGTCAACATACCACTTGTTGTCTGCTCTCCAAGATTGTTCCTGTATACAGAAAGAAATCAGTTAGAATTAACAACCCAAGCCTTAATGACCTTGGGTTTGCTAGCAGTGTCTAAATTTGTTACTCCTTCATGAATAAGTCATGAAGTTTTAGCATTAATTTTAGTTTTGATTTATTCATTTTGAGTTGTTTCAGGTGAGGATGATTCTGTTGAAGATGAGGTTGTTGAACTAGGTCCTGGTTTCTTGATCTCTTCTTCATTCACCTTATTTTTGTTGGTTTGATGCTTTGGTTTTGATAATGAATCTTGATTGTTGAAAGTTTCATTATCTATTGATTTTGAATGAGGTACATGAGTGCCCTTTTCAAAATTATCAAAGAAAGCATCTTCATCATATGTTTCTTTTTCAGTCAAATCCACCTTTTTGTGAGGTGTTTGATTGCTAAAATGCTGTTCTTTTCTTCAAAGGATGAACATCAGTGGATGTTTTCTCCTTTGGTTTTAGCTTTTGTTTTTGTTGTGCCTTCTTAATTTTTGAATCTTTTTCACAATCAATAGATTGAGTGTCTGATTCAGCTTTATCTGATTGTTTCTTCTTTGTGCTCTTTATCTTGTTTTTTTTGTTGGAATAACATTCCTAAGTTGAATGATTTTTTTGTTACAAATAGCACAATGTTTGTTGAAGTAGCAGTCAGATGTCATGTGATTGTTCATATTATAAATAGAACAATAACTACTGAAGTAATAATCTTTAGTATTATGGTTTTTCATGTCACACCATCTGCAATACATCTCCTCTGATTCTTTGTCAGAATCAGTTACTTTCTTCTTCTTTCTCAACTTTTGAGGCTTTGCATCCTTTTTTAGTTTTGAAGCTGATTTATCCTCTTTCAGCTTTTGAGGCTTTGATTGTTTGTTGCTGATTTTGCCTTCTGTAGATCATCTACTGAATCAGCAGATTTGGTTTTCCGCAGATCTTCTACTAAAGAAGGTTTCTTCTCTCGCTGAGGATCAGCTGATTGCTTCTTCTTTCCTTTATCTACCAAAACTGTGTGTACTGCCTCAGTAGGTACACACTTATCATTTTCTTCATTTGAAGATTTTTGTTGCTGATGAAGGTCTTGAAGACCTTCATTTAGCTGAGCTATTCTCTTGCAAATCGTCTTCGGCATGTTTCTTTATTTTGGAGGATATGGGAACTTTGTTTATTCACCAACTTTGGGAATGAATGTTTCTTCAAGGACTTTTGGAATGTTTGTTTCAAAAAAAACATTCTTACAAATGTTCAGTAGATCATCATCATGTTCATCAAAACCCAAGTCATCACACTCATCAAAGT
This sequence comes from Flaveria ramosissima, assembly GCA_025215565.1. NCBI lineage: Eukaryota > Viridiplantae > Streptophyta > Magnoliopsida > Asterales > Asteraceae > Flaveria > Flaveria ramosissima. Next base: position 44,723,740 of record CM046037.1, on the reverse strand, counting down.
CAAATTCTGAGACATTTTGATTAATCTTTTCTTATTCAGAAGACTCAGTTTCATTCACCTCAGTTTTATTATGAATAACTTGTTCATTAGAGTTTGTTTCAAACTTGGTGCTTGGCATAAAATGATTTGACAAGTTATTTGTCATTGATTCAGGTAAAGGTGAGTATGTATTGTTTATAGGAGGTGCCATATCATTATATCCCAACCCATACCTGTTCTTTGATTCAATATGAGAATTTAATAATTTCTCATACTGCTGAGATGAAAGATGAAACTTTTGAAGTTTCACTTTAGTTTATGCATGATCAGTCATGGATTTAGTTAAGGAAGTGGTCAGATGCTCAACTTGTGCTTTTAAACTGTAATTATCTGAAACAAGTTTATCTAAATCCTTTTGTAAAGAGTTAATTTTTGACTTTGATATAATTTACATTCTCTTACATGAGATTCATTCAAAATCATTGTTTCTTTAATTTATCAGCCAGTTGTTGAGCATGGACTCTATATCTTTCAACTTCCTCAACACATATTGATGAACATAACCTATCTCTTACCTCTCTAGCTATAGGTGGAATTTTGTTTTCCATGTGAGCCATTAAAACTTGATTTTCTTCCAAGACTTCCTTCTCATACATACTCCAGTCATAGGTTCCATCTTGAAGTATGATCAGCCCAGTTTCTTTAGAGTTACTTGTTACTGCTGATGTATTTATGGCTAGTGGGGATGAGTTGGTAATTTGTGGTTGTCCGAAAGATCTTTTAGATGATGATGGTTGGTGAGACTGATGTTGCTGATGTTGCTGATGTTGTGTCAAATCAGGATTTGATTGTTGATTGCATTCTCTAGAAAAGTGTCCATAGAGATTGCACTTGAAGCATCTTACCTTTGACTTATGAACACCATTCTTTGATGATTTACTTGCAGCAGCCAAATTTTTATTTCTCCTAAGATATTGTTTGGCTCTATAAGCAATCATTGCCATTTGCCATTATAGATCCATCTCCTCCATTACATCTGGATGTAATTCTTCCAAGTCTCGCTGGCAAATGTTGGTAGATGTTAATGAGCTTCCCAGGTAAGCTTGAAAACTTGAACTAAAAGCTGCAAAAGCTGCTTCCCAGGTAAGCTTGATGAAGACTTTGCTGATGATGTATCTCTTCGATCATCAGTTCTTCCTTTATCTTTTCTTGACTTACTTTGAGAAGATTTCTTTGAAGGCTTTGATGCATAGAAACTTACTTCCTCTTCATCTTCACTAAAAGTACAAGAGTTATCACTATCATTGTTGAAAATAAAGGCACTTCGAGCACTTTTTGTTTCTTTAAAGTGATAGCTGAGACATGTGTTCTCACACTCTTATTTCTTGATTTTTCATCCATTTCAAGAGCCTCAACTTTAGCTACCAATGACTAAACAAGTTGCTTTGAGGTCAATGGTGCTCTTTAACATGGACACAGTTTGCTTCCAACTTTCAGGCAAAGTATGGAGCATCTTCTTGTTTAATGCCTCTTTTGTGTATTTCAACTCCAAGATATTCATCTCTGTTACAAGTTGCATAAATCTATGGAGTTGTTGAAGAATTGATTCACCCTCAATATGATGAAAGGTTTCATATTGTGAACGAAGGGTGTCCTTCCTAATGCTTCTGATTTCATCACTCCCTTCACAGAGTGTATGAAGAATCTTCCACAAGGAATTTGCTGTTTTATAATTCTCATATCTGATCAATATTTCTTCAGGTAAAGCCATTAAGTAAGTTGTATGCTTTAATATCGACTTTAACCTTCTTAATATCATCAGGTGACAGATCCTTTGTACTTATGGGTTCATTATTGTCATTATAATCCGTCCCCAGAGTGGGTGGAATATAAGGACCTTCAGTTATTGACACCCATAATGTCACACCCCGGGCCCAGGTAGGGTGGGACGTCATAGACTAGCAACAACATATGGCAGCGGAAACAAACCATTAAAAGAGCTCAAAGGAGAGAATATCACATGGCATTAAACGTTTTCAAAAGGTATTGGGGATAGAAACAAATCAAGCCCCTAAATGAGTTTTACAACCAATCATAAAAATAAATTGTACTTGATCAACACAAATTTAAATTTGTTATAATTGTTCATTAAGGAAAATATGCCAATGCCATGGTCGCGGGGATACGTCTAGGTCTTCACAACAGCTAGGATCTCTTCATAAATTACCTGAAACATGCTCAAAAGAAATTTGTGTCAACTAAAAAGTTGGTGAATTCAAGTGCTTAAAGGTTAAAAACAAAAAGGACTTAACAAATCCTTATTTGATAAAAGGAACAAATCATAGTTTCAACATCGTGGGAAAATCATAATCAACCACACACTCAGTCCCGGTTGGCCTCTTCTAAAGTTGTGTTTAACCGGATATTCCCGAAGGAAGAACTGAGCCCCAAACCAGTGAACGATACCTGCCCGGATGGTTCACCATAGTTTCTTAACAAAACCTGTCACATGCCATAAACGACCCCTTAGGATCTCAGTGGGGTACCCTTCCTGGAACGGAAGCCACTCTGTGTGGGGGATTCCCCAAATAGATCTATCCATATAAACAAGCGGTTCACGAAAGATTTAATGATCATGATATAAGTATCAGCAGGTAACCATAAATCTTACATACAATCACCAAGTAAAGCACAAATATAGTTCATAGATAACAGAGCATGTTTCACCCCAAAACAGTAGTAAAAAGAGGGATCACTAGAACTCACCTTAGGTGTTAAGTCAAAATACTCTTCGTGTGCCGGGAGTGTCTCAAGTCTAGCACCCTAACATGAATATATTAAGTGATAAATTACTGCTCTAAACTTATTTAAGGTGCAACAAGCGTGTCAAGACTTTAGTTATCGGATAAGGCTTTGATTCGCGAAGGTTTGTATAAAAAGTTTCCTTTTAGGGCAGGTCATGTTTTCTCAATGTAATTTGGGATTTTTACATCATTAGGTTAACGATATAAGGAAATTTTGTTGTTCATGTGATTATTAGTTTCATAGAAGTTGGTTATAAAGTTTGGTAAAATTTTACAGTTTAGTCCCTCAAGTTTCAAAATTGACAGTTTCTACCCTCAAGTTTGGTTTCTTGTTCTTTATGACACTTAAGACCAAAAATCAGGTTCTTAGAGTAAAAATTGTCTTATTATTGATTAAGTGTTCCAAAATTCCAGTTTATGGGTCCGGTTTAAAATCTATGCGTTTAACGTTCCCGGTTGTGGTAAAACCGGAGAGTTTTAACGGTTAATTTAGGATTTCAATAAATTTGGGTCTCGGACCAGTAGGTACCATCTAAAATATATTTTTATAAGTTTTAAGTCCTTAAATTGTGAAATTTTGCCTCTAATAGTTGAAAGTCTCGTTTTTACGTTTAACCCGTTAAAACGCGTTTTTAACCGTATTTGACCATTTAAAGCTTGTTTGACCAATATTCCAAATCCTTTAGGTCTTTTATCATTTAAATTTCTGAAATTACATGATTTTTATAAATCTTATCTTTAAACTCCTTTTTCTTGGATTTTTCTCAAAAATGATGCTCGGTTGGTACCCGTTTTTAGTTAAAACGCCATTTAAATGTTCTTTTGACCATTTAAATTACCCATTGACTCCAGAACACTTTATTAACCATTATTAAGCCTGGAATTATTTTTAAAATGGTTAACACCATATTTTACTATTTTTAAGGTTGTTTTTACCATGTTTCGGGTCCCGAAAACAACTAAAATGGGTCTAATCTTAGCATGTCCTTAATTTCCAGAGATAAACCATTTGTCACACACTTAATATTCATCAAAAATTTCTGAAATTATGTCCAAACTCATGGCTAGGTTACCCAACACAACAATGAACCATCAACTAAGTGATTTAGCCATAACCGACCATAACACATGTGTAATCCTTGCAAACTTGTATTCAAACATTACCAAAACCTCATTTAACTTTAAAATCAGATTATTAGGGTGTTACCAAGTTGTTCATGAGCAGGTTGTAAACCTTGGTTAAGAGGGTTTTCAAACAAGTGCCTAGATTGTAACATTTCTTGTAAAAAGAAGGTTTTTAAGGTGTATCTTGAGCTATAACCATATATCCATGGTGTATATTCCTTTGTAACTTTCAAAACAGGTTATTAGGATTCCATTAAACCATTAACAAGCAGGTTATAAGTTTTGCTTTCAAGGGTTACAAGATTTACAAGTTAGATGGTGCAAAGAGTCCAAAAATAGGGTTTTCATGGTGGAAATCGGTTTCCACCTTAAGAATGACCAATATAACGTGTGAGATACCTCTTGTGAAGTTGAAGGCTCCTCAAGAACAAGATAATAGCATCATGTTTCTGCTACAACAAAGAGAGGAGGTGTTTTTAAAAGAGAAGTGAAAGAAACACATGAAAAGACCATTTTCGGGTGACATGAAGCTTACACTTTGTGTTGTTCACGTTTTGGAGAGTGTAGATGGTCTTGGATAGCTCGAAACTCCTTGGACAAGGCTGTAGAATCTTCTAAAAAAGCTGGAAAAGTCGAACAGGATGTAGAGGTGTGTCCAAACTCGCGAATACGACCACCTTCTTGTGCTTTTCGGTCGACCGGGTATGTGAATGCCTTGTTCTTCGATGAACAAGGCTGGAAATCTAGAGAGAATGGTTTTAGTGTGTGTTTTTGAGTGTGTAATTAGCTGATGTGAGTTTGAGAGAATGAGAGAGAGAGGTGTAGTGATAAGGGTCTTTGCATGAAACTTGAATGGTGAGAGTGTGGGTGGTGTAGAAGAGAGGTGAGTGGAGGGAGAGGGGGCGGCCGAAACTTGGCATCTAGTGGGTGTTTAAGTTTAAATTTTAATTGTAAATAATAATTAAGTAGTGTAATTTTGTAGTATTGGATAGAATATATTATTTGGTGGATGATGTTAATTGTAGTATCTTGTGCATGTCCATGCATGCATGAACCGAAAATTTATAAGTGTGAATGTATGCTCATATTTTAATTGTTTCACTTGAGATTAAATTTTGTAAGGGTGGCTAGTTAACATTCCCGGGACACCAAGTTTTAAAAAGGTAAAACCTAACTAACTAAAAATCAATAAAATCACATGAAATCATAAAATGGATCAAATAGCAAGAAATGTTTCTAAATTCATGATAGGGTTGGATTGTTTCTATTATTAGTACTCATAAGACGGATAATGATGCAAGTAAATTAGGGTTAGAATAACAACCTAGAGGCCGGTTATCACATTCTCCCACTGTTTAGGAAATTTCGTCTCGAAATTTTAGCTTCAATTAGAGTCTGAACGGGTGGGTTTGAAGAGGTGTGGATAATTCTTTCTCATCTCATCTTCACGTTCCCAAGTAAATTCTGGTCCTCGCTTTGAGTTCCATCTAACCTTGACCTTCGGTATGCGGCTCCGCCTGAGTTGCTTGACCAAGCGGTCTGTGATCTTCACGGGTTCCTCCACGAAATACAGCTTGTCATTGATTCTTGCTTCTTTCAATGGTAGCTCCAGGGTTTTGTCTAGCATACACTTCTTCAAGTTTGACACATGAAAAGTGTCGTGTATGTGGCTCAACCCTTGGGGTAGCTTCAACTTGTAAGCCACTGGGCCAATTCTTGCCAGTATTTCAAATGGTCCAATGTATCTCGGGCTTAACTTTCCTCTCTTTCCGAACCTCACGGTTCCCTTCCATGGTGCTACCTTTAGCATTACTTTGTCGCCCACTTGAAACTCTAAAGGTTTTCGTCTCCTATCAGCGACTTCTTCTGCCGGTCTCTGGCTGCTTTTAGTCGCTCCTTAATTTTAAAGATCTTGTTAGTGGTCTCCAACACGATGTCGGGTTCCATTACTTGGCTATCACCGATCTAATTCCAGCTCAATGGTGATCGGCACTTCCTGCCATATAGAGCCTCATACGGAGCGGCTTTAATACTCGCGTGGTAACTATTATTATAGGCGAATTCCACCAAAGGGAGATGGTTGTCCTAGTTTACGCCAAAGTCAATCACGCAAGCTCTTAACATATCTTCCAACGTTTGAATAGTCCTTTCTCTTTGACCGTCGGTTTGAGGGTGGTATGCAGTGCTTAGATCCAAACGGGTTCCTAAAGCCTGCTGGAATGATTTCCAGAAACGTGAAGTGAAATGGCTATCACGGTTGGAGATGATCAACAAAGGCACTCCATGCCTCGTTACTATCTCATCGACATATAGTTGGGCCAATTTCGTCATGTCGTAGTCTTCTCTTATTAGCAAAAAGTGAGCTGACTTCGTTAGCCTATCCACTATCACCCAAATGGCATCATGGCCTCTAAACGTTCTGGGTAACTTTGTAACAAAATCCATCGTGATGTTATCCCATTTCCATTCTGGGATTTCGGGTTGTTGTAACGTTCCTGACGGTTTTTGATTTTCAGCTTTTACCATGGCACAGGTTAGACATTTCCCAACATAAATAGCGATTGATTTCTTGATCCCAGGCCACCAGAAAAGTGCCTTTAGATCCTGGTACATCTTATCACTTCCAGGGTGAATCGAATACCTAGACTTGTGTGATTCGTCGAGGATTACTTCTCGAATTCCTCCGTGCTTCGGCACCCAAGTTCTCCCTTCGTACCTGTATGTACCATCGTCACCTGTCTCAAATCGCTTTTCCATTCCAGTTAACCCTTCTTCTGTTAACCTTTCTTCCTTTAATTCCTCGTTTTGAGCTTCTCTCAGTTTTGCGATAAGGTTGGTATACACACTCATCCTTAAGGCTCGTACACGAAGAGGCTTTTTCTCTCCTTTTCTGCTCAATGCATCCGCCACAACATTGGCCTTACTGGGATGGTAGCGGATTTCGCACTCGTAGTCGTTTAACAGCTCGACCCATCTTCTCTGGCGCATGTTGAGCATCTTTTGGTCAAGAATGTGTTGCAAACTTCTATGGTCAGTGTAGATGATGCACTTCGTGCCATAGAGGTAGTGCCTCCATATTTTGAGAGCAAACACCACGGCACCCAATTCCAGATCGTGCGTCGTATAGTTTTTCTCATGATCGTTCAGCAGCCTAGATGCATAAGCAATTACCTTATTGCGTTGCATCAATACACATCCTAGTCCTTGACGTGAAGCGTCACAATAGACCACGAAGTCTTCTACTCCTTCTGGAAGAGCAAGGATAGGCGCACTGCATAACTTCTCCTTAAGCGTTTCAAACGCCTCGTTCTGCTCTCGCTCCCACACAAAGGTTGTGTTCTTCTTAGTTAGTGCGGTCAAGGGTTGCACTATACGCAAGAAGTCTTCTATAAATCGTTGGTAGTAACCAGCCAGCCCTAAGAATTGCCTTATCTCCGTGGGAGTTTCAGGAATCTTCCAATTCTTTATGGCCTCAATCTTGGAAGGTTCAACTTGAATCCCATTCTCATTCACCACATGCCCTAAGAATTGAATCCTACGTATCCAGACTTCGCATTTAGAGAACTTGGCATATAGTTGCTCATTCTTGAGTAGTTCAAGTATTAGCCTGAGATGCTTCTCGTGCTCGTCTTTACTACGGGAGTAGATCAGTATGTCGTCGATAAACACGATAACAAACTTGTCGAGGTAAGGGCAACAAACGCAATTCATGAGATCCATGAATGCTGCTGGAGCATTAGTCAGCCCAAAGGGCATGACTAAATACTCATAGTGTCCATACCTAGTTCGGAAGGCCGTTTTGGGTATGTCCTCTTCTCTTATCTTCAGTTGGTGGTAACCTGACCTCAAATCTAGTTTGGAGAAATAACTTGCTCCTTGTAGTTGATCGAATAGGTCATCTGTTCTCGGAAGAGGGTAACGGTTCTTTATGGTCAGCTTGTTCAATTCTCTGTAATCAATGCACATTCGTAGGGTTCCGTCCTTCTTTTTCACAAACAGTACCCGGGCACCCCATGGAGAGACACTCGGACGTATAAATCCCTTGTCCAGTAGTTCTTGAATTTGCGCCATTAGCTCTTTCATCTCAGGTGGGGCGAGTCGGTATGGTGCGTTGGCTGCTGGTGCAGCACCAGGCAGTAAATCTATCTGGAACTCGACTTGTCGGTTCGGGGGAAGTCTCGGTAGGTCTTCCGGAAACACTTCTGGGTAGTCAGAAACCACGGGAATATCTTCAATCTTCTTCTCGTTTTGGTTCTTCATCACATAAACTATGAAAGCTGGGTATCCCTTCATTAAGCTCTTGGTAGCTTTTAAGTGGGATACCATGGGGTATAGGGTGTTACTCCTTTCGCCTTGTACCACTACCACTTCCTTTTTACTCAACGGTATCTTGAGTAGACGCTCATCACATACGATTTCGACTCTATGCTTAGCTAGCCAGTCCATACCAACAACCACATCGAATCCTCCTAACTTAATGGGCATCAGGTTTATCCTAAACGTATTTCCCTTTAGATCCAGCAAGCAATCTCTGATGACTTCATTAGTTTCTAAAATGTTACCGTCAGCTAATTCTATGGTAAACGTATCGGTCAAGGCACACGAGCCTAAGTCAATCAAAGGCCTAAAAGTACTAGAGACAAAACTAGCAGTCGCTCCAGTATCGAACAGAACAGTAGCAATGATTGTTTACAAGGAACGTACCGTTAACCACACCAGGTTCCCTACGAGCTCCAGCTGGGTCCATAACGAATGCTCTTCCCTTTTGCTTGTTGTACTTGGCATCCTTGTCTCTACCTAGCTTAGGACACTTGTTCCTCATGTGCCCTGAATCTCCGCATTCATAGCATTGTTTTCCTGGTGCGTAAGTGCAGTCTTTGATTAGATGGCCTGTTTTCTTGCATCTAAAACAGGGCATCGGGTTACATTCCCCTTGATGGTGTAGTTTGTACTTGTTGCAAAATGGGCTTGTCCCCGAGTACAGTCTCCGGGTCTTGCTTCCCTGATCATCGCGCCTCGCACCTTCAGAACTCTTTCTACCTGACCCGCTACTACTTCCAACCGCTCTCTTTACTTCAGACCACTTTCTTTTCTCACCAACAAACTTCCTCTTCTTATCAGCCCTTGCTTGCTCAGTCCATCCAGCCCTAACTAGGTCATCAGTCAAACTGCTGGTAAGGTCAACCGCAGCTTGTAGGGTTGAAGGATGGGAGGAACAGACCATTCCCCTAACTCTTGGGTGTAGCCCCCAGATGAATCGTGCTACACCTTTAGTTTCAGGTGTCACTAGATGGGGAACAAGTCGGGATAGAGCTAAGAAACGATTGATATATTCCGAGTAGTTAGGACCTTTCATTTCCAGACTTAGGAATTCTGTCTCCAGCTTCTCGAGTTGATTGATGGGGCAATACTTGCTGGTCATTAGCTCTCTGAATTCAGTCCAACTCATTCGATTAGCCACATGTCTTCCACGGGTTTGAGTAATTGACTTCCACCATTCAAGAGCTGATCCCTTGAGGGATTGTGATGCGAACCTCACCATATGGTCCATCTTGCACTCGCTAATGTCCAAGACAGCTTCCATTTCGTCAATCCATCTTTAAGTCTCTATAGCACCCTCGGTGCCGTAGAAGTCCTTAGGCTTACATGCCATGAAGGTCCTATAGGAGCATCCGTTCTTTAACGCCTCGGCTTCCTCGTCGTGGCCCTCGTCGTTTGCAGGCCGATCATTACCATTAGCATTATCTCAATCAGCATTTATCTGAGTGATAATGGTCGGGATGGCGTTAACCAGTTGCTGAGCTACGAGGTTAGCAATTCTCTCATCGCTTTCTTGATTAGCATTTTCCCTGTGGGGAGTTCCTGGTGGAGTAGGTTGGTTTCCAGTCTGTCTGGCTTCCTCACGGCGGCCCTTAGTGGCTCCTCGCCGTCCAAATCGTGTTCCTCTGCGAGTCGGCATTCTGATAGTATCACAAATAGATTCGTTTAGCATCTCAAAATTTGTTTCGAATAGCTTATGCATCATTACCCTATTATACCATGCCTCGGGAAGAGGGATCATGACGTGCACAGATGTATATACAACCTACTAAGAAATTCTTACAAGGTCCAATTCAAAGCATGTCATAACAGTTAGACAATCAATTAGAAAGGGGCACAAACCAATTACAAAGCACAACACAACATATTGCAATTCAATATAAATAGTCCAATAATATAGCATCCAAACAAACAGTTCATAGATAAATAGAGATAGTAGTATCATCAGCAAAGTTGAATCAGAGTCAAGCTCTTACAAATTGGAAGGTGCCATCACCCCCATGATAATAATAATAATAATAGTATCGAATAATAATTCAAATAGTTTCCTTCTATTGTCTAAAGACAGATAATCCCGCTGCTTACCCCTGCTCTCACATCCACTTTTTCTTCAGCCATCCAAACCATCTTGAAATCTTATTTCTCTGCTCCTGCTCCAAACGCTGCACTCCATGTGTAGCCATCATAGCCTGGAATTTAGCAGACTGGGAGGTCCGAGTGGCGTGCTGAAGAGTCAACTCGTGACGACGAACAGTCCTCAAGATTTCAGTCGCATCAGAGGGTCCTACGTCGCTTGCCCGGCGGCTCGATTGGGAGTACCTATCACCAGCCAGTACGCTAGGGCCGTCATACATACTGTGCCTCGGTGGCATCAGGTGCTCATCATGTGGGTCAAACAGCGGAGGTGCTGGCATCGGAATCCTAACAGGCGGGGGAGGAGGAGGAGGCATCCTAAAGGATACTGAGGATCCTGGCCTAACACTCATGCAAGGACGGGTGACAGTACGCGCACCCCTATTCCCAATAGGTGGGATAGGTGAGTGGTTAGAAGCAGCTATGTGAGGAGAGTAGGAACGCCTTCGGCTCCTGGAAGGTGATGTGGAGGAAGAGTCCTCAGAAGCTTCAGTGTCATCTGACGTGACGGATATCCATCCTGGATGTCCGCATCTCCGGAGGTACGCTTCATACTCAGTATGAGGCTTCGCCCATCTTAGGGTCCCGGTAGGAGTGGTCTCAGTGTCAGGGTGAGCAGGCGCCCTACCTTTATCAGCCATAGTCATTGTGTCCCGTAAGAAATACATCATGAGTAATTTGGTTTCTCATAGCTCATGATTATAATAATAGTACTAGTAATAGTAGTGATGGCATTAGTATCTGTTATTCCAACATATAATTGTCCGTGTTGCCCAAATCAGTAGTCTCTTTAAATAGTATCGGATAACATAGTTCATCATTAAAATCATTTAAATCCCCTTTTTGAAATAAGTTTCAAAATCATCAATGTTAATCAGAAAAAGTCCAACCATAACCTAAAGGTCCTGATGGAAATTACGCGTCCGGTAAATTCATGATTACGTTGATCAAGTGTAATCATCAATTTACCCAACCCGATCATCCCAACACTTCGCACAAGGACAGTCCTAGGGTATCAGGGTTGTATCCTAGGGTCTACTATGGTATTCCTGACTTCTCTACAACCTTTGGCTCTGATACCACTCTGTCAAACCCCGGGTCCAGGTAGGGTGGGACGTCACAGACTAGCAACAACATATGGCAGCGGAAACAAACCATTACAAGAGCTCAAAGGAGAGAATATCACATGGCATTAAATGTTTTCAAAAGGTACCGGGGCTAGAAACAAATCAAGCCCCCAAATGAGTTTTACAACCAATCATAAAAATAAATTGTACTTGTTCAACACAAATTTAAAATTGTTCAAATTGTTCATTAAGGAAAATATGCCAAAGCCATGGTCGCGGGGATAAGTCTAGGTCTTCACAACAGCTAGGATCTCTTCATAAATTACCTGAAACATGCTAAAAAGAATTTTGTGTCAACTAAAAAGTTGGTGAATTCAAGTGCTTAAAGTTTAAAAACAAAAAGGACTTAACAAATCCTTATTTGATAAAAAGGAACAAATCATAGTTTCAACATCGTGGGAAAATCATAATCAACCCTGCACTCAGTCCCGGTTCGCCTCTTCTAAAGTTGTGTTTAACCGGATATTCCCGAAGGAAGAACTGAGCCCCAAACAGTGAACCATAGCTGCCCGGATGGTTCACCATAGTTTCCTAACAAAACCTGTCACATGCCACAAACGACCCCTTAGGATCTCAGTGGGGTACCCTTCCTGGAACGGAAGCCACTGTGTGTGGGGGATTCCCAAAATAGATCTATCCATGTAAACAAGCGGTTCACGAAAGAATTAATGATCATGATATAAGTATCAGCAGGTAACCATAAATCCCACATACAATCACCAAGTAAAGCACAAATATAGTTCATAGATAACAGAGCATGTTTCACCCCAAAACAGTAGTAAAAAGGGGGATCACTAGAACTCACCTTAGGTATTAAGTCAAAATATTCTTTGTGTGCCGGGAGTGTCTCATGTCTAGCATCATAACATGAATATATTAAGTGATAAGTTACTGCTCTAAACTTATTTAAGGTGCAACAAGCGAAGGTTTGTATAAAAAGTTTCCTTTTAGGGCAGGTCATGTTTTCTCCATGTAATTTGGGATCTTTACATCATTAGGTTAAGGATATAAGGAAATATTGTTGTTCAAGTGATTGTTAGTTTCATAGAAGTCGGTTATAAAGTTTGGTAAAATTTTACAGTTTAGTCCCTCAAGTTTCAAAATTTACAGTTTCTACCATCAAGTTTGGTTTCTTGTTCTTTATGACGCTTAAGACCAAAAATAAGGTTCCTAGAGTAAAAATTGTCTTATTATTGAATAAGTGTTCCCAAATTCCAGTTTATGGGTCCGGTTTAAAACCTATGCGTTTAACGTTCCCGGTTGCGGTAAAACCGGAGAGTTTTAACGGTTAATTTAGGATTTCTATAAATTTGGGTCTTGGACCAGTAGGTACCATCTAAAAGATATTTTTATAAGTTTTAAGTCCTTAAATTGTGTAATTTTGCCTCTAATAGTTGAAAGTCTCGTTTTTACGTTTAACCTGTTAAAACGCGTTTTTAACCGTATTTGACCATTTAAAGCTTGTTTGACCAATATTCCAAATCCTTTACTTTTATCATTTAACTTTCTGAAATTACATGATTTTTATAAATCTTAGCTTTAAACTCCTTTTCCTTGGATTTTTCTCAAAAACGATGCTCGGTTGGTACCCATTTTTAGTTAAAATGCCATTTAATTGTTCTTTTGACCATTTAAATTACACATTGAATCCAGAACACTTTATTAACCATTATTAAGCCTGGAATTCTTTTGAAAATGGTTAACACCATGTTTTACTACTTTTAAGGTTGTTTTTACCATGTTTCGGGTCCCAAAAACAACTGAAATGGGTCTAATCTTAACATGTCCTTAATTTCCAGAGATTAACCATTTGTCACACACTTAATATTCATCAAAAATTTCTGAAATTATGTCCAAACTCACGGCTAGGTTACCCAACACAACAATGAACCATCAACTTAGTGATTTAGCCATAACCGACCATAACACATGTGTAATCCTTGCAAACTTGTATTCAAACATTACCAAAACCTCATTTAACTTTAAAATCAGATTATTAGGGTGTTACCAAGTTGTTCATGAGCAGGTTGTAACCTTGGTTAAGAGGGTTTTCCAACAAGTGCCTAGATTGTAACATTTCTTGTATATAACCATATATCCATAGAGTATATTCTTTTGTAACTTTCAAAACAGGTTATTAGGAGTCCATTAAACCATTAACAAGCAGGTTATAAGTTTTGCTTTCAAGGGTTAGAAGATTTACAAGTTAGATGGTGCAAAGAGTCCAAAAATAGGGTTTTCATGGTGGAAATCGGTTTCCACCTTAAGAATGACCAATATAACGTGTGAGATACCTCTTGTGAAGTTGAAGGCTCCTCAAGAACAAGATAATAGCATCGTGTTTCTGCTACAACAAAGAGAGGAGGTGTTTTTAAAAGAGAAGTGAAAGAAACACATGAAAAGACCATTTTCGGGTGACATGAAGCTTACACTTGGTGTTGTTCACGTTTTGGAGAGTGTAGATGGTCTTGGATAGCTCGAAACTCCTTGGACAAGGCTGGAGAATCTTCGAACAAAGCTGGAAAAGTCGAACAGGATGTAGAGGTGTGTCCAAACTCGCGAATACGACCACCTTCTTGTGCTTTTCGGTCGACCGGGTATGTGAATGCTTTGTTCTTCGATGAACAAGGCTGGAAATCTAGAGAGAATGGTTTGAGTGTGTGTTTTTGAGTGTGTAATCAGCTGATGTGAGTTTGAGAGAATGAGAGAGAGAGGTGTAGTGATAAGGGTCTTTGCATTAAACTTGAATGGTGAGAGTGTGGGTGGTGTAGAAGAGAGGTGCGTGGAGGGAGAGGGGGCGGACGAAACTTGGAATCTAGTGGGTGTTTAAGTTTAAATTTTAATTGTAAATAATTATTAGGTAGTGTAATTTTGTAGTATTGGGTAGAATATATTATTCGGTGGATGATGTTAATTGTAGTGTCTTGTGCATGTCCATGCATGCATGAACCGAAAATTTATAAGTGTGAATGTATGCTCATATTTTAATTGTTTCACTTGAGATTAAATTTTGTAAGGGTGGCTAGTTAACATTCCCGGGACACCAAGTTTTAAAAAGGTAAAACCTAACTAACTAAAAATCAATAAAATCACATGAAATCATAAAATGGATCAAATAGCAAGAAATGTTTCTAAATTCATGATAGGGTTGGATTGTTTCTATTATTAGTACTCATAAGACGGATAATGATGCAAGTAAATTAGGGTTAGAATAACAACCTAGAGGCCGGTTGTCACACATAAGTCAGAATCTGTATAATTCACATGATTCCTGAACTTGATTTTCTAGGATTTAAAATCTGCTTTTGTTTCCAAATTTGGAGGTTGGTATGATGATCCATCAAAGTTACTCATGTTTTGATTTGTTGAATTAAAAATTTGTTAATGTATTTGTTCAAATAAAGTTGAACAATTTATGAATGTCAATCAATAACCAAGATCTACTATTCAATTGATTTGAATATTGACCCAAGTTAATCAAGCAATGAAACAGTACTTGCTGAAGGACAAATCACTGTTTTAATCAATTCACACAAAATTGATTTGCTTAAAAACAATAGATCTAATAAGCAAAAACTGACAAATCTAGTGAAACAAGCAAACAATTAAACACTATTAACACTGATAGATCAATCGATCTAAATTAATGAACACTTGGCTCTGATGTTGGCTCTTATATGACCAAGACACATACAAGATTGATGTGGTTAGTACGTTATGATCCAAGTCGGGTCATACCCAATAACAAGCTATACAAACACCAATAATTAATTATCTGTTGATAAGATCATACAAATATATTGACACCTATTTAGAGAATTGGTTTTCTAAATATTGCTTTTATGATAGAAAAACATTATATGGATAATTTGTTCATGAGATATTTATTTGTTTCATTATTTAAGTTGGTTAAATAATGTCAAATAAAATTGTGTCAAGTTATAAAATTAGACTTTGTTTTAATTTTATAACCTAAACGCATGGAAGAGTGTTTAATTTTAACTAATATCTAATGGTGGGAAACCATTTTAAAAACAAAATTTCGTCCGCCCTTGGGGGCCTTGGGAACTCCATATCTTGTCTTGTTTCATGCAAGACTTTACTACTTTCACACTCTTCCATCATTTGACACTTCTTCTCTCTTCTTTTCACTCAAGCAAGAACACTCAAGAGACCTCTAAAATTCGAATTTGTGGCTGATTTTTGGGGCTGAAAAATTCGGATTTAGAGTAGCTTTGGAAGATTGTTTTGGTGTAAAGCTCCCTAACAAAGCAAGGTGTTTGGAAGAAGCTTGTGGGTATTACAACTTGAGGTCTTCTTCCTTGAAGGATTGCTGCTCAAAAACCATCATCATCTTCAAAGTTTTGACCCTTTTGAGCTGCTGAAAGGTAGTATTTCACAGCTCATTGTAGCTGTGATTTTATGTACATTTACATATGTTCATAGCTTGCTTATTCACATATAATGAGCCTTTTGTTTTGGGTTTGTTTTATACATATATATGTCACCATAAAAACATGAAATTTCAGCTTTATAATCATGTTTTAAAATATATATATCCGCTGCGTTTTTCAGAAAGTTTAAGAGGTTAAACTTGGTTTTATGTTCTAACAAACCCTTCAATGGCATCAAAAGCCGGTTATGTGGATAGGTTGCTTGTTAATGTCCTTTAAAAATCGTTTTATGGGACTTTATAACCCTTTTAAGGGCTGCTATATTCTTGTATGTTGAATCCCCAAACTTTCAAGGTTATATTACACATGCTTGTGATTAAACCTTGAAAGATATGTATGTTGATATGTATGTTGTTTGGACAATGTTTAAAACCCGAAATTTCAGTTTATGTTGGCTGAAATTTCGTGGGTTTTAGAGGGGATTCATTATTAATTTTGGATGATATGATGAATGTTAATATTGGTGCATAACCTAGCCTTTGGCCTTGTGTTGTTTGGATGATTGCAATGGTTGTTTTTGTTTATTCAATGGGGTTGTATTTTTATTCACTTGTGCTTTGTTTAAAATGTAATTTATTTATTATTGGGTTGTAAGAAATAGATTAGGTGCATTTTCATTTTACTAGATATCTTGTATTAGGACTTTATATCTTGTAATATGAAGACATATGCATTGGAAGCACAAAGGAGAAACATGGAGCATTTTGGATGCGGTTTCAAGTGGGAGGCTTTTGGAAGCTTTCTATGTGTTTTGTTATGACCCTTAGGAATGCCTTTGGACCACACTTGTGATGGCAAACAAGTGTGGACCACTTTAGATGCTATGGTTATGCACATATGCTATGTTGTTTTGTTTATATTATTGTGGTTAATAGCATGTATGTGATATTTGCTTTTACTAACCTTTCTATGAACTTAACCAACTAATTAAATGGTTCTTAATCATTAAAAGTTAATAAAAGGTTATTAAAATGATTTAATGATTTAAAGATTAAAATGGGTTTTAATCAAAGGACCATAGGGTATCTTGTATTTGAAAGCATGCAAATACAAGTACATAGAGTTTTCTAAAACTTAAAATATGAAATCTCTAATATTTTAAAATGAGATCCACACCATTCTTTTACACAACACTTGAGTCACTTGGGAACTCTTAGTGGGATAAAGGTCACCTAACCATTTTGAGGGAACTTGTGCTTTGAGGTGAGAATGCCTTATTTGTGGGATAAAGGTCACCTAACCACTTATTTTGACAAACTCACACGTGGATGTACGTAGGGTGTCTTGATTTGCAAACCATGTCAAATGGATCACCTACGATGTGGTTTCCAAATGCTGTTGATGGGATTAACATGCCGACTTTAACTATGATGTTTAAAGTCGATCCCATACCTCTAGAAGTTGCAAATGGTTGCAACCGTCAATCGTTGACCAACTTATTAATTTAAATCGTGGGATAAAGGTCACCTAACCACAATTTAAATGTAATGTTGGGTTCTAGTTTTAATATGAAAATGACCTTAAAAGGTATTAATTATTAAAAAAAATAGTAATATCAAAAATACTAAAATAGATCTTTGTTAAATTTTGTAGATGGCCTCCAATAATGATAATCATGATAACACATCCGCGTCCGCCCAATCTTTACGAGCGATTCTCCAAAAGGAACGTCTAAATCATAACAATTTTATTGATTGGTATCGAAACTTGAGAATCGTTCTCAAGCAAGAGAAACGATCATACGTTTTAGATAACCCTATCCCCGATCAACCTGCTGAGGATGATGAGGAGGCCTTTAATGATTGGCTGAAGTACACTGAGGACTCTGTCCAAGTGTCTTGTCTCATGCTGGCGAGCATGACTCCGGATCTCCAAAAGGAGTATGAACATCACGGAGCTTATGGCATGATAACCCAGCTGAAGGAAACGTTCCAACAGCAAGCGAGGGTTGAGCGCTTCGAAACGGTTTGAGCACTCCATGCATGTCATATGGACGACAACCAATCGGTTTCATCTTATGTACTTAAGATGAAAAGCCACATTGACCGCCTTGAAAGGCTTAATTGTCCTGTCTCGAAGGAATTGGCCACGGATTTGATCCTCAATGGCCTTACCAAGAAGTTCGAGACATTTGTGTTGAACTACAACATGAATGCTTGGGACAAAAGCATTGGTGAGCTTCACTCAATGCTCAAAACGGCCGAGGCGGCCATGGGTAAAAGGGTTTTACCCGTTCTCACTATCAATGAAGGTGGGAACAAGAAAAGGCCTCATCCCACACCCAAGGCAAAGGTTGCCAAGGGTAAGGGACCCGTATGGGGAAAAGGGAAAGGGGTGGTAAGGGTGCCACCCAAACCACAAGAGAAGAAGCAAAAGGTTGCTTTCCAATGACCCATGCTTCAAGTGTGGGGAGATTGGACATTGGGCAAGGAATTGTCCCGTCCATCTCCAAGAGTTGAAAGCAAAGAGGGATGCTGGGCAAACCTCAGGTACAATATACATGATCCATATTGATTTAAACATGACATCCTCTAACACATGGGTATTAGATACCGGATGTGGAACTCACATTTGCAATTTGTTGCAGGGGTTCAAAAGAAGCAGTAACTTCATCAAAGGGGATGTTAGCCTCTACATGGGCAATGGGGCTAAAGTTCAAGTTGAAGCCCCTGGTGACTACATCTTGAAACTTCCAAATGGTTTGGAAGTAATTTTGGACAATGTTTTGTATGCTCCTAGTTTTACTAGGAATATTATTTCTGTAGCCCTATTAAAACAATTTGGATATGTATTATCATGTGTTGAAAATGATATTCATGTTTCTTTTAATGATATGTTCTACTTTAAAGCTATTCCCATTAATGGTATTTATGAATTGGTTCATGAAAATACTTTAATAGTTCATTGTACCAAACTAGCACCAAGAAACTCAAGTTGGATTTGAGTGATACCTATCTTTGGCATTGTCGTCTTGGTCATATAAACAAGAAAAGAATTCAAACACTACAAAAGAATGGTCTTTTAAAAACAAGTGAATATGATTCATTTGATGTGTGTGAGTCTTGTTTACTAGGTAAAATGACTAAGGCACCCTTTAGTGGGACTAACGAAAGGGCAAAAGATTTATTAGGAATCATACATTCGGATGTATGTGGTCCTTTTAAGCCAATGACTAGGAATGGTGAAAGATACTTCATTACCTTTACTGACGATTATAGTCGCTATGGGTATGTGTACCTATTAAGACACAAAGATGAAGCTTTTGAAATGTTCAAGATCTTTCAAAAATGAAGTACAAAATCAACTCAACAAGTTGATTAAAGTTCTCCGCACCGATAGAGGAGGTGAATACCTAAGTGATGCTTTTCAAGATCATCTTAGGAGTTGTGGGATTGTCTCATAACTCACTCCACCTGGAACACCACAACATAATGGTGTGTCTGAGAGGAGGAATTGAACCTTATTAGATATGGTCCGATCTATGATGGCTAGAAGCACATTGCCTCTATCATTTTGGGGTTTCGCTTTGCTCTCCGCGGCCCGTATTCTAAATATGGCTTCAACCAAAAAGGTGGAAAGGACACCTTTTGAGATATGGCATGGAAGAGTTCCATCCCTATCATACTTAAGGGTTTGGGGTTGTGAGGCTTATGTTAAGACTCCTACCCCAAACAAATTGGAAGTTCGATCCACCAAGTGTATCTTTGTTGGATATCCTAGAGATTCTATGGGATATTATTTCTATGATCCACTGGAACAAAAAGTGTTTGTTGCCAGAAAGGGTGAGTTCTTAGAAGCAAAGTTCCTTATGGAAGGAACTAGCAGTAGAACAGTGGATCTTGAGGAAGATCTAGAACCACAACCCGATACACGTTTGGTTGAAACTAGCACTCAATACACACAAAACGTTCGCAGATCTGGTAGAATTAGTAATCCACCTGAAAGATATGGATTTTTCGTTGATGAATGCTATGTGGTAGATTCCGATGAACCAACCACCTATCGTGATGCAATGTCCAATTTGGATTGTGACAAATGGCTTGAAGCCATGAACGTTGAGATGAAATCCATGTATGACAATCAAGTATGGGACTTGGTTGTACCACCTCTTAACTCCAAAGTAGTTGGAAGTAAGTGGGTTTTCAAGAAGAAAACCGATATGCATGGAAACTTGGATACTTACAAAGCTAGACTTGTAGCAAAAGGTTTCACTCAAACTCAAGGAGTTGATTATGATGAAACCTTCTCACCTGTTGCGATGCTAAAGTCTATAAGGATATTGTTTGCCATAGCTGCTCATTATGATTATGAGATTTGGCAAATGGATGTCAAAACCGCTTTCCTAAATGGATATCTTGAGGAAGATGTCTATATGGTTCAGCCTGAAGGTTTTGTCGATCCAAAAGATCCTAATAAAGTATGCAAGTTAAAGAAATCAATCTATGGATTGAAACAAGCATCGAGAAGTTGGAATCACCGTTTTGATGAAGAAATAATTTAATTCGGATTCATCAAGAACGCTGATGAAGCTTGTGTATATAAGAAAGCTAGTGGGAGCATCATCACTTTCCTAGTATTATATGATGATGGCATACTACTATTTGAAAATGACATTCCAACCTTGGAAGGTGTTAAAACCTGGCTTGGAAGTTGTTTTTCAATCAAGGATCTTGGTGAAGCCGCCTATATTATGGGAATAAAGATCTATAGGGATAGATCAAGGCGGTTGATTGGTTTAAATCAAAGTGCATACATTGATAAAATCTTGAAAAGGTTCAAGATGGAGAACTCTAAGAAAGGTACGGTACCTATTCAAAGAGGAACGATATTGAGTACGACTCAATGTCCTAGCTCAAAGGATGAGCAAGATAAAATGAAGGCAATCCCATACGCATTTGCTATTGGATCCATCATGTATGCAATGATATGCACTCGACCAGACGTGTCATGCGCCTTAAGCATGACAAGCCGATACCAGCAAAATCCTGGAAACAGTCATTGGATGGTTGTTAAGAACATACTTAAGTACCTAAGGAGGACAAAAGATATGTTCCTAATCTATGGATCTGGTGATGAGGAACTCGTTGTAAAAAGGTTACACGGATGCGAGTTTCCAAACCGATCGTGATGATTCACGGTCACAATCGGGATATATTTTCATTCTGAATGGAGGAGCGGTCTCTTGGAAGAGCTCCAAACAGGATGTGGTGGCTCTATCAACTACAGAATCAGAATACGTCGCCGCCTCATTGGCAGCTCAAGAAGCTGCATGGTTGAAGAAATTCATTGCCGATCTAGGGGTTGTCCCTTCCATTCAGGACCCCCTAGAGATCTTTTGTGATAACGAGGGTGCGATTGCTCAAATCAAGGAACCTCGTGCTCATCAAAAGACTTGGCACATTGAGCGGAGATTCAACTACATACGAGATGAAGTTGAAAAGGGAAAGATATGTATTCGCAAAGTTCACACGGATCAAAACATTGCGGATCCTCTCACGAAGCTCCTTGAAAAGGCAAAGCATGAAGGTCATACTTGTGCCATGGGACTTCGATATTCTATTGATTGGATTTGATCTGTAATTTTGTATTTGGATATGTGGAACTTTTATTATTTGAATAAAATTATAATGTTTCAATTAATATTCCAATTTAGCATGTTTAATCCATGAGTAAATTGTTTACTCTAAATGTCCGTAGTCGTTCAGACTTGTGGGAACAAGTATGAGGGTAAGATTATTATGAATTTGGATTGGTAGATATTCATATGGATGAATATAGAGCAAAAGGTTGCTACCAATGTTCATAGATATTTGTGGGATGCAAATATTGGACTGACCTGCATCTCAAATATTACTACATAGGATCTTCATGATTGATCATAAGTAATTTTGAGTAAAGGCGGACATCATTTGGTATCCTCTGACCTGAGATACATATTGGGTCTTGATATTTACCAAATATTATACTTTGACTCAGTTCTTCGCTGTTCTGAAATATGGCAGTACATAAGTCTAAGTTCAGGTATGATATAAGGTAATTGTGAGAGACGTATGTAGTCAAGAAGGGATTTGTCCCTCTTATTCGTTGAGAGTAAGATGTCTAAGGCCTGATAAAGTTAAATCAATGGAGAATGATCACTCTGTGTCTCTAGGATTTAACATGACATCTGTGACAAAAGGATAGATGATTGATTCACCTAAAACATTTCAAGTATGGTACTTGAAGGGGATGATGTTATTGAATGGCACTTAATCATACGTATTAAGGGTAGTAAACCGTTGTTAGGCGGTAATTACTGCTTGCATCAATCTTCTATGAATCTTGTGCAAGTGGGAGATTGTTGGCTCTTATATGCCCAAGACACATAATTTTATAACCTAAATGCATGGAAGAGTGTTTAATTTTAGCTAATATCTAATGGTGGGAAACCATTTTATAAAAAAAATTTCGGCCGCCCTTGGGGGCCTTGGGAACTCCATATCTTGTCTTGTTTCATGCAAGACTTTACTACTTTCACACTCTTCCATCATTTGACACTTCTTCTCTCTTCTTTTCACTCAAGCAAGAACACTCAAGAGACCTCTAAAATTCGAATTTGTGGCTGATTTTTGGGGCTGAAAAATTCGGATTTAGAGTAGCTTTGGAAGATTGTTTTGGTGTAAAGCTCCCTAACAAAGCAAGGTGTTTGGAAGAAGCTTGTGGGTATTACAACTTGAGGTCTTCTTCCTTGAAGGATTGCTGCTCAAAAACCATCATCATCTTCAAAGTTTCGACCCTTTTGAGCTGCTGAAAGGTAGTATTTCACAGCTCATTGTAGCTATGATTTTATGTACATTTACATATGTTCATAGCTTGCTTATTCACATATAATGATCCTTTTGTTTTGGGTTTGTTTTATACATATATATGTCACCATAAAAACATGAAATTTCAGCTTTATAATCATGTTTTAAAATATATATATATCCGCTGCGTTTTTCAGAAAGTTTAAGAGGTTAAACTTGGTTTAATGTTCTAACAAACCCTTCATCTGATACCACCATTAACCTTGTTTAATTGTTTGTTGTTAATAGGGAATCAAGTTAATGTTTGCGAAATCAACATTAACCTTGTTTAATTGTTTTAATAACTAAATATTAAATATAATGATTAATGATTATGACAAACACAATGAGAAGAACACAATTAATAAGCAAAAGAAAAGATTTGATTCAAACGTATTTCATTAAATTTATTAATGTTTGCAGATGAATAAATAATGAACAATAAATGCTTCGAACATGTTGATGTTGATGTGATGGCTGCTAGGGTTTGAGTTTCTATGAATTGATGTGATGTTTGGGTTTGCCGTATTTATGCTTGGTTTTTTGTGTTCGTGTATCGTCTTGGTCATCTTTGATGCGAAACCTAGGATCCATATTTATAGGCACACGTGTTTCAGTTAAGGATGGGATTTGCACAACTGTCTTGTTGACTTGTTGACTTGTTGATTTGTTGCACTTGCATTATTTAAATACAAGTGTTTGGACCTCGCAGCTGCATAGTCTTCCGTAGGTGTTTGTTCTTCCGAAGGTACTTTGTTCTTCCTTAAGGTACTTTGTTCTTCCGAAGGTACTTTGTTCTTCCAAAGGTACTTGTTCTTTCAAAGGTACTTGTTCTTCCAAAGGTACTTGTTTTTCCGAAGGTACTTTGTTCATCCGAAGGTACTTGTTCTTTCGAAGGTACTTTGTCTTCCGAAGGTACTTTGTCTTCTGAAGGTGTTTGCTCATACGCATGAGTCTTCACTTGAACTCTCTGATTCTCTTGAACTTGTGCTGATTGTTCATCCGCAGAGGATCTTCGGATGATTGTTACTTGTAAGAAACATATCTATGGAAGAACAAAATGTTCATCCGTATATGTTTCTTATGATTCTCTTGAACTTGAGCTGATTGTTCATCTGTAGAGGATCTTCAGATGATTGTTACTTGTAAGAAACATATCTATGGAAGAACAAAATCTTCATCCGTATATGTTTCTTACACAGTCAATTCAAGTAATTGACCAAGATCATGTTTGTACCTGCAATCATACACAGATCAACACACATATGGGTTAACCTATATACACAATGCATACATCAAAATAATGAATTACAATCATTCATTACAAATATTAATTAAAGTTCTAAGCCTAGATAAAATGATCTAGATATATTGTTCCTAGATCTAACATAATGTTTACCCCAAGTCACGAATTTTACATGTTTAATGTCATCAAACCAATGGAACAAAACTTCAACTCACGGATTTATACATACAAGTCAACATTGATGCTTTTAGAGGGTGTTTATCACCTTTTACACATGTGTAATCGATATGTTTCAAGCATAATCATTACCAAACCATTGATTAACTTTTAAACCAGCTTCATAAAGAGTTCATAAACTGTTTTATAGCAGATATTTAGCATAGTTTGAAAGGCTTTTCAAAATAGGTGGGTTTTGGGAGCTAAAACCATGAAAAAGAGGGTTTTCAAGGTGAAATCGGGTGCATCAACCCTTGAGTCATGATTGTTCTTAGCATATACCTTCTTGTGAGGTTTAGAGTCCTTGAAAAAAGGTAATGTAGCAGCAAGTTTCTGTTTTGAACAAGAAGGGTAAGATTTTTTTAGAGAAAAGTGATGAAAAACACAAGATTAGCTTCATTCGGGTACTTTGATGCTTACACTCTAGATGCTCCACGTTTTAGAGAAGATTTGAAGAGTGAAAAGGCTGTTGAATCTCGAGCTTGGGCTGTAACGTCCAGTTCTTGCAAGAACCTGGCTTGAAAACTCACCAAATGTCACTTTCAAGCTCGTTTTGCACTTGGTTGATGCTTGGTTGAAGTTGTTTCTTCGAAATCTTGGTGAGAGGAAGAATAAAATGCTGAGAACTTTGATGGATGAGGCTAGAATTTTCGTGACAAAGAGCGAGAGAAGGGAGGAGGCTTTTGCATGTATGGGGGATATGAGGGAAAAGGTGTGTTGAAGTGGGTTTGTGGGGTTCAAGGGTGGGAGATGGTTGGTGGTTGAAGGACGGCCGAGAATTAGAGGTAATGAAGGATTATATTCAAATTTTGATTCGGTTTTATTAATTAGAGTAGGTTATGTGTAGTATAATTTATTAGGTAGTAGTTTATTGTTTTTAAGTTTTTAAGTGTAACAATTCATATATATAATTCAAGATTGGAATTTGATATATTATTATCACCAATAATTTATTTTACCTTGAAATTAAATTTCATCACCTAATTAATATTTTTCAAGGATTATCTAATAATTTCTTGACTAAGGCAAGGCATAAAGGTATCATCTAAGGCAATCAAGCATGTAATCAAGTAATCATGTAAAAATGATAATAATAATAATAATAATACCATGAATGAAATAATGATAAATTAAATTTAGGGTTAGGGTTGGACCTATGAGTTGGTTGTTACATCTGAGCAAGATATGCTGTTGAGGAATGATCAGCCCGAACTTGAGAAAAATGCACTCATGCTCAGTGAAGAGCATGTTATGTCTATGTAAGAATCACACTTAAAGGCTGATGCAACCAAAGAACAACTCAAAGAACTCTCAGAGATGCACATGTGAAGTACAAGGAAAGTACATCAGAAGATTGATCTAACTCAGTGAATTATACTAAGTATCAAATCTTCCAAATCCAAAAGACCAAATCTTCCTAAGCCAATAGATGAAGTCTTTTGAAGCTTCAAAGACTGATTTTTCCCTAAGACAGAGAAGACATGCTTTTTCTGAATCACCTTTTGACAAAAGCTAAACAACTTTTCTCTACCACTTCTGCAGACTCGCCAATTCATATGAGATGGTGAAAAGTCCTTACTTTTGTCAATCGTAGATTAAGTTCTTTGGTCTGTAACTTTCTAGTCTTGTACTTTTATCCTTTTTGTAATAAATTAGCATGTGAGCTATGTCATGTAATAGTCACTAATCAAAAGGCAATCTGGCTTTTGACTCTACATTGATCTTGTTGTCTAGATTAGTGTTTTCAGCTGGCCTTCAAACTATGGCCATCTGTAGGATGTAGTATAAAGTATCTCAAGTACTTTTATCTTTTGATAAGCTTTGTAACACTTTTAAGAACTTGAGAGCAATATAGATCATTTTTGAAAAACCATATTTGAGTGTTATTGCTATTGTTCTTTTACTTGTGTTCATTGTTTCATCCTAACCAGTTCTGTATTTGATCTGCTAAGTGTTCTAAGTCTCTCCAACTTGAGAAACTATTTGCAGGACCGTTTAAAGGATGGTAACTTACAACACAACACACAATGAGGAGAGTGTTTTATAACACTTAATAGATCAAATAGGGAACTGGAAACTATATGGTTTGATACTTAGAACACAAGAAAATATGAGACAGAACAAGAACAAACAACACAAGGATATTGGTTTTCAAGATTGTTGTATATTGCTCTCAAGTTCTTTTACAAGTGTTAAAAGCATAAAGAAAAATACAAACACCTGAGATGATTTATACTACATCCTACAGCACGCCATGCTTAGAATGCCAGCTGGAAACATTTGATCTAGACAACAACAAAATCAAATGTAGAGTCAAAAGGCAGATTGCCTTTTGACTTGTGACTATGACATGCCATAGCGCACATCCTAATATATTACAAAAATGATAAAAGTACATAAGGTAGAAAGCAACATACTCAAGACCTCCATGTACAATTACCAAAAGCATGGATTTTTTCACCAACTTGTGTAAGTTGGTGAGTCTTCAAAGTTGTAGCCGAAAGTGGTCCAACTTTATGGAAAAGTACATCAGATAAAGCATGTATTAAAAGTCTTTAGAAGAAATCAATCTTCACTTCTTGGCTTCGAAAGACTTTGTCTTTAAAGCTTCGAAAGACTTCACTTTTGGCTTCGGAAGATGTTGGTCTTGGCTTCGGAAGATTATACACTTAGAATAATTCTGATGCACGGTATACACTTCCGAAACATTTCTAGTCTGCACTTAAGTACATGCATGAAGGAGAGACTTAGAATGTTTTAGGTGCATCAGCCTTTCATGAAACCTTACACTATTGCATTGACCCCTTTCACCGGCCTATAATTTCTTGTCAAAAAATTGTGATACACTTAAGAGATTGTATCCAAGCTCGTTGACAAGGTTTACCTTCTCAATGTTGTTCTTACCATTTCTGACCCTGCTCCTTTCAGTAATGTAACCACCTGATTCACCTCCAAAAGCAACTGGCACTCCATCAATTTTCTTTATGTTTTGAAGCAAAGAGATGATTAGTTACATTTAGAAACCCAAGCCATGCTGGTCGTGGGCTCATCAAGTTAAACTGAAGATAGTTCAATAGTTATTGATCCAATATAAAAGCTTTGAAGAACCTTGGCTGTTGTTGATGAAAAAACCTCAGTCACATGGTGTTCCTTCATCTTCCACACCATCTTTGAAAGATTAGACTTGGCCTTTAAAACTTTGAAAGTTTTTGTGAATTCGGAAGTTTTGGAGCCTGAACCTTTGAAAGCTTTTGTATCCAGTGCAGTAGACTTAAGTGCTTCGGAAGCATTCCTTTCTTTCGAGACCAAACTTGCTTCCGAACATGGTTCTATCTTAATTTTGTTCACCATGGAGCCTAAAAAAAGTGTTTCCTTCCAAAGCTATTCTCTTCTTCCTCTCAGAAGTTTTCTTGTTGTTCATGTGGATGGTACTCATAGGATTGTAAATGCAATCCTTAGCATAATGAGAAGTACCACCACACATGATGCATTCCATAGGCATTCTTCTAAGGTTCTTCTTCTAAGGAAAATGTTGATCTTGATATTTTTCTAGCTCATTCTTCACCTTCTTAGATGATGCACAAGGCTTTTAAGGGTGAAGCTTGGTTTTAGAGTTGGATGGTTCGGGCTGTGTAGTAGTGATGCACATTTGTTCAACCTTCATCTCTTGGCTAGGACAGTTTAAAGTTGAACTAGTACTCCTAGTACTAGAGTCATTACTTAAGTTTTTAGTCTTCACCACCTCAAACCCAGCAGAGATAAAGACTTGTTTTTGCCTGGGGTTGAAGGTGAGCCTAATCTCATGGACTTTCTTTGATTCTCTTTTACTAGTCCTGATCAAATTCTTTCTGGTTGACTTGGTCGTTGCTAGTTTCTTCTTTTCTCCTGGAGTATATTGACCCCTCTTAGGATCAAACTTGTCACTCACTTCTGGTTCATCCTCTACTATATCCTTTTAATCTTCATCCTCTTCTAAGATAGGATCAATAAGGGGCAACTCATCTTTACTAGTTGCACACCTTCGAGATTTTACAGATAATATTTTATGTAGATGAGCTATCTCACTTAATCCTAGTCCCTACCTATTATAATAACAAATCTTTGCATGGAAGGATGAAGATATGATGTTCTTGAAGGTTTCCTCTTGATGAACATATTTTTCTAACCTAGCTTTCCTAATCACAAGCTTAACTTGGCATTCAGTTAACTTGGTAACAAGATCTTTGATCTGAGTCCTTTAATTTGTGTGCTCATGTTTAAGAGTAGAAATTGTTTTCTCTAGATATTCTTTTTTAAAGTTAATAGTCATTTTCTACTCTTTTGAAATAAGCTTTTAAGATATTAAAAGACTCGAGATCAGATCTCACTTCCAAGTTATAAGAGCTATACATGTTTGCTTTAGCAATGCATTCAAGAGTACATAGATGTTCCAATACACTTTACTCTGCTTTTATCCAACCCAAACTTTCCACTGGTTATATTGCTTGGGAACTTTCTTCCTAATCTCTTATAGAACTTCTTGGCTCTATGAGAGAGAAGAGCCATCTGCTAGACTATCTCCATATACTCCATGTCATATGGATGGATGCAGTCCAAGTCTTCAAGAGTGAAGAGAAAGTTTCCACAACTTTCATTTGAAGACATAAAGGCTTGAGCAGAGCTTGGTTCTTGGAATGGGCTTCCTTGAGTGTAGCTCTCCCTTGATCTCTTCGAGAAAGTGTTGAAAGGATCGTATGGTGAGTTGTCAAGGTAGCAGATGAGATGATGTTGTGGTTCTCTACTATCCATTTCAACCACATGAAAGGTTGAACTCTATAGACTATTAGGTGAGTTGGAGGATGGATTTTGCATGTTCAACTACATTTGGTAGTCGCTTAGGATAGCATACAACTTTGTGAGAGTAAGAGTAAAGAGGTTTTTAGTTCTCTTATTGGCCACATAATAGTGTGTCCATTGTCTAGGAAGAGAGAACATGAACTTCCTCATAATGTCCCTATTCTCAAGTTTAACTCCAACATCCATCACAGTATCTACATCCAACATACCTGAAGTATTGTTGAGTCATATTATCACTTTTTTCGAAGTAAAGTTCTCAAACTACTGCTTCACGATATCCTTCTTGTTTTTCTTGGCTTCATAAGACCCTTCATATGTCAACTTTAGTGCATCTCATAGTTCTTTTGCAATCTTGCACTCTTTATAGCTTCGATAGATAGAGTTTGGTATAGCAATTTGAAGAGTGGTCATGGCCTTCCGATCTATATCAATCTTCATTCAATATTCCTTAGAATAGTCAATCACGTCCTTTGGTATCATCCAACCTCTAGGAGTTGCTGAAGTAGTGATTGGGATGTGAGGTCCTGAGACTACAGATCTCCACTTCGTGTTGTCTTGTGACTTGATGAAGCATTCCATCCTTATACACCAAGTATCAAAGTCATTAGAAGTGATTAGTGAAAATTTAGTCATTGTGTTAGTTTCCATATCAGCCTTAGTAAGAGCTGCCATTTGAGTAAGTATGTGTTTTTGTGAAACTGAAGAGATTTAAGATGGCGAGATCTTACAATTAAGAGCCTAAAAACCTCTGGTACCAATTATAGGACCAGTAATGGGTTATGCAATAGTTTCACAAGGTGGAGAATGCAACACTTAACATATCAAATAGGGAACCGACAAATGAAACGTTGAAAAAAAGTAAGAACAAAAGAATAAACAAGTATTGGTTTTCAAGGATGATGTATATTTCTCTTTAGTGTTTTAAAATTGTTACAAGGCTTAGTCCTAAGGACCGGTTAAATGAGACACTTTATACTTATCCTATAGCCGGCCGTACTTTTAATGCTAGCTGGAACGCTAATCTAGATTACAAGATCAATGTAAAGTCAAAACGCAGGATGTGGACTCAAAGACCACAATGTAAAGTTAACAAACGTATGGAGATAATCACCAACTTGTATAAGTTGGTGAGTCTTCAGAGATGTGAATAAAAATTGGTTCAACCTTTGTCAAAAATAAGTCTGAGAAAGCATATCTTCTCTATCTTCAGCAGAAATCATTCTTCAGGCTTTGAAAGACTTTGTCTAGAAGCTTTGTAAGACTTCACTTTTGGCTTCAGAAGAATCATTCTAAAATCTTCCTAAGTAACTTCCTTGTTCTTCAGAGTCCATGTTGAGAGATATATGGTTAGCACCAGTTTCAAAGATTACTCTTACAGCATGCCCCAAAGATCCATACCTGCTACTTGAAATAGACCCAAAGATTGACTCACTATCCCCTTTCTGATTGAAGTGTCTCTTAGATGCATACAAATGTTATCATCAGATCCAAATGTCCCAAGAAGATAATTATAAGACTACATTCCACACGGAGATGGAGTCGTTTGTTACACCAAAATGCCATTTGTGCTAAAGAATGCAAGAGCTATGTACTAGATACTCATAGATGAGACCTTTGTAAAATATACAAGAAAAAATGTGGAAGTTTATGTGGATGACTTGGTGATTTAAAGTTAGAAGGAAGAGCATATGTTGGCCGATGTGGAAGAAACTTTCAAAATGTTTCGAAGTATCAAGATGAAACTTAATTTGGGCTAAGTGCTTATTTCTTCTTTTCTCCTAGAGTATAGTGACCATTCTTAGGATCATACTTCTCACTCATTTATGGTTCATCCTCCACTATATCCTTTTAATCTTCATCCTCTTCTTGGATAAAGCCAATAATGGGCAACTCATCTTAACTAGTTGCACACCTTCGAGATCTGAATGATAATAATTTGTGTGGAGGAGCTATAACACTTGATCCCAGTCCATATCTATTATAATAACAAATTTTAGAATGGAAGAATGAAGATATGATGTTCTTGAAGGTTTCCTCTTCAAGAACACATGTTTCTACCCTGGCTTTGCTGATAACAAGCTTAGCTTAGCATTCAGTTAACTTGGTAACAAGATCATTGATCTGAGTTCTTTAATTGTGTGCTCATGTTTAATAGTAGAAATTGTTTTCTGTTAGGATCTGGTATTTGAATGAAACACCAACTGATTAACGTGTAAACCAAACCAAATAGTGCGGAATCCTATTTGATTGGCGATCCAATCAGTGAGAACGCACGTAGAAACAATAAGGTATTGAATCTAACTTTAAGAATCGATTAGGAATCAATCTACAGCGTTCTATGAACTTGGAGTATGAACTTGGAGGCTTCTGGACGGCTAGGGTACGTCTGGAGTCGAATTGGAATGAATGCTTACGTTTTTCCACGAATTAGGTGGTATTTATAGGTTAGGGTTGCTCATTCGGGCGATTGAACCATTAGTATGGTTCAGTCGTGCGATTGAGCCATGCGGTTGATCCATCCGCACGACTGAGTGTTCAGTCGTGCGAATGAGCCAATCTCATGTTACAATCATACGACTGATCCAGTCTCCTGGTTCAGTCGTGCGACTGAGTCATTCGCCTGAAGTTGTTCATGCGTATGGTCCATTCGCATGAGAACTTCATATTGCTAAGTTTGAATGTATTCATTAATATAACATTATGTGTATCAATTCAAACAATCACAAACCTATATAACCAATTCAATATCAACTCATTAATGAAATAATAAACATTATAAATCACAACCAAACATTCTCATTTCATTAATATCCCAACCATTACATAAGCGTAAGACAAACAAGACATATTACATTCATATCAGGATATAGGTACATATGTATCAACAAACTCCCCCTTGGACCTAGATCTATCTAATGTCTTACCTTCTGCATCACCTTTTCATACTTCTTGTACTTTTCCTCTCTTGTGACTCCTGCGTGAATCTCAAACGCAAAGCAGAGTCTTATGACATTTTGGAATTGGAGGGCTTGTACAATATCTTGCGTGTCATAGAATAGTGGCCACTTGTATAATGTGTAGACATCATTAGCAGACAAGTTAGTGAGCCACATTGGGTCAAACACCCTGATGGTATCCATTTGTCCCTCTTTATTTAGAACTATGACCGCCTCCCCAGTTCTCCAATCATAGTACCGCCACTTAAAGTGTGGAGTGAAGTCCTGTGGCATCTCCCTAAGAGGGATTCTTGACATTGTTCTTGGGGGACTCCACTTCAGCACTATCTTGGGCTTACCAGTGATGGGATCAACTTCAGAACGTCTGATATACCTCGTAGGTTGTTGAGGTTTGAAGTTGACCCACCTGGTGTGGTACTCTTTCTTCAGGGCAGCCTCAAACCAGCCTGACATCTTCCTTGGGTCAGCATATAGTAGTTTCAATTTCGCCAGCTGGTTGAGCTCAAAACCAGGTAGAGTCTTTAGATCATGTGGGAATCTAAAGTACTCTATGCCCTTCTCCCTCTTTATAGCATAAACATTAAGATCCTCAAAAT
The DNA here is from genome assembly GCA_025215565.1 of Flaveria ramosissima. Lineage (NCBI taxonomy): Eukaryota > Viridiplantae > Streptophyta > Magnoliopsida > Asterales > Asteraceae > Flaveria > Flaveria ramosissima. The sequence continues at coordinate 44,691,123 of CM046037.1, read as the reverse complement.
GTGCCCACGCAATGATCCTGCCTGACACCTTATGATGTTTCTTCACTCTGTAGAGTTTGGTGTAGACATTCTGTTTAGTAGCGGCGCGTTGGGCTCGGATTTCTTCGAAACATGCAGCCCATTCTGCCTTTCTGATATCAACATCGTCGTTTGAGGCTTGTGCTTTTCCTTCAGTCTTCTAAGACTCCTGCTCCATCTGATGTAATACCTCAAATGTATCACTGACTAGGGATTCACCCAGATTGGGGACCACATTTCCCTCGTTGTCAGCGTACTGAGGATAGTGCTCTGCTGTGATGTCTTCTATCTCTATCTCATCAATGTCATTTAGCTCTTCTTCACTGGTAGACTCAAAAGTTGGAGCATCCTTAACGATCTCATCTGGATTTAGCTTGAACATCTCAGCCAGTTGCTCATTTGAAAGATCATAAATTCAATTTTTCACCAATTTTGAATTTTAGGCTTCGTGCTCTGGTTCATTAGACTCGCAATTCATTAGTTTAGCACCTAACACCTTTAATTTCATTTGTTTACGTCGTTTAGTTAGGTTATTTGAACACAAATGTTACGGTTTTCTAAGGAGTCCGATTGTCCAGATTATGTATCAATTTGAGTGATATAACGATGGTTCTGCACCGCAAATTACCTGTAAAGTCAGTGCAAATGGTCAGTACACGAGAATCAAGAGTTTATGGTGATCAAACGAAATTTGGGCAGAGTAACGTTAGTCGTGCGAATTAGGGCAAATACAGGAGTGGTGAGTCTCTGCGACCGACTCTCCCTCTATTTATACTAAACCTAAATTCAATCGTACGACTGGGCTCATACGCACATTTCATTCGGGCGAATGGGCCTCTGTCGTGCGATTGGTTCAGTCGCCCCCTTTAGTCGTCCGACTGGAGTTCAGTCGTGCGACTTACTCATTCGTTCGCTCTTAAACTTCCGACGGGGTCATTCGTATGGGCCATTCGGTTGAATGGTCCATACTCATGGTCCATTAGTACGAATGGCTCCCATTCGCATGATAAGTCCATACTCGTGGTCCATTCGTGCGAATGGGTCATACTTATGAATTTTTCTGTATTTCTTACCATTTGACATTTAAACCCTTTTTAAATTGTAGAATCAATATTATATGCATTTGATCATCTCAGAGATGATCATCTTAACTTGAAAACTTTTGATCACCTCAGACGTGATCCTTTTAAACAATTTGTCACCTCAGACGTGACCCATTTATCTTTTGAAAACACATGTGGTCATCTCAGACATGACCCTTTTAGGTGAATTAATCCCTTACTAAATTCCATGATGTAGTCCGACAACAAACAAACTGAAATGACTAAATAAATAGAAAATTAAACTGAAGTACAAGAAATTAAACTTGTTTTTGACTTTTTGTGAGGAGTAGATCCTAAGATAGTAATCTACTGGATTCGGTTCCGGAATAGGCAGCTTCTATTTAGTTTGACCATACCTGTACCAATTCAATTTTGGAATCATACAGGCAAGTCAAATCATTTGGGACTTGTTATCAGAACCTTTTGATGCTCACTTCTCAGTTTTCATCCAGAGTCGTTAGCAAATTTAGGAAATCATACTGGTACTATTAGATTCCCACATTGATTTGGACTTTCAAGAATTGTAGCCACGATGATTGTCAGTATATTTGTCCTCTTAAATCCATACACAGACTTTTGACACAGATTGGTGATAGTTTAAGGTTTAATTATTTCAACCAACATTTGTGGATCCCACGCTTATATGGTAATCAACATTCCTCAGGAGCTTTTGAGCGGTCTACGGGTATTTTGTCAAGAAGAGACTATTCTTAGAGCTTTCAAAGAGAAGCCAATCCACAGGTCAGTGCCATCGCACAGCAGAGAGGCGGAAAACAACAATGAATTCTAGAATATCTAGGTTATGCTTATCCTCAGGTCAGTGTCATCACACAGCAGAGAGGCAGACAACCTATCTTGTTGTTAGAGCATCGTTAATTTTCTTTTGCACATAATGCACCAACAACATAAGTTATTAGCTTGATAGCATTTTCTTTTCATTTTTTTCGTGCTTTGCTCTATTTATGGTCATCCGCACACATTTGTGGCGTTTACATGCTCGTTACCCCTTATTGGAATATTGTTGATTGTGTTAACCAGTGATAAGATGGGAGCCCACAGTCAGTTGAACACCTTAGTTTGATCTTGAGATCACCAGTCAGGTCTAATCATCTATTGTGTTGAATCTACCGACATATCATCTGTGGTCTAGCAACCTCTAGGTCTACTATCGTTGTGTTACCTTAGTAGTTACCAGTTTTTCTATCATCTTTCCTTTTATATTGCTCAGACTACACAGACTTAAACTTTGAATTTTGCATCTTTTCTATAAAGTCCCTCTTGATTTGTTCCTGTGTACTATCATTTTCCAAAGAATTTGAATCGGTATCACAGATACGATCTACCTTCTATCAGCTAGCCTCTCCTTCTCCCTGGTTTTTTTTTTTTTTTAATGTTACTGGCTGACCTATTCTCCCCCTAAAATTCTAAAATCATAACAGATTTACGTATTTTAGGATTTTAATAGACAGCTAAATAACATGAATTTAATTTAAACAGAAAATAGAATAAATAAAGAAATAAAAAAGAAAAATAGACTAAACTGTATCGGACTACACATGATTATCATCAGGAATAACATCACTTTTTTTTAACGCCGTTGACCTCTAACAGATATAGAAAACAGGGATTGTCAAAAGCTTTTGTATAGAGGTCAGCGCATTGAAAATCAGTATTTATCTTTACCACATCGATTAAATTCTTTTCAAAACAGTCCCTTATAAAATGGTATTTAATACCGATGTGTTTGGTCTTAGGATGTTGTACTGGATTTTTAGTTACTGCAATTGCAGCAGAGTTATCAACAAAATAGGAGTAGAAGAGAAATTTAAACCGTAGTCCCGCATTTGCTGTTGAATCCAAATGATTTGTGAACAGCAGCTTGCAGCAGCAACGTATTCGGCTTCACAGGTTGACAATGCAACCGAGGTCTGCTTCTTACACTGCCAGGTCACTAATCTCCTCCCAAAGAATTGACACCCTGCTGATGTAGACTTGTAATTCATCTTGCATCCCCCGTAATCCGAGTCACTATACGCCGTGAGCTCAAAGTCATCATCAGGAGGATACCACAACCCAAGTGTGGGTGTGCCCTTCAGATAACGAAATATCCTCTTAACCTCGATCAGATGGTTAACCTTTGGCTTAGCCTGATATCTAGAACATAGACATGTAGCATACATGATATCATGTCTTAAGGCAGTGAGGTACATAAGAGATCCAACCATTCCTCGGTACATTATTGCATCTACCAGATCTCCATTTTCATCGGGTGCTATATCATGGTTTGTAGCAAGTGGAGTCCCTGCTGCAGAAGCATTCTCCATATCAAACCGACTGAGAATGTCTCCCACATACTTGGTCTGATGTAGAAAAATCCCTTTTGGTGTCTGATCCACCTGTAACCCGAGAAATAATTTCATCTCCCCCATAGCACTCATCTCAAACTCCGCCTTCATTACTGCTTCAAATTCTTTGCATAACTCTTCGTTCTTTGAACCGAAGATTATGTCATCGACATAGATCTGTACTAGCAGTAAGTCTCCATCTTTTTCTTTGATAAACAGTGTGCAGTCAAAGACTCCCCTACGAAAGCCGTGTTTCACAAGATGAGTCGAGAGTTTCTCATACCAGGCCCTTGGAGCTTGATGAAGCCCGTATAAGGCCTTGTCGAGTTTGTAAACTCTGTCCCGATGATAAGGATCTTCAAATCCCTCGGGTTGACTGACATAAACTGTCTCTCTGATTTCCCCATGAAGGAATGCACTCTTCACATCTAATTGATAGACTTTGATCTTCATATACGATGCATAGGCAAGGAAGATGCGGATGGCTTCCATCCTTGCCACGGGTGCAAACACTTCATTGTAATCAATCCCCTCGACTTGTCGAAATCCCTGAACTACCAGTCGAGCCTTGTTCCTGATAATGACCCCTTGGTCATCCTTCTTGCATTTCAAGACCCATTTGGTGCCAATGACCTTAGCACCTTTAGGTCTATCTACCAGAGTCCATACACCTAACTTCTTGAACTGAAGAAGTTCTTCTTGCATGGCACTCACCCATGCCTCATCATTCAGTGCTTCACTGACGTATTTTGGCTCAAACTGCGAGACAAAACACCGATAAGCACCATCGTGAATGTATCCTTTTTCCATTACCGAGGCATAATCAGTTGAGTACAGCTGATTTCTGGTTTGCACTCCTGATCTGACATCCTGTGAATCCAAGGATCGTCAACAGGAATTATTAGTGTGAATCGATGTCAAGTCAACGTTTGCGGAATTAACGTTGATTTGGTTTAATTGTGTTTAAACAACTTTTAATATCAATAAATTATCAAGAACACACGAAACAAAACATAATTAATGATTAATCAGTATTTTATTATAATGTGTTGATGATTACAAAAGAATTGAATGTACGATATCAAAGAATGCTATGATGTTATGTATGCTAAAGTTGATCGAAAGACTTTTGATGATTGTTGTATTGCTATTGTTGTTCTCAATCAATCAATCGTCTAACTCAATCGTGTTTGAATCAAAACCAAGGATCCATATTTATAGACAGAGGTGTTTCAGTTATAGGAAACACCGGATCTCTTGGGATTTGATTTGTTTCTGTTAAGGAATCATCGGATTTCTCGGGATTCGCATAACCGCCTTGTTGACTTGTTGACTTGTACCACTTGCATAATACAAGTGTTTGGATTCCACAAGAATATTGTCTTTAGTAGTAATTTGTGCTTCCGTAGATATTGTTCTTCTAAAGGTAACTGTTGTTCTTCCAAAGGTATCTTGTTCTTCCGAAGGTATCTTGTTCTTCCGAAGGTATCTTGTTCTTCCGAAGGTAACTGGTTGTTCATCCGCAGAAGATCTTTGGATGTATAATTACTTGTAAGAAATATATCTACGGAAGAACAAAATGTTCATCCGTAGATGTTTCTTACACTTGGTCAATTTCATAAATAGACCAATTATAATGTTTGTTCCTGCAACCATACATAAACCAACACATATATAAATGGGTTACCCTATATATTTAATGCATGCACAATAATGAAATACAAAAGTTCATTACAGGTATTAATTCAAGTACTAAGCCTATACATAATGACTAGATCTACTGATTTTAGACCTAACAATACTCCCCCTTAGGCTTAGATACTTGCAATCCGTTCTTCAAAACTACAAGATCCTTGATTTTGGCAATCATTTTGTTGTAGAAGTAAGAAACAACAGTCTTCTGATCATCATACTTGTAGTTGATATTCATCTTGCTGATCTTCTTTAGAGTCTCATAACTGATTCCCAGAACATCTTCCTCTGTAGTGAGTGTTTCTAACACCTTGTTGTTATTCACCACTTCTAGCTCATCTTGTTCTGTGATTCTGAGTTCTGTTACTTCATCAAAAGTTGTTCCCTTCAGCAGTCCAACATTAAATCTTCTTCTTTTATATGCTTTGGCGTGTAGTTTGTCAATTACTTGAATCACATGGACATGCAGGAACAGATCATTTTGTGCTTTTTCATCAGTCAGCTTGGGAAAGAATTTGTCATTAAGGTATGAGGTGTAGCTGGGATGGAGCAGTTTGATTTCCACAGGATCAAAGATCCTGATCTTGTCAGCTTTCTTGTTCTCAGCATTTCTCAACAGGACCAACTCTTTTGTCTTCTCAACATATCCCCATTCAGTGATTGGGTATGTGAATTGAGTCCCTTCAATGCATTTAAGTGCTGCTTTGTTTCTGTTGTTGTAGCCAACCCTCTTCACGAATTCATCATCTACATGTTTGAGGCATTGGACTTGAATCTTTTGAGCTCTTTGATTCTCTTTTGATGTTCTATATCTTCTCTTTTGGCTTCTATAAGCACATCATCTTTAAACTTTGTCTTCAACTTTCCCACTAGGGTTGAGAAATCTCTTCCTCTACGGTGAATTGAATAATTGATGATGATTAAGCTTTGAAGATCTTTGATGTCATTCTCTGGCAGACTCACCACTGAGAGTACATCATGGAAGTATTCAATTCTTCCAGATGTTCTTTTAATAATGGCACAATCCCAGTCTGGATCATATTTCCAGGCCATGATCATGTTTTCTTCCACAGAGCTGGGAGTTGTGAGGTGATCTATCAGTTGAATTAGAGTGGACTTTTGCTCAGTTATCTCTCTAACTGCAGTACCAAGTCGCCATACTTTGCCAGGTATAACTTCTCTTGGCTCTTTAATCAATTTCTCCTTTCCTTTGTGCTCATCTTTAGGTTCAACTGTTATAGGTTCAGCAGGAAGTTTGCTTTGTTGCTCATAAGATGGGTGTGGAGCTTTAGTTCTGAATTTTACTCTAGTATCTAGCTCAACTTTTATCACATGCTCCATCATCCTTCTGAGTTCCCCTACTGATCTTCCTTTAAGCTCATGAGGTTTGTAATTATGTCCTTGTAACCAGCAAGTCATGTTGTATTTGCTCAGCTTGGCTGTGTCACAATATCCCAACTCCTTCTTTGTTTTCTGAATTAATTGAAAGGTGCTGAAGGCTTCATAATCACAATTTGGAATCATAAAGCATGCAAGCTCAAATTCTTTTAACAGGTTCTTCATCTCTGTCATGTTTAGTCTCTCAACCACGTCATAAGGGAAACCATGGTTTATAAGTGTCATGAACATGGTTGATTCAGGCCTCTCTTCAAATATGTCACTTGTAGTCAGAAGATCATCAGCCTTTGAGACTTGTTGTTTTGGTGGAGAGTCTTCTTTGATTAATTCTTCCCACTCTTTATCACTTTCATCTTCCTTTTGAGAGATAGGCTTCTCAGTAGATAAATCTACTAAAGGGGTGTGTTCAGGAGAAGTCAGCTTTTGTTACTTTGAGACACTTTCATCAATAGTTGGCTTCTTCTCAGCAGTACCAAGGTACTTTCTTTTCCTTGAGTACAGGATCATTTCTTTAGTTGCCTCAGGACCTTGTTTTGTTTGAACAGTTGAAGCCTTAGCATGAGATTCCAATGAACTGATCTTCAATTTAAGTTTCTCAATCTCTTCTTCTTTTCTCTTTATAATATTTGACTGAGCAGTCATAGTGCTAGACGCTTGTTCAAATTTCTTCATGAACTTTTCTTTTTCTTTCTTCTCAGACTCTGCTGACTCTTTAAGCTCAGCTTACTTGTCTAGCAAAGCATCAATGACTTCTTTATCACTTTGAGCATCTTCTCTCAGTCTTTTTATTCTTGCTTGATGTCTTATCAATTCTTCATCCTTTTCTTTTATCATTCCCTTCAGCTCTTGTATTCTTTCCTTTCTTTTGTTTGATTTGAGCACCAGCTTGTTGTACTCAGCAACCAGATAGCTCTTGCTCACAGGAATGTCATCTTCACTTAGATCATCTTCATTATAAGCAATAACATCAACATGATCTGCTGCTGCATCTACTTCCTGATGCTGAGACTCAATCTCATCTTCTTTAACTTCCTCATGATCAACACTTGCTGAGCTTGACCTTGGTTCAGTGGCTTGATCTAAATGCTCTTGAGGAGTTTGTTGTTGTTGATGATCAGTCACGGGAGATACTTGTTCAGTTTCATTTGAATGCACAGGGGATTCAGTCTTGGATAATGACAGTTTAACCGTACTTGCTTCTGAGACTAATTCTGTCTCCCCAGTGTAGATGCTCTCAGTATCTGAATTTGTAGGTTGTTGGTAAAGTTGCATCTGAAGCTGATTTGGTGATTGGGGTTGAATGAGAGTTATTGGTTCAGTATTTTGGCTTGCTGGTGATTGTGTTTGGGGTGTTTGTTGTTGTGGTGATAGGTGGAGGATTGGAGAGATAGGTTCTGTATTTTGGCTGTGAGGAGATTGTGGTTGAGGTGTTTGTTGTTGTTGAGGTGATGTTTCAGATGATGGAGTGTCTTGAGCAGAGCTGGTAGCAGAGTTCTCTTCATCAATTTCCCAAACAAGCTCTTGAGGTATGTCTGCATTAGCATCAATCACATGAGCAAACATGTCTATGTCACCTCCTTCATATTTCCCTGAGATTTTGTTTAGCACAGATCTGCCAAGGTGTGCTTGGATAAACACACCACCCTCCACAGATGTTCCAGGCAGGTCTGCATTGATGATGAGCTGAATGAATCTTGGAAACATGTACATCTTATCAGCCTTCTGTACTCGAATGTGATCACACAAACAATTGAAGATGTACTTTTAATAGTTGTAAGTCCTTCCCTCAAGATGCCAATGATACCAGATGATATATGTCTTGAAAATCTATCAAGCCCAGATTTTTTGTTTGACATACACTTCAGATAAGTGTGACACAAAAATCTGTATGGCTTACAGAGTCTTCCCTTCTTAATTTCTCCCTTTTCAAAGTCTCCATCATACCCCATTAAGAGAAAAACTTTTTCTATGTATTCATTATCAAATACATCAGGGTGTCTAACTTCAACATCTCCCAGTTCTAGAACCCTTCTTATTGTTTGTTCATCAATTCTCAGCCTTCGATTCTTAACTTCTGCAATAATGCCTTCACCATTTTCTTCTATATGTGCAGAATTCCAGAAATCACTGATATGAGTGCGATAAATCGTCGGCTCTGCTGATAGGGCATAGAATATCCTCGATCTTCTCAGATATCTCATAATTTCTTGGCATCTATCTGACACAGGATCGTTAGGGTTTAAGAAAGCACACACATTATGTTCTTTTGCGAATCGTTGATCCATCTGTTCATAAGAAAAGACTTCGTTAGAATCACATTATTGATATGAGAATACGAACAGTTGTGAGATAAAACAAGAATCAACTGGTTCATTCTTGATGATTACGACATGTTTTACATTAATAAACGCTGATTAAGAACACAACTATATGTTTGCTTAAGGTTTTGATTTGATACATTTTGAATGTTGAGGAAGTGGGAAAAGTTTTGTTAAGTGAGATTTTCTAGGTCTGAAAAAGTGAACGGAAAAAGTGAATAATGAATTTGACAAGTCAAACCTCATTATTTATACCCTCAGACATATTAATTTTCTCTGATTTATTAAGTGGGTCCCATATTGTGTTCTTCCGTAGAAGTAATTTCTCATTAATTAAGTGGGATCCACAATTTACTCTTCCGTAGTACATCTACGGATCAACAACTTCTGCTGATGTGAAATTGTAATCATTAAATTATTGATCTTTATTCATCCGTAGTTTACCAATCTACGGATAAACATTAAGATTGATTTCCACACAGTATCTTCTGCTGATGCACCGAAAATATTGTTGTATGTATGGCCCAAATCCATTGGTTAGACCATTTATTGCTTTAGGACCTCGTTGGCTTTGTATACATGACAATTTAGTACAAGAAAATTTAAAATAGAGATTTTTACTAAAAAATTTTTTTTTCATGTATCCAACAGCTAAGATGATGCTCAGATTTCAATTTCTTCAAATTGATAATGATATAGACATTGCTGCTGCTGAGTAAGATGCTTTTTCATGAATTCTACTCCCCCTAAATTTGTGATTAATGAAGAACTTAAGCATTTATCATAAATTTCTTTAAGAGGAATAACATGAATTAGAACTATATGATAATGATCAGATACACATAGGATGGGATCATACTATAATGCTAAACCACTTCTTGATGAGTTATGTTGTTTATGTGATACAAAAACAAGTTCTGATTGCAAGTATATTGTCCATATAAATCCATACAAGAGCTCATGTATCAACTAGGCATGCTGTTTCTCATGTTTTCATATTGTTTTTGAAATAACTGTCATGGGCTTCACATTCAATTCACAAAGGTTTTGTCCTCCCTTTGCAAGTCAAATCATCACTTTTTCACACTTAAGACTATGTACTTTAAGTTATAATAGCTATCTTGAGATGTATTTGGCATCTCATTAATGCAATGTTGATAAAGCTCAAGATAATATACAGTTGATCACTTAGGATTCTTTTGAGAGCTTTAGATATGATCATCATCAGGTCACCAGGTCTTTACTCACGTAAAACAGAGGTGCCTTTAACCCAGGTCTTTGTTCACACAAAACAAAGGGATGATGAGGATCATGATCTTTTCACCTTTTGTAACTGATATTCAGTATGGTGATCATACACCCAGGTCTTTGTTCACACAAAACAGAGGGAGTATGATTTGCAAAGATAGATAGTATAAAGTGTTTTACATAGTGTGTTTAGTTGAATGATTTGATCACATTAGGATAAAACTCACTTTGTTTTCTCAAAATGAAGTTTCCCACAGACAATTATTATAGTATTATGTTTTGCATGCACACAGGTTTGTTTCCACTCAAGATGAATCTACTCACATATCAAGAAACTTGCTGAGATATATTGTTATTTGTTTATTCAGGAATAGGCAAAGCTATAGTGTACTATCATTTCCCATGCATATGTCATACTCATGCATTATTACACACAACATGTTGTTTGTTTAGACTTGATTAATCTAAGTTACTCATACCTAGAGACTCAATCAGAAAATTAAATCTGACTGAATCAAAGGCTTTAGTGAATAAATCAGCAAGCTGATTTGATGTATCCACTTTGGCTAACTTAATCAATCCCTTTTCTGAGCAATCTCTCAGAAAATGATACCTAATCTCTATATGTTTTGTTTTACTATGTTGCACAGGATTAGCAGTGATAAACATAGCAGCAGAATTGTCTATATAGATTGAGGTTTCAAGAAAGTTGTAACCATAGTCAAGCAATTGGTTTTGTAACCAAAGTACTTGAGAGCACCCAGCTGAAGCAGCAATGTACTCAGCCTCAGTTGTGGATACAGAAACATTTGTTTGTTTCTTGCACTGCCATGACACTAGCCTGGGTCCAATGAATTGACATCCACTGGTTGTTGATTTTCTATTGCTGTTACATCCACCATAGTCACTGTCTGAGTATGAGTAGAGTGTAAAGTCTCCATCCTTGGGATACCATAGACCAAGTCCTGGTTTTCCCTTAAGGTATCTGAAAATTCTTTTGACAGCATTGAGATGTGACTCCTTTGGATCAGATTGGTACCTAGCACATACACACACAGTAAACATAATATCAGGTCTACTGGCAGTTAAGTACATAAGTGAACCTATCATAGATCTAAATATTTTTTGATCAATAGATTTTCCAGTGGGATCAAGAGCAATCTTATCAATTGTTGATGCTGGTGTTTTGCATGAGGATACTTCAGCAAGATTGTATTTCTTCAGTATTTGATGTATGTATTTTTCTTGATTGATGAATATTCCATCTGCTTTTTGATGAACTTGAAAGCCAAGGAAGAATGTTAATTCACCCATTGAGCTCATCTGAAATTCAGATTTCATCAGCTCTTCAAAATTCACACACAATCTCTTATTAGTTGATCCAAATATAATGTCATCAACATATACTTGAACTACTAAGAGATCTTGATGTTCTTGTTTGAGAAAGAGTGTCTGATCAATAGTTCCTCTTTTGTAGCCATGCTTGAGTAAGAAAGATGATAGTGTTTCATACCATTTTCTTGGTGCTTGATGAAGACCATACAAGGCTTTATCTAGTTTTTATACCCTGTGAGGATAATGAGGATCTTCAAATCCGGGGGGTTTAGACACATAAACTTCCTCATCAATTTTCCCATATAAGAATGCACACTTGACATCCATCTGATACATAGTAAATTTCTTATATGATGCATATGCCAAGAACACTCTTATTGCCTCAATTCTTGCAACTGGTGCAAAAACTTCATCATAATCTATGCCTTCTTCTTGAGTGTATCCTTATGCTATCAACCTTGCTTTGTTTCGGACAATAATCCCTCTATCATCTAGTTTGTTTTTGTATAGCCATCTAGTTCCAATAGGATGTTGACCTTCAGGTAAATCAACAAGAGACCATACTTTTTGCTTTCTGAACTGTTGAAGCTCTTCTTGCATAGCTTCAATCCAGCTATTGTCTTTTAAAGCAGCTGTAATATTTGGAGGCACCACTTGAGAAAGAAAACAGTTGAAGAGGCAAAGGTTGGCTGTACCACTGTGGCTCCTTGTAGTTCTCTTTTCAAGATTTCCAATGATATTGTCAAGTGGATGAGACTTATGAATTCTCATTGAGGGAATTGACTCAACTGGAATAGATGATTCCAGATTAGTCATTTCCATTGCCTCTGACTGATTCATCTCAATTTGAGAATTCAAGAAATAATCAAATTGAGTCTCTGTTGATTGAGCTACTGCAGTTGGATTTTGCTCTTCTGCAGGAATTTCTGCGGAAGCATTTTGGTCTTCCGTAGAAACTTCTGCAGAAACATTTTGGTCTGTCGAAGGAATTTCTCCGGATGTATGCTGATCTTCCGAAGGAACTTCTCTGGATGGATGCTGATCTTCCGAAGGAACTTCTCCGGATGCATGCAGGTCTTCCGAAGGAATTTCTCCGGATGCATGCTGCACTTCCGAAGGAACTTCTCCGGATGCATGCTGCACTTCCGAAGGAACTTCTCCGGATGCATGCTGGACTTCCGAAGGAACTTCTCCGGATGCATGCTGGTCAATTCCACATGTAATATCTGCTTCTGCTGAAGTATTTTCACCTGAAGATGGATGTATCCTTGGAGGATGAGCAGATAAAGTTACTTCAGTCATAATAGGTGGAACAAATGGATAGCATACTTCATCAGATCCTGTATTTGTCAAATGATCATAGTTAAAAGATTTAGACAAAGCATCTATGTCAAATAACCATGATGAACCTTTAACTGACTTAGTAAACACATTTTCATCAAATGATACATTAGGGGTCTCTTCCACAATGTTATGTTGTGGAATATACACTCTATATGATTTTGATGTTGAAGAGTATCCAACAAAGAAACCATCATATGCTTTTTCTGAAAATTTTCCTAATGACTCTTTTATGTTTAAAATAGTTACTTGACATCCAAATACTCTTAGATATCCTATGTAAGGTTTTCTTATAAATAGGAGCTCATAAGGAGTTTTGTTATGTTCTTTGACAATTAATGTTCTGTTTTGAACATTGCATGCAGTGTTCATAGCCTCAGCCCAAAAGGTAATAGGTAGTTGTTGTCACACCCCAACCTTGACAGTGGAAACGTCGAGATGTGAGGGTTACGATTGTTCACAGCCACATAACGCTATTTATTAAATCCAAATATATTAACCATAAGATTCAATTGTAACATTACAAGCAAAAGTTTCAACAAAGAATACATCATGTACAAATGCTACAAATAACATGATCATTCAATTTATCTCTAGGTCCAATCCTAGATGTGATAAGCTTCAAAGAGTAGAACACAAACTTGGGGTATACCTGAAACATGTTAAAAATAAAAGGTCAACATAAAAATGTTGGTGAGCATTCCATAGTTTTCAATACATAAGTATATAAAAGATGGCAATTCAAGTCATGAGTTAGAGAATAAAGTGATCAGGGATGTTATGAACAATGCAACAATCAAACCTCGACAAAGTTTTACAAGTCTCAAACGTTTACAAGATTATACGATCAGCTAAGTGTACTTGGATCAACCAAAGCAGGCTTGTCTGGCCCATAGATCTATGACTTCGCTAGGCTAGTAATAGGTAATGATTGTACATATAACGCCATAACATGGTAACCACGAAAGTTCAACTAACCACAACTTTACAAGATGAATTGCCATAGGTTTACAAGTCACAAATAAGTTTACAAGTGTAATGGTATAAGTTAACATGTTTCACCCCAAAGTGTGAAAATAGAAAAAGGGGTATGGAAATACTCACATGGATATATGCATTACTAGATGATATAAAAAGTCAAAAGATAATCCAAAGTATCCATCACAAGGCACCTAACATATGTATTACAAGTTTAAGGTTAACAATAAGATTAACGTTCAAACAAGGATTAGAGTTTTGATAGAATTATGGGGGTTTTTAATAAGTAATAAGTTTATAAAGTAATTATTTATGTTTTGATTCAATTAAAAGAACTATATAAGTATATTTAGGTATTCTAGAAATGAATTTAAGTATAAACATTGATAAGGTTCAATATAAATAAAGCTTTAAAATTAGTTGGAATAACATTTTGATTAATAAATTATTAATCTAAACCTTTAGTTAATATATTTTATAAGAAGAATAATATTTGTAAATAATTTGTGAAATTATATGATATATAATTTCTACAATTATCATGATAAAACTTTAGTTAATATAATGCCTATTAATATTATAAAGATTTATTGTTTCAAGTCTAATAATTACTTAATTATTCTAAAAGGAGACAATTTAAATATAAAAGTTAGATAAACAATAGAGATAATTATGTTTTTAAAAATAACGTTTGGATCAATAATAATTTATTAATTTAAACCATCATTTTAAATCCATTTTATAAGGAATAACAAATATATATATATATATATATATATATATATATATATATATATATATTTATATATATATTTTTTTATGAATATATTTAAATTAGAAAAATTTCAGAAAATATTTTAGTGTCTAAAATCATTATATTAATTATCAAAAATGATTTTTATATTAATTATAATTTTTCTGTAATTTTATTTGTAAGTAAAAAGGCTTAAAAAAAATAAATGGAGGTGCCGGGTTCGAACCCGGGACCTCAAGGTTGACATGGAGGGTGTTTACCATTAGGCTGGGTCGCCTAGGCCTGATAAAATCCAATTCTCATATGTTATAAAGCAACTCAAACAGAAACCCCCAAATTCAACATAAACCCTAGATTCAAAATTGGATCCAATTGAGTATCAATTTGGTAACGATAATGAAATCAATCTTAGGGCTTTGATTGCCCATGTAAAACCGAGTGCAGGGATGTGCTTAATTACCCAGGTGATTGTTTGAATCCACAAAAACAAATGAAGAACAAGCCGCGATCGCAGGTGTGCAAAGTACGACCAATCTTCAATGATAACCGAATTAAACTTGTGGGAAGCTTCTTTAGGTGCTAAAGATGATTTCCCCTCAACCAATTTCAGTTTAGACAAACCGAAACAAGCTGCATGGTTGTGTGCAGTTCGCGGTTGATGGGGGTGTTTGATTGTGATGAAACCGTGATTTTCAGATGAAATTAGGTTGAATAAAAGTTTAAGACTAGTTAAACGTTCGATTACAAATCATTTAATTTGCTTATTATTAAGTGTTAATGATTGAACTGCTTGATTGTTGAAGACGACGGTTACTCGGGTCATTCGAGTTTGTAACCGCGATTTAAACACGATTAAAGTCCTTGGACAGTTTCGAATGATGCACACGAGCCGATTGGAAAATTTTGGAATTGAAATTCGAGGGGAAGTGGTGTTGCGTAGTCGCCGGAGATGTGGCCGGAGTCGTTTCCCGGCGACGGGTCAAGGTGGGGGATTTGGGTTTGTTTTAAACCAAATTACATATTTGGTCCCTCTGATTTTGGTAGGTGTTATTTTATGACCAAACTTTTAAAACAAAGTTTCAAAAATTACAAATTAGACCTTGTACTAATAAGACTAATCAAATTAATTATTTAGAAGTCTTTACAACTTTTATAAAGCTTGTTAATTTTATAATTTAATTATTTATTTTCAAAAATTCATAACTACTCATGAAACTTTATAAGCTTATTAAAAGTTATTTTATAACTTAAAATTTTTAATAACACTTTTCTATTTAGTTATTTATCATAAAAGATTAATAAATCTTTATAACTTAATAAAAAAAATTATTTCTAAGTAAATTATTACAAGTTATTTGGATTATGAACAGTGCATAAAAAAAACACTTAATATATTTAATCCAATAAATTTATTATAATTAAAACTTAAAAATTGAATTTTAACTTGAAAAAAATAGCGGATGTTACAGTTGTGAATCAGCTAGCATTGTTCTTGCTGCTTCTATGAGAGTTCTGTTTCTTCTTTCAGCAACTCCATTTTGTTATGGAGTCCTTGGTGCACTGAATTGTCTTGCAATACCTTTGCTCCTGCAAAAAGAATCTAGTTCAAAGTTGACAAATTCAGTACCATTATCACTCCTGAAAATTTTGACTTTTGTATCAAGTTGATTCTCAATCTTGATTATAAATTCCATTAATGTTTCTGATGTTTCACTCTTTTGTTTTAAGAAAAAGACCCATGTAAATCTAGTGAAATCATCAACTATCACCAAACAATATTGCCTTTTTCCAATGCTCATTACATTGGTTGGACAAAAAAGATCCATGTGAAGCAATTTGAGTGGTGTAGTATTAGTATTGATTGCTTTGGGTTTATGTGACACTCTGTGTTGTTTTCCTTTGTAACAAGAAGAACAATGAGTTGAGCAATGAAACTCCTTATTTGGTAATCCAATGACCAGGTCATGTTTCACCAATTTATTCATGTTCTTCATGTTAGAATGAACAAGCCTTCTATGCCATAATTGTGACAAATCTTCTGAAAGCTTAGATATAAGGCATGTTTCATGTTTTGTGAGAGAAGTGTTGTTCATATCCAAAACATAAGTGTTTCCTTTTCTTGCTGCTTTGAGGAGAATCCAATCTTCAGAATCCTGGCTTAAGAGTGTAACAGTTAGTGTCATCAAACAATGTAGTGTAGTTTTGATCACAGATTTGAGATACACTAAGTAAATTATACTGTAAGTTTTTACAGAAATTTACTTTATCAAATTTAAGTACACCATTAGTTATCATTCCTTCACCAACAATTTTACCTCCCTTTTTATCCCCACCAAATGCCACATAAGAAGCATTTTTATGTTTGAAATCATGGAGAAGAGAACAGTTTCCTGTCATATGCCTGGAACAACCACTGTCAACATACCACATGTTGCAGCTCTCCAATATTGTTGCTCTTTTGCCATTGGTGGAACTGTTTGATCCATATGAGCCATTAGTGCTTGATTCTCTTCCAAAACTTCGTTCTCATACAAACTCCAGTCACACGTTCCATCTTGAAGTATGATCAGCCCTGACTCCTTTGAGTTACTAGGTCCAGCTGATTCTTTGGTGGCTGGTGGGGAAGCATTGATCAGTTGAGATTGTTTGTGCAGAGGTCTTTGAGAAGATTGTTGATTTGCTTGAATCTGATGTTGTTGATGATGCTGGTGTTGTCTCATCTCTGGATATGACTGTTGATTGCATTCTCTTGAGAAATTTCCATAGAGATTGCATTTGTAGCATCTTACTTTTGATTTGTCAACACCAATCTTTGATGTTTTGCTTGCTGAAGCCAAGTTCTTATTTCTCCTGAGATATTGCTTAGCTCTATAAGCAATCATGGCCATCTGCCATTGTAGATCCATCTCTTCCACTACATCAGGAGGCAGTTCTTCTAAGTCTTGTTGGCAAATATTGGCTGATGTTAGAGAGCTTCCTAGATATGCTTGAAAACTTGAGCTAAAAGCTGCAAAGGCTGCTCTTTGTTCTTCAGAGTTCAATATCACAGTTATTGGTTCTGACTGATTTGCTGAAAAGGAAGACTTAGCTGTTGCTGCAGGTGTATCTTGTCTATCAGTAGTTCTTCCTTTATTCTTTTGTTGCTTGTCTTGAGATGATTTCTTTGAGGGTTTTGAAGCATAGAAGCTAACTTCCTCCACATCATCACTCCTAGCACAAGAGTTATCACTTTCATTGTTTGAAATAAATGCACTTCCTACATTATTTGTTTCTTTGAAGTGATAGGGTGAGACATGAGTTCTCACACTCTTGTTTCTTGATTTTTCGTCCATTTCAAGAGCTTCCACTTTTGCAACCAAAGTATCTAAGCCAGTTGCTTTCAGATCTATAGTGTTCTTGAACATGGACACATTATGCTTCCAACTTTCTGGCAAAGTGTGGAGCATTTTCTTTTTTAATTCCTCACTTGTATACTTCAACTCCAGAATATTCATCTCAGTGACTAATTGCATGATCTGAGGGTGTCTCTCCTTATACTTCTTATCTCATCACTCCCTTCGCAGAGAGTGTGAAGTATCTTCCATAAGGAGTGTGTTGTTATATAGTTCTCACACCTGATTAGTATCTCTTCAGGTAAAGCCATACTAAGCAAACTGTATGCTTTTATATCAACTTTAACCTTTTTGACATCATCAGGTGATAGATCTTTCGTACTGATTGGTTGATTTTTGTCATTATAATCCGGCCCAAGAGTTGGTGGAATATAAGGACCTTCAGTGATCGAAATCCACAAGTCAGAATCAGTATAGTTTACATGATTCCTGAACATGATTTTCCAAGACTTGAAGTCTGCTTTTGTTTCCAACTTCGGAGGTTGGTAAGATGAACCACTGAAGTTGCTCATGATGTTAACAAGATCTGCTATTCAATTGATTTGAATATAGAAACAAGTTAATTAAAAACGATTGCAGTTAAACGAAATCAAACACAATTAAAACACAACTAACACTGATAGATCAATTGATCTAAATCAATAAGCACTTCGCTCTGATACCACCTGTGAATCCAAGGATCGTCAACAGGAATTATCAGTGTGAATCGATGTCAAGTCAACGTTTGCGGAATTAACGTTGATTTGGTTTAATTGTGTTTAAACAACTTTAAATATCAATAAATTATCAAGAACACACGAAACAAAACATAATTAATGATTAATCAGTATTTTATTATAATGTGTTGATGATTACAAAAGAATTGAATGTACGATATCAAAGAATGCTATGATGTTGTGTATGCTAAAGTTGATCGAAAGACTTTTGATGATTGTTGTATTGCTATTGGTGTTCTCAATCAATCAATCGTCTAACTCAATCGTGTTTGAATCGAAACCTAGGATCCATATTTATAGACAGAGGTGTTTCAGTTATAGGAAACACCGGATCTCTTGGGATTTGATTTGTTTCTGTTAAGGAATCATCGGATTTCTCGGGATTCGCATAACCGCCTTGTTGACTTGTTGACTTGTACCACTTGCATAATACAAGTGTTTGGATTCCGCAGGAATATTGTCTTCAGTAGTAATTTGTGCTTCCGTAGATATTGTTCTTCCGAAGGTAACTGTTGTTCTTCCAAAGGTATCTTGTTCTTCCGAAGGTATCTTGTTCTTCCGAAGGTAACTGGTTGTTCATCCGCAGAAGATCTTTGGATGTATAATTACTTGTAAGAAATATATCTACGGAAGAACAAAATGTTCATCCGTAGATGTTTCTTACACTTGGTCAATTTCATAAATAGACCAATTATAATGTTTGTTCCTGCAACCATACATAAACCAACACATATATAAATGGGTTACCCTATATATTTAATGCATGCACAATAATGAAATACAAAAGTTCATTACAGGTATTAATTCAAGTACTAAGCCTATACATAATGACTAGATCTACTGGTTCTAGACCTAACACATCCCCAATGACATTGTCTAGGGGATGATGGACATTAAGACGTGATCCTGGAGTAGTAGGAACAACTACCTCAGAGCCAAGATTACGAACATTTGGTTCTGCATCTGAGGTAGATGGAATTTGAGGTTCCGAAGTCGAAGGGGCATCACTATTAGATGCTTGTGGACTTGCAGGAATTGGAACCTGTCCCTCCTAATTGTTCTGGTCATCTTCTTCAGCTTCATCTTCTGAGGAGGAGTCACTGTCTTCGACTGCTCCCCCTGAGTGGTGAGATGATTCTCCCTGTGAGCTCGATGATGTTGAATCAAGTGATGGTGTATTCAAGATATCATACATCATCCGTGTAGCTAACTCGTCATCAGAAGGAGAGATAGGGATGTTGAAGGACTTGAAGAATCCATCATAGTCGAAAAAGTAAGCGGGTCCTTTTCCAGTAGGTGGTGTGGTATATCGCTGAACATCAACATTACACCACACTTCTACTAAACCCGTTGAGTTGTTGTAAACTCTCTTGTTCGGTATGTTGTGTCCTAGGAAGATCCCTTCATCAGCCTTCTCGGTGAATTTTCCTTCTTGAGTCTTCTTCAGAAGTGTGCACGGTGCGCCAAATGGTTCGAGATACTCCAGATTAGGTTTACGTCGTTGTAGTAACTCGTAACATGTCTTGCCATGGCGCTTGACTACCAGAACTCGATTTAATGTATAACATGCATTTGCCACTGCCTCATTCCAGAATTGGATAGGCAGTTTCGAGTCTGCTAGCATTGTCTGTGCTGTCTCTATCAAGCTTCTATTCTTTCTCTCAGCAACACCATTCATCTGACGCGTGTAGGCAGAAGTGAACTGGTGCACAATTCCTTTTTCCTTGCAGTAAGCCTCCATCCATTGATTCTTGAATTCTGTCCCGTTGTTCTAGCGTACCTGTCTCACCTTCAGCTTGTAGAGAGATTCCAGTGTGGTTACTAACTCCTTGAATGACTCAAATGTTTTTGATTTGGACTTCAGAAACATTACCCAAGAGAATCTTGAGTAGTCATCAGTAACCACATAACAGTACAAGTCACCTGCAATGCTCTTTGTACTGACTGGACCAAACAGGTCCATGTGAAGAAGTTCAAGAGGAAACTCGATAGAATGAACTTTCTTTTCCTTATGAGACTTCTTCGTCTGTTTGCCTTTCTTGCATGCTACACAGAAATCCGGAAGTTGGAAATTTTTGACGTTGACTCCTCTCACGAGATCCTTCTGGATCAAGTGATTCATCTTTCGTTGATTAATGTGTCCCATTCTCCTATGCTAGGAAATGGAGTCCTTCTCAGTAGCTTTTGACAGGAAGCACTGAACTTCATGATCCGTTGTAGAAGCCGTTGAGAGATCCAAAACATAAAGGTCTTTATATCTTGAAGCTGTCATCAAAACTTGGTCCTCCAGAATCACGTAGACTTTCTTTAGGACGTAACACTTCTTGTTGTCGAATATGACTTTAAATCCTTTGTCACATATTTGGGAAACAGAAAGTAAGTTGTTTTGAAGTTGTTGAACGTAGTTCACTTTATCAAACTTAACTTTCTGATTTCCAACCTCTCCCTGAGGTGTGATATAACCTCCTTTGTTACCAGCAAACGAAACATGCCCTCCTTTTATTTGTTTGACGTTTGATAAAAGAGCCCTGTATCCTGTCATGTGCATGGATGCTCCGCTATCTACAATCCACGTGTTGGTTTCAGCACTGTAGTGAACACCCTGCACATACAATTTAAAACATTAGTTTAGGTTAGGAACCCAAGCCTTTACTGGCTTGGGTTTACCAGAGGCATCACACATCATGAATTCAACCCATTGACCCTTAGAAGGTGAGGGTAGCTCAGGTGCCTTCTTGTCATCATTATCAGACACAGAGGATGACTTTTCTTTCCATAAGCCAGATTTGTGCAAGGCCTGTTTGTGATAAACAGTCAACTGGCTAATGGGTTGAACATTGGGTTCACTAGTTCTTCTAGGTGGAGTTAAAGAACTCCTCTTAGAAGACCTAGGTTTTGAATCCTGAAGTTCAATTTTCTTCCTAGGTGTCTGATAGTAAGGACAAAAGGAAGCAATGCGTCCACACTCTCCACAGTTGTAGCATGACCTGCTATCAACTTTATGATTAAACTTTCGTTGTGGAGAAGTGTGTGACACCCTAGTGACATCATTATGTTTGGGTTTTAACTCTGTTTCTTTCGATGTTTTCTCTTGTTTAACAAAATTAATTGTTTTAACACTTTTAACATCTTTTCCTTTTGGGTTAACTGGATTTTGACATGAGACTTGTGAAAGGTTAACATTAACAGTCTTTTTAGGTTCAGATTTGACTTTGTTTGACCCTGACTTTATATTAACCTTTTCAAATTCTTTTTCCAGATTAAAACAAGGCATTTTACCCTTTGCCTTTGAAGTGGCCTCCTTTTGTTTTGTTCCAGATTCAATTGAAGAACATGAGGAATCTGGATCACTAACCAGAGGAGTAGACACCACATGAACCTTGATGGGATTGTTATTAATTGGTCTACTCTTAGTGTTCATCAAGGTCTCAGGTGGTGGTGGAACCACTTTATAACCCAAACCCTCCCCGTTGTTACGCTCCCTCACTAAGTGTTGGACAATATGAGATGAACTTGTCCAACTGTGCATTTTTTGCTTTAAAGAGTTGACTTCTACTTCTAAAACTGCTTTTTGTTTCTTAGTGTCTTCTAGGGAGTTAAGATAGTACCTAATGTCATTAGCTTGGTTAAATGCTACTACTTCAGTTTCCCTAAGCTGTTTATTCAAAAGGTCTATCTTTTCTTTGTAACTATGCTCATTTTGTTTTAAAAATCTATTTGCCTCAGTGCACAGTTGCAAATCCTTTACTAAGCTATCATTATGATCTAATAACCTAGCAAATTTCTGATCTATGCTTTCTCTAAATGTATTACAATCAGAACAAGCATGATTTTGGAACAGTTGGTCAGTGGTACTTACCTGAGGAGGTTCTGATGAATCAGCCATCAACGCAGCATTTGATGTCTCTGGTTCTGGTGATTCTGTCTTTGTTGTAGAAGTCCCTTCTTCAGGCTTGTAGTTGACCTCAGTTGCAGTCTCTTCAATGTTTGACATCGCTAGCTCAACTGCAATATCTCCTTCACTCGCAGAATCATCATCTAAGTCTTCCACGCTCGCAATATTAGATTCTCCCGGAGAGACAAACCGAAAGCTCCAGTCCTGTCCTTCATCATCATGGGCAGTCAAGGCTTTTGGATCCTTGCTTGATGAAGTAGAACTGCTAGCTTGCTTGTCTTGACGAGTGAAGGATGAGAATGGATTCCCGTTCCCAGTCTTCTTTGGCTTCACACACTCTCTTTTGAAGTGCCCCTTTTCTCCACAGTTGAAGCAGTTCACCTTGCTCTTGTCAAAGCCAAATGTATTGTCCTTAGTAGCAACCAAGTTTTGTCCGATCTTCTTCACAAACTTCTTCGCCCTCCGGACAGCACTTGCTAAGGCCCACATAATATCCATCCTCTCTAGCTCAGTCTCATCTACCTGCTCGTAGTCCTCATCTGCCAGATGGCAGTTTTCAATTTTCCCAGCAACAAGTTCATCATAGGAATGGACCACTGCTGCCAAGAGATCCATGTGCTCTCGAGCTACTTCTACTGTCATGTTTCCGAGATTCTCGGTCTTCAGTCTTGTAGCATTTGCTTCAGATCCAATGTAATGGGTTCTAGAAGACCCTGACGATTCTGAACCTGAAGTAGAGACTTGTGAAGGACCAGATGAGCTTGACACAAAGGCAGTCTGAAGAGGTGCTCCAGACGTCTTAACTTGAGGAGTGGCATTGTACAAAGCTGGATTCTGAGTGTATGAAGACTTCTGAGCTCGGTACTTCATCCTAAGTGCTTCTTCTCGCAGCTTTAGAATGAATTCATTGATGTCCATAGTTGCTAGCAATCCATTCTATCTCAGATTAGAAACAAACGAAGCCCAACTATCTGGCAACCCGTCTGCAAAATTTGACACTTTATCTTCCATGGTAGTTTTGACACCATGTGTGTGCAGCTCTCTCATCAAATGGTAGAATCTATCAATGACATCGTCTAAACTCTCATTTCCCATCGATGAAAAGTTGTCAAATTCTTTCTTTAACTCCTTAGCTTTAATGGCCTTCAACGAAGCATTCCCGTCATATCTTTTCTCCAGCTCATCCCATAACTTCTTGGCTTGTTTATTCTCAGAGTACTGGTGAAAAATATCCTTAGGGATAGACTGTGTTAGCAATGCATATACCCTCTTTTTAGCATTATATTTAACTTTCTGTGCATCAGTCATTCCTCCCAAAGTAAGTTTCACCCCATCAGCTCCCACCGGCATACTGTACCCCGTCTCAATAGCTTCCCACATATTCGGATCCACTCCATTGAGGTAGATCTCAAAACGTTGTTTCCAGTGGGGAAACTCATCGAACGTTATAAGCTTCGGAGGTTTATTATGATTCCCCACCTCACTCTCCAGTAGCAGTAAGTTCTGAATCCGTGAGTCCTTCCCGGCTGTAAACGCTGAACACTGACCCTCCATCTCGATTAACTTTAAGTCTCTTACACAATCTGTTAACTGGTGCGAATGGAGTGATGCGAATGGGCTACCTGTGCGAATGAACTATGCGACTGGTTCAATCGTGCGGCTGAACTAAGAGATTGGTCCAGTCGTGCGAATGAAACCGATGCGGATGAACAATGCGACCAGTAAGCTTAGTCGTACGAATGAAGATGCGACTGAAGCCAATCGTACGTCTGGGTGATGCGAATGAAGTCCAGTCGTGCGATTGGGTCAATCGTGCGACTGAAGCTGCTGTTTTTCGAAAATTTCTAGGTTTAACGTGTTTTGCCCGTAAAAACCCGAATTTTCACCAACCCTAATCGCCTTATGCCGTAGAAACCAAAACTTGATGAGCAGGGGACGTCCAAGACAACTTTTGACACAAAAAGATTGCGTTTTTAGTGAAAAAACACAAACTTTGTATCAAAATTGATTGAATCACACGTAATCAAGAGCCAATGCTCTGATACCACTTGTTAGGATCTGGTATTTGAACGAAACACCAACTGATTAACGTGTAAACCAAACCAAATAGTGCGGAATCCTATTTGATTGGCGATCCAATCAGTGAGAACGAACATAGAAACAATAAAGTATTGAATCTAACGTTAAGAATCGATTAGGAATCGATCTACATCGTTCTATGAACTTGGAGTATGAACTTGGAGGCTTCTGGACGGCTAGGGTACGTCTGGAGTCGAATTGGAATGAATGCTTACGTTTTTCCACGAATTAGGTGGTATTTATAGGTTAGGGTTGCTCATTCGGGCGATTGAACCATTAGTATGGTTCAGTCGTGCGATTGAGCCATGCGGTTGATCCATCCGCACGACTGAGTGGTCAGTTGTGCGAATGAGCCAATCTCATGTTACAATCATACGACTGATCCAGTCTCCTAGTTCAGTCATGCGACTGAGTCATTCGCCTGAAGTTGTTCATGCGTATGGTCCATTCGCATGGGCCATTCGCATGAGAACTTCATATTGCTAAGTTTGAATGTATTCATTAATATAACATTATGTGTATCAATTCAAACAATCACAAACCTATATAACCAATTCAATATCAACTCATTAATGAAATATTAAACATTATAAATCACAACCAAACATTCTCATTTCATTAATATCCCAACCATTACATAAGCGTAAGACAAACAAGACATATTACATTCATGCCAGGATATAGGTACATATGTATCAACATTTTCTTTAGATCTTCTATTTTTAAGTTAATAGTCATTTTCTGCTCTTTTGAAATAAGCTTTTATGATATTCAAAGACTCGAGATTAGATCTCACTTCCAAGTTATAAGACCTATACATGTTTAGTTTAGCAATTCATTCAAGAGTACATAGATGTTCCAATACACTTTACTCTTCTTTTATCCAACCCAAAGTTCCACTGGTTACATTACTTGGGAACTTTCTTCTTATGAGTGAGAAGAGCCATCTGCTAGACTATCTCCATATACTCCAAGTCATATGGATGGATGCAGTCCAAGCCTTCAAGAGTGAAGAGAAAGTTGCCACAACTTTCACCTGAAGTCATAAAGGCTTGAGCAGATATTTGTTCTTTAAATGGGCTTCTTTAAGTGTAGCTCTCCCTTAGTGTCTTCGTGAAGGTGATGAAAGGACCCTTTTGTTAGTTATCAGCGTAGCTGTTGAGATGATGTTGTGGTTCTCTACTATCCATTTCAACCACATAAAAGATTGAACTCTATTGATTGTTTTGTTGCTGGAGCACTTGATTCAATGTCTCTTATCTTCTTTTTCAGATTTTCAATCTCCACATCTTTTCTTTCCAGCTGAGCAAATTGTTCTTTCAGAGTCTTTTTAACTTTGTTGCTTTCCAACACAAGCTTTTCTTTTTCAGCCTTCTCATGTGCAATATTCTCTTTTTTTTCTTTGACAAGTTCATGCAAAGCATCAATGACTTCATTGTTTTCTTGAATGTTTTCTCTTAATCTTTTCAGACTAGATTCTTGCTTCATCAGCTGATCTTCCTTTTCTTTTAGCAGTCCTTTCAACTCTTCAATTCTTTGCTTTCTTTTGTTTGACTTGTTAACAAGTTTGTTATATTCAGCCACCAAATAACTTTTGCTAACAAGGTTGTCATCTCACTTAGATCATCTTCATGATAAGCAATCACATCATCATAGTTGGCTTCTTCTTCCCCTTCTTGATGTTCAGCAG
Source organism: Flaveria ramosissima (assembly GCA_025215565.1). Lineage (NCBI taxonomy): Eukaryota > Viridiplantae > Streptophyta > Magnoliopsida > Asterales > Asteraceae > Flaveria > Flaveria ramosissima. The sequence goes on along the minus strand of CM046037.1, from coordinate 44,664,821 downwards.
CCAGCTCATCATCATTTACTTCATCATGTGCTGCACTGACTAAGCTTGAGCTTGACTCAGCTGCTTGATCTGCCTGCTCTTCATGTTGTTGTTGATGTTGCTGAAGATCAGTGATTGGAGAGACACGTTCAGTATCATTTGAGTGGATAGGGGATTCATTTTTGGTTAGTGACAGTTGAACAGTATTTGCTTGTGAGGCTAACTCAGTCTCACCGGTGTATATGCTCTCAGTTGATTGGTTCAAGAGTTGGAGGTTGTTGGAAAAAATGTAATTGGAGTTGAATTGGTGATTGAGGGTGAATTGGAGAAATTGGTTGGGTGTTTTGACCGGCTGGAGATTGAGGTTGGGGAGATTGAGGTTGTGGAGATTGAGGTTGTGGAGAATGTGAGGCTTGCTCAGTGTTACCATGAGAGCTATCCTGCTGATCATCCCACATCAGCTCTTTGAGAATGTTGGCATTGGGGTCAGCTACATGAGCAAACATAGGCATGTCTTCCCCGTCATACCTTCCACTAATCTTATTCAGTACAAATCTCCCTAGATGTGCCTGAACAAACACATCACCATCTCTAGCTATACCAGGTAGATCAACATTGATGATTAATTGTAGGAACCTTGGAAACATATACATCTTGCTAGTCTTTTGCACCCTAATTTGGTCACACAAACAATTGAAAATGTACTTTGTGTAGTTGTATGTCCTTCCATCAAAAATGCACATAATGTCAGATGAAATGTGCCTTGAGAATCTATCAAGCCAGACTTCCTGTTGGAGATGCACTTTAGATAAGTGTGACATAAGAATCTATATGGCTCGCATAATCTCCCTTTCTTTATTTCACACTTGTCAAAATCACCATCATACCCCATCAAGTAGAACACTTTCTTTATGTATTCATTCTCGAATACATCAAGGTGACCAAGTTCTTGTTCTCCCAACTCTAGTACCCTTCTTATGGTCTGCTCATCTATCCTTAGTCTTTCATTCTTAACCTCAGCCATAATCACTTCAGATTCTCCATCTTCCTCAATTTGTGCTGAATTCCAGAAATCGACCATATGATCTTGATGAATCACAGGCTCTGATGTCAAAGCATAGAAGAGCCTGGATCGTCGTAAGTATCTAATGACGTCCCGGCATCCTTCCAACCCAGGGTCGACAGGATTTAAGAACGCACACACATTGTGCTCCTTTGCAAATCGATTAGCCATCTTGAGATTAAGACTTGAAATCAGGTTTAAGCTTTGTTTGATGTTTAAGATTTGAGTAATTTTGAAATCAGATGAGGGAGGGATGAGGTTTTGACTAATGAACTTCTAGGTCAAAAAGGTTCTGTAAAAGTGAATAATGAATTCCAAGTCAAAAACATCATTTATACTCCCTCAGACACATTTATTTCATTTATTTAATGAGGTGGGTCCCACTTTTTTTATTACTCTTCCGTGGAATTTATTTGTTCCGCAGATTTCAGTTCATCCGTAGGACATCTGCAGATGTCTAACTTAAAAATTGAAATTTAAAATTGAATTGAAGTATAACTAGATTTTCCATAGGTTACCACCCTATGGAAATAGATTAAACTTGTTAAATATTAACTCATTCGTAGGTTACCAATCTACGGATAGTCATATTTTACTTGATCAAGTTTCACACTGTAGCTTCTGCTGATGCTAAGAATGCACTGTAGCGTCTGCTGATGCTGAAGAATGCACTGTATCTTCTGCTGATGTAAAGTTTGAAACTTCTTTGATTGTATGATTGTATGGTTCTATTTAACTAACAGAACCATTTATTGCTATTGGACCTTGTTGACTTTGTTTTCATGACAATTTGTGCACAAGAAGATTTATAAATTTAAAAACTTCATTTATCCAAAAGCCAAGTTAGTGCTCAGGTTCCAATTCCTTCATATTGACAATTCATTTGACAATTTTGTTGTTAATTTTTTCATGAATCTACTCCCCCTAAATTTTTGATCAATGATGAATGAAGACATTTATCATAAATTTATAAGAAGAATATCATGAAAGACACATGTTTGTCCAAACATACCAAAAAGAAATAAATTAAACTAAATAAAATTGAATTGAGTACTATGTACAATCATATATAAACATAGAGTGGGATCATACTATAACACTAAGCATCTTCCTTTTTGATGTTTGATGAGATTATACCTAATCTTAGTTCTGATTGCAAGCATGTTTGTCCACTTAAATCCAAACAAGACTATTGTGTCAACTAGGCATGTTGTTTATCATGCTTTCATGTTTATTAGTGAGTAACTGTTATGGGCTCCACATTCAAATAACTTAGAGTTTTTCCTCCCTTTGTGAGTCAAATCATCACTTTTTGACACTTAGAAACTATGCACTTTAAGTTATAAGTTCTATCTTGAGATGCATTTGACATCTCAATAATGCATTGATGTAATAGCTCTGAAGTTAATATACAGTTGATCACAAAGGATTGTTTTGAGAGCTAATATATGATCATCATCAGGTCACCAGGTCTTTACTTCCGTAAATAGAAGTGGCTTTAACCCAGGTCTTTGTTTACACAAAACAGAGGGATGACGAGGATCATGATCTTTTCACCAGTTGGTTACAAATGTATACCATGGTGATCATACACCCAGGTCTTTGTTTACACAAAACAGAGGGAGTATGATTTGAAAAGATAGATATTATAAAGTGTTGGTACATAGTGTGCTTAGATGAGGGATTTGGTCACATCAGAATAAGACTCACTTCTTGTATCCTTAAAATAAAGTTTGCCACAAACAGTCACTTTGCATTACGTTAGGCACGCTCTTAGTGTAGTTTCCACTCAAGATGAACCTACTCACATATCAAGAAACTTTGATTAGAACTTTAATGATATTTAAGAACTCAGGAAGTAAGCAAAGGCATAGTGTACTATCATTTCCCATACATATGTCATGCTGAATTAAAGGACACAGAAAGAAAGACAATATTTTTTAATTCTAAGCTTCGGAAGATGTTTAAGAAGTTTCTTCCGAAGGTAAATTGCTTTCGGAATAAAACTGTTCTAAGACATAAGTTACTTCCGAAGGTAATTATAAATCTTTCGAAGGATAAAATTATTTTTTTTATTATTTTTATTTGTCATTTTTTATGTTACTACTAACAAGGACAGACACATGCTTTTCTTTATTAATGATGATTAATCTAAGTTAATCATGCTAAAGACTCAATTAGAAAATTAAATCTAACTGAATTATAGGCTTTAGTGAATAAATTAGCAAGCAGATTAGTTGTATCCACTTTGACTAACTTGATCAAACCTTTTTCTGAGCAATCTCTCAGAAAATGATATCTGATTTCAATATGCTTAGTTTTACTATGTTGCACTGGATTAGTAGTGATAAACATAGCAGCTGAATTGTGAATATAAATTGGAGTTTGAAGGAAATTATAATCATAATCAAGTAATTGGTTTTGCAACCAAAGGACTTGAGAGCAACCAGCTGAAGCAGCTATGTACCCAACCTCAGCTGTGGATACAGATACATTTGTTTGCTTTTTGCACTGCCATGAAACAAGTTTTGGTCCTATGAATTGACATCCACTAGTTGTGGATTTTCTGTTGTTACATCCTCAAAACTCACTATCTGAATATGAGTAGAGAGTGAAGTCACCATCCTTTGGATACCAAAGCCCAAGGGTTGGTTTCCCTTTGAGATATCTAAAAATTCTCTTCACAACATTCAAATGAGACTCTTTTGGATCTGATTGGTACCTAGCACAAACACACACATCAAACATAATGTCAGGTCTACCGGCAGTTAAATACATAAGTGATCCTATCATTGATCTATACAATCTTTGATCAACAGATTTTCTTATAGGATCAGGTACAATCTTATCAATTGTTAAGGCAGGTGTTTGCATGAAGATGTATCAACAAGATTGTACTTCTTCAATATTTGATGTATATACTTCTCTTGATTGATGAAAATTCCATCTGTTTTCTGATGAACTTATAGACCAAGGAAAAATGTTAATTCTCCCATGAACTCATCTGAAACTCAGATTTCATCAACTCTTCAAAGCTTACACATAATCTCTTGTTAGTTTATCCAAATATAATGTCATCAACATAAATTTAAACAACTAAGAGATCTTGATGTTCTTGTTTGAGAAAGAGCGTCTGACCAATAGTTCCCCTCTTATATCCATTCTTGATCAAGAAAGATAATAATATTTCATACCACTTTTTTGGTGCTTGATGAAGACCATACAAAGCTTTGTCAAGATTGTATACACTGTGAGGATAATAAGGATCTTCAAAACAAGGAGGTTGAGCTACATAGACTTCTTCATCAATTTTCCCATATAAGAAAGCACATTTGACATAGTGAACTTCTTATATGATGCATAGGCTAGGAATACTCTTATGGCTTCAATTCTTGCAACTGGTGCAAACACTTCATCATAGTCTATTCCTTCTTCTTGAGTATATCCGTGTGCAATTAGTCTTGCTTTGTTTCTCTCAAATATACCTCTGTCATCTAGTTTATTTTTAAAAAGCCACCTTATGCCAATAGGATGTTGACCTTCAGGTAGATCAACTAGATTCCAGACATTCTGCTTTCTGAATGGTTAAAGCTCTTCCTGCATAGCTTCAATCCAGCTATTATCTATCAGTGCAGCTGTGATATTTGGAGGAACCATTTGTGAAAGAAAACAAGAGAAGAGACAGATGTTTGCAGCTCCCCCTTGACTTCTTGTGGTTCTTTCATTAAGATCACCAATGATGTTGTCAATTGGATGTGTCTTACGAATTCTAGTTGTTGGAATAGACTCAACTAGAATAGATGATTCCAAGTTAGTCAGATTTAGTGATGCAGATAGATTCAGCTGAGATGATGAATTTATGAAGTAGTCAAATTGATCATCATGTTGATCATTGGAAGGTGGATGATTTTCCTTATGAGTTGGTACATCAGCTGCATTATGAATGCGTTCCGTAGGAACTTCTACGGATGGGTCTTGTTCTGCCGTAGGAGTTATAGGTACATCTACGGATGGAATTTGTTGAGCATCTCCAATGTTTTGAACATCTGCTGATGTGGATGGAACATCTGCTGATACAATATTTATATCTCCGGATGTAGAACTATTAGGCTGGTCTTGTGCTGCATCAACTGCATTATGGAGATTATTTGTAGTTCCTTGTTCCATGGTACTTTAAGTTTGTATTCTTGGAGGATCAGCAGATAATGACACTTCATTCATGTTTGGTGGAACAAATGGATAGCATGTATCCGCAAAACCTGCATTATTCATATAACTAGAGTTAAATGAATCTGTGAGTGCATCTATATCAAACAACCAAGATGATCCTTTTACAGATTTAGGAAATAAGGATTCATCAAATGACATATTAGGAGTTTCTTCCATAATGTTTTGTTATGAAATATAAATCCTATATGATTTAGATGTTGAAGAGTATCCAACAAAGAAACCATCATAGGTTTTTTCTGAACACATTCCTAATTGTTCTTTGGTGTTTAAAATAGATACATGACACCTAAAAGCTCTAAGATAGCCTATGTAAGGTTTTATTTTGAATAAAATCTCATAAGGTGTTTTATTATGTTATTTGACAATTAATGTCGTTCTGAACATTGCATGCAGTGTTCACTGCGTCAGCGCAAAAGGTGATAGGCAATTGTGAATCAGCTAACATTGTCCTTGTTGGTTCAATGAGAGTTATGTTTCTTCTTTCAGCAACTCTATTTTGTTGTGGAGTTCTTGGTGTACTAAAATGCCTTGCAATGTCTTTATTTCTGAAAAAAGAGTCTAAGACAACATTAACAAACTAAGTCCTGTTGTCACTCCTGAAAATTTTGATTTTTAAATCAAGTTGATTTTCAATGTTAGTGACAAACTCCATTAATGTTTCAGATGTTTCACTCTTTTGTTTTAAGAAAAAGACCCATGTGAATCTAGTGAAATCATCCACAACCACCAAACAATATTGCCTTTTTCCAATGCTCATCACATTGGTTAGACCAAAAAGATCCATGTGAAGCAATTTGAGTGGTGCAGTGTTTGTATTGATAATTTTTGATTTATGTGACACTCTATGTTGTTTTCCTTTGTAACATGAAGGACAATGGTTTGAACAATAAAATTCTTTCTTTCGCAGACCAATGACTAGGTCATTTTTCACCAATTTGTTCATGTTCTTCATGTTGGAGTGCACAAGCCTTCTATGCCACAACTGATATTCATTTTCTGATGACTTAGATAGCATGCATGTTTCCCTGCTTGTGAGTGTTGTGTTGTTCATATTCAAAACATACGTGTTTCCTTTTCTTGATGCTTTAAGAAGGATCCAATCTTCTAGAACTGAAAAACCTGGCTTAAGAATGTAACAATTAGAGTTATCAAATGATGTGGTATAATTTTGATCACAAATTTGAGACACACTTAGTAAATTATATTGTAAATTGTAACAATAGTTTACTTTCTCAAATTTGAGCAGACCATTAGTTACCATTCCTTCACCAACAATTTTAACTCCCTTCTTATCCCCACCAAATGCCACATAAGAAGCATTTTTATGTTTGAAGTCATGGAGAAGAGAACAGAATCATGTCATTTGTCTGGAACAACCACTGTCAACATACCACTTGTTGTCAGCTCTCCATGATTGTTCCTGCATACAAAAGAAATCAATTAGAATTAGGAACCCAAGTCTTAATGATCTTGGGTTTTCCAACAGTGTCTAAAATTGTAACTTCCTCATTAATGAGTTTTGATGATTTAGTATTAGTTTTAGATTCAATTGATTCATTATGTGTTGGTTGAGGTGAGGATGATTTTGTTGAGGATGAGCTTTTGTATTTTTGTTCTTAATTCTTAATCCCTTCTTCATGCACTTTTTCTTTGGTTGTCTGCTGCTTTGTTTTTTATGATGAACCTTGATTGTTGAAAGTTTCACCATCCTTTGATTTTGACTGTGGTATATGTATACCTTTTTCAAAATGATCAAAGAATTTATCATCAGAATTTTCATTCTTCTGTCAAATCCACCTTTTTGTGAGGTGTTTTGAGTTGCCTATATGGTTTCTCTTTCTTCAAAGGTTTATCATCAACAGATGTTTTCTTCTTTGGTTTTTGCAACTTTTGTTTTTGCTTCTGCTTCTTTGCTTTTGAATCTTCTTGACTCTCACTGGATTGAGAGTCTGATTCATCTTGCTTAGATTGTTGCTTCTTTTTGGTCTTTGTCTTGTTTTTCTTGTTGAAATAACGTTCCTATATGGAATGGTTATTTTTATTACAAATTGCAAAATGTTTGTTGAAGTAGCAGTCAGAAGGCATGTGACTTTTCATGTTGCAAATGGAGCAATAACTACTGAAGTAACAGTCTTCAAAGTTTTGATTCTTCATATCACACCATTCGCAATACTTTTCCTCTGAATCTTTTCCAGAGTCAGCCATTTTCTTCTTTTTATCTCTTTGTGTCTTCAATTCCTTTTCAAACTTTACAGTTGATGAATTCTTTCCCTTTCTTGACATGATGTCAAAGGATTCTTATTTAGCATTTCATGATTTTTGGTGCTTAGGATTCACCATTTACTGGTTTGATTTCTTATTAATTGTTGTTTTTGTCTTCCGTAGATCTTCTACTGATTCACTAGATTTGTCTTTCAGCAGATCTTCTACTGAAGAATGCATCTTCTTCCATACTTTTTCTGCTGATGATCTCTTCTTTCCTTTTTCTACGAAGGATGTGTGCACTTCCTCAGTAGATGCACACTTCTCAATCTTTCCAGTTAATGGTTTTTGTTGCTGATGAAGTTCTTGAAGACCTTCATTAACTGAGCTATTCTCTTGCAAATAGTCTTCAACATGTTTCATTTCTTAGGAGGATATGGTAGCTTGGTTTCTTCAATGACTTTAGGAATGATTGGTTCAATGGACACATTCTTACCAATGTTCAATTCATCCGTACATTCATCATCTTGTTCATCAGAATCATCCAATTCATCACATTCATCAAAATCAAATTCTGAATCATTTTGTTTGATTTTATCTGATTCAAAAGACTCAGTTTCACTCACCTCAGATTCATTGTTATTAACTTGTTCATTACACTTTGATTCAAACTTGGTGCATGGCACAAAAATGTTTTGATAAGCTGCTTGTCATTGTTTTAGGTAAAGATGTATAGTTATCATTCAGAGGGGGTGCTACAGCATTATATCCCAACCCATACCTGTTCTTTGACTAAATATGAGAATTTAATAATTTCTCATATTGCTAAAATGAAAGTTGAAACTTCTGAAGTTTCACTTCAGTTGATGCATGATCAAGCAAGAAAATGGCAAACCTCTGAGAATCTATCATCTTTCTTAGAGTTCAACAACGCAACCTGGTTGTGTTGCCTGTGAAGTTGCATGGAGAAATCAGGGTTGTTTCTGCGGTTAGATTGGCCATTTTCAGAAGCTTAAGGGTGAAGGAAGGTGAAGAACAAAGGCGGTTTGGGAGAATTTAGGTTTAAAGAATAGTGTAATTTGAAGAAGATAATGAAAGAGGGGGGAACCATTGGGTATTTATGAGAAAAGGATTTGAGACAAAGCTAATGAAAGAGGATTGTTGGACCAAAAGAACCAATGAGCCTGATCAGAAAAACCTCTAAGTCCCACAGACATTACAACTGCTGAAGAAGATCACAACAGCTGAAGACATCAGCTGATTACAAGGTCTGAAGACAAAGTCTGAAAGTAAAGAACTGAAGACAAAGTCTGAAAGTGAAGTACTGAAGACAAAGACTGAAGACCAGAGTGATCAGTAGTTGTCACAACAGCTGAAGTTATTAACTTCAGTAGTTGTGATGATTTTTCATTTTCAGTACTTGTAATTTACCTTTCAGTAGTTTATTGTTTCAGTAGTTTTAGTTCAGTAGTTTTATGTTCTTGTACTTGGCATTCTCTGAGATGTAATCAATTGTTGAGAACATTTCAGTAGTTTGCATAGTTTCAGTTGTTTGTATAATTCTGTTAGATGTCACTATCAAGTGACATCAGCAGACGTCACATTCCTCTATAAAAGGAATGTTGACCTAGTTGTTTTGTAACCGAAGCATTACGCGTGAATGAAAATATTCCTTTAAACAGAAAAGTTCTCTCTCTCTATAGTCGTCATTGTGTGATTGCATATTCATACCTTTCTTGCTTGAATTCGATCTTATTTCTGTTATATTCCACTGCAAAATTCAAATCTAATTGATCAAACTAGATCCGATCCTATCAAATGGTATCAGAGCTGGTTAATCATTGATCGATTTAACAATTGATCATTGAAACTGCACTTTTGATAGCTAAGTTTGATCGAATTAGCAAATTTGCAAGAATTGATTATAGAGTTTGATTTTCTGTTGCTTCCGGTCATTTAATTGAGATTCAAATTATGTTGTTGAGTCTTTAAACTAGCCTGATTTTAATCTCATTGAATTTGATTGAATTGGTGAAAATGACTACTTCAATCAATGATCCTCCCAATACTGGCTCCTCAAGTAAGCCTCCTATGCTTGTTAGGAGTGAGTATAACATATGGCAACGCCGAATGCTCCATCACCTGTCTGTTAACAGCTCAGGTTGTTGGAAGTCAGTGGTTCATGGACCATATAAGCCTATGGTGAGTAATCCTGAAACCAATGAGATGATTCCAAAGAAGAAGGAACAATATTCTGATGAGGACTTAAAGCTGTTTGAAATTGATGCTAAAGCCCATGGAATTCTGGCCATGGCACTGCCTAATCAAATCTACTCTGGGCTTATGCATCATGAAACTTCTTATGATCTCTGGGTTGCTCTGAAGGAACAATTTGGAGGAACTGATGAGGTCTTAGCAAACAACAGAGAAATCCTTGCCCAGCAATATGAGACATTCTCTCATAGAAAGGGTGAGACATTGACTCAACAGTTTGAGCGATTTTCATGTTTGATCTCTGAGCTAAAAATGGTTCAACATGAATATACAAACAGCCAGATGAATAACAGATTCCTCAGATCTCTGCCTGAGAGATGGGACACTTATACCATTGTCCTACGCTCTAGTGCAAATCTGGATACTCTATCTCTTACCCAACTTCATGGGAAACTCTTAACATTTGAAAGAGAGATAGAACAGAAAAGGAAACTATCTTCATCGGGAAAGCTCACTGATGACTTTGTACCAGGAAACACTGCTCTGCTGGTCATGAGTCTGAATATGCTTCATCTGAAAGTTCATATGATGAGCATATTGATTTCTCTTCAACCAGTGGAAATCATGCTTTTGTTGGAGTTGAGGGTAACTCAGGTTTTAGTGTTGACAACTTGTGTTTTCTGATGGATGATTTGAAAGGAATTGCTGATGATGATCTGGAAGAGATGGATATTTTGAGCCAAATGGCATTGATCAATATCAGATCTCAAAAGTTTTACAAAAGAACAGGTAGAAAATTCCCTGGTCTCTCAGGCAAAACCAAAGTTGGTTTTGATAAGAGCAAGTTGAGATGTCACAAGTGCCATAGACTTGGACATTTTGCTAGAGAGTGTAGATCATCTGGATCTAACTCATCTGCACCCTTTGTGACTTTTCCAAGCAATAGCTCACAATCCAAAGGGCAACATTCTACCAGTTCTGATCATCATTCACAACATCAATCATCTCCTGCATTCTTTGTTCCTCAAAGTCCAATGCCATATCCTTATCCATGTTTTTACATGCCTCAGTCTGGTCAGGTTCCTGTACCCATGGCTCAACAACCACATGCTCTACCTGATCCTCAACCATCTCAAACAAATCAACAATCTCAATCTCAAACTCATCAGAGCTTTTTCACCCTTGAGGTTGTTGACTGGAGCAGCTTACCAGATGATGTCTCTGGTTATTCTGAACAACTATTTGTTAGTGCTGGTCAACATGGTGGTGAAAACCCTTTTGGAAATCTTGGTCTAATGGCCCTGGAGTCTACTGATGAAAATTCTTCATCATCACAGGTACCACAGGTATCTTCTGAGGCTAAGGCCAAGTTATGTTCTGAGTCATGCATAGCTGCTTTTGTTTCAATTAGGGAAGCAAATGTAGCTTTAATTAATCAAAACCTTGACCTAGAAAAAGCAATTTCCAAAAGAAAAGTTGAGTTTGAGTCTGTTTTAAAAGAGAAGGATGAGGAGATTTATAAACATAAGTGTCAAATCACTGATGAAAAAGCAAAGGTAGAGGTCATTCTGGAAAATCACAAGAATCTCAAACAAACACTTGCAGCTACCCAAGTTAATTGTGAACGTTGGGTAAAATCATGCAAGGGATTTGAAATGCTTCTCAGTAAACAAACAGCTTCTAATGTGAAGTTTGGGATTGGGTTAATCATACCATACCTCCTACAGATTTTACTCCCAAGATTGAAGTAAAATCTGAGGATGATTGTCATTCCCAAACCACATCGTCATGTGTCTCATCCTCAAATGATAATTCAAAATCAGAGGATGAAGTTAGTGTGAGTACCTCAGTTAATCAAATTGCTGATGGTCCCACTGCTTCGAAACACATGATCAAGAAGAGACTGAGTAATTCAGGTGTTGTTCCACAAGGTACTCAAAGTACTGAAGGGCAAAACACAACACCTGAAGAGCATTTCAAATCAGAGGAAAATAAGCATTCCTTGACAACTGCTGAAAAATCTATCAGGAATCTCAAAAGTACTGATAGAAAACTTCTGAAGAACAAATCTTCAGTTGTTGAAAATCCTTCAGTAATTCCCAAAAGTACTGAAAGGAAGAAAGTACTGAAGAACAAATCTTCAGTAGTTTCATCATCATTAGCAGTTGATCAACAAAAGATGAAAAGAAAGCCATGTGAAATTTGTGGTTTGTTTAATCATCTTACTGATGAATGCTGGTATAACAAGGGTTTAAAATTCAACAAAGAGAAAATCATTAAGAAGCAAATGCATAAAATGAAAGATGAATTTCAAACCAAGTTTGTACCACAATCATCTCATCCTGATAAACCAAAGCCACAAAGAAGGAAGGGGTTTGTCACACAACAGCTGCAAATATTTCTCATGGAATATTAAAAACTCAGACTAAGTCTGTGTCTTTTCAAAAGAAGAATGTAGTAAATCACAAGAACAAATCACCAACAAGTACTGATGTGTCAACTGAGTTGAAAACTTTGACAACCAATCAGACACAACTTGTGATGATGGTTCAACATCTATTGGGGAGAGTTAACCAATTAGATATTTCTGTGATTAAACCACTGAAAAGGACACCAAAGCCAAAATCAAAGGAATCCTTTTCAGCACCATCTACATCTTCAAAGGCTGTTAATCATGCAAAATCTGTTAGTTTAACATCTGTTGATGTAAAACAGACCCAAAACCAAAAGGTTTGGGTCTCAAAGGCTAACTAATTTTTGTGAAACATGCAGGGTTCTTCAGCATGCCAAAGAAGCATCTGGTATGTAGACAGTGGAGGATCCATGCATATGACAAGGAGTAGCTCTCTTCTTCATGATTATTCTCAAGGGAAGAAGGGATTTGTTTCTTTTGGAAATGATGCCAAGGGTTACATCATTGGAAAAGGATTTGTCTAAAATGGGGAGATAAGATTTGATGATGTTAACCATGTGGAGAACCTCAAGTACAATCTTTTGAGTGTCAGTCAAATGTGTGATAAAGGGCATGTTGCACTTTTCACAAGTCAAAACTGTCGGATTCTGTCTTCCAAAGTTTTGCACAAGATTGACAAGATATTGGATGAATATACTCTCCTGAAGGCCAACAGGATTAGAAGAGTACATGCCTTAGATTTATCAAAGAAAATAGATCTTAAAGGCCATCCATGTCTGTTCTCCAAAGCCTCTCCTCAAGAATCTGAACTATGGCATAGAAGGCTTGGTCATGTGAATCTTAAGAACATGAATCAGCTCATTCATCATGGTTTAGTGAGAGGTTTGCCATTGAAAGAGTTCAAATGTGATGATAACTGTCCAGCTTGCTTAAAAGGAAAGCAACACAAAGCTTCATTCCATCCTATAGAAGAACCCAAGTCCACTGCCTGCTTGCAATTACTACATATGGATCTCTTTGGTCCTGTTAGAGTAATGAGTATGGCAAAGAAAAAGTACTGTCTGGTAATTGTGGATGATTATTCTAGATATGTATGGACTTTCTTCTTGCATTCCAAGGATGAGGCTGCTCAAAGTATCATTTATTTTGTATTGGATGTGGAAAAGCAGCATTCACTTCCAGTCAAATGTGTGAGAAGTGATAATGGCACAGAGTTTAAGAATCACACTCTTGATGAATTCTATTTGTCTAAGGGAATCAAAAGACAATATAGTATTCAAAGAACTCCTGAGCAAAATGGAGTGGTAGAGAGAAAAAACAGGACCCTTATTGAAGCCGCAAGGACAATGTTGGCTGACTCAGGTTTGCCACTAACCTTTTGGGCTGAAGCTGTCAACACAGCTTGCTATATGAAGACTCCTTATGAGTTATTACATCATTTGGCCCCTTTGATTTCATTCTTTAGAGCATTTGGGTGTCCCTGTTATATTCTTAACACAAAGAATCCACTTCAGAAGTTTGAATCCAAGGTGGATGCAGGGTATTTTGTTGGGTATTCATCTACTTGCAAGGCATACAGAGTTTTCAATTGCAGAACAAAGATTGTTGAAGAAACTTTGCATGTCAAGTTTAATGAATCTCCAAAAGACAAGATTCCTCAAAACCCTGTTGAGTTGTTTGATTTGGACATGCTGCAATATGTTCCATATCAGTCTCCACCTGTTATTGCTTCTGAAGTTCCATCCTCTCCATCTGATGGTACAAATGCAAGTTTTAGTGATCATCTGCCTGTATCTACTACACTTGATGTTCCTGTAGCTTCAGCAGTTCCATCCACAACAAATGCTGATGAAATCTATGAATCCTCTACCTCATTTGAACTGCCATCTCAGTCTAGGTTTCAAGAGTCTGAATCAACATCTGTTGCTGCTGAATCTCCTACAAACACTTGCACATATATTATTGAGTATCAAGATTGAAGAATCATCCCATGTCCCAGATCATTGGTGACATTAATGCTAGTGTTTCAACAAGAAGTCAATTGTCCAATTTCTGTCTCTATGCTCTCTTCATCAGTCAGCAAGAGCCAAAGAATTATCATGTGGCATTAAGGGACAATGGATGGGTTGAGGCCATGCAGCTTGAGCTTCTTCAATTTCAAAAACAGTAAGTGTGGCAACTGGTTCTTCTACCCCAAGGTAAGTGTGCAATAGGCACTAAATGGGTGTTTAGGAATAAAACTGATGAAAAAGGCCAAATTGTCAAGAACAAGGCTAGACTGGTTGTACAGGGGTTTTCACAAGAAGAAGGTATTGATTATGATGAAACCTTTGCCCCTGTAGCCAGACTGGAGGCAATCAGATTGTTCTTAGCTTATGCTGCTTTCCATAACCTTAAAGTTTTTCAAATGGATGTCAAAGTGCATTTTTATATGGTAAAATAAAAGAAGAGGTTTATGTGTGTCAACCACCAGGTTTTGAAGATCATAAACATCCTGATTGGGTGTATAAGCTTGATAAGGCTCTTTATGGGTTGAAGCAAGCACCCAGAGCCTGGTATGAAACATTATCTAACTTTCTTCTTCAAAATAATTTCACTAGAGGCTCCATAGATAAAACTTTGTTCATTAAGAAAGTAGGCATGCATAAGCTTCTTGTTCAAATTTATGTTGATGACATTATTTTTGCATCCTCTGATCCATAGTTGTGTGATGCATTTACTAAGTTGATGCAACAAAAGTTTGAAATGAGTGCCATGGGAGAATTACAGTTCTTTCTGGGTTTGCAAATCAAACAAATGGCTGATGGAACTTTCATTCATCAGTCAAAATAAACAAAAGATTTGTTAACCAAGTTTGATTTACAAAACTGTAAGCCTTGTTCTACTCCCATGTGCAGCAACACTCAACTTGATGCAGATCAAAAAGGTAAAGCAGTTGATGAAACTCTTTACAGATGTATGATTGGTTCCTTGATGTACCTTACAGCTTCTCGACCAGATATTATGTTTTCAACTTGTGTCTGTGCTAGATTTCAGGCTGCTCCTAAGGATTCCCATATGATTGCAGTCAAGAGGATCTTTAGATATTTGCAAGGAATTCAATCTCTAGGACTTTGGTATTCCACTGGGCACTCTTGCAAATTAGTTGTTTTCTCTGATAGTGACTATGCAGGGTGTAAGTTAACCAGAAAATCAACTTCTGGTGGATGCCAATTTCTAGGCAACTGTTTAGTTTCTTGGCAGAGTAAGAAACAAACTTCAGTTGCTACATCCACAGCTGAAGCAGAGTATATTGCAGCTGCAAGCTGTACATCTCAGGTACTCTGGCTTCAAAATTAATTATTGGATTATGACATTACAGAGACTAAGACTCCTTTATTAATGGATAGTGCTTCAGCTCTTTGTATTGTTAAGAATCCTGTCCAGCATTCTAGGACCAAACATATTGAGATCACACATCATTTTATCAGGGATTGTTATGAAAAAGGTCTGATTGATCCAAAGTTTGTGCCTAGTGCTGATGAGCTTGCAGATATATTTACTAAGCCTTTGGATAGTGCAACTTTTCATAATCTTGTACTCAGGCTTGGTATGCTGCAACTAGAATAATTTGACAACTACTGATGCTCTTAGTCAACAAATACTGATAAGTATTAGTATAATTATGTCAAAAATAAGTGCTGATAAGTCATTTTATCTTCAGCAGTTTTTATAACTACTGAAGACTAAACTACTTAAAAGTACTGAAGTACTTCATTTGTTGAAAAGTACTGATGTAGTTCAAACTACTGAAGTCTTTTATAATAGATAAGTACTGATGACCAATGAAACATCTGAAAATCAGATGATCTGATGAGTAAGTGTTAAGGTCAGTGAAACAGCTGAACTTTGTTAATTGACGACAACAACTACTGTTTCATTTCCAAACAACTGAAGCCAAAACCCTGTCTTCAGTAGTTTACAACTATTGATGACCAACACCAAGTCTTCAGTTGTTTACAACATCTGAAAGTTAAAACCATGTCTTCAGTTGTTTTCTAACAACTGGTGACTCACACCAACACTTTCAGTTGTTTTCTTTCAGCCGTTTCATAACCTATATATACCTAACCCTAACTTCAAACTTTTCATAACCCACTTTCCAAACGTTCATCTTCCATTAATGGCGACCATGCAAATCAAACCTCGACACAACTGTGTCGCTTACCTTACAAAATCACCCTTCTGGAACAAGTTTGATGCTGCTATTGATTTGATGGTTGATTCCCAATATCGCATAGCCTTTCTCTTGAATCCTACCATCTCTCCCGATACCCTTTGCCAATTCTGGACAAACGTCACTGTTCATACTGCTGAGAATGATGACTCCATCACTCTCCAGTCGTTTGTCAACCAGAAACAGGTGGTCATCACCTCTGAGATCATTCGTCAAACCCTAGACCTGAATGATGCCACCTATGTCACCAAATACCCCAAAGGCACCATTGATTTATCCTTTGCTAATCATGGTTATGAAGGTGACCTAAGTGCTACTACTATTCTGAAGAAGCACTTCCATGATGCTGAGCGCCTCATTTTCCATATGATCAATGTCTGTCTTGCCCCGAAAACATCTTCATGGGATCAAATGTCATCCAGGTGGCAACAGGTATTGTATTCTATCCTTGAACATCAAAGCCTAAATTTTTCTGAATTAATCTTTTTGGAATTAAAAGATTTGGCAATGAAACCTGTGGCTAATAGATGGATATTATAGCCAAGGTTTCTTATGGCCATAATTCTTAATCAATTAAAATCTGATGGCCTTGTTGGCCTTCGAGTCCCTGCTTTGGTAGTTTTGCCAGAGGTATACTCCAGGCACAACTCAAATCCACAACTCAAAGAGGCTGCCAAACTGCTAAAACCCAAGCAGAGGGAACCCACAGCCTCCACCTCCAGATCTAAAGTCCCCTCCAAACCAAAATCCAAGAAAACCAAAAAGGCTAATCAGGGAGTTGAGTCCCCTGATGATGCCCCTACAGCACAAACGCATGATGACACTATAAGTCTTAATCCCCTTGTAGTATCAATGAGCCCACCAGCTGAAACCGCTCAGGTATCCTCTCAACAGGATCCTGATGCAACCAACATTGGGGAAGCCATATTACTAGAATCTCTCTCACTTGAGAAGATTGCTATTGAAGATGTTGGGGTTTGTTGTACCTTAACAATGTTGTTTAACCATTTAAACAAGAAAAACGCAGCGGAATAAAAGATTAATGTCATGTTGTAATCTGAAAATTAAAAGTTTATAACTTTGTTTCAACAAACCCAAAACATAAGGATCATTCATATGTTTTTGAACTAGCTATCAAGAGAAGGAAACAACCAAAACAACATCAACAAACTACCTTTGTAGGCTGCTGAAAACGTGAATGAAACACCTTCCATAAGGGCTGCTAAAAACGTGATTTGGGTGAAGAAAAGGCTGCTCTTGAATGGCCAAAACACCAAAGTAGATGTCCTCAAGTGTCCATACCCACAAGCACCAAGCAAGCACCTTTGTTGCTAGGATTTGAGCACCAAAACGACCAAGATGATGCTGCTGGAACATCTTCCAGCACCAAAACCGAACAAAATGAGGCTGCTGGAACAACTTCCAGCCGTGAATCTCTTCAAGAAGGAGATTATCTTTTGTTTTGTGGTCCTTGCATGTGAGAGAGGGAAGAAGATGGAGTGTGTGTGTTCATGGAGAGCCTCAAACTAGAGAGAGAACAACAACAAAACAAAAAATGGAATGGGCACCCACAAGGGGGCGGCCAAAAACCCTTTTAGGGTTGTGCTCTCTTTTTGATTTTCCCAAAATGGTCCTTTTATGTTAATCTTTTGTCAAACTAAAGATTAATAAAGATACATATATATAATTAACCTTTTAATTATATAACATACACACACTTTTATTATTTGATGTTATTTAACTAAATTAAACAACATTACAAAAAATATCCATGAACAAAATATCCATATAAGTTGTTCAATCTCATATGCAACTTATTTAGAAAACCCATTTTCTAAATTGGTGTATTTATTTAATTGCATGATCATATCATCAATTAAATATTAATTGGTGTTTGCTAAGCTTGTTATTGGGTATGACCCGACTTGGATCATAACGTACTAACCACATCAATGTTCTATGTGTCTTGGGCATAAGGATTCCAACAATCTCCCACTTGCACAAGATACATAGAAGATTAATGCAAGCTGTAAATACCGCCTAACAACGGTTTACTACCCTTAATACGCATGACTATAAGCCATTCAATAACATCATCCCCTTCAAGTTCCAAACTTGAAATGATTTAGGTGAATCAATCATTTATCCTTTTGTACAGATGTCATTGTTAAATCCAAGGAAAAGAATGATCATTCCTTGTTGATGTTATTAACTAATCAGGCCTTAGACATCATACTCTCAAACGAATAAGAGGAACAAATCCCATCTTGACTACATACGTTTCTCACAATCACCTTATGTCATACCTGAACATAGCCTTATGTACTGACCATTATTTCATATCAGCGAAGAACTAGCTCAAGGTATAACACTTGGTGAATATCAAAAACCCAATATGTATCTCAGGTCAGAGGATACCAAATGATATTCGCCTTTACTCAAATTTACTTATGATCATCAATGAGATTCCATGTAGTAAGATTGAGACGCGGGTCAGTCCAATATTCGTATCCTACGAATATCTATGAACCTTGGCAGCAACCAATTGCTCTATATTCATGCCTTATGAATATCCACCAATCCAAGTTCATAATAGTCTTACATTCATATTTGTTCCGCAAAATATGACCGACTACGGAGATTTAGAATAAAAGAATTATTCATGGATGTAAACATGCTAAAAGGGAACATAACTCAAATATATAAAAGAGTTAAATATTACAATTGTTCCATGTTTTTATATGCTAAACAGATCAATTCTAATCACCAGTAAATCGAAGTCCTAAGGTACAAGTATGAACCTCATACTTTGCTCTCATCAAGGAGCTTCGTTAGTGGATGAGCAATGTTTTGATCTTTATGAACTTTACGAATACATATCTTTACCCTTTTCAACTCCATACCTTATGATGTTGAATCTCCGCTCAAGGTGCTTAGTCTTTTGATGAGTACGGGGTTCCTTGATTTGAGCAATCCCACCCACGTAATTACCAAAGATTTCTAGGGGTCTTGAATGGTAGAGACCATCCCTAGATAAGCAATGGACAAATTTATCCATGCAGCTTCCCAAGCTGCCAATGAAGCGGCTATGTATTCGGATTTTTGTAGTGAACAATGCTACCGTGTCTTGCTTTGAACCTTTCAAGGACATTTCTTCTCCATTCATAATGGAAGTAGACCCGATTGTGATCGAAAATCATCTCGATCAGTTTTGGAAGCCTGCATCCTTGTAACCCTTTACAACGACTTCCTTTTCAATAGATCCGTATATTAGAAACAAATCCTTAGTCCTACTAAGGTATTTCAATATACTTTTAAGAGCCATCCGATGGTTATTTCTATTGGTATCTACTTTGTCATACTTAATAAGCATGACTCGTCCGGTCTAGTGCATATCATCACACAAATGATGGATCCTATAGCAGATGCGTATGGGATATCATTCATTTGATTTTGCTCATCCTATGAGCTTGGACATTGAGACATAGTCAACACTGTCCCTCCTTGAATAGGTACCATACCTTTCTAAGAGTTTTTCATCTTGAACCTTTTCAAGATTTTATCAATATATATGCACTTTGGTTTAACCCTATCAACCACCTCGATCTATCCTTATAGATCTTTATTCCAAAATATGGGTGGTTTAAACGAGATCTTATATGAAAAACATCTTCCAAGCTAGGTTTTAACACCTTCCAAGGTTGGAATATTATTTCCAAATAGTAGTGTGTCATCAACATACAACATTAAGAATACAATTATGCTCCCACTAGCCTTCATATATATATATATATATAACCTTCTCGATGCTTGTTTCAATCCATAGATTGATCACTTTAACTTATATACTTTATTAGGATGTCACGGATCGACAAAACCATCATGCTGAACTATACAGACAGTCTCAACGAGATGTCCATTAAGGAAAGCGGTTTTGACATCCATTAGCCAAAACTCATATTCAAAATGTGCAGTTATGGCACTTAATATCCTAATCGACCTTAGCATTGCCACGGGCGTAAGAGTTTCATCATAATCAACCAATTGAGTTTGATGGAAACCTTATGCTATAAGTCTTGACTTATAAGTATTCAAGTCTCCATGTATATTTGTTTTCATCTTGAAAACCCACTTGTATCCAACCGGTTTGGAGTTAAGTGGAGGTTCAACCAATTCCCAAACTTGGTTGTTATACATGAATTGCATCCTTACGTTCATGGCTTCTAGCCATTTGTTCCAATCCAAATTGGACACAACATCTTGGTATATGGTTAGCCTACAGGGGTCAACCACATAGTATCCATTCTTTGAATATTCATATCACTTAGATGGAATACTAACTCTACCAGATTTGTGAACGTTTTTGTGTATATTTATCAACCTCTTGATTATCATCAATAACCTCTTGTTGGTAGCTAGTGTCAACCAAAAGTGTACCGGCTTGTGGATTTTGATTCTTATCAAGTTCCACAGTTCTATACGTCATTCCTTCCATAAGGAACTCGGTTTCCAAGAACTTAGCCTTTCGAGCAATAAATACTTTTGCTCTGTTGAGTCAAAGAAACAGTATTCCATACAGTCTCTGTGGATTGTCAACTTATATACACTTTCTTTGTCCGGGTCATATTCATAATATGAGCCTTAGAGAGCAATGCGAAAACCCAAAATGATAAAGATGGTAAGCTCATAGCCATAATAAATTGAACCATATCCAAATAAGGTTCAGTTTCTTCTTTATCAGAATGAAGAACACAGATTGTTATTTGGAGTTGATATTCTACTTCATTATTGAAGATTTTGAACATTTCAAAAGCTTCATACTTATGTGTCATCAAGTGCACACAATAATAGCGACTGTAATCGTCGGTAAAATAATGAAGTATCTTTCACCAATCTTTGTCATTGTCTTAAAAGGACTACATACATCCAAATGTATCATTCCTAGTAAGTCTTTTGGTTCACACTTATCAAATGAAACATTTTCATTTGTTTCCAAAAGACCATTCTTTTGAAGTGTTTGAATCCAATTCTTGTTTATGTGACTAATACGATAATGTCAAAGATAATAATAACTTAAACCCATTTTAAGTTTCTTTGTGCTTAATGTGTATAATAAGTCATTGTAGGACGAATTATCATGAACCAATTCATGGATATCATTAAAAGGTATGTCCTTAAAATGAAATACATCATCCATTAAACTTAATACCATTATTTACAAACTTTAAATCATGATCACATTGTTTTAATAGGAAACCTTAATTATGTTTCTAGTCAAACTAGATGCATATAAAAGGGTTTGAGAACAACTTCCAAATTATTTGAAAGTCTCAAAATAGAGTTTCCTTCCTTGAAGCGCACATTTCTTTTGAACCCCTTTGCAACAATTGCAAGAATGAGTTTCACATCCGGTATCCAATACCCATGTGTTTGAAGAAATGACATTTAATACAATGTGTGAATCATGGAAATTGTATTTGAGGTTTGCTCAACATCCCTCTTGTCTTTCAACTCCTTGAGATAGGAGGAACAATTCCTATTTATTGTCCTATCTCTCCATACTCAAAGCATGAAACGTTCTTCGTTACCTTAGGCTTCATAAGCTTAGGCTTTTCGAGGTTTCGCATTAACCTTTGCTTTGATGTATTCCTTTCCTTTGGCAATAATTGTCTTAGGATCGGGATTGGCCATTTATTATAGCCTTCCTCATTGATCGAGAGAATAGGTAGAACCTCTCTACCCATCCCTGTCTCGGTTGCTTTGAGCATTGCGTGAAGTTCACCAATGCTCTTGTCCCACCCATTCATATAACAGTTTATTATGAATGTCTCAAACCTTTAGTTAGGCAATCAAGGATCAAATCCTTGGCCAACTACTTTGAGACAGGACAGTTAAGCATCTTGAGGCTATCAATGTGGCTTTTCATCTTAAGAATATATAAGATGATATCGATTGGGTTTCTTCCATGTGATATGTATGAAGTGCTCGAACCGTTTCGTAGTAATCTACTAAAGTTTGTTGAAGGAACATTTCCTTCAACTAGATTATCATGTCATATGCCCCATGATGCTCCAAACCCTTTTGGAGTTCGGGAATCATATTCCCAACATGAGGTAGGATACTTGCACAGAATCCTTAGTGTGCCTAAGCCAATCGTCAAAAGGCCTTAACATCAACAGCGTCGGTTGGTGAGGTATGGGATCGTCAAGGACATAGGCCTTTACTCATTTTTGAGAACGATTCTCAAATTTCAAAATTGAGTCCATAAGTTTATTATGGTTAAGATGATCCCCTTTTAAGATGGTTCGCGGTGATAGGGCAGGGACAGTCAGGGTAGTAGCATCGTGGTTTGCGGCTATTACTACAAAATTCCAAAGTTCATTTTAGTATTTCTGAAAAAAATGCATTTTAACTATTAATACCCTTTACATGTCTCATAGACAATTAATAATTAAAATCTAGAATCCAACGTTACATTTAAATGATGGTTAGGTGACCTTTATCCCATTATTTAAATTAACAAGGTAGTCAACAGTTGACAATTGCAACCTATTGCAACTTCTAGTCTTATGGGATCGGTTAAACATCATATGTTTAGTCGGCATGTTTAATCCCATCAACACCATTGTACGCCATGCTTCGGTGACCCTAATCACATGGTTTCCAATTCAAGTCGTCCTACTTACACACTCGTGTGAGTTTTCACATACAAGCAGTTAGGTGACCTTTATCCCACAAGTACGTTAGACTCACCTCGAAGATACAAGTTCCCTACAAGTGGTTAGGTGACCTTTATCCCACAAATAGTTCCCAAGAGATTCGAGTGTCGTGTAAAAGGATGGTGTTAGACTTGTTACCAAAGGGATTTAAGTTTCCATTAATTCTAGTTATGAAAACTCTATGTACCTTGTATTCGCATGCTTTCAAATACATGGTACCCTATGGGTTATGTTTAATAAAACCTCTTTTATTAAATCATTAATCCTTTTAATAACCTTTTATTAACCACTTAATGATTAGAAACCATAAAGTTTTAGCTTGTTAAGTTTGCTAATGATTTTGTTTTGCATATCCAAATATCAAACAACAATCATACAACAACCAACCAAACAAGCATAATCATACAAACATATGTGCATAACCATAGCCACTAAGTTGACTACACTTGTTTGCCATCACAAGTGTTGTCATAAGGTCTTTCCTAAGGGTTAACAATGACACATCATATGTGTCCATGAACTCCCACTTGATTCCACATCCAAATGCTTCAAGTGTCCATGTCTTTTGTGTCCTTGCTTTTGGGTCTTCTTCTTGTGCATCTTCTTTTACAAAATTATATCCTAATACAATTTTCTAATAAAATAAATGCACCTATTCTATTTATTACATAACCAAATGAATAAATAAATTACAACCCAAATACTTATACAAAAGAAATTATTACAACCCTTTTAAATGAATACAACCAACATGACAATTCCACAATCAACCAAATCCAAAACACACATGGTCAAGGCTATGTTATGCACTAAAACATGTATCCATATACATCATTTCAAGAACCAAAATGAACCCCATTTGACCCTAAATTTTCAGCCAACATAAACCAAGAATTTAGGGTCTTTTGTCCAAACAAAACACAATCAACCATTTTGATATCTTTCCTTTCAAGATTTAATCAAAAGCATGCAAGATATAACCTTGAAAGGTTGGGGTATCATCATATCATCTCAAAACAGCCCCTATTAGGTTGTTAAAGTCCTATAAAACCAATTTTACAAGGACAAATGAAGCTATTCATCCACATATCCGGCTCTAGATGCCAATGTTGGGGTTTGTTGTACCTTAACAATGTTGTTTAACCATTTAAACAAGAAAAACGCAGCGGAATAAAAGATTAATGTCATGTTGTAATCTGAAAATTAAAAGTTTATAACTTTGTTTCACCAAACCCAAAACATAAGGATCATTCATATGTGTTTGAACTAGCTATCAAGAGAAGGAAACAACCAAAACAACATCAACAAACTACCTTTGTAGGCTGCTGAAAACGTGAATGAAACACCTTCCATAAGGGCTGCTAAAAACGTGATTTGGGTGAAGAAAAGGCAGCTCTTGAATGGCCAAAACACCAAAGTAGATGTCCTCAAGTGTCCATACCCACAAGCACCAAGCAAGCACCTTTGTTGCTAGGATTTGAGCACCAAAACGACCAAGATGATGCTGCTGGAACATCTTCCAGCACCAAAACCGAACAAAATGAGGCTGCTGGAACAACTTCCAGCCGTGAATCTCTTCAAGAAGGAGATTATCTTTTGTTTTGTGGTCCTTGCATGTGAGAGAGGGAAGAAGATGGAGTGTGTGTGTTCATGGAGAGCCTCAAACTAGGGAGAGAACAACAACAAAACAAAAAAAATGGAATGGGCAGCCACAAGGGGGCGGCCAAAAACCCTTTTAGGGTTGTGCTCTCTTTTTGATTTTCCCAAAATGGTCCTTTTATGTTAATCTTTTGTCAAACTAAAGATTAATAAAGATACATATATATAATTAACCTTTTAATTATATAACATACACACACTTTTATTATTTGATGTTATTTAACTAAATTAAACAACATTACAAATAATATCCATGAACAAAATATCCATATAAGTTGTTCAATCTCATATGCAACTTATTTAGAAAACCCATTTTCTAAATTGGTGTATTTATTTAATTGCATGATCATATCATCAATTAAATATTAATTGGTGTTTGCTAAGTTTGTTATTGGGTATGACCCGACTTGGATCATAACGTACTAACCACATCAATGTTCTATGTGTCTTGGGCATAAGGATTCCAACAGAAGAGCACCATTCACCCCGGGTGCAATCCTTTTCACCTCCATCTCCCACTGAAACCACCCCTACTAGCCCAACTGCAGTCATTGCACAAGTGCTGACTCAACTACATTCCTCCACCCCTCCCCAGAAACCTGTTAACACTGGGAAAACCTCAACAGCTGAGGGGGAGGATCATAATGTAGTTAAGAACCCACAGCATAGGGATTATAAAGTTCAATCTCCCAGTGTAGATGTGGATACTAGAACATCTGGTGAGGCTACCTCTTCCCCTGTTTCAACACATGAACAGGATGAAGCAGGTATCATCTCTAAGACCTCACTAGAGGCAACTGCCAATGATGGACTTAATCCTGAGGCAGGAAGTCCCCAGTTCCAAGACAAAGGGGCACATGTGATTACTGATCTACACTCAGCACATGTTCATCTTGATTCACTCAGGAGGTCAGCTGATTCAGCTTACACTGATGATGACCTGGGCTTTTTCTTTGAAGTTTTAGCCCAAAACACCATTCTTAAGGCTGATGTTTGCAGATCACAAGAACTGCTTGCCAAAATGTCTCAGGAATCAAGTCCATCTGCTCCAATTAACCCACAGATTGCAGCTTCTGTTGAAGCTCTCCCAAACACTAAGCCACTTAAATCAAATAAGCCACCAGCCTCTGTTTCAGGCACTATTTCTCAGGGAGAGAACCCCTCTGAGCAAATGGCTGCTGCTTTCAAATGTTCCTTATCTCTCATCACTCCCATCATCACTACTTTTGTCCATCAAACCATTGATGAGAGGATTTTCTCAAATCTTCAAACCCTTGTGGATGATGTTGTGTCAAAGAAACTTTCTGACATTCAAACCCCTGAACCCAATGCTACCAAAAAGGGGGAGTCTAAGTCAGTGAAAGATGATAAAAGAAAAAGAATTGAAGAGGAAGAAGCCAAGGATAATAAAGGAAAAGAGATTATTACTTACAAAAGAATGAAGAGTGCTGGTGAACAAACTGAGGATGAGAAGAAGTTGGAGGAGATGATCAAAGAAGCTGATGAGCAACACAGCAGATCCATGGACAGGATTATTGATCAGCTCTTTAGGCAAAGCTTTGATACTGCCAAACTTGATTCCGAGATCAGGAGGCTTGAGATTCAGGAGATTGAAAATCGATGGGCAGGCTACAATGAGAAAGAAAGGGAAAGATTGGAGGCTATGATCAGATTTCTATCAAAACACTTGGGAAGACCTATCATTGAAGTCAAGTCATGGTCTAGAGATAGCATTTTGGAGATAACCACCAAAATATGCTCCTTTGAAAGCTTCAACAAAGGTCTAATCATAGAAGCTCTGGATGAAGCTGGTGCTGGGAAGAGATCTGACATGGCTAAGTTATCCATAGCCACCCTCACAAACAAAATGATAGAGCAGCCTTTACAATCTCCCTTACCAAAACAATCCTCAAAACCAATCTCACAACCCTCAAAACAACCAACCTCACAACCTTCAAAACAACCAACCTCACAACCCTCAAAACCAACTCCTTTACCTAAGAAACCCACTCAATCTACCACCAGTGATGCACCTAAAAGAAAAAGAAGGGTGTTGAGGATGGAAGAAGAAGAAGATGAAGAGGATAGTCTGCCAATCTCTGCTGTGATCAAAATGAAGAAACCTGAGCCTAGGAGTCAATCAGCAACAATAACTCCTGAAACTCAAAGGCAAATGGTTAAAGTTAAGATAGAAGAAGAAGAACAGTAGAAGCAGCATGATGAGCAATTTCTCAAAATGGTTGACAATGACTTCCCTCAGTCCTCATCCATTCAAGCAATGAAGAAACAAGCTCTGAGGATGTACACTCTTAGGCATACATTCCAACATCAAAGAGAAAGAGTGAGGATTTGGCCAGACCCCAGGGTAAGTTCCAGAATACACAAGAAAAACATACCAAGTAGATATCATGGCCAAGTGAAAAAGACTTTGAATGCTGTAATTATGTTGGCCATGGTAGTCTCACCCTGGGAAATTATAGAAGAATTCAAGAGAGCACACACCTCAAAATCAACCCCTCTATCTATGCTTGAGAACAAAATGATCAAGAAGGGGTTGTTATACAAGATACTTGAAGATCTTCAAAAGAGTGAACTCCAGTTGTTGCTAGAAGGCTCTCATCCAAATGAATTTGCATACAGAGAGATCACAACTGTTGAGTTGAAGAATGGGAAGACAGTAAGATATCTGTCTGAATATTATGGCCCTGAGTTCTTCTTTGAGGGAGAAGCAGAAGAACTCACCAAGGAGGAACAAGTTGTTCTCCTTGAGGCCTATGCAAGAGAGTCTTACAGACTCATCAATGGAAAATAGGTTTCATGGTTGGGACAAGACTCTGTGTCCAGTTTCCCCAAGACAGAGTTCCCTTCCATACTTAGCCAATCAAAAGATTAGAAACCTTTTTCCGGCCTATGCTTACATGATTACCTCTGAAGCTGATCAAGAGAGTGTTTCTGCCAAAGAATAAGTGGGATCATCAATAAATTTAGAGGTTTTGGCTGCATTGGTTCAGGGGGAGTTTGTTGGAACAAAAGAACCAATGAGCCTGATCAGAAAAACCTCTAAGTCCCACAGACATTACAACTGCTGAAGAAGATCACAACAGCTGAAGACATCAGCTGATTACAAGGTCTGAAGACAAAGTTTGAAAGTAAAGAACTGAAGACAAAGTCTGAAAGTGAAGTACTGAAGACAAAGACTGAAGACCAGAGTGATCAGTAGTTGTCACAACAGCTGAAGTTATTAACTTCAGTAGTTGTGATGATTTTTCCTTTTCAGTACTTGTAATTTACCTTTCAGTAGTTTATTGTTTCAGTAGTTTTAGTTCAGTAGTTTTATGTTCTTGTACTTGGCATTCTCTGAGATGTAATCAGTTGTTGAGAACATTTCAGTAGTTTGCATAGTTTCAGTTGTTTGTATAATTCTGTTAGATGTCACTATCAAGTGACATCAGCAGATGTCACATTCCTCTATAAAAGGAATGTTGACCTAGTTGTTTTGTAACCGAAGCATTACGCGTGAATGAAAATATTCCTTTAAACAGAAAAGTTCTCTCTCTCTATAGACGTCATTGTGTGATTGCATATTCATACCTTTCTTGCTTGAATTCGATCTTATTTCTGTTATATTCCGCTGCAAAATTCAAATCTAATTGATCAAACTAGATCCGATCCTATCAAGGATAAACTTTGAAATCCGGATATCTGTCCCACCTCTGAAAAAGTAGTTTACTTTTGCCCAAAAAGTAGTTTTCTTGGAAGTCGAGAAATCTTCCGAAGGATATTTTGCTTCGGAAGTTCTAAAGAAATCTTTCGAAGGCAAATTGGCTTCGGAAGATATTTCAAAGATTTTTGAGAATTTCGCTTCGGAAGAGATTTAATACTAAGATTTTTTATTCTAAAAAAATGAAAACTTCCGATGGTAAATTGCTTTCAGAAGAAAATTGTTCTTTTAAAACATAAAACTACTTAAGTTGAATTTAAGCTTCGGAAGATATTTCAGAGATTTATTCTGAAGGTAAAACCACTGAAGTAGTTATTTGTTTGCTAAGACATAAGTTTCTTCCAAAGGTAATTTTAAATCTTCCGAAGGGAAAAGAGATCAAAATGTTCAAAAATCTAAGGAGTGTCTTTCAAAAAGATTGTTCTTCCAAGAGGACAAGGGCTTATGAAGGTGATTAAATAGACAACTTAGGACACAAGGGTTTTAGAAACAATATGATTTAGTTTTAAGAAAAGCTATTCAAAGTTAATCATCCCAATAGCTGATACAAGATATTTAAATCTTTGTTCATCAAAAGCTTTAGTGAATTTATCAACATATTATTCATTTGTGTTAACTGTGACTAGTTTAATTTATTCCTTTTCAAAGTTATCTCTAATTATTTTGTTGCACATGATTTTCTGTGATTGAGATAGCACTGTTGTTGTCTATGTGGATGGGAGTCTCCTTGAAGTTGAATCCATAGTCCAACATCTGATTTTGAATCCAAAGCACTTGAGCACAGTAGCTTGCAGCACCAATGTATTCAGCCTCAGCAGTTGATGCAGACACACATGATTGTTTCTTACATTGCCAAGAGACTATCCTTCCATCAAGAAACTGACATCCCCCTGATGTAGACTTTGCAGCCATGTTGCAACCACCATAGTCACTATATGTATAAGCATACAGATTGAAGTCTGAATTCTTTGGATACCAAAGGCCAAGTGATAGAGCACCTTTGAGATATCTTAAAAATTCTTTTGACAGTGATTAGGTGTGACATCTTGGGGTTGGCTTGATATCTTGCACAAATACATGTAGCAAACATGATATCAGGCCTGCTAGCTGTGAGGTACATAAGAGACCCAATCATTGCCCTGTAGAGATGCTCATCAACATAATCCCCCTCAAGATTAGGTCCAAGGGAGTGGTTTCTGGCTATGGGTGTCTTAGAAACCTTATAATCAGTCATGTTGAACCTTTTAAGTATGTCTTGTATATTCTTTGACTGACTTATGAAGATGGCATTTTCAACTTGCTTCACTTGAATTCCTAGAAATAATTTGTGTTCCCCAATGGCACTCATTTCAAACCTGTCCTTCATCAAGTTCTCAAAGTCTTTGCAGAGCCGTGGATTAGTTTACCCAAAGATAATGTCATCTACATATACTTGAACTAAAACTATGTCATTTCATGTTCCTTTGATGAAGAGAGTTCCATCAATAGTACCCCTTTTGTATCCATGCTGACAGAGATACTGAGATAGAGTCTCATACCACTTCCTTGGTACTAGGTGCAGCCCATAAAGAGCTTTATCAAGCCTGCAAACATAATCAGGATGATTAGGATCTGCAAACCTAGGTGGTTGTCTAACATACACCTCTTCATCAATCACCCCATAGAGAAAAGCACACTTGACATCAAGTTGGTAGACCTTGAAATTCTTGGATGTAGCAAAAGCTAGGAATATCCTAACAGCTTCAAGTCTTGCTATAGGAGCAAAAACATCTGTGTAGTCCATTCCTACTTCTTGAGTATACCCTTGAACAACTAGTCTTGCCTTGTTCTTGATGACAAGTCCTCTATCATCTTTCTTATTCCTAAACACCCATTTGGTTCCTATGGTAGTCTTCCCTTCAGGAAGAGGACATAGGTTCCAAACCTTTTGCCTTTTGAATTGAAGCACCTTCTCTTGCATAGCTTCAACCCAAATTTCATCCTTTAGAGCCTCATCAATATTCTTTGGCTCTATCTGGGACAAGAAACAAGAGTGAAGACAAACATTTGCATCATGGGTTTGTCCTCTTGTTCTTACCCCTGAATCAACATCTCCTATGATGTTTATGGTAGGATCAGACTTGTGGATCCTTAGCTAAGGGATCACAACAAGTTACTTAGACAGATCTAAATTTGAGAAATTCTGATCTGGCAAAGAGGATTCACCCTCCACATCAGCACATTTATCAAGATTGACTTGATCCAATGAGTGTGTGACATCATTGAAGTTGTCTTCAATGGAGTGGTTATCATCATCAAGAAATTCCTGATCACTTTAACCATCACCATTTTCTCCAACATTTGAAGCTCCTTCATCTGAGTTTTGTGCCTCTAAGCTGGAATTTGAAGGCACCTTAAAAGTATTAGCAGGATTTCTCATTGATGTGCTGGTAGAAACATTATTTGTAGGATTAGCTACCATTGGAGCTAAAGATGTGTAGCTTGAAGGTCTTCTTAGCTCAAATCTTGGGTCAGGATAACCTGTAGGTAGTATATCTATGGACCCTGAAACATGCTCACAAGATTTGTTAAAACAGTTGGTAACTAAATCAATATCAAATAGCCAATCCGGACCAGAACCTTTCAAACTTGGAGTGTGCTTATTGAAAGTCACATTGACTGACTCCTCAACTACTCTACTTCTGAGATTGTATACTCTATAAGATTTAGCTTGAGAAGAGTATCCAATAAAATGTCCATCATCTAATTTCTCAGCAAACTTGGCAATTTGATCTTTGGTATTCAAGATGGAGCAAGGACATCCAAATGACCTGAGAAAACCAATAAAAGGTTTCCTCTTGTGCCAAAGTTCATAAGAAGTCTTACTATGTGTCTTTACTACTAAGACTCTGTTTTGCACATAGCAAGCAGCGTCACTGCCTCTGCCCAGAAGGTGATGGACAGTTTAGAGTCAGACAACATAGTTCTTGCAGCTTCAATTAGTGTCATGTTTCTCCTCTCAGCAACACCATTTTGCTGAGAAGTCTTGGGAGCACTATATTGTCTTGTAATACCTTTTTTATCACAAAATATATCAAGGATTTGATTCTTGAATTCAGTTCCTTGATCACATCTTATGGTTTTGACCTTGTGATCACATTGATTCTCAATCTTTAAGATGAAGTTCTTTAGAATCTCAGGGGTCTCATCCTTAGTTCTAAGAAAGAAGACCCAAGTGAATCTTGTAAAGTCATCAGTTATCACCAAAGAATAAGAGGTCCTTCCTAGACTCATTACACTAGTGGGGCCAAAGAGAACCATATGTAATAAGTGTAGGGGATTAGTGATGTAATTTCTTTCCT
Source organism: Flaveria ramosissima (assembly GCA_025215565.1). Lineage (NCBI taxonomy): Eukaryota > Viridiplantae > Streptophyta > Magnoliopsida > Asterales > Asteraceae > Flaveria > Flaveria ramosissima. Next base: position 44,633,064 of record CM046037.1, on the reverse strand, counting down.
TTGGCTTATGAGATACCTTGTGTTGCTTCCCCTTCAGGCATGCAACACAGTGGTCATCACTTGTAAACTCTTTCTTTGGTATTCCAGTTACCAAATCATTTTTGATTAATTTCTTCATATTTTTAAAGTTTACATGGCACATTCTTTTATGCCAGAGGAAAGACTCATCACTATTTGCTTTAGATAGAAAGCATGAAACTTCTCCTGAGGGAGATGTTTCTTGCAAATCTATCTTATACATGTTCCCTTTCCTGGGGGCTCTAAGCAGGATATGCTCATGAGGAATGACAACACTGGGCCTGAGAACAAGGCACTCATGCTCAGTGAAGAGCATGTTATGACTCTGATCACAAAATTAGGATACACTCAGAAGATTGTACCCAAGCTCCTTGACAAAGTTTACCTTATCAATGCTAAGCATACCATTCGTAACCTTGCCCCTTCCTGTAATGTAACCTCCTGCATCTCCTCCAAAAGCAACTAGTCCTCCATCAATTCTTTCAAAGTTTTGGAGTAGTGACCTAGTGCCTGGAACAGCCACTGTCAATGATCCATACATTTCTATTTGTCTTGAACTGTTCATGCACAAAAGAGATGGTTAGTTACATTTGGACACCCAAGCCTCATTGGTCTTGGGCTCATCAAAAGAAGTTGAAGACAATGCAACAGTAATTGATCCTATAGTCATGCTAGAAGGATCATTTGCTGAAGTTGATGAAGAACTTTCAGCCACTTGGTCTTTCTTTGTCTTCCACACCATCTTAGGAAGTTTAGACTTGACCTTCAAGACTTCAGAAGTTTTGTTGACTTCGGAAGTTTTGATGACTTGACCTTCGGAAGATCTTGCTTTCACTATAGGAGCCTACAGTGCTTCGGAGGTATTCCTTTCTTCCGAGACCAAATTTTATTCCGAAGGCAAGTTTCCACTTGTCTTCTTCTTCATTTTGGAGCTTTCAAAGGAAAGAGATTTTCCTTTCGAAGCTTGATTCTTCTTCTCCAAACTCTTAGAAGTTTCTTTTCTTGATCAAATGGAGAGTACTCTTTGGATTGTAAACACAATCTTTAGCAATATGAGAGGTTTCACCACACATAACGCAGTCCCTTTTCTTCCTTCTAGGAGTTTTCTTTTGTGAACAGGGCTGAACTTGATCACTTTCCTTCTCCATCTTCATCTTTGCAGATGTTGTGGCAATTCTTGTGGGGATAGAATTACCCTTGGAGCTGGATAGTTCAGGTTGTACAACAGTGATGCACAACTGATCAGCCTTCTTCTTGATGATGGGAAGATTTGTACATGAACTAGAACTATTTTTGTTGGAGTTCAAGTTTGTGTCTTCAGCCTTAACCACTTTAAATCCTATAGAAATGAAGACTTGTTTCTCTGCAGTGTTGAAGGTGGCCTTAATCTCTTGAGCCTTCTTGGACTTTGTTTTGGCCTTCCTGATCAAGTTCTTTCTCTTACACTTGGTCATCCCAACAACTTTACTCTCCTTAGAAGGGTGGTGACCATTCTTAGAATGCTCCTCTTCACTCTTCTCGGAGCCATTGTTCACCATCTCCTCTTCATCCTCTTCAGTCAAGGGGTCTATGATAGGAAGCTCATCTTCACAATTTCCACACCTAGAAGATCTTACAGACAAGATTGTGTGTGGAGGAGCTATCTCACTAGATCCCAGTCCCTGCTTATTTTGATATTAAACTTTTGCATGAAAGGTTGAGGATATAGTGTTCTTGAAGGTATCTTCTTCAAAAACACATTTTTCTGCCTTGGCTTTGTTGATCACAAGCTCAGCCTAGCATTCAGTTAGCTTAGTAATAAGGTCTTTGATCCGAGTCCTTTAGTTTGTGTGCTTATGTTTAAGAGTTGAAATGGTTTTCTCTAAGTCCTCTATCTTTAGTTAATAATCATTTTCAGCTCCTTTAAAATAAGCTTTTAAGATATTTAAGGACTCAAGATCAGATCTCATTTCTAAGTTGTAGGACCTGTATCTATTAACTTTAGCAATACATTCAGGAGTACAAAGATGTTCCAATACATTGGCTTCATCATGGTCTGCCATGAGTGCTTGGTTTGGAGATGCATCTTCTACCAGAAAGCTCCACTCAAAGCCTCCTTCTTCAACAGCAACTACAGCTTGCTGCTTTGGCTTCTCATTCAATGGAGCTCTCTCAGTGTAGTTTGGTTTGGCTTGTGTTTAGCCACCATTTGTCCTTGGTGCCTTACACTCCCTTGCAAAGTGTCCCATCTAGTTACACTTGTAACACTTTACTTTGCTTTTATCCAGCCCAAACTTTCCACTGGCTGCATTGCTTGGAAACTTCCTCCCTCTCCTCTTGTAGAACTTCTTGATCTCTGTGAGTAAGAAGAGCCATCTGATGAACTATCTCCATGTACTCCAGATCAGCTGGATGGATACAGTCCAAGTCTTCAAGGGTGAAGAGAAAGTTTCATGAGTTTTCATCAGCAGAGACAAAAGCATGAGAAGAACTTGTCTCTTAGAAAGGACTTTCTTGAGTGTAGCTTTCTCTTGGAGTCTTTGGGAAGGGGATGAAAGGACCTTTTCTGAGTTGTCAGGGTATTATATAAGATGATGTTGTGGGTCAATACTTTCCTATTCAACCACATGGAGGGCTGAACTCAGTTGATTGCTTGAGTTACAAGATTAGTTTTGCATATTTATCTCCATCTGGTAGCCACTAAGAATACCATACAATTCTTTGAGAGTAAGAGTCATAAGGTTCTCAGTTCTCTTGATAACAACATAATAATGTGTCCATTGTCTAGGAAGAGAGGACATAAACTTCCTTACAATGTCCCTGTTCTCAATAGTTACTCTAACATCCATTAGAGTATCCACAATCTCAACATATCTGAAGTATTGTTGAGTCATGGTTTCACCTACCTTAAAGGTGAAGTTTTCAAACTGCTGCTTCAGGAGATCTTTCTTATTCTCCTTTGCTTCATTGGACCCTTCATACATTAGCTTCAATGCTTCCCATAGTTGCTTGGCAGTTTTGCACTTCTTAAAGCCTATGTAGCTGGAGTTTGGAAGAGCAGTTTGAAGAGCTATCATGGCTCTCTGATCAATCTCTATTCTTTTCATGTCTTCTTCAGAATAATCAGCCACAACCTTTGGAATCAAACCTCCACCAATAGCAGAAGTGGTGCTTGGTATGTAAGGTCCTTCAACAACAGAGTCCCACATCCTGGAGTCTTGAGACTTCATGAAGCCTTCCATTCTTTGACACCAATTATCAAAGTCTTCAGGAGTGATCAGTGGAGACTTTTTCATAGTCCCAGTTTCCATATCAGCATTGGTAATAGCTGCCATTTGAGTAGTTAAGTATTTTGTGTGTTAGGGATCTTAAGATGGTGAAATATAATATCAAGAGCCTGAAATGCTCGGATACCAAATGCAGGACCGTTGAAGGGTATGCATTTACAACACAACAACACAATTTGGAGAGTTCCTTAGAACACTTAACAGATCAAATAGGGAACTGGTAACTTATGTGAAAGATGCTAAGAACACAAGTAAAAATGAGATAGTACAAGATAGCTAACAACACAAGTATTTTAGTTTTCAACACTTTCTAACATTGATTCCTGTTATACAATGATGGAAAGGTTATAACTCTCGCTAGTTCACGCTTCTAGGAGGCTCCACAGGTATTTCCATGACCACCGCATTGAAGTGCAAACTAACTATCCTATCTAGTAAGTGATTCGAAAACCGGAGTTATAAGGACAATTTGCCAAATGGGCAATTGAACTAGGCAGCTTTAACATACGATTCAAACAATGGCTAGCGATGAAGGGCCAAGATAGCGGTTTTTTTTTCGGAAATTTCGGAGAGGAAGGAAGTCGAATCAAGGATAAAAATGATTCATTTTAGCAACAAAATGAATGGTTCACCTTCTTAGATGATGCATAAGTCTTTTGAGGGTGAAGCTTGCTTTTAGAGTTGGATAGTTCTGGGTGTGTAGTAGTGATCCACACTTGTTCAACCTTCCTCTAGAATAGAACGGTTTGAACTTGAACTAGTATTCCTGGTACTAGAGTCATTAGTTAAGTCTTTAGTTTTCACCACCTCAACGCCAACAAAGATAAAGACTTGTTTTTGCTTGGGGTTGAGGTGGGCCTGATCTCTTGGGCTTTCTTTGATTCTCTTTTACTAGCCCAGATCAAATTCTTTCTGGTTGACTTGGCCATCGCTAGTTCCTTCTTTTCTGTTGGAGTATAGTGACCATTCTTAGGATCAAACTTCACATGCACTTATGGTTCATCCTCCATGTACTATATCCTTTTCATCTTCATCTTCTTCTTGGATAGATCCAATAAGGGGCAACTCCTCTTAACTAGTTGCACACCTTCAAGATCTGACAGATAATAATTTGCATGGAGGAGCTAACTCACTTGATCCCAGTCCCTGCCTATTATAATAACAAATTTTTGCATGGAAATATGAAGATATGATGTTCTTGAAGGTTTCCTCTTCAAGAACACATTTTTCTACCATAGCTTTGCTGATCACAAGCTTAGCTTGGCACTCAGTTCACTTGGTAACAAGATCTTTGCTCTGAGTCCTTTAATTTGTGAGCACATGTTAAGCTATTAAGTTATTCAAAGACTTTTATTTTTAAGTTAATAGTCATTTTCTGCTCTTTTGAAATAAGCTTTTAAGTTATTCAAAGACTCGAGATCAGATTTCACTTCCAAGTTATAAAACCTATAGATGTTTACTTTAGCAATGAATTCAAGAGTACATAGATGTTCCAATACACTTTACTCTTCTTTTATCCAACCCAAACTTTCCACTGGTTACTTTTTTTGGGAACTTTCTTTCTATTCTCTTGTAGAACTTCTTGGCTCTATGAGTGAGAAGATCCATCTACTAGACTATCTCCATGTACTCCAAGTCATATGGATGGATGCAGTCATAGTCTTCAAAAGTGAAAAGAAACTTGCCACAACTTTTATCTGATGACATAACGGCTTGAGCAGAGCTTGGTTCTTGGAATGGGCTTCCTTGAGTGTAGCTCTCCCTTAGTGTCTTTGAGATGGTGATGAAAGGACCCTTTGTGATTTGTCAGGGTCGTAGTTGAGATGATGTTAGGGTTCTCTACAATCCATTTCAACCACATGAAAGGTTGAACTATATTGATTGTTGGAAGAGTTGGGGGATGGATTTTGCATGCTTAACTCTATTTGGTAATCGCTTAGGATACCATACAACTCTATGAGAGTAAGAGTAAAGAGGTTTTCAGTTCTCTTAATGGCCACACAATAGTGTGTCCACTGTCTGGGAAGAGAAAACATGAACTTCCTTATAATGTCCCTATTCTCAAGTTTAACTCCAACATCCCTCAACATACTTGAAGTATTGTTGAGTCATATTTTCACCTTTTTTGAAGTTAATGTTCTCAAACTACTGCTTCATGATATCCTTCTTGTTTTCCTTGGCTTCATAAGACCCTTCATATATCAGCTTTAGTGCATTTCACAGTTCTTTTGCAATCTTGCACTTTTTATATCCTCTATAGACAGAGTTTGGTATACCAATTTGAAGAGTAGTCATGACCTTCCATTCTATATCAATCTTCTTCCAATATTCCTTAGAATAGTCGGTCACGTCCTTTGGTATCATCCCACCTCTAGGAGTTGCTGAAGTAGTGATTGGGATCTAGGGTCCTGAGACTATAGATCTCCATATCCTGTTCACTTGTGACTTGATGAAGCATTCCATCCTTATACACCAAGTATCAAAGTCATTAGAAGTGATCAGTCAAAATTTAGTCATGGTGTCGGTTTCCATATCAGCCTTAGTGAGAGCTGCCATTTGAGTAAGTAGGTGTTTTTATGAAACTGAAGAGATTTAAGATGGCGAGATCTTACAATTAAGAGCCTAAAAAGCTGCAAGACCGGTGAAGGGTATGCACTTACAACACAACAACACAATGAGGAGAGTTGCTTAGAAAACTTAACAGATCAAATAGGGATCTGGTTACCTTGTTAATGAAAGATACTAAGAACACAAGTAAATGTGAGACAGAACAAGATTGCAAACAACACAAGTATTTGGTTTTCAAGAATGTTGTATATTGCTTCTCAAGTTCTATTACAAGTTACAAAACATCGATAGAAAGTTACAAGTACTTGAGATACTTTATACTACATCCTACATCCGGCCATACTTTGAAGGCCAGCTAGATACAATTGACTAGACAACTACAAAATCAAATGTAGAGTCAAAAGGCATATCTGCCTTTTGACTTGTGACTATGACATGTCATAGCTCACATCCTAATATATTACAAAAAGGATAAAAGTACATAAAGTACAAAGCTTGGACTCAAGACCTCAATGTACAGTTACCAAAAGCATGGACCTTTCACCAGCTCATGTAAGTTGGTGACTTTACAGAGTAGCAGCGGAAAGGTGGTCCAGCTTTATGGTAAGGTACATCAGATAAAGACATATATCTAAAAGTCTTCTGAAGAAATATGTCTTCACTCTTTGGCTTCGGAAGACTTTATCTTTGAAGCTTCGGAAGACTTCACTTTTGGCTTAGGAAGATATTGGTCTTGGCTTCGTAAGATTTTACACTTAGAATATTTCTAGTGCATGGTGTAAAACTTCCGAAGCATTTCTACTTCTGTTCTTTAGTGCATGCTTGCAGAGAGACTTTGGATTGTTTTGGCTGCATCAGACTTATAGGAATCCTTACAAAAGCTTTGGTACCAATTATAGGACTGCTAATGGGTTATGCAATAGGTTCACAAGGTGTAGAATGCAACACTTAACATATAAAATAGGGAACCGACAAATGAAACGTTGGGAAAGTAAGAACACAAGAATAAACAAGTATTGGTTTTCAAGGATGATGTATATTTCTCTTTAGTGTTTTAAAATTGTTACAAGGCTTAGTCCTAAGGACTGGTTAAATGAGACACTTATACTATATCCTATAACCAGCCATACTTTGAAGACCAGCTGGAACGCTAATCTAGATTACAAGATCAATATAAAGTTAAAAGGCAGCATGTGGACTTAAAGACCATAATGTAAAGTTAACAAACGTATGGAGATGATCACCAACTTGTATAAGTTAGTGAGTCTTTAGAGATTGCAACAAAAAGTGATTCAACCTTTGTCAAAAATAAATCAGAGAAAGCATGTTTTCTCTGTCTTCAGCAGAAATCATTCTTCAGGCTTCGAAATACTTTGTCTAGAAGTTTCAGAAGACTTCACTTTTGGCTTTGGAAGAATTCGATCTTGGGTTGCGAAAGATTTGACAATAAGAGATTTCTTTTTGCATTCTAAAATCTTCCTAAGTAACTTCTTTGTTCTTCAGAATCCATGTTGAGAGATCTTGGTTAGCACCAGTCTTAAAGATAACTCTTACAACATGCCCCAAAGATCCATACCCGTTACTTGAAATAGACCCAAAGATTGACTCATTAGACCCTTTCCGATTCAAGTGTCTCTTAGATGCACAAAGGTTATCATCAGATCCAAATTTCCCAGGAAAATGATGATAAGACTATATTCCACACGAAGATGGAGTGTTTTGATACACCAAAATGCCATTTGTGCAAAAGAATGCTGGAGCTATGTACTAAATACTCATAGATGTGACCTTTGTAAAATATACCAGAAAGAATTTGGAAGTTTATGTGGATGACTTGGTGATTTAAACTTAGAAGGAAGAGCATATGTTGGCCGACATGGAAGAAAGTTTCAAAATGTTTTTGCAGGACCGGTGAAGGGTATGCACTTAACAGATCAAATAGCGAACTTGTTAACTTTTGATGAAACATGCTTAGAACACAAGTAAATATGAGACAGAACAAGACGGCAAACAACATAAGTGATTGGTTTTCAAGAATGTTGTATATTGCTTCTCAAGTTCTATTACAAATGTTACAAAGCATAAAGGAAAGTTACAAGTACTTGAGATACATATACTACATCCTACAGCTGGCCATACTTTGAAGGCCAGCTAGATACAATTGACTAGACAATTACAAAATCTAATGTAGAGTCAAAAGGCAGATTTGCCTTTTGACTAGTGACTATGACATGCCATAGCTCACATCCTAATATATTAGAAAAAGGATAAAAGTACATAAAGTAGAAAGCATGGATTCAAGACCTCAATGTATAGTTACTAAAAGCATGGACCTTTTCACCAACTCATGTAAGTTGGTGACTTTACAAAGTAGCAGCGGAAAGGTGGTCCAGCTTTATGGTAAAGTACATTAGATAAAGGCATATCTCTAAAAGTCTTCGGAAGAAATCTGTCCTCACTCTTTGGCTTCGGAAGACTTTGTCTTTGAAGCTTCGGAAGACTTCACTTTTGGCTTCGGAAGATGTTGGTCTTGGCTTCGGAAGATTTTACACTTAGAATATTTCTCGTGCATGGTGTAAAACTTCCGAAGCATTTCTACATTTGTTCTTTAGTGCATGCATGCAAAGAGACTTTGGATGTTTTGGCTGCATCAGACTTATAGGAATCCTTACAAACTCCCCCTAGGCTGATGCTACCAAAACATTTTTGAAGATCTTCAGATGTTGGTAGTCTTCAGGATGATGATGACCATACCTTTCTTCATTTAGATGGTTAGGATCACTCAAACTCTCATAATATCTTCTCATCTCAAAGAGATCATGCAGAGGTAAGTTGATTATGTCTTGCCATGTATAGACATTCTCAACACCATGATCTCTAATCACATGCCATCTCTCTGGATTAGTATTGAAGGTCCAGGTTAAGATGGGTCTCTCAGCTGCAAGAGGAGCCACTTGAATTGGAGTTGATTGGGCTGCCTCTTCATGCACTTCCTCAGGCTGATCTGACTCAACCTGAGGTGTAGAGGTGGATGATTCAGGCTTCTTTTTCTTTGACTTTGGTTTGGAAGCCATCCTCTTCTTCCTCTTAGAAGACTTCAACTGAGAAGACTGGTCTGCAGCACCTTGTTGATCATCCTTGTCTTTCTCAGTTGGGTGTTCCTCCCTCACAGGTTTAGAAGGAGAGGGAGTTTGACCCTGCTGTGGATCAAAAGATGAAGCTTGCTGAGGCTGAGTAGGAGGTCCAGGTTGTGTTGTCTCAGGTTGTTCAACCTTAACCTCCACTTTAGGTGGGATTTGACTTGGAGGGGAGTGTAAGTCAATCAGCTCTCCACTCTTAATCTTCTGCTTGATTACCCTGATATGCTCATCTATTGTGGATAGAGACATAGGGCCAAGTCTCCTTCCGGAGAATCCATACAGCTTCAAGAAGCTCATCATCCTTTGTCTATCAGCAGACTTCTTCATACTCTTTTGGATGATGGCTCTTGACTTTGCAGCATCTTCCCTCATCTTTTTCTTTGTTGCCTTTTGTTCTTTGAGCACTTGAAGTTCAAGCTGTTTGAGATACTCAAACTCAATGTACTCAAAGGACAAGGGAAGAAGTGCAGATGCCTGGTAGAGACTTGTGGCACTTAGGTAGTTGATCATGTTTTGCCTATATGTTTCCTTGTCTACCTGAGGTTCTTGTGTAGCTGCCACATCCTCTTGCACCGGGCTTTCTTGAACTGGGAAGAGAGTTGGAGCATGCTTGTATAACCTTTTCTGTCTCTTCTCCTCTTTGAATTGGAGAAGTAACCTTGCATCCTCTGCTTCCTTCATCTCTCTTGACACTTCCATGTCAGCCAGTTCATTTAATTGCTGTAAGGGGAGAGATATAATCTCATCTATGTCATAGTTCCTGGTCCGCAGGTAAGTATTCCTGACTGCCTTCAACTCCTCTTCTTAAGTGTTTGGTCTGGGGGCAACCCTAATTGCAGCTTGCATAAAGCCTGAAGACCCAGAGGAACTTTCTCCCCTTAGCTTCCTCTTCCTCTCTCTCTCCTCCTCCTTAATCTCCTCAGCAGTTAGAATCCTTTTCCCTTTGTCACCCACAGACCTTTGTGACACAAGGTGGAGAGAGCTTTGGCCTTCATTGCTTGGTGTAGCATCCAAGCTCTGGCCAGAAAGAGGTTGTGAGACACCTTCACCAGCAGGTGTTTCACTGAGGGAATGAATTTCTGAAGCAGTTGTTGGTGTGACAGGGCTCTCAGGCTCTATCACTGGGCCTTCAACCAAGGTTTCCCCTTTGAAGCTAATCTCAGGGTCTGCCTCAGCATCCAGTTGACCAATGACATTACCTGATTGCCTTTGTCTTTTTCTAAGGCTGAACTCTCCAGTAATTCCATTTTCAATCCTGAGTGCTAACCTATCAGCTTGTCTTGATTGACTTGGGTTGACAAGTGGCATGTTGATCAGGTCAAGACCTTCATAGTAGTTTAAGGTCTGAAAATTGAATACTTCTTGCTGCCCTTGAACTCTATGAAGAATGAGGGCTCTTCTATCAGCATCATACCTCCACCCAATAATGTAATTTGAAGTTCCTTGAGGTGAAGATGACACATCCCTTGGAATGCCTTCCTCAAAGAGACTCCTAATGACAGAGTCTATAATGTCCACATTAATGTGAACTTGAGGAAGTTGCTGAGTATCCACAGTTGCAAGTGAGGATGGTGAATCCTTAATGTCCATACCCCCTAAAGAACTCCCAAGTTCTGGGACTGGAATGACATTCTCCCCCTTTTTGGTTGCATCACCCTCTTGTATAGGTGAGCTAGAGGTTAGGTCAATCACATTCACAGGTTCTTGTGTTCCTAGTTGAGCTCCTCTTAAAGGTCTCCCAGCTAGTTTTTCCTTGAGATAAGATATCTCAAGTTGCTGATCATTGACCCTAATATGCAGGGTAGTCACCTGAGATTCAAGGTGACTAACCTTAGAGACTAAATAAGAGAAAGTTTTTTTTACAGTTTTTGCACCTTTAGTGTCAGATTCCCATCATCTTCATCAGAAGAATCATTGAGGGATGAGATGATTGGACCAAAGTCCTCTCTCTCACCACCAACCTCAGGTTCTTGGCTGCTGGATTTCCTCTGCACATTGACATCCTCAGTTGAGGTGTCAAATTTCTGAGTTGCCATTGTTGAGGTCTTAATGATGTAATCACTTGCAAAAGTGAGAGCCTCTTCCATATGGATATCCAGAACAGGTTTCAGAAGTATCCACCTCAGTGATAGGTGAATGATGTGAGCTAGACAAAGGAGACTCAGGAGTACTCATCTCTCTTTCAGTAGGGGAAGAGTAGAGAGACTCATGGTACCACTGAAACCTAAGTCTTCATCAGTATAGAATGAGAGGTTTGGAATTCGTTGATTTAAGTCTAAAGGCTGGGGATGGTAATTGTCCCCTGAAGGTTGTTCACTCGAGTGTTGAGACTCAGAGTGATGGTTTAAGATAGTTTGGCTTATGAGCTCATCAGGGTGAGCATGAGGAACCTCATACCTAATTGTAGAAGAGATGGGAGTGGTTTGCTCCTCAAGGGAAGTGGGAGCTCTAGTGTCCACTTCCTCCTGTATGGGTGAGTATATAGGGGCCTGCACAGACTCAATAGCTTGAGCAGGGGTTCGTTTGGATTTTCTTTGGTAGGTGAGGGTGATTTGTGGCCTTTTGGTGGTTGGGAGGTAGAAGGTGTGGGTTCAACACTAGCTTGTGTTGCTAGGTTGTCACCTTGGGCAATGAGCTCTAACATTTTTGGGACAAGGGTTGTTTCAACCCTTGAGAAGCCTACAGTTGGCTTCTTCATAATTTTAAAGATGTCGGGCTTCATCTGTCCCAATTTAAGAACATTATCTGTTTCCCTAAACTGTGAGCCCAGTTCACAGTTGAGAATGTGTTGAACATATCTAGGAAACATATAATACTCTAAGGAGCCCAAGTTAGCAAGCAAATTTGTATAAACAAACTGAGAGTACCTAAACTTGACCCCTTGAACCATTCCATGTACTATGAAGGAAAGATCCTCAGGAATCTGGTCCCACCCTCCATGCTTGTTAGACAAGCTGTGGATAACCACATGAATGGTATTTCCACTGGGATGAGACCTTCCCTTTCCTGAAGGTCTTTATAGAGAAATCTCCCTTATAGCCCATCTGCTCAAAAGAATGATTGACAGCTTCCTTTGGAAAGGAAAACTCACCTTCTTCATCATCCAGCTACAAGTGAGTGTTGATGATGGCCGGAGTGATGAACATTGTCCTCCCTTGCACTGTGGCAGACAATGCCTTCTCCCCATCCATAATGACCTCTTGGCAGGTCTTCCAAAATCCAAGCAGATGATCCTCATAGAGAGTAGGATCAATGGTTAGGGAGGTGAAGTAGTTGCATAGAGCTAAGAAATGACAAATCTCTGAGAAACTTTCATCTTTCTCAGAACTTAACAGAGCAACCTGGTTGTGTTGCCCGTGAAGTTGCATGGAGAACTCTGGGTTGTTTCTACGGTTTAGGTTGGCCATTTTTAGAAGCTTAAGGATGAAGAAAGATGAAGAACAAAGGCGGTTTGGGAGAATTTAGGTTTAAGGAATAATGTAATTTAGGAAGATAGTGAAGTAGGGGATAACCGTTGGGTATTTATATGAAAAGGATTTGAGACAAAATTAATGAAAGAGGATAAACTTTGAAATCCGGATGTCGGTCCCACCTCTGAAAAGTAGTTTACTTTTGCCCTAAAGTAGTTTTCTTGGAAGTCGAGAAATCTTCCGAATGTTATTTGCGTCGGAAATTCTGAAGAAAAAGCTTCCGAAGGCAAATTGGCTTTGGAAGATATTTCAAAGGTTTTTGAGAACTTTGCTTCGGAAGAGAATTTACACTCAGAGAATTTTATTCTAAAGAGAATAAAAACTTCCGAAGGTAAATTGCTTTCGGAAGAAACTTGTTCTTTGAAAACATACAAAGTACTTAAGTTGATTTTAAGCTTCGGAAGATATTTCAGAAATTTCTTCCAAATATAAAACCACTAAAGCAATTATTTGTTTACTAAGACATAAATTTCTTACGAAGGTAATTTTAAATCTTCCAAAGAGATCAAGATTTTCAAAAATCTAAGAAATGTATTTCTGAAAAGATTTTCTTCCAAAGCAAAACAAGGGCTTATGAAGGTGATAAAATAGACAACTTAGGACACACGGGTTTTAGAAATAATTATGATTAAGTTTTAAGAAAAGCTATTCAAAGTTAATCATCCCAATAGCTGATACAAGATATTTAAATCTCGGTTCATCAAAAGCTTTCTTAAACAGATCTGCATATTGTTCATTTCTGTTAACTTTGACTAGTTTGATTAAGCCCTTTTCAAAGTTATCTCTAATCATACCTGATATTAATATGCTTTGTCCTTGAGTGCTGCAGAGGATTCTCTTCGATGGAGATAGCACTATTGTTGTCTATGTGGATGGGAGTCTCTTTAAAGTTGAATCCATAGTCCAGCATCTGATTTTGAATCCAAAGCACTTGAGCAAAGCAGCTTGCAGCAGCAATGTATTCAGCCTCAGCAGTTGATGCAGACACACAGGATTGTTTGTTACATTGCCAAGAGACTACTCTTCCTCCAGAAAATTGACATCCCTCTGATGTAGACTTTACAGTCATGTTGCAACCACCATAGTCACTATCTATATAAGCATACAGATTAAAGTCAGAATTCTTTGGATACCAAAGGCCAAGTGATGGAGCACTTTTGAGATATCTTAAAATTCTTTTGACAGTGACCAGGTGTGACATCTTGGGGTTGGCTTGATATCTTGCACAAATGCATGTAACAAACATGATATCTGGCCTGCTAGCTGTGAGGTACATAAGAAACCCAATCATTGCCCTATAGAGGTGCTCATCAACACACTCCCCCCAAGATCAGGTCCAAGGGAGTGATATCTGGCTATGGGTGTCTTAGCAACCTTACAATCAGTCATGTTGAAACTTTTAAGTATGTCTTGTACATACTTTGACTGACTTATGAAGATGCCATTTACAACTTGCTTCACCTGAATTCCTAGAAAGAAATTGAGTTCCCCCATGGCACTCATTTCAAACCTGTCCTTTATTAGCTTCTCAAAGTCTTTGCAGAGCTTTGGATTAGTTGACCCTAAGATAATGTCATCTACATATACTTGAACTAGCATTATGTCATTTTTTGTTCCTTTGATGAATAGAGTTCCATCTATAGTACCCCTTTTGTAGCCATGTTGACAGAGATACTGAGATAGAGTCTCATACCACTTTCTTGGTGCTTGGTGAAGCCCATAAAGAACTTTATCAAGCCTGCAGACATAATCAGGATGATCAACATCTGCAAACAAAGGTGGTTGTCTGACATACACCTCTTCATCAATCACCCCATTGAGAAAAGCACACTTGACATCAAGTTAGTAGACCTTGAAGTTCTTGGATGCAGCAAAAGCTAGGAATATCCGAACAGCTTCAAGTCTTGCTCCAGGTGCGAAAACATATGTGTAGTCAATTCGTTCTTCTGGACTATATCCTTGAACAACTAGTCTTGCCTTGTTCTTGATGACAAGTCCTCTATCATCCTTCTTGTTCCTGAAAACCCATTTGCTTCCTATGGTAGTCTTCCCTTGAGGAAGAGGACATAGGTTTCACACCTTTTGCCTTTTGAATTGAAGCAGCTCCTCTTGCATAGCTTCAACCCAACTTCCATCCTTTAGAGCCTTATAAATTTTCTTTGGCTCTATCTAGGACAAGAAACAAGAGTGAATTCATGGGTTTGTCCTCTTGTTCTTACCCCTGAATCAACATCTCTAATGATGTTTGTGGTAGGATGAGACTCGTGGATCCTTAGCTGAAGGATCACAGGAAGTTGCTTAGACAGATCGAAATTTCAAAAATTCTGATCTGGAAAAGAAGATTCGCCCTCCACATCAGCAAACTTATAAAGATTGACTTGATCCAATGAGTGTGTGACAACATTGATGTTGTCTTCAATGCAGTGGTTATCAGCATCAAGAAATTCCTGATCACTTTCACCACCACCATTTTCTCCACCATTTGAAGCTCCTTCCTCTGAGTTTTGTGCCTCTAAGCTGGAATTTGAAGGCACCCCAGAAGCATCAGCAAGATTAGTTACCACTGGATCTAAAGATGTGTAACTTGATGGTCTTCTGAGCTCAAATCTTGGGTCAGGATCACATGTAGGTAGTATATCTGTAGATCCTGAAACATTCTCACAAGATTTGTTAAAACAGTTGGTAACTAAATCAAGATCAAATAGCCAATCTGGACCAGAACTTTTCACACTGGGAGTGTGCTCATTGAAAGTCACATTGGCTGACTCCTCAACTACTCTAGTTCTGAGATTGTATACTTTATAAGCTTTAGCTTGAGAAGAGTATCCAGTAAAGTGTCCATCAACTGATTTCTCAGCAAACTTGGTAATTTGATCTTTGGTATTCAAGATGGTGCAAGGACGTCCAAATGACTTGAGAAAACCAATGAAAGGTTTTCTCTTGTGCTAAAGTTCATAAGGAGTCTTACCATGTGTCTTAACTAATAAAATTATGTTTTGCACATAGCAAGCAGTGTTCACTGCCTCTGCCCAGAAGGTGAAGGGCAGTTTAGAGTCAGATAACATAGTTCTTGCTGCTTCAGTTAGTGTCCTGTTTCTCCTCTCAGCAACACCATTTTGCTTAGGAGTCCTGGGATAACTATATTGTCTTGTAATACCTTTTACATCACAAAATGTATCAAGGATTTGATTCTTGAATTAAGTTCTTGATCACATCTTATGGTTTTGACCTTGTGATCACATTGATTCTCAATCATTAAAATGAAATTCTTCAGAATCTCAAGGGTCTCATCCTTAGTTCTAAGAAAGAAGACCCAAGTGAATCTTGTAAAATCATCTGTGATCACCAAACAATAAGAGGTCCTTCCTAGACTCATTACACTAGTGGGGCCGATGAGATCCATATGTAATAAGTGTAGGGGATTAATGATGGTATTTATTTCCTTTGGCTTGTGAGATACCTTGTGTTGCTTCCCTTTCAGGCATGCAACACAATGGTCATCACTTGTAAACTCTTTCTTTGGTATTCCAGTTACCAAATCATTCTTAATTAATTTATTCATGTTTTTAAAGTTTACATGGAACATTCTTTTATGCCAGAGGAAAGATTCATCATTATTTGCTTTAGACAGAAAGTATGAAACCTCTCCGGAGGGAGATGTTTCTTGCAAGTCCATCTTGTACATGTTCCCTTTCTTGGGGGCTCTGAGCAAGATGTGCTCATGAGGAATGACCACCCTGGGCCTGAGAACAATGCACTCATGCTCAGTGAAGAGCATGTTATGACTCTGATCACAAAATTGGGATACACTCAGAAGATTGTACCCAAGCTCCTTGACAAAGTTTACCTTCTCAATGCTGAGCTTACCATTTGTGACCTTGCCCCTTCCTGTAATGTAACCTCCTGCATCTCCTCCAAAAGCAACTGGTCCTCCATTAATTCTTTCAAACTTTTAGAGTAGTGACCTATTGCCTGTCATGTGCCAGGAACAGCCACTATTAATGATCCATATATTTCTGTTTTTCTTGAGCTGTTCCTACACAAAAAAGATGATTAGTTACATTTGGAAACCCAAGCCTTATTGGTCTTGGGCTCATCAAAAGAAGTTGAAGACAATGCAACAGTAATTGATCCTATAGTCATGCTAGAAGGATCATTTGCTGATGTTAATAAAGAACTTTCAGCCACTTGGTATTTCTTTGACTTCCACACCACCTTTTGAAGCTTAGACTTGACCTTCAATACTTCAGAAGTTTTGATGATTGGACCTTTGGAAGATCTTGCTTTCACTGCAGCAGGCTTCAGTGCTTCGGAAGTATTCCTTTCTTCCGAGACTGGCTTCTTCTTTTCCAAACTCTTAGAAGTTTCTTTCTTGGTCATGTGGAGAGTACTCTTTGGATTGTAAACACAATCCTTAGCAAGATGAAAAGTACTCCCACACATAACATAGTCCATTTTCTTCCTTCTAGGAGTTTTCCTTTGTGAACAAGGCTGAACTAGATCACTTTCCTTCTCCATCTTCACCTTTTCAGATGTTGTGGCAGTTCTTGTGGGGATAGAACTACCTTTGGAGCTGGATGGTTCCGGTTGTACAACACTAATGCACAACTGATCAGCCTTCTTCTTGATGATGGGATGATTTGGACATGAACCATAACTCTTGATGATGGAATTCAAGTTGGTGTTTTCAACCTTTACCACTTTAAATCCTGCAGAGATAAAGACTTGCTTTTATGCAGAATTGAAGGTGCCCTTGATCTCTTGAGCCTTTTTGGACTTTCTTTTGGCCTTCCTGATCAAGTTCTTTCTCTTGACTTTGTCATCCCAACAGCTTTGCTCTCCTCAGAGGGATGGTGACTCTTCTTTGAATGCTCTTCTTCACTCTTCTTAGAGCCATTCTTCACTATCTCCTCTTCTTCCTATTTAGTCATAGGATCTATGAGGGGAAGCTCATCTTCACAAGTTCCACACCTAGGAGATCTTACAGACAAGATTGTGTGTGGAGGAGCTATTTCACAAGATCCTAGCCCCTACTTATTTTGATAACAAACTTTTGCATGCAAGGATGAGGATATTATGTTCTTGAAGGTCTCTTCTTGAATAACAGATTTTTTTGCCTTGGCTTTGCTGATCACAAGCTCAGCCTAGCATTCAGTTAATTTAGTAATGAGGTCTTTGATCTGAGTCCTGTAATTTGTATGCTTATGTTTGAGAGTTCAAATGGTTTTCTCTAAGTCCTCTATCTTTAGTTTATAATCATTTTCATCTCTTTTAAAATCAGCTTTTAAGATATTTAAGGACTCAAGTTCAGATCTTATTTCTAAATTATAGGACCTGTGTCTATTAACATTAGCAATGCATTCAAGAGTACAAAGATGTTCCAATACCATGGCTTCATCGTGGTCTGCCATGAGTGCTTAGTTTGGAGATGCATCTTCCACTTGAAAGCTCCAGTCAAAGCCTCCTTCTTCAACAGCAACTGCAGCTTGCTGCTTTGGCTTCTCATTCTGGGGGCTTTCTTAGTGTAGTTTGGTCTAGTTTATGCTTGGCCACTATTTGTCCTTGGTGCCTTACACTCTCTTGCAAAGTGTCCCATCTGGTTACAGTTGTAACACTTTCTTTGCTTTTATCCAGTCCGAACATTCCACTGGCTGCATTGCTTAGAAACTTTCTCCCTGTCCTCTTGTTGAACTTCTTGGCTCTGTGAGTGAGAAGAGCCATTTGCTGGACTATCTCCATGTACTCCAGATCATCTGGATGGAAACAGTCCAAATCTTCAAGAGTGAAGAGAAAGTTGCCTGAGGTTTCATCAGCAGAGACAAAGACATGAGAAGAACTTGTCTCTTGGAAAGGACTTCCTTGAGTGTAGCTTTCCCTTGGAGTCTCTGGGAAGGTGATGAAGGGCCCTTTTGTGAGTTGTCAGGGAAGCATATAAGATGATGCTCTGGTTCAATGCTTCCCTTTTCAACCACATGGAGGGTTGAACTCAATTGATTGCTGGAGTTACCAGATGAGTTTTGCATGTTCATCTCCATCAGGTAGCCACTAAGAATACCATACAACTCTGTAAGAGTAAGAGTCTTAAGGTTATCAGTCCTCTTGATAACAACACAATAATGTGTCTATTGTCTAGGAAGTTAGGACATAAACTTCCTTACAATGTCCCTGTTCTCGAGATTTACTCCAAATTCCATTAGAGTATCCACAATCTCAACATACCTGAAGTATTGTTGAGTCATGGTTTCACCTACCTTGAAGGTGAAGTTTTCAAACTGCTGCTTTAGGAGATCCTTCTTGTTCTCCATTGCTTCAGTAGACCCCTTGTACATTAGCTTCAGTGCTTCCCATAGTTGCTTGGCAGTTTTGCATTTCTTGAAGCCTCTGTAGATGGAGTTTGGAAGAGCAGTTTGAAGGGCTGTCATGGCTTTCTGATCAATCTCTATTCTCTTCCTGTCTTCTTTAGAGTAATCAGCCACAGCCTTAGGAATCATACCACCACCAGTAGCAGAAGTGGTGCTTGGTATGTAAGGTCCTTTAACAACAGAGTCCCACATCCTGGAGTCTTGAGACTTGATGAAGCCTTCCATTCTTTGACACAAGTATCAAAGTCTTCAGGAGCGATCACTGGAGACTTTGTCATAGTTCCAGTTTCCATATCAGCTTTGGTAATAGCTGCCATTTGAGTTGTTAAGTATTTTGTGTGTGTGAGGGATCTTAAGATGGTGAGATCTTATATCAAGAGCCTGAAATGCTCTGATACCAAATGTAGGACCGGTGAAGGGTATTCACTTACAACACAACACAATGAGGAGAGTTACTTAGAACACTTAACAGATCAAATAGGGAACTGGTTAACTTTTGGTGAAAGATGCCAAGAACACAAGTAAATATGAGACAGAACAAGACGGCAAACAACACAAGTAATTGGTTTTCAAGAATGTTGTATATTGCTTCTCAAGTTCTATTACAAATGTCACAAAGCATAAAGGAAAGTTACAAGAACTTGAGATACATATACTACATCCTACAGCCGACCATACTTTGAAGGCCAACTGGATACAATTGACTAGACAACTACAGAATGAAATGTAGAGTCAAAAGGTAGATTTGCCTTTTGACTAGTGACTATGACATGCCATAGCTCACACCCTAATATATTACAAAAACGATAAAAGTACATAAAGTAGAAAGCATGGACTCAAGACCTTAATGTACAGTTACCAAAAGCATGGACCATTTCACCAACTCATGTAAGTTGGTGACATTATAGAGTAGCAGCGGAAAGGTGGTCCAGCTTTATGGTAAAGTACATCAGATAAAGGCATATCTCTAAAAGTCTTCGGACGAAATTTGTCTTCACTCTTTGGCTTCGGAAGACTTTGTCTTTGAAGCTTCGGAAGACTTCACTATTGGCTTCGGAAGATGTTGGTCTTGGCTTCAGAAGATTTTACACTTAGAATATTTCTCGTGCATGGTGTAAAACTTCCGAAGCATTTGTACTTCTGTTCTTTAGTGCATGCATGCAGAGAGACTTTGGATGTTTTGGTTGCATCAGACTTATAGGAATCCTAACAGTTTTGAAGTATCAAGATGAAACTTAATTCAGGGTAAGTGCTCATTTGGGATGGAAGAGGGAAAGTTCATGGAGGTAATAGTCACCAAAGAAGGATTTTAGGTTAATGCGAAAAAGGTGCATACAATATCCCGTATGCCATCTTCATTAAGCATGAAGGATGTACAAACTTTTGACGGCAGTTTAGTAACAAACAACCGTTTATCGTCAAAAGACGCAAAGCGGGCACTACCAATTTTGCAACATTGAAAAATTGTGTAGGAAAAAAACAGTTTAAGTGGACAGAAAAGGTGGAAGCGGAATTTTAGCAAATGAAATCGTATCTAAAACATCTCCTAACCCTAACTACTCTAATCTCACGTGATATATTGCTATTGTATCTAGCAACAACATAAACAGATATAAACGTTGTGCTAGTCATGGAAAGGGATTGGAAACATATGGCTATTTATTATATCAACGTAACACTTTATAACATTGATTCCCGTTATACAATGATGGAAAGCTTATAACTCTCGCTAGTTCACGCTTCTAGGAGGCTCCATAGGCATTTCCATTACCACCGTATTGAAGTGCAAACTAACTATCCTATCTATTAAGCGATGCGAAAAACTTCGTTATAAGGAAAATTTACCAAATAGGCAATTGAACTAGGCAGCTTTAACATACGATTCAAACAAAGGCTAACCATGAAGGGCCAAGTGATAGCGGTTTTTTGGCAGAAATCTCGGAGACGAAGGAAGTTGAATAAAGGATAGAAATGATTCGTTCTAACGACAAAAACGAATGGTTCACCTTCTTAGATGATGCACAAGGAATTTGAGGGTGAAGCTTGCTTTTAAAGTTGGATAGTTCAGGCTGTGTAGTAGTGATGCACACTTGTTCAACTTTATTCTCTTGACTAGGACGGTTTGAACTAAAACTAGTACACCTGGTACTAGAGTCATTAGTTAAGTCTTTAGTCTTCACCACCTCAAAGCCAACAAAGATAAAGACTTGTTTTTGCTTGGGGTTGAAGGTTGGCCTGATCTCTTGGGCTTTCTCTGATTCTCTTTTACTATCCCTTATCAAATTCTTTCTGGTTGACTTGGCCTTCGCTAGTTTCTTCTTTTCTCCTAGAGTATAGTGACCATTCTTAGGATAAAACTTCTCACTCACTTATGGTTCATCCTCCACTATATCCTTTTCATCTATATCCTCTTCTTGGATAGAGCCAATAAGGGGCAACTCATCTTAACTAGTTGCACACCTTCGAGATCTGACAAATAATAATTTGTGTGGAGGAGCTATCTTACTTGATCCCAGTCCCTGTTTATTATAATGACAAATCTTTGCATGGAAGGATGAAGATATGATATTCTTGAAGGTTTCCTCTTCAAGGACACATTTTTCTACATTGACTTTGTTGATCAGAAGCTTAGCTTCGCATTCAGTTAACTTGGTAACAAGATCTTTGATCTGAGTCCTTTAATTGTGTGCTTATGTTTAAAAGTAGAAATTGTTTTCTCTAGATCTTGTATGTTAAAGTTAATAGTCATTTATGCTCTTTTGAAATAAGTTTTAAGATATTCAAAGACTCGAGATCAGATCTCACTTCCAAGTTATAAGACCTATACACGTTTACTTTAGCAATTCATTCAAGAGTACATAGATGTTCCAATACACTTTAATCTTCTTTTATCCAACTCAAACTTTCCACTGGTTACATTGCTTGGGAATTTTCTTCCTATTCTCTTGTAGAACTTCTTGGCTCTATGAATGAGAAGAGCCATCTGCTACACTATCTCCATATACTCTAGGTCATATGGATCGATGCAGTCCAAGTCTTCAAGAGTGAAGAGAAAGTTTCTATAACTTTCATCTGAAGACATAGAGGTTTGAGCAAAGCTTGGTTATTGGAATGGGCTTCCTTGAGTGTAGCTCTCCCTTGGTGTCTTCGAGAAGGTGATGAAAGGACCCTTTTGTGAGTTGTCAAGGTAGCGATGAGATGATGTTGTGGTTCTCTACTATCCATTTAAACCACATGAAAGGTTGAACTCTATTGATATTTGGAAGAGTGATGTGGTTAATACGTTATGATTCAAGTCAGGTCATACCCAATAACAAGCTAAACAAACACCAATAAATATTTATTTGTTGATAAGATTAAACAAATAAATATTGACACCAATTTAGAAAATTGGTTTTCTAAAACATTGCTTTTGAAATAGAACAACATTATATGAATAATTTGTTCATGAGAAATTATTTGTTTTATTATTTAAGTGGGTTAAATAATAACAAATAAAAGTGTGTTCAAGTTATAAAATTAAAATGGTTTTAATTTTACAAACTTATGGGTTAAAGAATGTGATATATTTGTAAAATTAAAATGGGTGGGAACCCAATTTTAAACCTTATTTTCGGCAGCCCCTTGGTTGCCATCCTTGGGATTCATTTTCTTGTTTTAATACAAGACTTAAACACTCTTGCACTCCATTCTAACACACTCTCTCTCACACACATGCAAAAGCTCTCTATTCCTCTTTCTCTTGGCTGAAAAATTCGAGTTCTTTGGCTGCATTTCAAGTTCAAGTTGGCTGATTTTTGGATTTGCAAGAAGGAGAAGAGATTTGGTGTTCAACTTCCTAACATGTTAGGTGTTTTGCAAAAGCTTGTGGGTATACAAGCTTGAGGTCTTCTTCTTTGGAGGCTTCCATTCAAGAACATCATCTCCTTCATCTAACATCCATCTCATCTTCTTGTTCTTAGAAAGGTTGTATTCTAAGAACACCCTATGGTTGTTTATGTTTGATATCATTTCTTTTCACATATACATGATCCTTGTTCTTGGGTTTGTAATCTTGATTATTAAAATGGTTAATTTTCAGAATCTAAACATAATATATATGTTCATATATCCGCTGCGCTTTTGTTTAAATGGTTAAACAATCTTTGATAAACTTGTCACAAACGCTACACCTATAAGTCTGATGTAGCCAAAACATCCAAAGTCTCTCTGCATGCATGCACCGAAGAACAGAAGTAGAAATGCTTCGGAAGTTTTACACCTTGCACTAGAAAATATTCTGTGTAAAATCTTTCGAAGCCAAGACCAACATCTTCCGAAGCCAAAAGTGAAGTCTTCTGAAGCTTCAAAGATAAAGTCTTCCGAAGCCAAAGAGTGAAAACAGATTTCTTCCGAAGACTTTTATGTACATGCTTTTATCTGATGTACTTTACCATAAACCTGGACCACCTTTCCACTGCAACTCTGTTCAGTCACCAACTTACATGAGTGGGTGAAAAGGTCCATGCTTTTTGTAAGTTTACATTGAGGTATTGAGTCTAAACCTTCTACTTTATGTAGTTTTATCCTTTTTGTAATATATTAGGATGTGAGCTATGGCATGTCATAGTCACTAGTCAAAAGGCAATCTGCCTTTTTTACTCTACATTTGATTTTTTTATTGTCTAGTCTTATGTATCCGGCTGGCCTACAAAGTGTTGGTTGTAGGATGTAGTATAAAGTATCTCAAGTACTTGTAACATTAATCTATGCTTTGTAATATTTGTGAAAGAACTTGAGAAGCAATATACAGCATTCTTGAAAACCATATACTTATGTTGTTAGCTATCTTGTTCTGTCTCACATTTTACTTGTGTTCTTAGCATCTTTCATACAATAGTTAACTAGTTCCCAATTTGATCTGTGAAGTGTTCTAAAGAACTCTCCTCATTTTGTAGTTGTGTTGTAAGTGCATACCCTTCAACGGTCCTGCAAAGAGTTGGATGATGGATTTTGCATGTTCAACTCCATTTGGTAATCGCTTAGGATACTTACAGCTCTACGAGAGTAAGAGTAAAGAGGTTCTCAGCTCTCTTAATGGCCACACAATAGTGTGTCCATTGTCTGGGAAGAGAGAACATGAACTTCCTTATAATGTCCCTATTCTGAAGTTTAACTTCAACATCCCTCAACATACGTGAAGTATTGTTGAGTCATATTTTCACCTTTTTTGAAGTTAAATTTCTCAAACTACTGGTTCATGATATCCTTCTTGTTTTCCTTGGCTTCATAAGACCCTTCATATATCAGCTTTACTGCATCTCACAGTTTTTTTGCAATCTTGCACTTTTTAAAGCCTCTATAGATAGAGTTTGGTATAGCAATTTGAAGAGTGGTCATGGCCTTCTGATCTATATCAATCTTCTTCCAATATTCCTTAGAATAGTCAATACGTCCTTTGATATCATCCCACCTCTAGGAGTTGCTGTAGTAGTGATTGGGATGTGAGGTCCTGAGACTACAGATCTGTTCCTATTGTCTATGACTTGATGAAGCATTCCATCCTCATACGCCAGGTATCAAAGTCATTTGATGTGATTAGTGAAGATTTACTCATGGTGTCGGTTTCCATATCAGCCTTAGTGAGAGCAGCCATTTAAGCAAGTAAGTGTTTTTTGTGAAACTGGAGAGATTTAACATGGTGTGATTTTACAATTAAGTGTATAAAAAGCTTAGATACCAATTACTGGACCGGTAATAGGTTATGCAATTGTTTCACAAGGTGGAGAAAACAACACTTAACAGATCAAATAGGGAACCGACAAATGAAACGTTCAAAAAGTAAGAACACAAGAATAAACAAGTATTGGTTTTCAAAGATGATGTATATTTCTCTTTAGTGTTTTAAAATTGTTACATGGCTTACTCCTAAGGACCGGTTACATGAGACACTTTATACTACATCCTGTAGTCGACCATACTTTGAAGGCCAGCTGGAACGCTAATCCAGATAACAAGATTAATGTAAAGTCAAAAGGCAGGTTGTGGACTCAAAGAACATAAAGTAAAGTTAACAAAAATATGGGGATAATCACCAACTTGTATAAGTTGGCGAGTCTTCAAAGATGGCAACGAAAAGTGGTTTAACCTTTGTCAAAAATAAGTCAGAGAAAGCATGTCTTATCTGTTTTCAGTAGACTTCACTTTTGGCTTTGGATGAATATGGTCTTTGGCTTCGGAAAATTTTTCACTTAGAGAATTTCTTGTGCATTCTAAAATCTTCCAAAGTAACTTCCTTGTACTTCAGAATGCATGCTGAGAGATCTTTGGTTAGCACAAGTCTCAAAGATAACTCTTGCAGCATGCCCCAAAGATCCATACCCGCTACTTGAAATAGACCCAAAGATTGACTCATTAGCCCCTTTCTAATTCAAGTGTCTCTTAGACGCATACGAAGATTATCATCAGATCCAAGTGTCCTAAGAATATGATGATAAGATTACATTCCACACAGAGATGGAGTCTTTTGTTACACAAAAATGCCATTTGTGCTAATGAATGCGTGAGCTATGTACTAGATACTCATTGATGAGACCATTGTAAGGTAGACCAGAAAGAATGTGGAAGTTTATTTGGATGACTTGGTGATATAAAGTTAGAAGGAAGAGCATATAGTGGCCGATGTGGAAGATTCTTTCAAAAAGTTACTAAGTATTGAGATGAAACTTAATTCGGAGTAAGTATTCATTTAGGATGGAAGAGGGAAAGTTCCTGGGGGTAACAATCACCCAAGAAGGATTTCAGGCTAATATGGAAAAGGTGCACACAATATCCCGTATGCCATCTCTATTAAGCTTGAAGGATTTACAAACTTTTGATGGTCATTTGGTAACAAAGAACCATTTATCGTCAAAAGACGCAGAGCAGGCACTACCAATTTTGCAACATTGAAAACTTGCTTAGGTAAAAATTAGCTTAAGTGACAGAAGAGGTGGAAGGGGTATTTGGGCAAATGAAGTTGTATCTAAAACATCTTTAAGCTTTACTACTCTAATCTTAGGTGAGATTGCTATTGTATCTACTAGCAACAGAAGTAGTGCTAAGTGTTGTGCTAGTCATGGAAATGAAAGGGAAACGTATGCCTATTTATTATATCAGTAGAACACTTTCTAACATTGATTCCCATTATACAATGATGGAAAATTTACAACTCTCGCTAGTTCACGCTTCTAGGAGGCTCTACATGTAATTCCATGACCACCATATTGATGTGGAAACTAACTATCCTATCCAGTAAGTGATGCGAAAACCAGAATTATAAGGACAATTAGCCAAATGGGCAATTGAACTGGGCAACTTTAACATGCGATTCAAACAAAGGCCAACCATGAAGGGCCAAGTGATAGCAGTTTTTTTTTGCGGAAATCTCGAAGACAAAGGAAGTCGAATCAAAGATAGAAATGATTCGTTTTAGCGACAAAAACAAGGTTCGAGTCATTTGTATAAAGTCACCCAGACGAGTACACTTCTTTAAAGTTACCCAAACGGGTGCACTTACCTAAATTATGAAAAGTCATCCTGACGGGTGTGCTTATTTACATTATAATAAGTGATCTGGGCAATGGGGGGCTACTTTATAAGTCATCCGGACAGATGTACTTCTTTACATTATAATATGTCACCCGGATGGTTGTACATTTTTTAATTATAATAAGTGATCCAAACGGGTATACTTCTTTATATTATAATAAGTCATCTGGAGGGATGTAGTTCTTTACATTATAATAAGTTATCAAGACGGGTGTACTTCTTTACACTATAATACGTCAATTGTACGGGTGTACTTCCTTATATTATAATAAGTTATCCAGACGGGTGCAATTTTTTACATTATAATAGGTCACCCGGACATGTATACTTATCTCATATATTAGATCATTCAATAAATATGATTGTTAATCAAGATGGGCACATTATGATACACATTCATCATGCAAAAGAGAAAATTCTCTTACAATATCCAACCCCACAAACAAGGACATTTATAAAAGAAAATATTGAATACAAGCGAAGAGCATTAAAAATTAGTCCTTATTAAATTAACAAATTATTGATCAGGATGTGGGGGCTGGTTCAAAATGTCCAACATCTGCATTTTCTTTAGCCTTTACTAGCCTAGGAAATCCATGAGGGCATTGACAACTCCATCAGCCGCACAAGCCACCAACATCCAAAACAGGGAGCCTAAGGTAATCAAAGGCATCACTTGCTTTTTCAAATATAAGGGACACATCAACCTCATACAAGCCTACTAATTAGATGATCTTCCCATCTCAACGAGCTTCAAAGCCTCCTACTAGACCTTCCTGGTAGCCTAAGACTTTGGTATAATAAATCATCCTTGCCACCCCATCCATAAAGTCATCACTGTTATAAAATGCTCCATGGTTCAAATAATCCCCTATGATAAAAACCATTCATGATCTTTTTCTAGCTCAACAGCTTGAGTACCCAGGGCTTGGACGGATGCTCATAGTCGTATATTCTCAACCACAAGTGATGCCTGCAACCAAAGGCTTTAAATATTTTAAATGAATAAACAAC
This sequence comes from Flaveria ramosissima, assembly GCA_025215565.1. Taxonomy (NCBI): domain Eukaryota; kingdom Viridiplantae; phylum Streptophyta; class Magnoliopsida; order Asterales; family Asteraceae; genus Flaveria; species Flaveria ramosissima. The sequence goes on along the minus strand of CM046037.1, from coordinate 44,605,657 downwards.
AAATAAAATATAAAGTTGCTATCACAAACGAGATACCTTGAGTAACTAAGAACATGTCACGTTCCTCCACAAGCTTATTTTTCTCGGTTGTCTGGGTGGTGAGAAGACCCTCTTTCTCAGCTAACACACCTTTCATTTTCTCCAAATCATCACTTAGTGTTCTGCATTATCGGTTCTCTCTCTCTAGAGACAGTTGCTCTGCTCGCATGTTTCGTCGGAGGCTATGCTATGTTGGCCATGCTTGATCTTCTACTCCAATAGCTGTTATGGTAAATGGCTATTCTCTATCACCAATTCACTAGACCTCCACTTCAACTGGACTAACTCTGCTTTATCCTTTCTCTCCATTTCCTCATAATTTCAATATGTTGGTGCTAAAGATTCCATTGGTGGCAAATTACAAGAATGAAGGAAAAACATAAAGGCAAGACAAACAATAGATAAGTTGGACAAAGCCTCCTGATCAGATTTGAGCCATAAATCCCTTTCTCTCGGGGGAATGACATTTTTCAGCAATTCCCGACAAACATCAGGTTTTAACAAGAGAGTGGAGTGGGTTATTTTTCAGTCAGACACATATTTGGCAGAGGCATGGTGGACCTGTTGAGATAAAGGAAAGGAATGTGAAATCCCAGTTGTGGCTGGCATTCTTCTCGCTCTAAAGGTGGGACTAGAATAAGGGGGGGTGTGGTCCCATCAGTGGTTCTAAAAGAAGAAAAAGGTACCTCATGCCAAGGTTGTTTCTCTTTCTCCTTGATAGGTAACAAAGACCTTTGTGGCTTCTTTATGGGAAGGGCGAGTCTCTCTCAAAACCTTATCCCCAATAAGAGTCTTCTCTAAAGAATAACCGGATGTACTAGAAGTGGCACTAGAACCACCCAACTCCCCACCAATGTGACGCTAACACTCTTGGTCATGTGTGAAAGGGAAGATGTTTCAATAGCACAAATTATAAAAATAAAAGACAAAAAGTAGCAATTAGTCAAAATAATAAAGAAAGGGATGGATCTCTATCGAGGGATGGAGGGGATGATATCGAGCCAGGAGGTTTGCTCAAATAATCCACTCTTTCACTCATTTTGTGTAGGTTTTGTGAAGGTGATTGAAGTTTAAAAATCACATTTTGCTTCGTAACCGGAGGAGGCTTTGTAGTTCTAGTCTTTTCCCCAGTTCATTTCTCTGCCACACTCTTGGGTGTCAAGCCCACCATGCCCCCATGGCAATCTCCTCAACATCATAGCCGAGTCTTTTTTCTCTTTAGTTTTTTCTTCATTATCCTTCTTTTGTCCGAGACTCTTATGATTCCCTCTCAAATTTTGCTTTAACTGTGGTTGTAGCAATTTCGGCCTTACTCTTAGATGAAGAATCGGCGGTAGGTCTGTTAAGGAAAGGGAAGGTGAAGCTGCTCATAGTATGTTTTAAAATAGGACTATCACCCAATTTCACATTAAGAAAAGGAGTTAGGCTGGGGAAGTGCTTAGGGAAAGAACAAGAAAAAAACACATCATTGCGAAAGATAAGAAAAGTCAAAACAAAATGATGATAATAGTAATAATATCTACATACAGAAACAAGATTGCTAATCTATGTTACCAACCATGTAGATTGGAATTTTGTTATGCCTTCCCTAAATACGGCTCACACCCATTCCAAGCAGGGCATGCTTGGCAACTCGCAAAAAAGGGCAGCCTCCTTTGAAAGAAGAAGATAATCTAGGTCTTTCTCAAAGTCATCCTTTTTTGTTTGGGGGGGCGGGGTAACAACCAATAACTTGGTAGACTCCCTAAACTACATGGACTGAGGTATCATGTCAAACCCTTGAAACTTGAGGGAAGCACGCTGGTGTGTGGCGCAACTCCATGATATTTACTAAAGAACCAATCACCCTTCCGGGTAATTTCATAAAAAAACAACAAACAATTTTACAATGGGCTCCATCTATGATGCCAAGGAGCAGAATTTGAAGTGGGTAATGCAACACATACCCATAGAATGGAGTTGAGTAAGTTGAATTATGTAAAATTTGAGAAGATTCTAGGTAAAGAAAGTTATTAGAAGGCGGAAATTTATGCAACTGAAGAAATTAGCGTATATAGTTGTTTTTCCAAGAGGAGCGTCAAGTAAGGTATGGTCAATTTCAAGAAGTTGGGGTACCCGTAACAAATATTTTCCCTAGCGGCATATTGAGTGGTTAAAATCAAAAGTAGAAAATTTGACGACGCAAGTACTATGGTCCCTTGGGTTGACTCATCACCATCAGCTTTGGAAAGAAAGCATGATACTTCACCCAGTGGGGAAGCATTGTTCATATCAAGCTTGTTACATATCCCCTTTCCTGGCAGATCTAAGAAGCACCAATTCCTGAGGAATTGTCATCCAGGGTTTGAGGATAATGCACTCATGTTCTGTGAAAAGCATTTTGTAAGGCCCCATTCCCGGGAAGCCTCACAGTTGGTTAATCATAGCATAAAATCATTTTAATAACAAAACAAAGCAGCGGAAATAATTAGACATTCATTTAAAACTTGGAAATCATATTGTACTCATACATTTGTCCTTCATTTGTAAATAAAACATAGTACTTTTTCTTAAATTACAATAAAAGATTTCGTAAACAGGAATGCCATCCATTGCCATCCAAGTAGCCTCCAACCGATGCCATCCTCAGCATCAGCATTTACCTGCCAACTATTATGCATAAAAGTCAGCTTCGCTGAGCGAGTCCTAGTTTTAAATGATATAAGAAAATATAAAATTTATCCTTCATATAATGACCACGCATACATCATAATACATAACATTTCTTGCATCATAATAAGCATGTTCATTATCTTTCATTCTTTCATTATCTTTCACTTTCATCATAAACGAGATTGCACAAAGCAAGAGCTCCATGTTGATCGACAACGAATGTCGATCCCTGTCGGTACACATGAAAACGGTAGCTAACCCCCGACAGTTGATCCACACTGCAAGGCACATAGCCTGGTCATGAATACGGATCCATCATCATACATCAGACTCACATAAGTAAGTCTAGCATAGTGCTTGCAAGACTTTTCATCATCAAACGGGCCCGGGGGTAACATTCATTATGTTTCGCCTTTCATTAATATCATCTTCCATTTTAATATATAATAATTACCTAAATAAGTACACAACATACCAAGTACTAGTCATCATAAAACATAACTGACCCTCCGCGGGACAGCAAGGGTACGGGGGCGGCAGCCGCAAACAGCGAGGTCCTAGGGGCAGCACTTCACCCCATACAGGTAGTGCCTCTAAATCTTCAATGCAAACACCACCGCAGCCAACTCTAAATCTTGGGTAGGATAATTAGCCTCATGGACCTTTAAATGTCTAGAAGCATAGGCTATTACCTTCCCTCGTTGCATCAACACGCAACCCAACCCTGCATACGAGGCATCCGAGTAGACTACCAGATCCTCGTTCCCTTCGGGTAACGTCAAGACAGGGGCTTGAGTTAACCTCATCTTTAGTTCTAGGAAGGCGTTCTCCTGATCAGTACCCCATTCATACTTCACGTCCTTCCGGGTCAGCTTTGTCAAAGGAGAAACTATCCTGGATAAACCTCCTATAGTAGCCTGCCAGGCCTAAGAAACTGCAAATCTCGGATGGCGTCTTTGGAGGTTCCTATTGCATCACCGCTTCAACCTTCGCAGGGTCCACCCTGATCCCCTCGGGATTAACTACATGACCCAGAAATTGAACTTCTCGAAGCAAAAATGCGCATTTAGAGAACTTAGCATATGACTTCTCCCTTCTGAGTGTCTCCAATACTTCTCGAATATGCTCGGCATGTTCCTCTTCACTTTTTGAATAAATCAAGATGTCGTCGATGAACACTATCACCGAGTTATCCAACATCGGTCGACATACCCGATTCATGAAATCCATAAAAGCAACTGGCGCATTGGTTAAACCAAAGGACATGACGAGAAATTCGTAGTGTCCATAACGCGTACGGAACGCTGTCTTTGGAATGTCTTGTTTTTTCACCTTCAGTTGGTGGTAACCAGACCGCAGATCTATCCTCGAAAACCAGCTGGCACCCTGAAGTTGATCAAACAGGTCGTCGATCCTTGATAACGGATACCGATTCTTTACAGTCAGCTTATTGAGCTCGCGATAGTTAATGCACATCCGCATGCTACCATCTTTCTTCTTGACGAATAAAATCGGAGCACCCCATGGAGAGATACTCGGTCGGATGAAGCCTTTATCCAATAAATCTTGCAACTGGTCCCTCAGTTCTACCATCTCCGAAGGAGCTAATCGATACGGTGCTTTAGCGACGGGTTGTGCTCCCGGTAGCAAATCAATCTAGAATTCGATTTCGCGGTCAGGCGACACACCAGTCAGATCTTCAGGAAAGACGTTAGGAAACTCACGCACTACCGGCACGTCTGATAATTATGGCTGCAGTGCATCCACATCTTTTACATAGGCCAAGTAAGCGCTACACCCACGTCTCAAGTACTTTTCAGCTGTGATCATCGACACGACCTTTGGTACACAACACACCTTATCTCACGAAACGTAACAGAACTACCGTCGGGCGCTGTTAGACGAATTATCTTCTTACTACATACTATATTGGCTTCATAGCTAGCTAACCAATCCATGCCTAACACCACATTGAAACCTCCTAAGGCCATAACATGCAACCTAGCAGGGAACTTACAATATTCTAACTCAATCCGGCAATCCTCAACCACCTCAGTTACCTTAGTGGACTTACCAATGGCTGTTTCTACATAGAAAGGCTCGTCTAACATTCTACTCTTATCATCCAACAAACGGCAAAAGGCAGCAGACCCAAAACTCCTACTAGCAATAGAATCATAGAGCACAGAAGCATATTCATGGTCTACTGAAAAAACATACCTGAAACTACTTCTGGATCTACCCTGGCCTCTTCACGAGTTATGTTGAATGCCCTTGCCTTCATCTTCGAACCGTCACCCTTTCCTTTATCTCCAGCTTTAACCGTTACTGATCCTCCTGATTTTCCTTTCTTGCAGTCCCTCCCCACATCTCCTATCCCGCCACACTGGTAACACTTCACCGCCTTGCAATCCCTAGCATAGTGGCCCTCACCCCCACATTTAAAACATTTTCCAGTCCCAACTCTACACTCCCCTGAATGACCTTTTCCACAAGCACCTCCTTCACCTGAATTTTCTCTTCTCCTGATTGATCCTCAACTCTTATTCTCTACTCCCCAATCCTGAAGTTGTCACCTCCGAACCTCTTCCCATTTTCATTCTTATTCCCACTCCATCTCTCCACCTTTTTTTGTACAGGCACCGGATCTTTTTCATTGTACAATCTCCCGGCTAAATCCACCACAGACCTAAACGTACCAGGTCTGGCTGCAATCACGTGCCTCCTGATGTCCACGGGTAAACCCTGCATGTATCTCTTGATCTTCTTGGATGCAGGTGTCACCATGTCTGGCACAAGTCTTGCAAGTTCATTGAACTTGGAGGTATACTCTTGATGAGTCATGTTCCCAGCCTCCAAATACAAGAATTTTTTCACAATTTTGTCTAATTCTCGATGGTGACAATACTCCTCCAGCACCAACTCCTTCAACTTCGACCACTTCATTTTGGGTATCGATCGCTTTCCTTCAGCCTGGACAATATTGTCCCACCAGCACAACGCTGAGTCAACGAAATAATGAGTGGCAAACTTAACTTTCTGATTTTCATGACACTTACTGATTTCCAGTACCGCTTCCATCTCTCTAACCCAACGGTGAGCGACAGTAGCATTGCCGTTACCGTCAAATGTCGGGGGCTTGCACCTTTGAAATGCCCCATAGTTGCACCCCCTAGTAGTCTCTCTCTTGTACTCCTCATCACTGTCATCATCATGGACTACCACCTTAGGGTTTGATGGCTCATCCTCAGATTCCTCCATCCTCCCAATGGACCTTCCAGAATTCTTCTCATTTTCCTTTCCCTTCTTATCAGCTTTCTCTCCATCCTTGACTGCCTTGATCACCTCGGTCACCACCGAGGGCAAGACATTTTGCATGACATTGTAGACTTCGTCAGTGATAGCCTCTTTCACAGTGGACTTGAGGGTGGCTGATCCCTCTCCCTCCGGGTGCCTTTGGAGGTCTGACTCCTCGTGAACAGTCTCAAGAGCCTTAGCTTTGCTCCGTGTGGCAAGTGGCTCAGTAGTACGCCTGCCATGAGCACCTCCTCGGGTCGCCTTCCCTGATTTTCTACCAGCCATAACTAATTCCTATAAAATTCAAACACCAAAATGGTTATTCAAGATAATTGCTCAGATCATTATAGTGGCCAAGTGTGATTAACCACTTACCTTACCGTCCTGTCCAAAGCAATCACTATCCTAACACATATTAGTATTTAAATCTACAAGCACATAAAACAAATAGCACACGCACATAATTCCGGTTTTACTTGAAACTTTTACCTCATGGCGCGTAGCTACTTGGATTGGCATCCTTCATTCGGTACCATTTTCAGTTTATGTTTAGGTTTTGAAAACAGTTTACCCAATTCTCTTAAACTTTGGCTCTTATACCAACTTGTAAGGCCCCGTTCCCGGGAAACCTCACAGTTGGTTCATCATAGTGTAAAATCATTTTAATAACAAAACAACGCAGCGGAAATATTTAGAAATTCCTTTAAAACATGGAAATCATATTGTACTCATACATTTTTCCTTCATTTCTAAATAAAACATAGTACCTTTTTTTAAATTACAATAAAAGATTTCGTAAACAGGAATGCCATCCATTGCCATCCAAGTAGCCTCCAACCGATGCCATCCTCAGCATCAGCATTTACCTGCCAACTATTATGCATAAAAGTCAGCTTCGCTGAGCTAGTCCTAGTTTTAAATGATATAAGAAAATATAAACTTTATCCTTCATATAATGACCACGCATACAACATAATACATAACATTTCTTGTATCATAATAAGCATGTTCATTATATTTCATTCTTTCATTATCTTTCACTTTCATCATAAACGAGATTGCACAAAGCAAGAGCTCCATGTTGATCGACAACGAATGTTGATCCCTGTCGGTACACATGAAAACTGTAGCTAACCCCCGACAGTTGATCCAAACTGCAAGGCACATAGCCCGCTTATGAATACGGATCCATCATCATACATCAGACTCATTTAAGTAAGTCTAGCATAGTGCTTGCAAGACTTTTCATCATCAAACGGGCCTGGGGGTAAAATTCATTAAGTTTCGCTTCTCATTAATATAATCTTCCACTTTAATATATAATACTTAACTTAATAAGTACACAACATACCAAGTACTAGTCATCATAAAACATAACCGACCCTCCGCGAGACAGCGGGGGTTCAGGGGCGGCAGCCCCTGACAGCGGGGTCCTAGGGGCAGCAACCCCTATTGGGGTCCAAGGGGAAACGCCCGTAGTTGGGGCCGGGCTGCCAGGTCAGCACGAAAAGTTTTTATTTTTAAGTATTAATATAACACATTTCCTTATACAAAAATCGATCTTCCTATTAAAACCTCTTAAAATCTTGGTCATTTAAAAATGTATATTTAGTATGCATAATAGCCCCTAAAACATGGAAAAACTTATAAATAGGGGATCTAGAATTCACCTGGATACCATGAGTAATCTTCTAAACTAAGCTTTCTAGGTTAGGATCACACTACACAGCCTGCAGATAAGTTAACACTTAGAGGGGTTAATTTCTGCCTAAATTCGCTGCTAAATTCGCTGACAGTTTCGCTGTCAGTTTCGCTGACAGTTTCGATGCCAGTTTCGCTGCCAGTTTTGCTCACATTTTTGCTCAACTTTTGTTGGAATTTCCATGGCTGCGAAATTACCTGCGAAACTATAGTTTCACAGAAAACCCACATTTTCGCAGATTAAATATGCAATTTCGCTGGATGCATATACAGTTCGCAGATCGAGCTGAAATGATGAACCAACCCATTTTTATCCCAAAATCGCAACTTTTTATGTCCAAACCCTTACTTTATCATCCATGAGGCTAAATCTAAGCTTTATACATGTTTTCATACGTAAAAATGTGACCTTTATGCGATTTTTTGCAACTTTTCAAAACTCAAAACCCTAGACTCCAGGTTTGATCTACTGAAGGGTTTAGAGGTCGATTCTTACCTGGATTTGTTGCTCCTTTCATATGGTTTGATGCTCCAACACCCAGATCTTCAATCCCTTAACCTTTGAAGCTCCAAATCTTGACTTTTCTTCACTTTCTCTCTCTAGTTTCTCTCTCTACAAATTTAGTGGCTGGGTTGCAAATGAGGAAGATGAAGACTGATTTGATGGGTTAAGGGCTGATTATGGGCCTTTAATCCCTTAGGCTACTACCCAATAAGGCTAATTTAGCCCATGACCATTTCTTTACCTTATTAAATACCCAATAATTAAGCCCATTATCCTTAATGACTCGTTTTGACTTTTCGAGGTGTTACAAGTCTCCCCCACTTATTTAGGTTTCGTCCTCGAAACCTGTCAGTTATCAAACAATTGAGGATAAAATTTCATCATCTCCTCCTCGGTCTCCCCTGAAGATTCTGATCCTTTCTGTGTCTCCACTTTACTCGTACTAGTGGATCCATTTTATTCTGTAAGTGCTTCTCTTTCCAATCAAGGATGGACACCGGCTGCTCTACATAATTCAGTCGTTCATCGACTTCATTGTCTTCTAATGGTACAACTGCATCATTATCTGCCAGACATTTACTGAGATGAGATATATGGAACGTAGGGTGAATTCCACTCAACTCATCCGGTAGTTCTAATCTGTAGGCCACTTCCCCTACCCTCGTGACAATACGAAATGGTCCTATGAACCATGGGCTTAACTTTCCCGTTTTCGAAACCTGATGATCCCTTTCCACGGAGATACCTTGAGCATAACTTTGTCACCAACCTCAAGCTCTATCGATCTACGCCTCTTATCAGCATAAGACTTCTGGCGATCCTTTATGGCCTTCATGAATGCCTTAATCTTATCTAACTTCTTGGTTGTGACCTCAATCACTTCAAGACTTCCCAATTCCTTTTGCCCGATGTCACCCCAACACACGGGCGTTCTGCACTTCCTATCGTACAACATCTCATAAGGTGGCATACCAATCCTGGCATGGTAACTATTATTATATGAGAATTCCGCCAACGGTAAGTGCTTATCCCAACTTCCTCCAAAGTCGATTACACACGCTCGTAGCATGTCTTTTAAAATCTGAATCGTTCTTTCCGACTGACCATCCGTCTGGGGGTGGTAAACCGTACTAATATGTAGTCTAGTCCCCATTGAGTCGTGAAACCACTTCCAGAACTTGGACGTAAACCGTGTGTCCCTATCCGAAACAATACACACTGGTATGCCATGACGAGCCACGATCTCCTTGATAAATAGCTCTACTAACCTCTCAGAGGAAAACGTTTCACGAATTGGTAGGAAATGGGCGCTCTTTGTTAAACGGTAAACAATCACCCAGATCGCGTTGCTTCCTCTCGTCGTGCGAGGTAGCTTCGTGATGAAGTCCATGGTGATGTGTTCCTATTTCCATTCAGGAATATCCAAAGGCTGGATCTTTCCATATGGCTTTTGGTGCTCTGCCTTCACTTGCAGACAACTCAGGCACTTGCTCACGTACTTAGCCACGTCTCGCTTCATTCCCGGCCACTAGTAATCTTCCTTCAAATCCTGATACATTTTCGTGGCACCAGGATGAATGGAATATCGAGTTTTGTGAGCCTCATCCATGATCTTCCCCCTCAAATCCCCATAGAGAGGGATCCACATTCGTCTTGATCGGGTTCTAACACCCAGGGTGTTTTCCCCCAAATCTGAAACTTGTCCTTTCATCCTTTCAGAGTTGACTTTGTCATCTCTCAATGCCTCATCTTGAAACTCCCCCACTTGTTTCATAACATCAGGCGTCATGATTATCTAGTAAGCCCTCAGCCGAATTGGTTCGGGTTGTCCCTTCCGGCTAAGGGCGTCAGCAACCACATTGGCTTTGTCTGGATGATAATGAGTTCTGCAGTCATAATCCTTGATCAGTCCAACCACCTCCTTTGCCTCATGTTGAGTTCCTTTTGCTCGAAGAAATACTTCAGACTTTTATGATCAGTGAAGATGGTGCACTTCACCCCATATAGGTAGTGCCTCCAAATCTTCAATGCAAACACCACCGCAGCCAACTCTAAATCATGGGTAGGATAATTAGCCTCATGGACCTTTAATTGTCTAGAAGCATAGGCTATTACCTTCCCTCGTTGCATCAACACACAACCTAACCCTGCATACGAGGCATCCGAGTAGACTACCAGATCCTCGTTCCCTTCAGGTAACGTCAAGACAGGGGCTTGGGTTAACCTCATCTTCAGTTCCAGGAAAGCGTTCTCCTGATCAGTACCCCATTCATACCTCACGTCCTTTCGGGTCAGCTTTGTCAAAGGAGAAGCTATCTTGGAGAAATCCTGGATAAACCTCCTCTGCCAGGCCTAGGAAACTGCGAATCTCGGATGGCTTCTTTGGAGGTTCCCATTGCATCACCACTTCAACCTTCACAGGGTCCACCCTGATCCCCTCGGGATTAACCACATGACCCAGAAATTGAACTTCTCGAAGCTAAAATGCGCATTTAGAGAACTTAGCAAATAACTTCTCACATCTGACCGTCTCCAATACTTCTCGAATATGCTCGACATGTTCCTCTTCTCTTTTTGAATAAATCACGATGTCGTCGATGAACACTATCACCAATTTATCCAACATCAGTCGACATATCCGATTCATGAGATCCATAAAAGGAGCTGGTGCATTGGTTAAACCAATGGAGATGACGAGAAATTCGTAGTGTCCATAACGCGTACGGAACGCTGTCTTTGGAATGTCTTGTTCTTTCACCTTTAGTTGGTGGTAACAAGACTGCAGGTCTATCCTCGAAAACCAGCTGGCACCCTGAAGTTGATCGAACAGGTCGTCGATCCTTGGTAACGGATACCGATTCTTTATGGTCAGCTTATTGAACTCGCAATATTCAATGCACATCGGCATGCTACCATCTTTCTTCTTGACGAATACTCGGTCGGATGAAGCCTTTATCCAATAAATCTTGCAACTGGTCCCTCAGTTCTACCATCTCCGAAGGAGCTAATCGATACGATGCTTTAGCGACGGGTTGTGCTCCCGGTAGCAAATCAATCTAGAATTCACTTTCGCGGTCAGGCGGCACACCAGTCAGATCTTCGGGAAAGACGTCAGGAAACTCACGCACTATAGGGCATGTCTGATAATTGTGGCTCTGTTGCATCCACATATTTTACATACGCCAAGTAAGCGCTACACCCACGTCTCAAGTACTTTTCAGATGTGATCATCGACACGACCTTTGGTACACAGCACACCTTATCTCCACGAATCGTAACAGAACTACCATCGGGCGCTATTAGAGGAATTATCTTCTTACTACATACTATATTGGCTTCATAGCTAGCTAACCAATCCATGCCTAACACCACATCAAAACCTCCTAAGGCCATAACATGCAACCTAGTAGGGAACTTACAATCTTCTAACTCAATCAGGCAATCCTCAACCACCTTAGTTACCTTAGTGGACTTACCAATGGTTGTTTCTACATAGAAAGGCTCATCTAACTTTCTACTCTTATCATGCAACAAACGACAAAAGGCAGCACACACAAAACTCCTACTAGCACCAGAATCAAAGAGCGCAGAAGCATATACATGGTCTACCGGAAAAACATACCTAAAACTACTTTTGGATCTGCACTGGCCTCCTCACGAGTTATGTTGAATGCCATCGCCTTCGCCTTCGAACCGTCACCCTTTCCTTTATCTCCAGCTTTAACCGTTCCTGATGCTCCTGGTTTTCCTTTCTTGTAGTCCCTCCCCACATGTCCCATCTCGCCACACCGGTAACACTTCACCGCCTTGCAATCCCTAGCATAGTGGCCCTCACCCCCACATTTAAAACATTTTCCAGTCCCCACTCTACACTCCCCCGGAATGACCTTTTCCACATTTTCAACAAGCACCTCCTTCACCTGTATTTCCTCTCCTCCCTGATTGATCCTCAACTCTCATCCTCTTCTCCCCAATCCTGAAGTTGTCACCTCCGAACCTCTTCCCATTTCCATTCTTATTCCCACTCCATCTCTCCACCTTCTTTTGTACAGGCATCGGATCTCTTTCATCGTACAGTCTCCCGGCTAAATCCACCACATACCTAAACGTACCCGTTCTGGCTGTAATCATGTGCCTCCTGATGTCCACGGGCAAACCCTGCATGTATCTCTTGATCTTCTTGGATGTAGGTGTCACCATGTCTGGCACAAGACTTTCAAGTTCATTGAACTTGGAGGTATACTCTTGATGAGTCATGTTCCCAGCCTCCAAATACAAGAATTCCTTCTCAATCTTGTCAAATTCTCGATGGGGACAATACTCCTCCAGCACCAACTCCTTCAACTCCGACCACTTCATTTTTGCTATCGATCACTTTCCTTCAGCCTGGACAATATTGTCCCACCAGCACAACGTTGAGTCAACGAAAGAATGAGTGGTAAACTTAACTTTCTGATCTTCACGACACTCACTGATTACCAGTACCGCTTCTATCTCTCTGACCCAACGATGAGCGGCAGTAGCATTGCTGTTACCGTCAAAGGTCGGAGGCTTGCACCTTTGAAATGCCCCATAGTTGCACCCCCTAGTAGTCTCTCTCTCGGACTCCTCATCACTGTCATCATCATGGACTACCACCTTACGGTTTGATGGCTCCTCCTCAGATTCCTTCGTCCTCCCGGTGAACCTTCCAGAATTCTTCTCATTTTCCTTTCCCTTCTTATCAACTTTCTCTCCACCCTTGACTGCCTTGATCACCTCGGTCACCACCAAGGGCAAGACATTTTGCATGACATTGTAGACTTCGTCAGCGATAGCCTCTTTCATAGTGGATTTGAGGGTGGCTGATCCCTCTCCCTCCGAGTGACTTTAGAGGTCTGACTCCTCGTGAACAGTCTCGGGAGCCTTAGCTTTGCTCGTATTGACACGTGGCTCAGTAGTATGCCCGCCACGAGCACCTCCTCGGGTCGCCTTCCCTGATTTTCTACCAGCCATAACTAATTCCTATAAGATTCAAACACCAAAATGGTTATTCAAGATAATTGCTCAGATCATTATAAGTACAGTAAGTCCTTAACTACAGTGGCCAAGTGTGATTAACCACTTACCTTACCCTCCTGTCCCAAGCAATCAATATCCTAACACATTTCAGTATTGAAATCTACAAGCACATAAAACAAATAGCACATGCACATAATTTCGGTTTTACTTGAAACTTTCACCTCATGGCACGTAGCTACTTGGATTGGCATCCTTCATTCGGTACCATTTTCAGTTTAAGTTTAGGTTTTGAAAACAGTTTACCCAATTCTCTTAAACTTTGGCTCTAATATCAACTTGTAAGGCCCTGATCCCGGGAAACCTCACAGTTGGTTCATCATAGCGTAAAATCATTTTACTAACAAAACAACGCAACGGAAATAATTAGAAATTCATTTAAAACTTGGAAATCATATTGTACTCATACATTTGTCCTTCATTTATAAATAAAACATAGTACTTTTTCTTAAATTACAATAAAAGATTTAGTAAACAAGAATGCCATCCATTGCCATCCAAGTAGCCTCCAACCGGTGCCATCCTCAGCATCAGCATTTACCTGCCAACTATTATGCATAAAAGTCAGCTTCGCTGAGCGAGTCCTAGTTTTAAATGATATAAGAAAATATAAACTTTATCCTTCATATAATGACCACGCATACATCATAATACATAACATTTCTTTCATCATAATAAGCATGTTCATTATCTTTCACTTCCATCATAAACAAGATTGCACAAAGCAAGAGCTCCATGTTGATCGACAACGAATGTTGATCCCTGTCGGTACACATGAAAACGGTAGCTAACCCCTGACAGTTGATCCACACTGCAAGGCACATAGCCCGCTTATGAATACGGATCCATCATCATACATCAGACTCACATAAGTAAGTCTAGCATAGTGCTTGCATGACTTTTCATCATCAAACGGGCCCGGGGGTAACATTCATTAAGTTTCCCTTGTCATTAATATCATCTTTCACTTTAATATATAATACTTAACTTAATAAGTACACAACATACCAACTACTAGTCATCATAAAACATAACCGAACCTCCGTGAGACAGCGGGGGTTTAGAAGCGGCAGCCCCTACTAGGGTCTAAGGGGCAACGCCCCTGGCTGGGGCCGAGCTGCCAGGTCAGCGTGAAATTTTTTTATTTTTAAGTATTAATATAACACAATTCCTTAAACGAAAATTGATCTTCCTGTTAAAACCTCTTAAAATCTTGGTCATTTAAAAACATATATTTAGTATGCATAATAGCACAAAACATGGGAAAACTTATAAATAGGAGATCTAGAAATCACCTGGATACCGTGGGTAATCTTCTAAACTAAGCTTTCTAGGCTAGGATCACACTACACAGCCTGCAAATAAGTTAACACTTAGAGGGGTTAATTTATGCCTAAATTCGCTGCTAAATTCGCTGCCAGAAAAGCAGTTTCGCTGTCAGTTTCGCTAACAGTTTTGCTGCCAGTTTCGCTGACAGTTTCGCTGCCAGTTTTGCTGACATTTTCACCCAACTTTCGTTGGAATTTCCATGGCTGTGAAATTACCTGCGAAACTATAGTTTCGCAGAAAACCCAAAGTTTTGGAGCTTGAATATGCAATTTTGCTGGATGCATATACAGTTTCGCATATCGAGCTGAAATGACGAACCAACCCATTTTTAACCTAAAATCGCAACTTTTTATGTCCAAACCCTTAGTTTATCATCCATGAGGCTAAATCTAAGCTTTATACATGTTTTCATACGTTAAAATGTGACCTTTTTGCGATTCTTTGCAACTTTTCAAAACCCAAAACCCTAGAATCCGGGTTTGATCTACAGAAGGGTTTAGAGGTCGATTCTTACCTGGATTTGTTGCTCCTTTCTTATGGTTTGATGCTCCAACACCCAGATCTTCAATCCCTTAACCTATGAAGCTCCAAATCTTGAGTTTTCTTCACTTTCTCTCTCTCTACTTTCTCCCTCTACGAATTTGGTGGCTAGGGTTGCAAATGAAGAAGATGAAGACTGATTTGATGGGTTAAGGGCTGATTATGGGCCTTTAATACCTTAGGCTACTACCCAATAAGGCTAATTTAGCCCATGACCATTTCTTTACCTTATTAAATACCCAATAATTAAGCCCATTATTCTCAATGACTCGTTTTGACTTTTCGGGGTGTTACACATTTGGTGCTTTTGATCATAAAATGGAGAAACACTTAACAGGTTGTGTTCAAGCTGTTTGACAAAGTGTACTTTGTCAACTTTGAAATTACCATTGGATATACTCCCTCTTCCAGAAATATATCCTCCGGCCTCACCTCCAAACTGGACAGGACCTCCATCAAAATGTTGAAATTCTTGAAGGAGTGATCTATTCCCTGTCATGTGCCTTGAGCATCTACTATCCACAATCCATACGTTGTTATTCTTGTCATATGGATGTCCCTCCACATAAGATAAGATGATTAGTTTCGATTGGAAACCCAAGCCTTGGTGGTCTTGGGTTCTTCCAATGATAGTGACATAATTGAACAAAAGTTTATGCATGGGGGTTTAATGGATGTCTTTAAACAAGAGGTTTGGGCTACAACATCTTCTTTGATCTTCCGTTCCATCCCTTGGTTGATCATAGTAGATGAGATTGTTGAAGCTTATGCAGCTTGGAATTCTTCCGAAGCTTCTTTCTTTTCGAAAGATTCCTTAACCACCTTTTCTCAAAGGAACTCTCTTATTCTTTTGAGTTTTCTTAACCTTGTCTTCCGAAGCAATTTTCCCTTCAAAATAATGAGTTTCTTCAGAAAGCAACTTTGCTTCCAAGACAAGTTTTCCTTTCTTCATCACTTGAACCATATTTTAAGGTCCAAATGTGAAAGTTTCCTTGACTCCTTCATTTTTAACATTATCTGCATAATGTGTGCTAGCAGGATTGTAGTAACAATATTTTGCCATGTGGTTTTGCAGACCATGAATTATGCAGGCAATGTTAATCTTCTGGGATCTTGAGGATTGATGTTTCTTGTTCTTCTTTTTCTCGTCAGCAATCTTTCCCTTTAACTTCTGATCCTTTGGTAGGACAGGAGTGCTGGTACTACACTCCTTTTTTGAATCAGAGTTTCCTACCACTTGGAATCCAGCTGAGATGAACACACCCTTTTGCTTTGGGTCTATCTTCAACTTGGACTTTTCCACTTTCTTGGCAGTTTTTCTGGCTGCCTTAGCTCGGCTTCTTCTGGCTTTGTTTGTCAAGGCTTGATCATCACCGGAAGGAATGGGTAAAATTACCTGGTTCTTCCCTGTGATGGTTCCATAGTTGCATCACTCTTTGACTCATAGGAAGGTGGGTCAGCAGATGGAACCTCTTGCTCTTCAGTACCACACCTTCATTGTCTAATAGACTAATAAGAATGTGGTGGAGCAATTTCATTGGTTCCCAACCCACCTTTGTTTTGACAACAATGTTTTGAGTGAGAGGATGATGCAAGAATGTCTTGGATGTTTTGCTCAAAAATAGCATGCTTCCTGGCTTGAGCCTCAGCTGTGACAAGCTTGGCTTGAGCCTTAGAAAATTTAGATATTAAATCCTTGATTTGAGTCTTGTAATTTGTATGTTCATGTTTTAATAAGGACATAGTTTTCTCTAACTCTTTAATTTTGTTTTGATAGTCAGATTCGGCCCTTTTAAAATCAGATTTTAAAATGTTTAAAGACTCAATATCAGATTGAATTTCCATATTGTAGTCGTGAGATAACTTAACCTTAGCAATACAAGTTGGAGTACAGAGATGTTCATATACCTTGTTGTCATCTGTTCCAGCCATGAGTGCTTAGGCCGGAGTCACATCTTGTACTGTTGGCTCTAGAAAGGCTGGTGCAACCAAAACAAAATCACTTAGACTATTTTTGGGTGCAACTAATAAAGGACTTCCGAAGCTAAGTGTCTAACTTCCGAAGGAAATGGAGTTCTTCCGAAGACAAAGTGCAAGATCATCTTCCGAAGGAAAAATCCAACTTCCAAAGACAAAGTATTCACTTCCGAAGTTCAAAGACTTAGAATAAAAGATAAGAAGTCAACTTCCGAAGTATGAAGATATGAAGAAGTCCTCAAGCCACGGAAGAAGTAGCCTATTCCGAAGTATAAGTGGCTTTGGAAGAACTTGTTCTTCCAAAGTCAACTAACCTTCGGAAGACACTACTATGAACCAGTGGACATAAGTTTGGTCTCTCTAACACTCCGCTGCAGACCTCTGATATACTGCATGGCGTTTTCTCAAAAGCCATGTAGTTGCACATACTTTATTCCACTGTTCACCTTTATTAGTTAGTACAATTGCCAACTTTAGTTGGTGACAAAAGGTAAGTCATGGACATGTCATGACTACCATATCTTAGATAATACTTTATCTAAGATACCTTAACTTTAGAATTGTAGTATATTCTTTAGTCGTAGGTTTCCAGCTGGTATCAAAGTATATCCGGCTGTAGGTAGTAGTATATATAGTTTCTCATTGTAACTCATGTAATATGTTTGTAAGAGTCTTGTAATACTTTGAGTTGAGAAGTAATATATACAAGTACCTTAAAAATTATTTCTTTGTGTTATTTCATACTTAATATATTATTATCATGTTAGAAGAGATTCTACTTCATTTGATCCGAGTGTGTTACAAGTGAGTATTGAGAGAAAAACTAAGTGTTTAAGTGACAAAACCCGATCCTACAATTGGTATAGAGCATTTTAGGCTCTTGATTGTGAGATCTTACTATCCAAATCATCCTATTTTTCACTCCTCCTTACACCACACTCAAAATGGCCTTCAACAAGTCTGAAGTAGAGATGGGGATGATGACTAAACCATCCATCATTGTCACATCCCGGGCCCAGGTAGGGTGGGACGTCACAGACTAGCAACAATATATGGTAGCGGAAACAAACCATTACAAGAGCTCAAAGAAGAGAATATCACATTGCATTAATGTTTTAAAAAGATACCGGGGCTAGAAACAAATCAAGCCCCCAAATAAGTTTTACAATCATCCATAAAAATAAATTGTACTTGTTCAACACAAACATGAAATTATTCAAATGGTTCATTAAGACAAATATGCCAATGCCATGGTCGCGGGGATAGGTCTAGGTCTTCACAACAGCTAGGATCTCTTCATACTTTTCCTGAAACATGATCCAAAGAAATTTGTGTCAACTAAAAAGTTGGTGAATTCAAGTGCTTAAAGTTTAAAAACAAAAGGACTTAACAAATCCTTCTTTGATTAAAAAGAGAATAATCATTGTTTAAACATCATGGGAAAAATCATAATCAACCCTGCACTCAGTCCCGGTTGGCCTCTTCTAAAAATGTGTTTAACCGGATATTCCCGAAGGAAGAACTAAGCCCCAAACCAGTGAACCATACTTGCCCGGATGGTTCACCATAGTTTCTTAACAAAACCTGTTACATGCCACAAACGACCCCTTAGGATCTCAGTGGGGTACCCTTCCTGGAATGGAAGCTACTGTGTGTGGGGGATTCCCCAAATAGATCTATTCATATAAAACAAGCGGTTCACGAAAGAATTAATGATCATGACATAAGTATCAGCAGGTAATCCATAAATCCCACATACAATCATCAAGTAAAGCACAAATATAGTTCATAAATAATAGAGCATGTTTCATCCCAAAACAAAAGGGGAAGTCACTAGAACTCACCTTAGGTTTAAGTCAAAAAGTCTCTTGGTGTGCCGGGAGTGTCTCAAGTCTAGCACCCTAACATGTACATATTAAGTAATAAGCTACTGCCCTAAACTCATTTAAGGTGCAACAATAGTGTCAAGAGTTTAGCTATTGGGTAAGGCTTTGATTTCGCGAAGGTTTGTATAAAAAGTTTCCTTTTATGGCAGGTTAAGGTTTCTTCATGAAATTTTGGATTTTTACATCATTAGGTTAAAGATATTAAGAAATTTTGTTGTTCAAGTGATTATTAGTTTCCTAGAAGTCTGTTATAAAGTTTGGTAAAATTTTACAGTTTAGTCCCTCAAGTTTCAAAATTGACAGTTTCTACCCTCAAGTTTGGTTTCTTGTCCTTTATGACACTTAAGACCAAAAATCAGGTTCTTAGAGTAATATAATACTTATTATAGAGTAAGTGTTTCAAAATTTCAGTTTACGGGTCCGGTTTTAAAAACTATGCGTTTAACGCTCCCGGTTGCGGTAAAAGCCGGAGAGTTTTAACCGTAAATTTAGGGTTTTCATAGATTTGAGTCTTGGACCAGCAGGTATTATCCAAAAGATATTTTTATAAATTTTAAGTCCTTAAATTGTGAAATTTGGCCTTTAATAGTTGAAAATCTCGTTTTTACGTTTGGCCCGTTAAAACGCGGTTTTGACCGTATTTGACCATTTAAAGCTTGATTGACTAATTTTTCAAATCCTTTAGGTCTTTAATTGCTTAACTTACTGAAATCATATGATTTTTATAAATCTTAGCTTTAAACTCCTTTTTCATGGATTTTCTCAAAAACGATGCCCGGTTAGTACCCGTTTTTAGTTAAAACGTCATTTATTTGTTCTTTTGACCATTTAAATTACCCATTGACTCCAGAACAATTTATTTATCATTTTTAATCCTGGAATCTTTTCGAGAGTGTTAAGTCCATGTTTTTACTATTTTTAAGGTCGTTTTACCATGTTTCGGGTCCCGAAATTAACCAAAATAGGTCAAATCTTAACATGTCCATAATTTCCTGAGATTAACCATTCGTCACAACTTTAATATTCATCAAAAAATTCTGAAATTAAGTCCAAACTCACGGCTAGGTTTCCCATCACAACAATGAGTCATCAACTTAGTGGTTTAGCCATAACTAACCATAACACATGTGTAAATCATTGCAACTTGTAGTTAAACCTTACCAAAACCCCATTTAACTTTAAATCCAGATTATTATGGTGTTACCAAGTCGTTTATGAGCAGGTTGTAAGCCTCGGTTAGGAGTGTTTTCAAACAAGTGCTTAGCTTGCAATATATATCTTGTAAAATGAGGTTTTTGAGGTGTAACTTGTGTTAAAACCATACATCCACGGTGTATCTTCTTTTATAACTTTTAAATCAGGTTATTAGGAGTTCATTAAACCTTTAACAAGCAGGTTATAAGTTTTGCCTTCAAGAGTTACAAGATCTACAAGTTAGATGGTGCAAAAGTCCCAAAAATAGGGTTTTCATGGTGGAAATCGGTTTCCACCTTAGATATGACAAGTATAACGAGTGAGATACCTCTTGTGAAGTTGAAAGCTCCTCAAGAAAAAGGTAGTGGTGTCAGGTTTCTACTACAACAAAAAGGGGAGGTGTTTTTAAAAGAAAAATTAAAGAACACATGAAAAGACCATTTTCGGGTGTCATGAACTTACACTTGATGTTGTTCAAGTTTTGGAGAGTGTAGATGGTCTTGAATGGCTCGAATCTCCTTGGATAAGGCTGGAGAATCTTCTACAAAGCTTGGAAAAGTCGAATAAATGGGAGGTGTGTCCAAACTCACGGTTATGGCCACCTTCTTGCGGTTCTTCGGTTGGCCGATACTTGATGTTGTTGTTCTTGCGAGTTTTGGGGCTGGAGTTGAGAGAGTTTTGGGAGTGTTTGCAAAGAGTAGAGGGGAGAATCAGCTGGTGGTTCGAGTTATGAGAGGAGAGGAGAGAGTGTGGATGTGAAGTGTGTGTAAGAATTGCATGTGAGAGGAGTGGTGGGTGTGGTGGTGGTGTAGAAAAGAGGAGAGTGGAGGGAGAGGGGGCGGCCGCTTTTGGCTCTTAGTGAGGGTGATTAAATTTAAATTTTAATTATTAATAATTATTAGGTAGTGTAGTTTTGTAGTATTGGGTATAATATATTATTTAGTGGATGATGTTAATTGAGGTATCTAGTGCATGTCCATGCATGCATGGGCCGAAAATATGTGAGTGTGAGTGTGTATGCTCACATTTTAATTGTTTTCATTTGAGATTAATTTTTGTAAGGGTGACTAGTCAACATTCCCGGAACACTAATTTTAAAAAGGTAAAACCTAAATTAACTAAGAGTCAATGAAAATCATATGAAACCATAAATTGAATCAAGTAACAAAAAAGGTTTCCAATTTCATGGTAGGGTTGAATTGTTTCAATTATAAGTACTCATAAGATGGATAATGATGCAAGTAAACTAGGGTTAGGATAACAACCTAGAGGCCGGTTGTCACATTCTCCCACCGTTTAGGAAATTTCGTCCTGAAATTTTAGCTTTGATTAGAGTCTGAACAGGTGGGTTTGAAGAGGTGTGGATAATTCTTCCTCATTTCATCTTCACGCTCCCAAGTAAATTCAGGTCCTCGCTTGGAGTTCCATCTAACCTTAACCTTGGGTATGCGGCTCCGCCGGAGTTGCTTGACCAAGCGATCCGTGATCTCCACGGGTTCCTCCACAAAGTTCAGTTTGTCGTTTATTCTTGCTTCTTTTAATGGTATTTCTAGGGTTTTGTCTACCATGCTCTTCTTCAAGTTCGACACATGAAAGGTGTCGTGTATGTGGCTAGAACCCGGGGGTAGTTTCAACTTGTACGCCACTGGGCCAATTCTCGCCAGTATTTCGAATGATCCAATGTACCTCGGGCTTAACTTTCCTCTTTTTCCGAACCTCACGGTTCCCTTCCATGGTGCTACCTTTAGCATTACCCTATCGCCCACTTGGAACTCTAAAGGTTTCCGTCTCCTATCAGCGTACTTCTTCTGCCGATCCCTGGGTGCTTTCAGTCGCTCCTTTATCTTATAGATCTTGTCGGTGGTCTCCAACACGATGTCGGGTCCCATCACTTGGCTATCACCAATCTCATTCCAACTCAATGGTGATCGGCATTTCCTGCCATATAGGGCCTCATACGGAGCGGCTTTAATACTCGCGTGGTAACTACTGTTATAGGCGAATTCCACCAAAGGGAGATGGTTGTCCTAGTTTCCGCCAAAGTCCATCACGCAAGCTCTTAACATGTCTTCCATCGTCTGAATAGTTCTTTCGCTCTGTCCGTCGGTTTGAGGGTGGTAAGCCGTGCTTAAATCCAAACGGGTCCTAAAGCTTGCTGGAATGATTTCCAGAAACAAGAAGTGAAGTGGCTATCACGGTCGGAGATGATCGACAAAGGCACTCCATGCCTCGTTACTATCTCTTCGACATATAGTTGGGCCAATTTCGTCATGTCGTAGTCTTCTCTAATTGGCAGAAAGTGAGCTGACTTCGTTAGCCTATCTACTATCACCCAAATAGCATCGTGGCCTTTAAACGTTCAGGGCAGCTTGGTAACAAAATCCATCGTGACGTTATCCCATTTCCATTCTGGGATTTCGGGTTGTTGTAACGTTCCTAATGGTTTTTGGTTTTCAGCTTTTACCATGGCACAGGTTAGACATTTCCCTACATAAACGGCAATTGATTTCTTGATTCCAGACCACCAGAAAAGTGCCTTTAAGTCCTGGTACATCTTATCACTTCCAGGGTGAATCGAATACCTAGACTTGTGTGCTTCGTCGAGGATTACTTCTCGAATTCCTCCGTGCTTCGGCACCCAAGTTCTCCCTTCATACCTATATGTACCATCGTCCCCTGTCTCAAACCGTTTCTCCATTCCAGTTAATCCTTCTTCTTTTAACCTTTCTTCCTTTAATGCCTCTCTTTGAGTTTCTTTCAGTTTTGCGATAAGGTTGGTATACACACTCATCCTTAAGGTTCGTACACGAAGAGGCTTTTCTCTTTCCTTTCGGCTCAACGCATCCGCCACAACATTGGCCTTACCGGGATGGTAGCGGATTTTGCACTCGTAATCGTTTAATAGCTCGACCCATCTTCTTTGACGCATGTTGAGCATCTTTTGGTCAAGGATGTGTTGCAAACTTCTATGGTCAGTGTAGATGATGCACTTCGTGCCATAGCGGTAGTGCCTCCACATTTTGAGAGCAAACACCACGGCACCCAACTCCAGATCGTGCGTCATGTAGTTCTTCTCATGATCATTCAGCAGTCTAGATGCGTAAGCAATCACCTTGTTGCATTGCATCAATACACATCCTAGCCCTTGACGCGAAGCGTCACAATAGACCACAAAGTCTTCTACTCCTTCTGGAAGAGCAAGGATAGGTGCACTGCCTAACTTCTCCTTAAGCGTTTCAAACGCCTCGTTCTGCTCTCGCTCCCACACAAAGGTTGTGTTCTTCTTGGTTAGTGCGGTCAAAGGTTGCACTATACGCGAGAAGTCTTTTATAAATCGTCGGTAGTAGCCAGCCAGTCCTAAGAATTGCCTTATCTCCGTAGGAGTTTCAAGAATCTTCCAATTTTTTATGGCCTCAATCTTGGAAGGGTCGACTTGAATCCCATTCTCATTCACCACATGCCCTAAGAATTGGATCTGGCGCATCCAGAATTCACACTTAGAGAACTTGTCATATAGTTGCTCATTCTTGAGTAATTCAAGAATTAGCCTGAGATGCTTCTCGTGCTCGTCTTTACTACGGGAGTAGATCAGTATGTCGTCAATAAACACGATCACAAACTTGTCGAGGTAAGGGCGGAAAACGCGGTTCATGAGGTCCATGAATGCTGCTGGAGTATTGGTCAGTCCAAAGGGCATGACCAAATACTCATAGTGTCCATACCTAGTTCGGAAGGCCGTTTTGGGTATGTCCTCTTCTCTTATCTTCAGTTGGTGGTATCCTGACCTCAAATCTATTTTGGAGAAATAACTTGCTCCTTGCAGTTGATCAAATAGGCCGTCTATTCTCGGAAGAGGGTAACGGTTCTTTATGGTCAGCTTGTTCAATTCCCTGTAATCAATGCACATTCGCAGGGTTCCGTCCTTCTTTTTCACGAATAGTACCGGGGCACCCCATGGAGAGACACTCGGACGTATAAATCCCTTGTCCAGTAGTTCTTGAATTTGTACCATTAGCTCCTTCATCTCAGGTGGGGCGAGTCGGTACGGTGCCTTGGCTACTGGTGCAGCACCAGGTAGCAAGTCTATCTGGAATTCGACTTGTCGGTTCTGGGGAAGTCCTGGACGTATAAATCCCTTGTCCAGTACTTCTTCTCCTTTTGGGTCTTCATCACATAAACTATAAAAGCTGGACATCCCTTCATTAAGCTCTTGGTAGCCTTTAAGTGGGATAGCATGGGGTATAGTGTGTTACTCCTTTCGCACTCTACCACTAACACTTTTTTGTCGCTCAACGGTATCTTGAGTAGATGCTCATCACATATGATTTCGACTCTATGCTTTGCTAGCCAGTCCATACCCACAACCACATCAAATCCTCCTAACTTAATGGGCATCAAGTTAATCCTAAACGTATTCCCCTTTAGATTCAACGGGCAATCCCTGATGATTTCGTTAGTTTCTAAAATGTTACCGTCAGCTAATTCTACAGTAAACGTACCAGTCAAGGCACACGCGTCTAAGTCAATCAATGGCCTAAAAGTACTAGAGACAAAACTAGCAGTCGCTCCAGTATCGAACAGTACACTAGCAGGATGATTGTTTACAAGGAACGTACCATTAACCACGTGAGGTTCCCTACGAGCTCCTGCTGGGTCCATTACGAAAGCTCTTCCCTTAGGCTTGTTGTGCTTGGCATCCTTGTCTCTACCCAGCTTAGGACACTTGTTCGTTATGTGCCCTGGATCTCCGCATTCATAGCATTGTTTTCTTGGTGCGTAAGTACAGTCTTTGATTAGATGGCCTGTTCTCTTGCACCTAAAACAGGGCATCGGGTTACATTCCCCTTGATGATGTAACTTGCACTTGTTGCAAAATGGGCTTGTCCCCGAATACAGTCTCCGGGTCTTGCTTCCCTGATCATCGCGCCTCGCACCTTCAGAACTCTTTCTACCTGACCCGCTACTACTTCCAACCACTCTCTTCACTTCAAACCATTTCCTTTTCTCACCAACAAACTTCCTCTTCTCATCAGCCCTTGCTTGTTCAGTCCATCCAGCCCTAATTAAGTCATCAGTCAAACTGCCGGTAAGGTCAACAGCAGCTTGTAGGGTTAAAGGCTGGGAGGAACAGACCATTCCCCTAACTCTTGGGTGTAGTCCCCAGATGAATCGTGCTACACCTTTGGCTTCAGGCGTCACCAAATGTGGAACAAGTCGGGATAGGGCTAAGAAACGATTGATATATTCTGTGTAGTTGGGACCTTTCATTTCCAAGCTTAGAAATTCTGTCTCCAGCTTCTCGAGTTGATTGATGGGGCAATACTTGTTGGTCATTAGCTCTCTGAATTCAGTCCAACTCATTCGATTAGCCACATTTCTTCCACAGGTTTGAGTAATTGACTTCCACCATTCAAGGGCTGATCCCTTGAGGGATTGTGATGCAAACCTCACCATATGATCCATCTTGCACTTGCTAATGTCCAAGACAGCTTCCATTTCGTCAATCCATCTGTAAGTTTCTATAGCACCCTCGATGCCATAGAAGTCCTTAGGCTTACATGCCATGAAGGTCTTATAGGAGCATCCATTCTTTAACGCCTTGGCTTCCTCGTCGTGGCCCACGTCGTTCACTGGCCGATCATTACCATTAGTGTTACCTCGATCTGCATTTATCTGTGCAATAATAGTCGGGATGGCGTTAGCTAGTTGCTGAGCTACGAGGTTAGCAATTCTTTCATCACTCTCTTGGTTAGCATTTTCCGTGTGGGGAGTTCCTGGTGGAGTAAGTTGGTTTCCAGTCTGCCTGGCTTCCTCATGGCGGCCCCTAGTGGCTCCTCGCCGTCCAAATCGTGTTCCTCTGCGAGTCGGCATTCTGATAGTATCACAAATAGATTCGTTTAGCATCTCAAAATTTGTTTCGAATAGCCTATGCATCATTACCCTATTACACCATGCCTCGGAAAGAGGGATCATGGCATTGACATATGAATTTACAACCCACTAAGAAAATCTTACAAAGTCCAAATCAAAACATGACATAACAGTTAGACAACCAGGTAGAAAAGGCATAGACCAATTTCAAGGCACAACACAACATATTGCAATTCAATACAAATAGTCCGATAAATCTAGCATCCAAACAAACAGTTCATAATACTATCATCCAGCAAAGTAGAATCAGAATCAAGCTCTTACAAATTGGAAGATGCCATCACCCCCATGATAATAATAATAATAGTATCGTATAATAATTCAAATAGTTTCCTTCTACTGTCTAGAGACAGATAATCCTGCTGAGTACCCCTACTCTTGTTGGTTCTTATATGCCCAAGACACATACAAGATTGATGTGGTTAGTACGTTATGATACAAGTCGGGTCATACCCAATAACAAGCTATACAAATACAAATAATTAATTATTTGTTG
The DNA here is from genome assembly GCA_025215565.1 of Flaveria ramosissima. Lineage (NCBI taxonomy): Eukaryota > Viridiplantae > Streptophyta > Magnoliopsida > Asterales > Asteraceae > Flaveria > Flaveria ramosissima. Next base: position 44,579,052 of record CM046037.1, on the reverse strand, counting down.
ATAAGATCATACAAATATATTGACACCTATTTAGAGAATTGGTTTTTTAAATATTGCTTTTGTGATAGAACAACATTATATGGATAATTTGTTCATGAGATATTTATATGTTTCATTATTTAAGTTGGTTAAATAATGTCAAATAAAAGTGTGTCAAGTTATATAATTAGACTATGTTTTAATTATAATGCATGGAAGAGTATTTTATTTTAACTAATATCTAATGGTGGGAAACCATTTTAAAATCAAATTTTCGGCAGCCCTTTGGGGCCTTGGGAACTTAATAACTTGTCTTGTTTCATGCAAGACTTTACTACTTTCACACTCTTCCATCATTTGACACTTCTTCTCTCTTCTTTCTCTCAAGCAAGAACACTCAAGAGACTTCAAAAATTCGAATTTGTGGCTGGATTGTGGGGCTGAAAAATTCGGATTTAGAGAAGCTTTGAAAGATTGTTTGGTGTAAAGCTCCCTAACAAAGCAAGGTGTTTGGAAGAAGCTTGTGGGTATTACAACTTGAGATCTTCTTCCTTGAAGAACTGCTGCTCAAAACCCATCATCATCTTCAAAGTTTTCGACTTCATTGAGCTGCTGAAAGGTAGTAAATCACAGCTCATTGTAGCTGTGATTTTATGTACATTTACATATGTTCATAGCTTGCTTATTCACATATAATGATCCTTTTGTTTTGGGTTTGTTTTATACATATATGTGTCACCATAAAACATGAAATTTCAGCTTTATAATCATGTTTTAATATATATATATATATATATCCGCTGCGTTTTTCAGAAAGTTTAAGAGGTTAAACTTGTTTTCTATGTTCTAACAAACCCTTTAATGGCATCAAGAGCCGGTTATGTGGATAGCTTTCTTGTTCTTGTCCTTTAAAAATCGTTTTATGGGACTTTATAACCCTTTTAAGGGCTGCTATATTCTTGTATGTTGAATCCCCAAACTTTCAAGGTTATATTACACATGCTTGTGATTAAACCTTGAAAGATATGTATGTTGATATGTATGTTGTTTGGACAATGTTTAAAACCCGAAATTTCAGTTTATGTTGGCTGAAATTTCGTGGGTTTTAGAGGGGATTCACTATTATTTTTGGATGATATGATGAATGTTAATATTGATGCATAACCTAGCCTTTGGCCTTGTGTTGTTTGGATGATTGCAATGGTTGTTTTTGTTTATTCAATGGGGTTGTAATTTTATTCATTTGTGTTTTGTTTAAAATGTAATTTATTTATTATTGGGTTGTAATAAATAGATTAGGTGCATTTTCATTTTACTAGATATCTTGTATTAGGACTTTATATCTTGTAATATGAAGACATATGCATTGGAATCACAAAGGAGAAACATGGAGCATTTTGGATGCGGTTTCAAGTGGGAGGCTTTTGGAAGCTTTCTATCTGTTTTTGTTATGACCCTTAGGAATGCCTTTGGACCACACTTGTGATGGCAAACAAGTGTGGACCACTTTAGATGCTATGGTTTTGCACATATGCTATGTTGTTTTGTTTATATTATTGTGGTTGATAGCATGTATGTGATATTTGCTTTTTAAAACCTTTCTATGAACTTAACAAACTAATCAAATGGTTCTTAATCATTAAAAGGTAATAAAAGGTTATTAAAATGATTTAATGATTTAAAGATTAAAATGGGTTTTAATCAAAGGACCATAGGGTATCTTGTTTTTGAAAGCATGCAAATACAAGTACATAGAGATTTCTAAAACTTAAAATATGAAATCTCTAATTTTTAAAAAGAGATCAACACCGTCCTTTTACACAACACTTGAGTCACTTGGGAACTCTTAATGGGATAAAGGTCACCTAACCATTTTGAGGGAACTTGTGATTTGAGCTGAGAATTCCTTATTTGTGGGATAAAGGTCACCTAACCACTTATTTTGGCAAACTCACACGTGGATGTAAGTAGGGTGTCTTGATTTGCAAACCATGTCAAATGGATCACCTACGATATGGTTTCCAAATGGTGTTGATGGGATTAACATGCCGACTTTACATATGATGTTTAAAGTCGATCCCATTCCTCTAGAAGTTGCAAATGGTTGCAATCGTCAATCGTTGACCACCTTATTAATTTAAATCGTGGGATAAAGGTCACCTAACCACAATTTAAATGTAATGTTGGGTTCTAGATTTTAACATGAAAATGACCTTAAAAGGTATTAATTATTAAAAAATAACAATATCAAAAATACTAAAATAGATCTTTGTTAAATTTTGTAGATGGCCTCCAATAATGATAATCATGATTACTCATCCGCGTCCGCCCAATCTTTACGAGCGATTCTCCAAAAGGAACGTCTAAATCATAACAATTTTATTGATTGGTATCGAAACTTGAGAATCGTTCTCAAGCAAGAGAAACGATCATACGTTTTAGACGACCCTATCCCCGATCAACCTGCTGAGGATGATGAGGAGGCCTTTATTGATTGGCTGAAGTACACTGAGGACTCTGTCCAAGTGTCTTGTCTCATGCTGGCGAGCATGACTCCGGATCTCCAAAAGGAGTATGAACATCACGGAGCTTATGACATGATAAGCCAGCTGAAGGAAACGTTCCAACAGCAAGCGAGGGTTGAGCGCTTCGAAACGGTTCGAGCACTCCATGCATGTCGTATGGACGACAACCAATCGGTTTCATCTTATGTACTTAAGATGAAAAGCCACATTGACCGCCTTGAAAGGCTTAATTGTCCTGTCTCGAAGGAATTGGCCACGGATTTGATCTTTAATGGCCTTACCAAAAGTTCGAGACATTTGTGTTGAACTACAACATGAATGCTTGGGACAAAAGCATTGGTGAGCTTCACTCAATGCTCAAAACGGCCGAGGCGGCCATGGGTAAAAGGGTTTACCCATTCTCACCATCAATGAAGGTGGGAACAAGAAAAGGCCTCATCCCACACCCAAGGCAAAGGTTGCCAAGGGTAAGGGACCCGTATGGGGAAAAGGGAAAGGGGTGGTAAGGGTGCCACCCAAACCACAAGAGAAGAAGCAAAAGGTTGCTTCCAATGACCCATGCTTCAAGTGTGGGGATATTGGACATTGGGCAAGAAATTGTCCCCTCTATCTCCAAGAGTTGAAAGCAAAGAGGGATGCCGGGCAAACCTCAGGTACAATATACATGATCCATATTGATTTAAACTTAATATCCTCTAACACATGGGTATTGGATACCGGGTGTGGAACTCACATTTGTAATTTGTTGCAGGGGTTCAAAAGAAATAGTGACTTTAAGAAAGGGGATGTTAGCCTCTACATGGGTAATGGGGCAAAAGTTCAACTTGAAGCCCGTGGTGACTACATCTTGAAACTTCCAAATGGTTTGGAAGTAATTTTGTATAATGTTTTGTATGCTCCTAGTTTGACTAGGAACATTATCTTTGTAGCCCTATTAAAACAATTTGGATATGTATTATCATTTATTGGAAATGAAATTCATGTTGCTTTGAATGACATGTTCTACTTTAAAGCTATTTCCATTAATGGTATTTATGAATTGGTTCATGAAAATACTTTAAATAGTTCATTGTACCAAACTAGCACCAAGAAACTCAAGTTGGATTTGAGTGATACCTATCTTTGGCATTGTCGTCTTGGTCATATAAAAAAGAAAAGAATTCAAAAACTACAAAAGAATGGTCTTTTAAAAACAAGTGAATATGATTCATTTGATGTGTGTGAGTCTTGTTTACAAGGTAAAATGACTAAGGCACCCTTCAGTGGGACTAACGAAAGGGGAAAAGATTTGTTAGGAATCATACATTCGGATGTATGTGGTCCTTTTAAGCCAATGACTAGGAATGGTGAAAGATACTTCATTACCTTTACCGACGATTATAGTCGCTATGGGTATGTGTACATATTAAGACACAAAGATGAAGGTTTTGAAATGTTCAAGATCTTTCAAAATGAAGTACAAAATCAACTCAACAAGTCGATTAAAGTTCTCCGCACCGATAGAGGAGGTGAATACCTAAGTGATGCTTTTCAAGATCATCTTAGGAGTTGTGGGATTGTCTCACAACTCACTCCACCTAGAACACCGCAACATAATGGTGTGTCTGAGAGGAGGAATCGAACCTTATTAGTTATGGTCCGATCTATGATGGCTAGAAGCACATTGCCTCTATCATTTTGGGGTTTCGCTTTGCTCTCCGCGGTCCATATTCTAAATATGGCCCCAACCAAAAAGGTGGAAAGGACACCTTTTGAGATATGGCATGGAAGAGTTCCATCCCTATCATACTTAAGGGTTTGGGGTTGTGAGGCTTATGTTAAGACTCCTACCCCAAACAAATTGGAAGTTCGATCCACCAAGTGTATCTTTGTTGGATATCCTAGAGATTCTATGGGATATTATTTATATAATCCACTGGAACAAAAGGTGTTTGTTGCCAGAAAGGGTGAGTTCTTAGAAGCAAAGTTTCTTATGGAAGGAACTAGCAGTAGAACAGTGGATCTTAAGGAGGATCAAGAACCACAACCCGATGCACGTTTGGTTGAAACTAGCACTCAGCATGAGGATGTTGAGGATGATCAAGTGGTTGATCAATATACACAAAACGTTCGCAGATCTGGTAGAATTAGTAATCCACCTGAAAGATATGGATTTTTCATTGATGGATCCTATGTGGTAGATTCCGATGAACCAACCACCTATCATGATGCAATGTCCAATTTGGATTGTGACAAATGGCTTGAAGCCATGAACGTTGAGATGAAATCCATGTATGACAATCAAGTATGGGACTTGGTTGTACCACCTCTTAACTCCAAAGTAGTTGGAAGTAAGTGGGTTTTCAAGAAGAAAACCGATATGCATGGAAACTTGGATACTTACAAAGCTAGACTTGTAGCAAAAGGTTTCACTCAAACTCAAGGAGTTGATTATGATGAAACCTTCTCACCTGTTGCGATGCTAAAGTCTATAAGGATATTGTTTGCCATAGCTGCTCATTATGATTATGAGATTTGGCAAATGGATGTCAAAACCGCTTTCCTAAATGGATATCTTGAGGAAGATGTCTATATGGTTCAGCCTGAAGGTTTTGTCGATCCAAAACATCCTGATAAAGTATGCAAGTTAAAGAAATCAATCTATGGATTGAAACAAGCATCGAGAAGTTGGAATCACCGTTTTGATGAAGAAATTATTAAATTCGGATTCTTCAAGAACTCTGATGAAGCTTGTGTATATAAGAAAGCTAGTGGGAGCATCATCACTTTCCTAGTATTATGTTGATGACATACTACTATTTGGAAATGACATTCCAACCTTGGAAGGTGTTAAAACCTGTCTTGGAAGTTGTTTTTCAATCAAGGATCTTGGTGAAGCCGCCTATATTCTTGGAATAAAGATCTATAGGGATAGATCAAGGTGGTTGATTGGTCTAAATCAAAGTGCATACATTGATAAAATCTTGAAAATGTTCAAGATGGAGAACTCTTAGAAAGGTACAGTACCTATTCAAAGAGGAACGATATTGAGTACGACTCAATGTCCTAGCTCGAAGGATGAGCAAGATAAAATGAAGGCAATCCCATACGCATCTGCTATTGGATCCATCATGTATGCAATGATATGCACTCGACCGGACGTGTCATGCGCCTTAAGCATGACAAGCCGATACCAGCAAAATCCTGGAAACAGTCATTGGAAGGCTGTTAAGAACATACTTAAGTACCTAAGGAGGACAAAAAATATGTTCCTAATCTATGGATCTGGTGATGAGGAACTCGTTGTAAAAGGTTACACGGATGCGAGTTTCCAAACCGATCTTGATGATTCACGGTCACAATCCGGATATATTTTCATACTGAATGGAGGAGCGGTCTCTTGGAAGAGCTCCAAACAGGATGTGGTGGCTCTATCAACTACAGAATCAGAATACGTCGCCGCCTCATTGGCAGCTCAAGAAGCTGCATGGTTGAAGAAATTCATTGCCGATCTAGGGTTTGTCCCTTCCATTAAGGACCCCCTAGAGATCTTTTGTGATAACGAGGGTGCGATTGCTCAAATCAAGGAACCTCGTGCTCATCAAAAGACTAGGCACATTGAGCGGAGATTCAACTACATACGAGATGAAGTTGAAAAGGGAAAGATATGTATTCGCAAAGTTCACACGGATCAAAACATTGCGGATCCTCTCACGAAGCTCCTTGAAAAGGCAAAGCATGAAGGTCATACTTGTGCCATGGAAATTTGATATTCTAGTGATTGGATTTGATCTGTAATTTTGTATTTGGATATGTGGAACTTTTATTATTTGAATAAAATTATTTGGTTATAATGTTTCAATTAATATTCCAATTTAGCATGTTTAATCCATGAGTAAATTGTTTACTCTAAATGTCCGTAGTCGTTCAGACTTGTGGGAACAATTATGAGGGTAAGGTTATTATGAATTTGGATTGGTAGATATTCATATGGATGAATATAGAGCAAAAGGTTGCTGCCAAGGTTCATAGATATTTGTGGGATGCAAATATTGGACTGACCTGCATCTCAAATATTACTACATGGGATCTTCCTGATTGATCATAAGTAATTTTGAGTAATGGCGAACATCATTTGGTATCCTCTGACCTGAGATACATATTGGGTCTTGCTATTTACCAAATATTATACTTTGACTCAGTTCTTCGCTGTTCTGAAATATGGCAGTACATAAGTCTGAGTTCAGGTATAATATAAGGTAATTGTGAGAGACGTATGTAGTCAAGAAGGGATTTGTCCCTCTTATTCGTTGAGAGTAAGATGTCTAAGGCCTGATAAAGTTAAATCAATGGAGAATGATCACTCTGTGTCTCCATGATTTAACATGACATCTGCGACAAAGGGATAGATGATTGTTTTACCTAAAACATTTCAAGTATGGTTCTTGAAGGGGATGATGTTATTGAATGGCACTTAGTCATACGTATTAAGGGTAGTAAACCGTTGCCAGGCGGTATTTACTGCTTGCATCAATCTTTTATGAATCTTGTGCAAGTGGGAGATTGTTTGTTCTTATATGCCCAAGACACATACAAGATTGATGTGGTTAGTACGTTATGATCCAAGTCGGGTCATACCCAATAACAAGCTATACAAACACCAATAATAAATTATTTGTTGATAAGATCATACAAATATATTGACACCTATTTAAAGAATTGGTTTTCTAAATATTGCTTTTGTGATAGAACAACATTATATGGATAATTTGTTCATGAGATATTTATTTGTTTCATTATTTAAGTTGGTTAAATAATGTCAAATAAAAGTGTGTCAAGTTATATAATTAGACTATGTTTTAATTATATAATATAAATGCATGGAAGAGTATTTTATTTTAACTAATATCTAATGGTGGGAAACCATTTTAAAATCAAATTTTCGGCAGCCCTTTGGGGCCTTGGGAACTTAATAACTTGTCTTGTTTCATGCAAGACTTTACTACTTTCACACTCTTCCATCATTTGACACTCCTTCTCTCTTCTTTCTCTCAAGCAAGAACACTCAAGAGACTTCAAAAATTTGAATTTGTGGCTGGATTTTGGGGCTGAAAAATTCGGATTTAGAGAAGCTTTGAAAGATTGTTTTGGTGTAAAGCTCCCTAACAAAGCAAGGTGTTTGGAAGAAGCTTGTGGGTATTACAACTTGAGGTCTTCTTCCTTGAAGAATTGCTGCTCAAAACCCATCATCATCTTCAAAGTTTTCGACTTCATTGAGCTGCTGAAAGGTAGTAAATCACAGCTCATTGTAGCTGTGATTTTATGTACATTTACATATGTTCATAGCTTGCTTATTCACATATAATGATCCTTTTGTTTTGGGTTTGTTTTATACATATATGTGTCAGCATAAAACATGAAATTTCAGCTTTATAATCATGTTTTAATATATATATATCCGCTGTGTTTTTCAAAAAGTTTAAGAGGTTAAACTTGTTTTCTATGTTCTAACAAACCCTTCAACTCTCACATCCACTTTTTCTTCAGCCATCCAAACCATCCTGAACTCTTCTTTCTTTGCTCCTGCTCCAAACGCTGCACTCCTTGCGTAGCCATCATAGCCTGGAATTGAGCAGACTAGGAGGTTCGAGTGCTGTGCTGAACTGTCAAATCATGATGGCGAACGGTCCTCAAGATTTCATCCAATGTCGCATCAGAGGGTCCTACGTCACTTGCCGGCGACTCGACTGGGAGTACCTATCACCAGCCAGTACGCTAGGGCCGTCATACATACTATGTCTCGGTGGCATCAGGTGCTCATCATGTGGGTCAAACAGTGGAGGTACCGAAGTCGGAATCCTAACAGGTGGGGGAGGAGGAGGAGGCATCCTAAAGGATACGGAGGATCCTGGCCTAACACTTTTGCGAGGTCGGGTGACTGTACATGCACCCCTATTCCCAATAGGTGGGATGGGTGAGAGGGTTGTGAAGTCACTCGATCGGTAAACATCCGAGCATGTTCTTGACGGAAGGATAAACAACAGCAACCAAAAGTCAATCAATAACACGAACTATCAAAAATTGGTTTCATTGATAAAACCTAATGATTACAAGCTCGTTACAATATAAGAATCAAGACTCTTGGCAAGGGGAGATCGAGCATGATCTCCCCTCTCATCCGGCAGCCCTAGGCTCCGGGCAGACTCCCTCCCCAAACCCTTTCTTTCTCTACACATTAAAACTGGTATATATAGGCCTCGGCCCATATTAGATGCGACTGGGCCCATTCGTGCGATTGGACCATGCGTATGGTTCAATCGTACGACTGGACCATGCGTATGGTTCAATCGTGCGACTGGACCATACTTATGGTTCAGTCTTACGAATGACCAATCGCATCTCTCAGTCGCACGACTGGCCCATTAGCAAGGCTCAGTCGCACGACTGAGTCTCATTCGCATATGCTCCTGCGAATGACCCAGTTTCATGTGTTTACAACATATCAGGTATATTACATTAAGCCTAGACTATTCGACAAGCGACGGACACACTATATATGACAATTTATGCTCCAACAAGGGTCGGAGCAGCTACTTGAGGAGAGTGGGAACGCGTTCGGCTTCGGGAAGGTGATGTGGAGGAAGAGTCCTCGGAAGCTTCAGTGTCTTGTGACGTGACGGATATCCACCCTGGATGTCCGCATCTCCGGAGGTACGCTTCATACTTTGTCTGAGGCTTCGCTTTTCTCAAGGTTCCGGTAGGAGTGATCTCAGTATCGGGGTGAGCAGGCGCCTTACCTTTATCAGCCATAGTCGTTGTCCTGTAAGAAATACATCATGAGTAATTTGGTTTCTTATAGCTCATGATTATAAAAATAGTACTAGTAATAGTAGTGATGGCAATAGTATCTGTTATTCCAACATATAATTGTCCGTATTGCCCAAATCAATAGTCTCTTCAAATAGTATCGGATAACATAGTTTGTCATAAAAATTATTTAAATCCCCTTTTTGAAATTTAGTTTCAAAATCACCAATATAAATCAGAAAAAGTCCAACCATAACCTAAAGATCCGTGATGGAAATTACGCGTCCGGTAAATTCATGATTACGTTGATCAAGTGTAATCATCAATTAACCCAACCCGATCATCCCAACACTTCCCACAAGGACAGTCCTAGGGTATCAAGGTTGTAGCCTAGGGTCTACTATGGTATTCCCGACTTCTCTACAACCTTTGGCTCTGATACCAATCTGTCACACCCCGGGCGCAGGTAGGGTGGGACGTCACAGACTAGCAACAATATATGGCAGCGGAAACAAACCATTACAAGAGCTCAAAGGAGAGAATATCACATGGCATTAATGTTTTAAAAAGATACCGGGGCTAGAAACAAATCAAGCCCCCAAATAAGTTTTACAATCATCCATAAAAATAAATTGTACTTGTTCAACACAAACATGAAATTGTTCAAATGGTTCATTAAGAAAAATATGCCAATGCCATGGTCGCGGGGATAGGTCTAGGTCTTCACAACAGCTAGGATCTCTTCATACTTTACCTAAAACATGCTCAAAAGAAATTTGTGTCAACTAAAAAGTTGGTGAATTCAAGTGCTTAAAGTTTAAAAACAAAAAGACTTAACGAATCCTTCTTTGATTAAAAAGAGAATAATCATTGTTTAAACATCGTGGGAAAAATCATAATCAACCCTGCACTCAGTCCCGGTTGGCCTCTTCTAAATTTGTGTTTAACCGGATATTCCCGAAGGAAGAACTGAGCCCCAAACCAGTGAACCATACCTGCCCCGATGGTTCACCATAGTTTCTTAACAAAACCTGTTACATGCCACAAACGACCCCTTAGGATCTCAGTGGGGTACCCATCCTGGAACGGAAGCCACTGTGTGGGGGATTCCCCAAATAGATCTATTCATATAAAACAAGCGGTTCACGAAAGAATTAATGATCATGACATAAGTATCAGCAGGTAATCCATAAATCCCACATACAATCATCAAGTAAAGCACAAATATAGTTCATAAATGATAGAGCATGTTTCATCCCAAAACAAAAAGGGAAGTCACTAGAACTCACCTTAGGTTTAAGTCAAAAAGTCTCTTGGTGTGCCGGGAGTGTCTCAAGTCTAGCACCCTAACATGTACATATTAAGTAATAACCTACTGCCCTAAACTCATTTAACGTGCAACAATAGTGTCAAGAGTTTAGCTATTGGGTAAGGCTTTGAATTCGCGAAGGTTTGTATAAAAAGTTTCCTTTTATGGCAGGTCAAGGTTTCTTCATGAAATTTGGGATTTTTACATCATTAGGTTAAGGATATTAAGAAATTTTATTGTTCAAGTGATTATTAGTTTCCTAAAAGTCGGTTATAAAGTTTGGTAAAATTTTACAGTTTAGTCCCTCAAGTTTCAAAATTGACAATTTCTACCCTCAAGTTTGGTTTCTTGTCCTTTATGACACTTAAGCCCAAAAATCAGGTTCTTAGAGTAATATAATACTTATTATAGAGTAAGTGTTTCAAAATTTCAGTTTACGGGTCCGGTTTTAATAACTATGCGTTTAACACTCCCGGTTGCGGTAAAAGCCGAAGAGTTTTAACCGTAAATTCAGGGTTTTCATAGATTTGAGTCTTGGACCAGCAGGTATTATCTAAAAAATATTTTTATAAATTTTAAGTCCTTAAATTGTGAAATTTGGCCTTTAATAGTTGAAAATCTCGTTTTTACGTTTGGCCCGTTAAAACGCGGTTTTGACCGTATTTGACCATTTAAAGCTTGATTGACCAATTTTTTAAATCCTTTAGGTCTTTAATTACTTAAATTACTGAAATCATATGATTTTTATAAATCTTAGCTTTAAACTCCTTTTTCATGGATTTTTCTCAAAAACGATGCCCGGTTAGTACCCGTTTTTAGTTAAAACGCCATTTATTTGTTCTTTTGACCATCTAAAATTACCCATTGACTCCAGAACACTTTATTTGTTATTTTTAAGCCTGGAATACTTTTCAAGAGTGTTAAGTCCATGTTTTTACTATTTTTAAGGTCGTTTTACCATGTTTCGGGTCCCGAAATTAACCAAAATAGGTCAAATCTTAACATGTCCACAATTTCCAGAGATTAACCACTTGTCACAACTTTAATATTCATCAAAAAATTCTGAAATTAAGCCCAAACTCACGGCTAGGTTTCCCATCAAAACAATAAGCCATCAACTTAGTGGTTTAGCCATAAGTAACCATAACACATATGTAAATCATTGCAACTTGTAGTTAAACCTTACCAAAACCCCATTTAACTTTAAATCCAGATTATTATGGTGTTACCAAGTCGTTTATAAGCAGGTTGTAAGCCTCGGTTAGGAGTGTTTTCAAACAAGTGCTTAGCTTGCAATATATATCTTGTAAAATGAGGTTTTTGAGGTGTAACTTGTGTTAAAACCATACATCCACGGTGTATCTTCTTTTATAACTTTTAAATCAGGTTATTAGGAGTTCATTAAACCTTTAACAAGCAGGTTATAAGTTTTGCCTTCACGAGCTACATGATCTACAAGATAGATGGTGCAAAAGTCCCAAAAATAGGGTTTTCATGGTGGAAATCGGTTTCCACCTTAGATATGACAAGTGTAACGAGTGAGATACCTCTTGTGAAGTTGAAAGCTCCTCAAGAACAAGGTAGTGGTGTCGGGTTTCTGCTACAACAAAGAGGGGAGGTGTTTATAAAAGAGAAATGAAAGAACACATGAAAAGACCATTTTCGGGTGTCATGAACTTACACTTGATATTGTTCACATTTTGGAGAGTGTAGATGGTCTTGAATGGCTCGAATATCCTTGGACAAGGCTGGAGAATCTTCTACAAAGCTTGGAAAAGTCGAACAAATGGTAGAGGTGTGTCCAAACTCACGGTTATGGCCACCGTCTTGCGGTTCTTCGGTTGGCCGATACTTGATGTTGTTGTTCTTGCGAGTTTTGGGGCTGGAGTTGAGAGAGTTTTGGGAGTGTTTGCAAAGAGTAGAGGGGAGAATCAGCTGGTGGTTCGAGTTATGAGAGGAGAGGAGAGAGTGTGGATGTGAAGTGTGTGTAAGAATTGCATGTGAGAGGAGTGGTGGGTGTGGTGGTCGTGTAGAAAAGAGGAGACTGGAGGGAGAGGGGGTGGCCGCTTTTGGCTCTTAGTGAGGGTGATTAAATTTAAATTTTAATTATTAATAATTATTAGGTAGTGTAGTTTTGTAGTATTGGGTATAATATATTATTTAGTGGATGATGTTAATTGAGGTATCTAGTGCATGTCCATGCATGCATGGGCCGAAAATATGTGAGTGTGAGTGTGTATGCTCACATTTTAATTGTTTTCATTTGAGATTAATTTTTGTAACGGTGACTAGTCAACATTCCCGGACACTAATTTTTAAAAAGGTAAAACCTAAATTAACTAAGAGTCAATGAAAATCATATGAAACCATAAATTGAATCAAGTAACAAGAAATGTTTCCAATTTCATGGTAGGGTTGAATTGTTTCAATTATTAGTACTCATAAGATGGATAATGATGCAAGTAAATTAGGGTTAGGATAACAACCTAGAGGCCGGTTGTCACAATCATCACCCCTGAAAACTTCAGATCATGGAGTAGACGCATGAAAGGCTTCATCAGGTATCAAGACTACAAGATGTGGCAATCTATTGTCAAGGGTGCGTACAAACCAAAGGTGGTAGCACTAGGTGGAAACGGTGCCATGATAGAGAAAGCCATTGAAGACTACTCTAATGAGGATCGGAAGAAGCTGTAGATTGACAGCAATGCCATGAATGTTCTAATGACTGCAATACCCAACTCCATCATGGTGGGGTTTGAGCATTGCAAGTCAGCCAAAGAACTGTTTGATGCACTTGCTCATATGTACTCCAGCTCCAATGACTCCAAGAAGAACTCCCTGAAGCAGCAGTTCGAGAACTTCACTAATATTGCTGGAGAAACCCTCAGGGAGCAATACTTTAGGTACATGGACCTTATTTCCTCCCTTCAGTCTGTGGGAATTGCCCTTGAACTAAGAGATCTCACAAGTAAGTTCATGAGTGAACTCACTAATGAGTGGACGTTCTCCTGTGTCTTTATCAAGAGGACAGAAAATCTGAACACCCTCACCATGATTGAACTTTATGGCATCCTTGATGGATATCGTTTAGAGATGGAGAGCAATAGAGGCCATCAAACCAGCAGACCCTTGAGTCTTCCTTCTAGCAACGCTTTATTGGTTGCTGAAGGCTCACGACCCACCCAACCTCAATAGTACCTGACATACACCCAGCAGCCATCCTGTTCTTCTTGGCCATTGATAGGATCGGATCAATTATATTTGAATTATGCAGCGGAATATCACGAATTAAGATCGAATTCAAGCAAGAAAAGTGGTAAATATGTAAAACACTCAATCACAATTATAGAGAGAATATTTCTGTTAAAGGAATGTTTTCATTCACGCGTAATGCTTCAGTTAGAATACAGCTAGGTCAACATCCCTTATATAGAGGAATGTGACGTCTGCTGATGTCACTTGACAGTGACATCTAACAGAATTTACAAAAACAACTGAAATATGCAAACTACTGAGATGTTCTCAACAACTGATTACATCTCAGAGAATGCTAAGTACAATTACATGAAACTACTGACTAACAACTACTGAAACAATAAACTACTGAAATGTAAAATTACAAGTACTGAAAGGTAAAACTATCACAACTACTGAAGTTAACAACTTCAGCTGTTGTGACAACTGCTGATCACTCTGGTCTTCAGTCTTTGTCTTTAGCACTTCATCTTCAGACTTTGTCTTCAGTTCTTTGCTTTCAGACTTTGTCTTCAGACCTTTTGTAATCAGCTGATGTCTTCAGCTGTTGTGATCTTCTTCAACAGTTGTAATGTCTGTGGGACTTAGAGGTTTTTCTGATCAGGCTCATTGGTTCTTTTGGTCCAACAGCCATACATTACATTCCCTGAGACTTCAAGGTCTCAACAGGCTCAACAAAGTTCCTTTCAGGACAGTTTGGCCTTTGTCTCAGGAAATGGGCACTCTAGTGATTATCAGTACTGTTAACCTATAGGGCGAAGAATTTCTTCAAGAGAACTGGAAGGCAGTTTCCCCAGAACCCAACCAATAGTAAATTTGGGTTTGACAAGACCAAGGCAAATGTTAGAACTTTAACCAACTTAGTCACTTTGCAAGGGAATGCAAGGCTCCCAAGTCAAATCCGAGAACCCCACAGGCCTCCACACAACCCTCTGCACCAAAGGCCACTGGAAAGTCAACTGAGACAACTATTATGGCTCAAGAAGTTGACTGGAGCTTTATGGTACAGGATGTGACTCCTGCTCAAGCACTCATGGCTGGAACATATGACAATAAGGTACATGAACATCTCTGTACTCTTGCATGTATTCATAAGGTTAAGTTATATGAGGACTACAATATGGAGATTAAATCCGATATTGTGTCTTTAAATATTTTAGAATCTGATTTTAAAAGGGCTGAATCTGACTATCAAAGAAAAATTGAGGAGTTAGAGAAAACTGTGTCCTTATTAAACATGAACACACAAACTATAAGACTCAAATTAAGGATATAATATCCAAATTATCTGAGGCTGAAGCCCAGTTTGTCATACCTGAGGCTCAAGCCAGGAAGTATGCTATTTCTGAGCAAAACTTCTAAGCCATTCTTGCATCATCCTCTCACTCAAAACTTTGTTACCAAAAGAAAGGTGGGTTGGGAACTAATGAAATTGCTCCACCACATTCTTATGAGTCTATAAGACAACCAAGGTGTGGTACTGAAGAGCAAGAGGTTCCATTGACCATGGAGACCATCACAGGGAAGAACCAGGTAATATTACCTACTCCTACCGGCGATGATCAACCCTTGACCACCAAAGCAAGAAGACGTAGAGCTAAGGCAACCAGAAAAACTGCCAAGAAAGTGGCTTAGTCAAAGCTAAAGATAGACCCAAAGCAAAAGGGTGTATTCATCTCAACTGGATTCCAAATGGTAGGTAACTCTGATTTAGGAAAGGGGTGTAGTACTAGCACTCCCGTCCAACCAAAGGATCAGAAGTTAAAGGGAAAGGTTGCTGACAAAGAGAAAAAGAACAAGAAACAGCAATCCTCAAGTTCCAAAAAGATTAACATTGCATGCATAATGTGTGGTCTGCAAAACCACATGGCCAAAGATTGTTACTACAATCCTGCTAGCACACATTATGCAAACAATGTTATCAAATGGTTCAAGTGATGAAAAAGGGAAAGCTTGTTTCTGAAGCAAGGTTGATTTCGGAAGAAAGTCCTTCTTCTGGAGAAAAATGGCTTCGGAAGTTAAAGCTGTCAAGAATCAAAAGAACAAAAGAGTCCCCTTGAAACCATCCTAGAAGAAGACTACTTCCGAATAAAAGGTGGTGAAGGTTTCTTCCAAAAATAAAGAAGCTTCAGAAAAATGCCAAGCAGCACAAGCTTCAACAAGCTCATCCTCTATGATCAACCAAGGGATGGAATGGAAGATCAAGGAAGATGCCGCAGCCCAAACCTCTTTTTCAAAGACATCCATTGAACCCCCATGCATAAACATTGGTTCAGTTATGTCATTATCATTAGAAGAACCTAAGACCAACAAGGCTTGGGTTTCCAATTAAAACTAACCATCTCGCCTTAAGTGCAGGGACATCCATATGACAAGAATAACAATGTATGAATCGTAGATAGTGGATGCTCCAGGCACATGACAAGGAACATATCTCTCCTTTAATAATTCCAACATTTTGATGGAGGTCCTGTCCAGTTTGGGTATGAGGCCGCAGGATATATTTCTGGCAGAGGAAGTATATTCAACGGAAAATTAAAAGTTGACAAAGTTCACTTTGTCAAACAGCTTGAACAAAACCTGTTAATTTCTTCTAAGTTTTGTGATCAAAAGCATCAAACGCTCTTCACAGAATAATAGTGCATTATCCTTAAATCCGGGATGATAATTCATCAGGAATTGGTGCTTCTTAGATCTCCCAGGAAAAGGGATATGTACAAGCTTATATGAACAATGCTTCCCCAATGGGTGAAGTGTCATCTTTCTTTCCAAAGCTGATGGTGATGAGTCAACACTATGGCATAAACGAATGTGTCAGGTAAACTTTAAAACAATGAATAAATTGGCTAAAAATAACTTGGTACGTGGCTTGCTTAAATAGGAATTTTTCAGCAAAGATAACTGTGTTGCATGCCTGAAAGGGAAGCAACACATGACATCTCATAAATCCAAAGTTGTTAACTCTATCACCCTCCATTACACTTATTGCACATGGATCTATTTGGTCCCACAAGTATAATGAGCATTGGAAGGAAATCATACTGCCTTGTGATTGTTGATGATTTTACAAGATTTACATGGGTATTATTTTTAAGAACTAAAGATAAAACTGCTGAAACTTTAAAATCTTTTATTCTTAAAATAGAAATCAAATTGATTACATTCGAAGTGATCAAGGGACTTAGTTTAAGAACCAAGTTCTTGACTCATTCTGTAAGTCCAAAAAGGATTACCAGGCAATATAGTGCTCCTAGAACTCCTCAACAAACTGGTGTTGCTGAGAGGAGGAACAGGACACTTATTGAGGCTGCTCAGACCATGTTAGCTAACTCAAAGCTGCCTCTAACATTCTGGGTAGAGGAAGTCAGCACTACATGCTATGTGCAGAACAGGGTTCTTGTAGTTGAGCCATATGGAAGAACCCCTTATGAACTATGGAACAAGAGGCCATCGTTCATTGGCATTCTAAGGACCTTTGGCAGCAGGTGTACCATACTTAACACAAAAGACAATTTGGCAAAATTTTCTTAAAAGTCGGATGATGCTATCTTTGTTGGATATTTCTCTAGCTCTAAAGCTTATAGAGTTTATAACATCAAAAATCAAAAATTTGAGGAATCATTCAACATTATAGTTAGTGAGCACACTCCTTGTGTTAGGGGGAATGGCCCTGATCATATCTTAGATTTAGAATTGTTTCCAAACTATACTAAACCATCTTGTGAGAATGTTTCAACAGGAACAGCTGCTCAAAGTGATTCTGATGAAGACCAACTGTTTGAGCTACCCAGGTTATTCCAAGTTCTCTAAGAGGTGCCACAAATCAAGCTCCCACTATTGGCATATCTGACAGTATGACTATCTCCAGGGATAGTGGAGCTTTAACCAGTGATTCACATGTTGACTCTCAAACCTCATCTGGTTGACTGCACAACACCAAGCTGATGGAAGTAGCATTTTGAAGGAACAAGCAACTGATAATGTTGCTTCACAGCCAAAAAACGATGATGAGGTTTCTCATTCATTCAATCATTCCTCATTGAATGAGTTTAAAACAACAGCTGGACCAAGTGTACAAGCTCCTGAGCGAAATCTGTCCAATCTGGATCTATCATTGCAATTGGAGGTAGTTCTTAGACTTAGGATTCACAACACTCATCTAGCTGAAAACATCATAGGGGATGTCTCTGAAGGTGTGAGAACAAGAGGACAAACTCACAATGGGAATGTTTGCTTGTACTCATGCTTTTAACCTAGATTGGAACCCAAAAAGGTAGAAGATGCCTTGAAAGATAGTAGTTGGGTTGAAACAATGCAAGAGGAGCTGCTTCAATTCAAGACACAAAAGGTTTAGAACCTATGTCCGCTACTATTTGGTTAAGTACCTATAGGCACAAAATGGGTTTTCAGAAAGAAGATAGATGATAAAGGCTTGATCATCAAGAACAAGGCAAGACTGGTGGTTCAAGAATACACTCGAGAGGAGAGAATCAGTTATAGTGATGTCTTTGCACCTATTGCAAGACTTGAGGCAGTTAGGATCTTCCTTGCTTATGTTGCATCAAAAAATTTTATTGTCTACCAGCTTGATGTCAAGTGTGCCTTTTTATATAAGGATATAAACATGGAAGTCTATGTATGCTAGCCTTTAGGATTTGAAGACCCACAACACCCGAACTATGTGTGCAAATTGGATATAGCTATGTATGGGCGGCACCAAGCACCTAGGCTGTGGTATGAGACATTGTGTTAGTTTCTCTTGAAGAATGGTTACACTGAGGTACCATTGACAAGACTCTTTTCATAAAGAAGTCTGGAAAAGACATCTTGCTCGTTCAAGTCTATGTTGATGACATCATATTTGGTTCCTCAAACGATCAAATGTGTAAGGACTTTGAGAGCATTATGAAGAAGAAGTTTGAGATGAGTTCCATTGGAAAAATGGTCTTTTTCCTTGGAATTCATGTGAAGCAAATGAAGGAAGGGTTTTTCATCAATCAATCTAAGTATGTCAATGACTTGTTCATCAATCTGATTAAACTAATCAAAGTTGACTCAAATGAACAATATGCTGACTTGTTTACCAAAGCTTTTGATGAAAAAAGATTCAAGTATCTCATTACAGCGATTAGGATGATAAACATTGATTACTCTATCTCATTTGAAAACCTTTTTATTGTGTAACGACTTGTCTCAAAACAATTTAAGCCCTGTTACAAAAGGTCCTTTGAAATTTCACTAAGTATGAATTCTTCCGAAGAGGAATTAACCCTCGGAAGATGTTTTACATATCTTCCGAAGCAACATTCTTCCCAGTATAATTTTCTTCTCAGAAAAGTTTTTAGTCTCGGAAGAAGCGATTGATTACATATCAGATCTACTTCCGAAGCTTATAAAACTCGCCATTCGGAAAGCAATTTTTACTCTCAGAAGTAAAAACTTTACCTTTGGAAGTAAAATTGCCTTCGGAAGATGATTACCTTCGGAAATGCTTTATACTCAGAAGAAAGACTTTACTGTGTAACAGAAATCTTTTGGGCCCCACTCTGTAAAAAGTAATGATTTTGTTAATGATGTCGGATTATTTAAATGGACTAAACCTTACCGCCCCTGTCACATCATCCACTGAAACATCCTGTCATCTTATCCAAACCCCCTAAACAGCCATTTCACTCATTTAAATAACCATGACTAATCACTTTCATCTTTTTACAAAATTTACTACCCTAAAAGCTTTCTTTGTTCCCAATTCACCCAATTCCGAACTCATCTTCCTGCAACTTTCTCAATGGCACTTAACCCTCAGCACAACCAAGTCGCACTCCTTGATTCTTCAAGGGATGTTGACTTCTCTGATATCATTTCCTTTCTTACCCAATCGTCGTATTACATCGCTCTGACTGCTAACCCTACCGTTTACTGAATTTTGGGCCATTGGTCAGATTGAAACCCTAAATGGGGTTCGGGTTATAAGGTCAAGCAATTGTTGCCAGAAGTTGGTCATTTCCGAACAACTCATCAGGGAGCATCTTGAGCATCATGATGAGGGCGCTCCTACATAATTTTTCAAGACAGATTTGGACAACACCTATATCCAAATGGGATATGGTGGAGATGTATGCAGGTCCACAGTCTACAAGTTTAACTTCTCTTACAACTAGAAGATCCTGCTTCATGTTGTTCTCCATTGCTTGTCAAACGAGTCTGGGGGATGGGATAAAATCACATATGAACTAGGGTGCCTAGTTCATGGATTGGTGAAAAGCCTCCGCTTTAATTACTCAAGGTTTGTGCTGACTAATCTTATGGGGAACCTCCAGCGGGATACAGTCTTCATGTAACCCAGGTTCCTTCAACACATAATCAATTGTGAGTTGGACCAGAGTCAGCTTTCTGTGCAGCTGCTTTGACTATCCCTCAAATGAGGCCGACCATCTTCAAGATTTTGAAGAGAGTGTCCACCAATTTCACTTGAAGACACACTTCTGTTCTTACAGGTATGATTGAGCCAATGGCTCCTAGTGACTTCCCTGTTATCCCCACAGGTGATGAACCCGCACCAGCAACTACCCTCACATTGCCAAATCTACCTTCTCACCCCATCACCATCACATACCAAAGACGCCCCAAACAAACCCTTGTTCAATCTTCTCTGATTGAACAAGCTTGTTGGACCAAAAGAACCAATGAGCCGGATCAGAAAACCTTTAAGTCCCACAGACGTCACAACAACTACTGAAGTCCACATCAGCTGAAGACAACAACTGAAGACAAAGTCTGAAGACACAAGTGCTGAAGACAAAGTCTGAAGACACAAGTGCTGAAGACAAAGTCTGAAGACACAAGTGCTGAAGACAAAGTCTGAAGACATAAGTGCTGAAGACAAAGTCTGAAGACACAAGTGCTGAAGACAAAGTCTGAAGACACAAGTGCTGAAGACAAAGTCTGAAGATGTTGTCACAACAGCTGAAGAGGACTTCTTCAGTAGTTATGACGGTTTGCTTTCAGTAGTTTTATATTTTCTATTTTCAGTAGTTTTGTAAAACGACTGAAGAGTTTGTTCTTCAGTCGTTGTAGCATCAGTAGTTTTCTTTTTCAGTTGTTTCATGTTTTATACTTAACACTCTGACATGTTCTCAGTAGTTGTGAACATTTCAGTAGTTTGTTAAGAAGTAGTTATTTTTGTACTAGATCTGCTAGTAATCACCACCCCGTGATTACAGCAGTGATTGCACTCTATATAAGGAGTGCCAACCTTATTGTAACGGTGAATGATTGAGCAATAATATTGAGCATTATTGAAACATTCCAAATCACAGAAAATATTCTCTCGCATTTGTTACAAATAACACTCTCTTGCTATAACTTGACTAATTCATCTCTTCATTCCGCTGCATTACATTCTTATACCTCAAACTTGTGATCGTTGATCCTGTCAAATGGTATCAGAGCAGGTTAATCATTGATCGATCTAATAATTGATCATTGAAACTGCTCTTCAAGATCCAAGTTTGAGTGAATTAGTATTATTTTGCAAGAAATTGTTATAGAGATTGAATTTTCTGTGTTTTTAATCATTCATCCTGAGACTTATTCTCGGTTTTCATTGAGTTTGTTGTGGTGTGTCAAAATTTTTGCTTGAATAAAATTGTTTTTGGTTTCAAAATGACTACTCCTTCCAATGATCCTCACAATACTGGTTCCTCAACCAAGCCTCCAATGCTGGTTAGGAATGAGTATAACATATGGCAACGTCGTATGCTCCATCACCTGTCTGTTAACAGTTCAGGTTGTTGGACATCAGTGGTACATGGTCCACATAAGCCTATGGTGAATAACCCGGAAACCAATCAAATGGTTCCGAAGAGGAAGGATCAATACTCAGATGAAGATAAGAAATTATTTGAGATAGATGCAAAAGCTCATGGAATTCTAGCCATGGCGCTACCAAATGAAATTTATTCTGGGTTAATGCACTATGAATCTGCCCATGACCTCTGGAATGCCTTGAAAGAACAATTTGGAGGAACAGATGAGGTCTTGGCAAATAATAGAGAGATCCTTGCCCAACAATATGAGACATTCTCTCATAGGAAGGGTGAGACACTGACTCAACAGTTTGAGCGGTTCTCTTGTTTGATCTCTGAATTGAAAATGGTCAAACATGAGTACACTAATGTTCAGATGAATAACAGATTTCTCAGATCACTGCCTGAGAGATGGGACACATATACCATTGTCCTACGCTCCAGTGCAAATTTGGACAAACTATCTCTCACCCAACTTCATGGGAAACTACTCACATTTGAGAGAGAGATAGAACAAAAGAGAAAACTGTCTTCATCTGGTAAGCTCACTGAGGACTTTGTACCAGGCAATACTGCTCTGGTTAGTCATGAGTCAGAATATGCTTCATCTGAATGCCAGTATGATGAGCATATTGATTTCTCTTCAAATATTTCTGATTCAGCATTTGTGAGTGTTGATAGTCAATTTTCTGGATGTAATAATGACAATCTATGCTTCATCATGGATGATCTCAAGGGGATTGCTGATGATGACTTAGAAGAGATGGATATTTTGAGCCAAATGGCCTTGATAAATATCAGATCTCAGAAGTTCTATAAAAGAACTGGAAGAAAGTTCCCAGGACTCTCTGGCAAAACCAAAGTTGGTTTTGACAAGAGTAAGTTGAGGTGTCACAGATGCCAAAGGCTTGGACACTTTGCTAGAGAATGTAGATCATCTGGATCTAATTCCTCTGCACCTTTTGTGACTTTTCCTAGCAATAGTCAACAAAACAAAGGGCAACATCCTGTCAATTCTAGTCATCAGTCTCAACTACAATCTCCTGCATATTTTGTTCCTCAGGGTCAAATGCCTTATCCTTACCCGTGTTATTACATGCCACAAACCAGTCAAGTTCAAGCTCCTATGGTACCACAACCTCATGCACTTCAGAACCTCAACCATCTCATCAACCCCCTCAACCTCAACAACACAGCTTCTTCACCCCAGAAGTTGTTGATTGGAGTAGCTTGCCAGATGACATGTCTGGTCATGAACAACTGTTCACAAGTGCTGATCAACATGGTGGTGATAGTCCTTTTGGAAATCTGGCACTTATGGCTCTGGAATCAACTGAGGGTTCCTGCTCAACTGCATCATCTTCACAGGTAACTCAGGTATCTTCAGAAGCCAAAGCCAAGTTATGTTCTGAATCTTGCATTGCTGCTTTTGTCTCTATTAGAGAGGCAAATGTAGCATTAATAAATGAAAAACTTGAGTTTGAGAAAACTATTTCCAAAAGACAAGCTGAGTATGAGTCTGTTCTTAATAATAAAAATGATGAGATTTATAAGCTTAAATGCCAATTAAATGATGAAAAGGCTAAGCTAGAGGTTATTCTGGAGGACCAGAAAAGTCTTAAAGAAACCCTTGCAGTCACCCAAGTAGAGTGTGATCGATGGGTGAAATCATGCAAAGGTTTTGAGATGCTTCTTAGTAAGCAATCAGCTTCCAATGTGAAGTTTGGCATTGGTTATAATCACACTGCTCCTCCTACAGATTTTGCTCCAAGAGTAGAGGTGAAATCTGATGGAGAAAGCAATAACCAATCCACCTCATCATGTGATTCACTTTCTGATAAAGCATCATCAAAAGTTGAAGTCAGCAATAAGCCCTCTCAGAACTTATCAGCTAATATTGATAGTTCAATTGCTGACACTCACATGATCAAAAGTTGGTCAACTCAGGAGTTATGTCAGAAAGTCCTGAAAGGACTGGAGAGCAAGATTTAACTCCTGAAGTTCAAGCTCCAACTACTGACAGCACTGAAAAGAAGAAAACTGTCAGTAGAAAGAGTTTGAAGACTACTAAAGAGGAAGCCAAGAAAGCAAATAGTGCTTCCAAAGTACTGAAGAGCAAGTCTTCAGTAGTTTCATCCTCTTTAGTTGATGATCAACAAAAGATGAAAAATAAACCATGTGAAGTATGTGGTTTGTTTAATCATCTCACTGATGATTGTTGGTACAAAAGAGGATCCAAACTCAAAAATAAAGATGAAATTAAAGAGAAAATGGTAAAAATGAAAAATGAGTTTAAAGCCACATTTGTACCAGCAACATCAAATCCTGTAATCCCTAAGTCCAAAAAGAAATCCAAAAAGGAAGGGGTTAAACAGGTAACAGCTGAGGTTGCTCAAAAGAAGAAGGTGCAACATAAGAACTTATCAAACTCCAGTCCTAATGTGTCAGAAGAGCTGAAAGCTCTATCACAAAATCAGACACAGCTGGTTATGATGGTTCAACATCTATTGGGAAGAGTCAACCAATTAGATGCTCCTATGTTGAATCCACAGAAAAGGAGGTCCAAGCCAAAGGATTCCTCTTTTCCACCATCTTCTTCCTCTCAAGCTGTTATTTCTAGCAAACTTGTTAGTCCACCATCTGTTGATGTGAATAGGCCCAAAACCAAAAAGGTTTGGGTCTCAAAATCTAACTAATTTGCTTTGTTCTGCAGGGTTCTTCAACATGCCACAGAGGCATCTGGTATGTAGACAGTGGAGGATCCATGCATATGACAGGAAACAGATCACTTCTTAATGACTACTCTCAAGGAAAGAAGGGATTTGTATCTTTTGGCAATGATGCAAAGGGTTACATCATCGGCAAAGGCTTTGTTTCCAATGGGGAAATAAAGTTTGATGATGTTAACCATGTGGAAAATCTCAAGTACAACCTCTTGAGTGTCAGTCAAATGTGTGACAAAGGCCATGTTGCTCTTTTCACAAGTCAGAACTGCCGGATTCTGTCATCCAAAGTTCTGAGTTTGATTGACAAGGTGTTGGATAAACACACTCTCCTTAAGGCCAACAGGACAGGAAGAGTGTATGCCTTAGATCTTTCTAAGAAAATAGATCTCAAAGGCCATCCTTGCCTATTTTCCAAGGCTTCCCCTCAAGAATCTACACTATGGCACAGAAGGCTGGGTCATGTTAATCTCAAAAACATAAATCAGCTGATTAACCATGGTTTAGTAAGGGGATTGCCCATGAAGGAGTTCAAATGTGAAGATGACTGCACTGCTTGTCTAAAAGGAAAACAGCACAAAGTTTCATTTCCTTCCATTGAAGAACCTAAGTCCACAGCCTGCTTACAACTTCTTCATATGGATCTCTTTGGTCCTGTGAGAGTGATGAGTATGGCTAAGAAGAAATACTGTCTAGTAATTGTGGATGATTACTCTAGATTTGTATGGACTTTCTTCTTGCATTCAAAGGATGAAGCACCTCAGAAGATTATCAACTTTGTGTTGTATGTTGAGAAGCAGTATTCCCTCTCAGTCAAGTGTGTTAGAAGTGATAATGGAACTGAGTTTAGAAACAACACACTTGATGAGTTCTTCCTCTCAAAGGGAATCAAGAGGCATTTTAGCATTCCAAGAACTCCTGAACAAAATGGAGTAGTGGAGAGAAAGAACAGGACCCTTATTGAAGCTGCAAGATCCATGTTGGCTGACTCTGGATTGCCAATGACTTTTTGGGCTGAAGCTATCAATACTGCTTGTTATGTCCAAAATAGAGCTCTAGTGAATAAGAGGTTGATGAAAACTCCATATGAAGTTCTTCATCATTTGGCCCCTCTAATTTCATTCTTTAGAGCTTTTGGATGTCCTTGTTTCATTCTCAACACAAGGGATCAACTCCAGAAATTTGATTCTAAGGTGGATGCAGGATATTTTGTTGGTTATTCATCAACTTGCAAAGCATACAGAGTCTTCAACTGTAGAACAAAGATGGTTGAAGAGACTCTACATGTTAAGTTTAATGAATCTCCAAAGGACAAGATTCCACAAAATCCTGTGGAGATATTTGATTTGGACATACTACAATATGCTCCTCATCAAACTCCTGTTGTTGCTAATGTCAACAGTTCTCCACCTGGTGGTACTGCTGGTGCTGATGATGATGATAGCAGTACTCACCTCTTCAGATTTACTGATCAACTGCCTGATTCAGCTAGACCTGATGTTCCTGCAGCTCCAGCAGCACAATCCACAACAAATGCTGATGAGATTTCTACAACTTCAACTTCCTTTGAACTACCATCAACTGATTGGTTTCAAGGAAATTCTTCACCATCACCATCTGTTGCTGCTGAGCCTGCTACAAACACTTGCACTGATCTCATTGTGTATCAAGATCTGAAGAATCACCCTATGTCTCAAATCATTGGTGATATCACTGCTGGTGTATCAACAAGAAGTCAATTGTCAAATTTCTGCTTCTATGCTCTCTTCATCAGTCAGCAAGAGCCAAAGAATTATCACATTGCATTAAAAGACAATGGATGGGTTGATGCCATGCAGCTTGAGCTTCTTCAGTTCAAGAAACAGCAAGTGTGGGAACTTGTTCCTCTACCTCCAGGTAAGTGTGCAATAGGCACTAAATGGGTGTTTAGGAATAAGACTGATGAAAATGGGCTTATTGTTAAGAACAAGGCCAGACTGGTGGTTCAGGGGTTTGCACAAGAAGAAGGTATTGATTATGATGAAACCTTTGCTCCTGTAGCCAGACTGGAAGCAATTCGATTGTTTTTAGCTTATGCTGCTTATCAAAATCTTAAAGTTTTTCAAATGGATGTCAAAAGTGCTTTTCTGTATGGGAAAATTAAAGAAGAGTTTATGTATGTCAACCACCAGGTTTTGAGGACAACAAACATCCTAATTGGGTGTATAAGCTTGATAAGGCTCTTTATGGGTTGAAACAAGCTCCTAGAGCCTGGTATGAGACATTGTCAAACTTTCTTCTTGAAAATAATTTTACTAGAGGCACCATAGATAAAACTTTATTCATTAAGAAAGCAGGGCAGCATAATCTACTTGTTCAAATTTATGTAGATGATATTATTTTTGCATCCTCTGATCCACAGTTGTGTGATGACTTTACAAAGCTGATGCAACAAAAGTTTGAAATGAGTGCAATGGGGGAATTACAATTCTTTCTGGGTTTGCAAATCAAACAAAAGGCTGATGGAATTTTCATTCATCAGTCCAAATATACAAAAAATCTTTTGGAAAAATTTGATTTACAAAATTGTAAACCCTGCTCTACTCCCATGTGCAACACCACACAACTGGATACTGATCAGAAAGGTAAAGTGGTTGATGAAACACTTTACAGATGTATGATTGGGTCCTTGATGTATCTAACAGCTTCTAGACCAGATATTATGTTTGCTACATGTGTTTGTGCTAGATTTCAGGCTGCACCTAAGGAGTCTCATTTGATTGCAGTCAAGAGGATCTTTAGATATTTGCAAGGCACTCCATCTCTAGGTTTATGGTATTCTACTAGACATTCTGGTAAATTAGTTGCTTTTTCTGACAGTGACTATGCAGGGTGTAAATTGACCAGGAAATCAACTTCTGGTGGATGCCAATTCCTAGGCAACTGTTTGATTTCTTGGCAGAGTAAGAAACAAACTTCAGTTGCTACATCAACTGCTGAAGCCGAGTACATTGCTGCTGCAAGTTGTACATCTCAGGTATTATGGCTTCAAAACCAATTATTGGATTATGGCATAACTGAGACAAAGACTCCATTATTAATGGACAGTTCTTCAGCTCTTTGTATTGTCAAGAATCCTGTCCAGCACTCTAGGACTAAACATATTGAAATCAAACATCACTTTATTAGAGATTGTTTTGAAAAAGGTCTGATTGATCCAAAATTTGTTCCTAGTGCTGATGAGCTTGCAGACATTTTTACTAAGCCTTTGGATAGTCAACTTTCCACAACCTGGTGTTAAGGCTTGGTATGCTGCAACTAGAATAAGTGACAACTACCGATAATCTCAGTAATAAATACTGATGATCATTGGTAACCATGTCATATATAAGTACTTCATTTGTTAAAACAACTGATGTAGTTATAACAGCTGATGAAATCACAACAGCTGATGTAACTACAACTGCTGATGTCAGAAATGCAGATAAGTACTGATGACCAATGAAACATTTTAATGTGGAGGTCAGACTGAAACAGCTGAAAAGCTAAGAATTGACGACAACAGCTGATGAGCAATTCCTCTTCAGTTGTTTTTCAAACTGCTGTTTCTAAACAACTGAAGCCACAGCTATGTCTTCAGTAGTTTACAACTACTGAAGACTACCGCTAAGTCTTTAGCTGTTTACATCAACTGATGACAAAACCATTGTCTTCAGTAGTTACACAACTACTGATGACAAACACCATGTCCTCAGTTATTTCACCACCTGAAGTCGGACTTGTCCTCAGTAGTTTAATAACTACTGAAGACTAAATCAAAGACTTCAGCTGTTTCAATGTCTGACAGTTAAAACCAAGTCTTCAGTTGTTTTATAACAACTGATGATCACACCAATACGGTCAGTCATTTCAACCTCAAAAAGTTAATGCCACGTCATCAGTTTCAGCAAATGATGACTCACCAAAAACCTTCAGTCGGTTCATAACCCTACCCTATAAATCCCTTATCTTACCAGAGTTTTTCTCACCTTCACTCTCAAACCTAACGTTCAAAAACTCTGTACCCTCTCTTCATCCATGGCGACCATGCAACTAAAACCTCGACACAACTGTGTCGCTCACCTTACTAAATCACCATTCTGGACCAAGTTTCACAACGCCATTGATTTAATGGTCCAGTCACCTTACCAAACAGCCTTCCTGATAAACCCCACCATATATGCCGAATCCCTTAGCCAATTCTGGACGAACGTCACTCTTGTCTCTGAGGAGAATGACACAGAGTCACTTCATTCGTTCGTCCATAGCCAAAAGGTGGTTATCAATCCAGAGATTCTTCGCCAAACCCTCAACCTGGATGATGCCACTTTCCCAACCAGCTATCCAAAGGGCACCACTGATCTATCCTTTGCCCACCATGGATATGAAGGCAATCTGAGTGCCTCTACCATATTGAAGAAACATTTCCAGGATGCTGAACGGCTTATCTTTCATATGGTAAATGTTTGCCTGGCTCCAAAGACTTTATCATGGGATCAAATGTCCACAAGGTGGCAACAGGTATTGTACTCTATCCTTGAGCAACAACCTTTAAATTTTTCTGAAATATTATTCTCAGAGCTCAAGGATATGGCCCAAAAACAACTTTCTAACCGTTGGATCCTATATCCTCGGTTTATAATGGCCATAATTGAAAACCAGCTTCAAGCTGAGGGACTTGTTGGCCTGGGAGTCCCTGCTATGGCTGTATTGCCTGAAGTATACTCCCGGCATAACTCTGACCAATCACTCAAAATGGCTGCCAAGCTGCGCAAACCCACGCAGCTGGAACCCACAGCCACCACCACAAAATCCAAAGTCCCCACCAAACCAAAAACAAAACGAACCAAAACAGCTATTCAGGAAGATGAGTCACCTGAAGATGCTCCTGTACCACAAAGACAGGATATACTCACTGGTGTTAACCCCCCAGTAGTATCAGAGACTCACCCAGCCACAGCCGCTCAGGATTCCTCTCAAAAGGAACCTGAAGCAACCAATAAAGGAGTACCCACAAATCTGGAATCTTCCTCATTTGAGGAGATTGCCATTGAAACTCACCATTCTCCCCAGGTGCATAATACCCCATCTCCAAATGAAAATGCCCCCCAAAGTCCAACACTTATAATTGCAAATGTGCTGACTCAGCTGCATGCCTCTCCTCCTCCCAGACAACTATCTAAAGGGAAAACCACAGATATTGAGGAAGAGGATCAACATGCTTCTGACAACCCACAGCACAGGGGTTTAAATGTTCAGTCTCCTAGTGTAGATACGGAGACAAGAATATCTGATGAGGCTGCCACCTCTTCTGCATCAGCACATGATCAGACTGAGGCTGGTAACATGGCTAAGACCTCATCAGAGGCAACAGCTGATGAAGGACATCGTCCTGAGGCTGGAAGTCCCCAGTTCCAAGAAAAAGGGGCACATGCTACATCTGGTCTACACCCAGAGCATGTACATCTTGCTACTAGCAAGAGGTCAGGTGATTCAGCATCTGCTGATGATGACCTGGGCTTCTTTTATGATGTTCTAGCCCAGAACACAATTCTTGAGGAAGAAGTCAGTAGACTACAAAGACTACTTGACCAAATCTCTCAAGAAGCAAGTCCATCTGATACCACCATACACCCACAGATGGCACCTTCACCTGAAGGTCTCCTAAACACTCAGCCACTACAAACATTCAATCCACCAGCCTCTACTTCTGGCACTGTTTCTCAGGGACAGAACCCCTCTGAGCAAACAGCTGCTATATTCCAAAAATCTCTACCTCTCATCACCCCAATGATCACCGACATTATGATCAAAACCTTGGATGATAAACTTCCTTCAATCATACAACCACTGGTGGAGGAGATTGTGAGCACAAGGCTTTCTACTACTCAAACCCTTGCAACCAATGCAACCAAAAAGGGGGAGAGTCAGTCAGTGAAAGACAAAGGGAAGCGCATATTGATAGAGAGAGACCAGGAGGAAGAAGAGGTTGTTGAGAAAGAGACTGAGAAGGAGAAAGAGTATGTGAAGGGAGCTGACACTGATCAAGTGAGTGAAAGTCACAAAGACTTTCACATCACATACAAGAAGAGGAAGATGGAAAGAAAAGAAAAAGAACTCCAGCTTGATGAGATGGTCAAAATGGCGGATGCTACACATAGCAAATCTATGGACTCCATTATTGACCAACTATACAGACAAGGGTTTGACACTGCACAGCTTGACTCAGAGATTAGAAGACTTGAAGTTGAAGAAATTAACTCAAGATGGGCAAGCTATGATGTGCTAGAAAGAGAAAGACTGGAGATCATGATCAGATTTATTGCTAAGTATCTTGGAAGATCATTGATAGAGATTAAGTCATGGACCAGGGACAGCATCTTGGCTATAACCACCAAGATCTGTACGTCTGAAGCATATACAAAGGGATTAGTGATTGAAGCTTTAAATGAAGCAGGTGCTGGAAAAAGAAATGAACTAGCAAAATACTCCAAAGCCTCACTCATTACAAGAATGCTAGAACAACCTGCAAAACCCACCACTTCAAAATCACCACTACCACAACCCATTAAACCAACTCCTTTACCCTCAAAACCAACAGCCGATGATGCATCTAAGAAGAAGAAGAGAAGGATGTTGAGGCTAGAAGATGAAGATGAAGAGGATGATGAGGAGGAAGATAGGCTGCCTCTTTCTGCAGTCCTAACTTTACCTAAAGCCAAATCTATGCCCATCACTCCCACCTCACAGATGGAAACTGTGAGAGTAAAGATTGAAGAAGAGCAACTGCAAAGGCTTCATGATGAGGAGATGCTAAAAAGTATAGATAAAACTTATGCTGCCTCCTCATCAATAATAAGTATGAAGAAAGAAGCTCTGAGACTGTACACCCTCGCCAACACATTTCAATATCAGAAAGAAAAGGTGAGGATGTGGCCTGATCCTAGGGTGGCTCACAGAATTGTGAAGAAGGATATTCCTGCACGATACAAGGGCCAGATAAAGAGGATCGTAGATGAAGAGATCACAGTGGTCCTTGTAGTATCACCCTGGGAGATTGTAGAAGACTTCAAGAAAGCTTATGAGACTAAACAGCCTCCCCAAAAGATGTTAGAAAACAGAGTGATCAAGAAGGGGTTAGTCTACAAGAAGCTTGAGAACTTCAAACAGAATGAGCTCAGTCTGTTACTTGAAGGCAATCACCCAGATGAGTTTGCCTACAGACAGATCACAACAGTTGAGCTCAAAAATGGCAAACAGGCCAAATACATCTCAGAGCTGTATGGGCGTGAAGGATTATTCGATGGTGAACCAGAGAATCTTACTATGGAAGAACAAATCATGTTTCTCAGAGCATACACCAGAGAATCCTACAGGCTTATACATGGGAAGTGAGTTTCATGGATGGGGGAACAGCTCAGTGTCCAATTCCCCAATACAGAGCTCCCATCCATACTTTGCCAACCAAATCATCAGAAACTTACTTCCAGGCCGGTGCCTATATGGGTCATCTTCTCAACTGATCAAGTAGGAAAAAGACCATCCATTTTGCCAACAATAAGTGGGACCTCAATAAAGTTAAAGGTTTTGGCTGCATTGGTTCAGGGGGAGTTTGTTGGACCAAAAGAACCAATGAGCCGGATCAGAAAACCTTTAAGTCCCACAGACGTCACAACAACTACTGAAGTCCACATCAGCTGAAGACAACAACTGAAGACAAAGTCTGAAGACACAAGTGCTGAAGACAAAGTCTGAAGACACAAGTGCTGAAGACAAATCTGAAGACACAAGTGCTGAAGACAAAGTCTGAAGACACAAGTGCTGAAGACAAAGTCTGAAGACACAAGTGCTGAAGACAAAGTCTGAAGACACAAGTGCTGAAGACAAAGTCTGAAGATGTTGTCACAACAGCTGAAGAGGACTTCTTCAGTAGTTGTGACGGTTTGCTTTCAGTAGTTTTATATTTTCTATTTTCAGTAGTTTTGTAAAACGACTGAAGAGTTTGTTCTTCAGTCGTTGTAGCATCAGTAGTTTTCTTTTTCAGTTGTTTCATGTTTTATACTTAACACTCTGACATGTTCTCAGTAGTTGTGAACATTTCAGTAGTTTGTTAAGAAGTAGTTATTTTTGTACTAGATCTGCTAGTAATCACCACCCCGTGATTACAGCAGTGATTGCACTCTATATAAGGAGTGCCAACCTTATTGTAACGGTGAATGATTGAGCAATAATATTGAGCATTATTGAAACATTCCAAATCACTGAAAATATTCTCTCGCATTTGTTACAAATAACACTCTCTTGCTATAACTTGACTAATTCATCTCTTCATTCCGCTGCATTACATTCTTATACCTCAAACTTGTGATCGTTGATCCTGTCAAAGCTCCTCCTGTTCAATCCAAAAAGACTAGAGTGGAACAATGAGCTCCCACTTAGTCTGAGGTCTCACCATCCTTTAAAATTAACCTCAATATGGGTATTTAGTCTCCTCGGTCTCAAACCCATGAGCCTGAAACCCAAGTTGTAAACCCTCAGGGTGAGTTTTTACTCAGCTGCGAAAAAGGGACAACCCCACCATAGGCTCAATGCCAATAGACGTTCACCACGGTCCCGAGTCATTTGACTTAACCTCTATATCCTTTACTGATCTATTACTAGGAACTGATAAGGAGATTATGTCTCTTCAGGGCAATGAAGTTGATCCACAACACCCTCTCAAGGATCAACAGAGCCTAGAGAGACCTCTTATCTCTAGCCCCCATCAGTAAGCCTTTACTGAGGTGAGTCCCACTAATGTGGTAGGGACTCATGTAGATTCAGCTGCCACTACTAAAGGAGCCTTAATGGACATTCACGACAGTGGTAACATCACTGAGACTGAATCTACGGCAACCATGCCTATTGATGACTCTAAAAGAGACATCATTGTGCAAGGGAAACCAGGGTGCCAAGAAACCACATCTGGTAGTGAGGATGAACATACTAGGTATGTTACCTCATCTTCTCATGATTCTTCAAAAGAAGATGAGGGGAGACTGCAACTTACTATTCAAGACCTACTTTCTAAAGTCTCAAACCTTGAATCTAAGGTTTGGACTTTAGAGGATAGGTCTGCCACTCAGCAACTTGAGATTGAATATCTCGAGGCCAAACTAGTTGAGAAATAGATTAAGAGGTCTGTTAGGCATGTATCAATTCAGGTCTCATTGACCTCTTCCTCTAGCTCATCAAGCTCTCAAGATGATGCTTCCAAAAAAGGGGAGTGTGTTCAGGGACAATGACAAGAGGAACCACTGAGTCAAGCTCTCACTTCCCTAAGTTCAAGATACCCTATTCAACAAGCTTTAGTTTTTCCTGAGCCTCCTCCAGTTGTAATTCAACTGGACCAAAGGATGCTCCAAGATCTCAACTGGTTCTTCTACAAGATCCTGATGGAATCTTTTATTGAAAAGCCAAGTCCTGACTCGTCTATGATTTACTTTGGAGCTCAAGAGCTTCAGAGGCTGAATGCACCTTCTACTACTGTTGAGGGAGTTGGTCAACGTAAGGTCCAAGTGGAACCTGAAATTAATTTTGAAGTGGAAACAAGGACTGATGGCCCAGCAACTGAGATAGTTGGGACAGAGAGTGCATTCTCACAGACTTCAGAAGTACAAGTCAAAGCCTCGGAAGAACAACTTCAATCTTTCGAAGCTGAGATTCTAGCTGCGAAGGACTATTCTCTTCATCCGATGATCTAGAAGTCACAGATTCAATTCTAGAACTTGCATATGAAGTTAATAGAGAGGATTTTTCTCACTCAACCCCTAGCTCAAACATCATCATTGACTCCAACTCCTATTACCACCACTCAACCTGAACCTTCCATCCAAGAACCCCCAAAGTCTAGCACTTCCGAAGATGTCAAAGGAAAGAGGAAGGTGAATAAGGAAGAGCTTCAGGAGTAAGCAAGGTTAGAGAATGTAAGGATTCCTATAAGTCTGATGCAGCCAAAAACGCCAAAAGTCTCTCTGCAAGCATGCACTAAAGAATAAAGTAGAAATGCTTCGGAAGTTCTACACCATGCACTAGAAATATTCTAAGTGTAAAATCTTCCGAAGCCAAGACAAACATCTTCCGAAGCCAAAAGTGAAGTCTTCCGAAGCTTCAAAGACAAAGTCTTCCGAAGCCAACGAGTGAAGACAGATTTCTTCCGAAGACTTTTAGAGATATGTCTTTATCTGATGTACTTTACCATAAAGCTAGACCACCTTTCTGCTGCAACTCTGAAAACTCACCAACTTACATGAGTTGGTGAAAGATTCATGCTTTTGGTAACTGTACATTGAGGTGTTGAGTCCATGCTTTCTACTTTATGTACTTTTATCCTTTTTGTAATATATTAGGATGTGAGCTATGGCATGTCATAGTCACAAGTCAAAAGGCAGATCTACCTTTTGACTCTACATTTGATTTTGTAGTTGTCTAGTCAATTGTATCCAGCTGGCCTTCAAAGTATGGCCGGCTATAGGATGTAGTATAAAGTATCTCAAGTACTTGTAACTTTCTTATCGATGCTTTGTAACTTGTAATAGAACTTGAGAAGCAATATACAACATTCTTGAAAACCAAACTTATGTTGTTTTGCAATCTTGTTCTGTCTCACTTTTACTTTTGTTCTTAGCATCTTTCATTAATAAGTTAACCAGTTCCCTATTTGATTTGTTAAATATTCTAAGCAACTCTCCTCTTTGTGTTGTTGTGTTGTAAGTGCATATCCTTCACTGGTCCTACATTTGGTATCAGAGCATTTCAGGCTCTTGATATAAGATCTCACCATCTTAAGATCCCTCAGACACACAAAATACTTAACAACTCAAATGGCAGCTATAACCAAAGCTGATAGGAAAACTGGAACTATGACAAAGTCTCAACTGATCACTCCTGAAGACTTTGATACTTGATGTCAAAAAATGGAAGGCTTCATCAAGTCTCAAGACTCCAGGATGTGGGACTCTGTTGTTGAAGGACCTTACATACCAAGCACCACTTCTGCTGCTGGTGGTGCTATGATTCCTAAGGTTGTAGCTGATTACTCTGAAGCAGACAGAAAGAGAATAGAGATTGATCAAAAAGCCATGACAGCCCTTCAAACTGCTCTTCCAAACTCCATCTATAGAGGCTTCAAGAAGTGCAAAACTGCCAAGCAACTATAGGAAGCACTGAAGCTGATGTATGAGGGGCCTACTGAAGCAAAGGAGAAAAAGAAGGATCTCCTAAAGCAGCTGAAAACTTCACCTTCAAGGTAGGTGAAACCATGACTCAACAATACTTCAGGTATGTTGAGATTGTGGATACTCTAATGGATGTTGGAGTAACTCTTGAAAACAGGGACATTGTAAGGAAGCTTATGTCCTCTCTTCCTAGACAATGGACATATTATTGTGTTGTTATAAAGAGGACTGAGAACCTTAAGACTCTTACTCTCATAGAGTTGTATGGCATTCTTAGTGGCTACTAGATGGAGATGAACATGCAAAACTCATCTAGTAACTCCAGTAATCAACTGAGTTCAGCCCTCTATATGGTTGAAAGGGAAAGCATTGAACCATAGCATCATCTTATATGCTTCCCTGACAACTCACAAAAGGGCCCTTTCATCACCTTCCCGGAGACTCCAAGGGAAAGCTACACTCAAGGAAGTCCTTTCCAAGAGACAAGTTTTTCTCATGCCTTTGTCTCTACTGATGAAACTTCAAGAAACTTTCTCTTCACTCATGAAGATTTGGAATGTATCCATCCAGATGATCTAGAGTACATGGAGATAGTCCAGCAGATGGCTCTTCTTACTCATAGAGCCAAGAAGTTCTACAAGAGGACAGGGAGAAAGTTTCCAAGCAATGCAGCCAGTGGAAAGTTTGGCCTGGACAAAAGCAAAGTAAAGTGTTACAACTGTTACCAGATAGGACACTTTGCAATAGAGTGTAAGGCACCAAGGACAAATGGTGTCCAAGCACAAACCATACCAAACTACACTGAGCAAGACCCCCAGAATGAGAAGCCAAAGCAACAAGCTGCAGTTGTTGTTGAAGAAGTAGGCTTTGATTGGAGCTTTCAAGTAGAAGATGCATCTCCGAACCAAGCACTCATGGCAGACCACGATGAAGCCAAGGTATTGGAACATCTTTGTACTCCTAAATGTATTGCTAATGTTAATAGATACAGGTCCTATAATTTAGAAATGAGATCTGACCTTGAGTCCTTAAATATTTTAAAAGTTGATTCTAAAAGAGCTGAAAATGATTATAAACTAAAGATAGAGGACTTAGAAAAAACCATTTCAACTCTTAAACATCAGCATACAAACTACAGGACTCAGATCAAAGATCTCATTACTAAATTAACTGAATGTCAGGCTGAGCTTGTGATCAGCAAAGCCAAGGCAGAAAAATGTGTTCTTGAAGAAGAGACCTTCAAGAACATAATATCCTCATCCTTGCATGAAAAAGTTTGTTATCAAAATAAGCACGGACTAGGATCTTGTGAGATAGCTCCTCCAGACACAATCTTGTCTGTAAGATCTCCTAGGTGTGGAACTTGTGAAAATGAGCTTCCCCTCATAGATCCTATGACCGAAGAGGATGAAGAGGAGATGGTGGAGAATGGCTCTGAGTAGAGAGAAGAAGAGCATTCTAAGAAGGGTCACCATCCCTCTGAGGAGAGCAAAGCTGTTGGGATGACCAAGTCAAGAAGAAAGAAGTTGATCAGGAAGGCCAAAAGAAAGTCCAAAAAGGCTCAAGAGATCAAGGCTACCTTCAATTCTGCACAGAAACAAGTCTTCATCTCTTTAGCATTTGAAGTGGTAAAGACCGAAGACACAAATTTGAACTCCATCATCAAAAGTTCTAGTTCATATCCAAATCATCCCATCATCAAGAAGAAGGCTGATCAGTTGTGCATTGCTGCTGTACAACATGAACCATCCAACTCCAAAGGTAGTTCTAACCCCACCAGAATTGCCACAAGATATGCAAAGATGAAGACGGAGAAGGAAAGTGATCAAGTTCAGCCTTGTTCACAAAAAAGAACTCCTAGAAGGAAGAAAAGGGAGTACCTCTCATCTTGTTAAGGATTGTGTCTAAAATCCAAGGAGTACTCTCCACATGACCAAGAATGAAACTTCTAAGAGTTTGGAGAAGAAGAAGCAAGCTTCGGAAGGAAAATTTGTTTCCTTCGGAAGCTCCAAAATGAAGAAGAAGACAAGTGGAAACTTGCCTTCGGAAGAAAATTTGGTCTTGGAAGAAAGGAATACTTCCGAAGCACTGAAGCCTGCTGTAGTGAAAGCAAGATCTTCCGAAAGGCCAGTCATCAAAACTTCTGAGGTATTGAAGGCCAAGTCTAAGCTTCCAAAGGTAGTATGGAAGTCAAAGAAAGATCAAGTGGCTGAAAGTTCTTCATCAACATCAGCAAATGATCCCTCTAGCATGACTATAGGATCGATTACTATTGCATTGTCTTCAACTTCTTTTGATGAGCCCAAGACCAATAAGGTTAGGGTTTCCAAATGTAACTAATCATCTCTTTTGTGCAGGGACAACTCAAGACAAACAGAAATGTATGGATCATTGATAGTGGATGTTCCAGACACATGACAGGCAATAGGTCACTACTCCAAAAGTTTGAAAGAATTGATGGAGGACCAGTTGCTTTTGGAGGAGATGCAGGAGGTTACATTACTGGAAGGGGCAAGGTCACAAATAGTAAGCTCAGCATTGAGAAGGTAAACTTTGTCAAGGAGCTTGGGTACAATCTTCTGAGTGTATCCTAATTTTGTGATCAGAGTCATAACATGCTCTTTACTGAGCATGAGTGCATTGTTCTCAGGCCCGGGGTGGTCATTCCTCATGAGCACATCTTGCTCAGATCCCCCAGGAAAGTGAACATGTACAAGATGGACTTGCAAGAAACGTCTCCCTCATGAGAAGTTTCATGCTTTCTATCTTAAGCAAATAATGATGAATCTTTCCTCTGGCATAAAAGAATGTGCCTCGTAAACTTTAAAAACATGAATAAATTAATTAAGAATGATCTGGTAACTGGAATACCAAAGAAAGATTTTACAAGTGATGACCACTGTGTTGCATGCCTAAAAGGGAAGGAACACAAGGTATCTCACAAGCCAAAGGAAAGAAACTCCATCATTAATCCCCTACACTTATTACATATGGATCTCTTTGGCCCCACCAGTGTAATGAGTCTAGGAAGGACCTCTTATTGTTTGGTGATCAAAAATGATTTTACAAGATTCACTTGGGTCTTCTTTCTTAGAACTAAGGATAAGACTCCTGAGATTCTGGAGAATTTCATCTTAAAGATTGAGAATCAATGTTATCACAAGGTCAAAACCATAAGATGTGATCAAGGAACTGAATTCAAAAATCAAATCCTTGATACATTTTGTGATGAAAAAGGTATTACAAGACAATATAGTGCTCCCAGAACTCCTCAGCAAACTGGTGTTGCTGAGAGGAGAAACAGGACACTAATTGAAGCTGCAAGAACTATGTTTCTGACTCTAAACTGCCTATCACCTTCTGGCAGAGGCGGTGAACACTGCTTGCTATGTGCAAAACAGAGTTTTAGTGGTTAAGACACATGGTAAGACTCCTTATGAACTTTGGCACAAGAGAAAACCCTTCATTGGTTTTTTCAGGTCATTTGGATGTCCTTGCACCATCTTGAATACCAAGGATAAAATTGCCAAGTTTGCTGAGAAATCAAATGATGGACACTTTATTGGATACTCTTCTCAAGCTAAAGCTTATAGAGTATACAATCTCAGAACTAGAGTAGTTGAGGAGTCAGCCAATGTGACATTAAATGAGCACACTCCCAGTGTGAAAGGTTCTGGTCCTGATTGGCTATTTGATCTTGATTTAGTTACCAACGGTTTTAACAAATCTTGTGAGAATGTTTCAGGATCTATAGATATATTACCAACTGGTGATCTTGACCCAAGATTTGAGCTCAAAAGACCTTCAGGTTACACATCTTCAGCTCAAGTGGTAACTATTCCTGCAAATGAAGCTTCTACCAGCACATCAATGACAAATCCTGCTAATGCTTCTGAGGTGCCTTCAAATTCCAGCTTAGAGGCACAAAACTCAGAAGAAGGAGCTTCAAATGTTGGAGAAAATGGTGGTGGTGAAAGTGATCAAGAATTGCTTGATGCTGATAACCATTGCATTGAAGACAACATCAATGATGTCAGACATTAATTGGATCAAGTCAATCTTGATAAGTGTGATGATGTGGAGGGGGAATCTTCTTTGCCAGATCAAAATTTCCCAAATCTAGATCTGTCTAAGCAACTTGCTGTGATCCCTCAGCTAAGGATCCACAAGTCTCATCCTACTACAAACATCATTGGAAATGTTGATTCAGGGGTAAGAACAAGAGGACAAACCCATGAAGCAAATGTTTGTCTTCACTCTTGTTTCTTGTCCCAGATAGAGCCAAAGAAAATTGATGAGGCTCTAAAGGATGGAAGTTGGGTTGAAGCTATGCAAGAGGAGCTGCTTCAATTCAAAAGGCAAAAGGTTTGGAACCTATGTCCTCTCCCTCAAGGGAAGACTACCATAGGAACCAAATGGGTTTTTAGGAATAAGAAGGATGATAGAGGACTTGTCATCAAAAACAAGGCAAGACTTGTTGTTCAAGGATATACCCAAGAAGAAGGAATTGACTATACAGATGTTTTTGCTCCTGTGGCAAGACTTGAAGCTGTTAGAATATTCCTAGCTTTTGCTGCATCCATGAATTTCAAAGTCTACCAACTTGATGTTAAGTGTGCTTTTCTTTATGGGGTGATTGATGAAGAGGTGTATGTCAAACAACCACCTGTGTTTGCAGATCCTGATCATCTTGATTATGTCTGCAGGCTTGATAAAGCTCTATATGGGCTGCACGAAGCACCAAGAAAGTGGTATGAGACTCTATCTCAGTATCTCTGTCAACATGGATACAAAAGAGGTACTATAGATGGAACTCTCTTCATCAAAGGAGCAGGAAATGACATAATGCTAGTTCAAGTATATGTAGATGACTGTTGATACATATGTACCTAGATGTGGATCTTAATGTAATATGTCTTGAATGTCTTACACTTATGTAATGCTTGGGTTATTAATGAAATGAGAATGTTTGGTTGTGATTTATAATGTTTAATATTTCATTAATGAGTTGATATTGACTTGATTATATAGGTTTGTGATTGTTTGAATTCATACACATAATGTTATATTAATGAATTCATTCAAACTTGGTTAAGTGAAGTTCACATGCGTCCGACCGGACAATGCGCCCCAACAGGTGTCATGCGTCCGAATGGCCATGAGATTGAGTGTCCATGCGCCTAAACAGTCCATACGCCTGAGCAACTTCATGCGAGTGACTCAGTCGCACGACTGAACACTCAGTCGTGCGAATGGATCAACCGCATGGCTCAATCGCACGAATGAACCATGCTAACGGTTCAGTTGCACGAATGAGCAACCCTAACCTATAAATACCACCTAATTCGTGGAAAAACATAACACTTGATATTACTTCGACTCCAGACGTACCCTAGCCGTCCAGAAACCTCCAAGAACCTGTTCCAAGTTCACAGATCGCATTAGATCGATTTTAGATCATTCTTAACGTTTAGATTCAATTGATAATTGATTCGACGTGCGTTCTCACTGATTGGATCGCCAATCAAATAGGATTCCGCACTATTTGAGTTGGTATACACGTTAATAAGTTAGTATTTCGTGCAATAAACGATCCTAACAAGTGGTATCAGAGCATTGGCTCTTGATTACGTGTGATTCAATCGTTTTTGATACAAAAGTTGTGGTTTTTCACTAAAAACACAATCTTTTCATGTCAAACGGTGTCTTGGACGTTCCATGCTCATAAAGTTTTTGTCTTTCTGGCATACGGCGATTAGGGTTGGTGAAAATTCGGGTTTTTACGGCCAAAACACCTTAAACCAAGAAATTTTCGAAATCCTGCAGCTTCAGTCGCACGATTGACTCAATAGCACGACTGGACTCATTCATATTCCCCAGACGTATGATTGGACGCATTCGTACCCTCATTCGTATTACTAAGCAGACAGTTCGCATTATTCAACCGCATCAGTTCATTCGCATGACTGGACCAATCGCATTAGTTCAGCCGTACGATTGAACCATTCGCATTGTTCATTCACACGGGTAGCCCAATCGCACAGCTCCATTCGCACTAGTAAAACAGGTTGTTTAAGAGACTTAAAGTTAATCGAGATGGAGGATCAGTATTCAGCGTTTATAGCCGGGAAGGACTCACGTATTCAGAACTTACTGCTACTGGAGAGTGAAGTGGGGAATCACAATAAACCCCCAAAGCTTATATCATTAGATGAGTTCCCACAATGGAAACAATGTTTTGAGATCTACTTAAATGGAGTAGATCCTAATATGTGGGAAGCTATTGAGACGGGGTACAGTATGCCGGTAGGTGCTGATGGGGTGAAACTTACATTAGGAGGCATGACTGATGCACAGAAAGTCAAATATAATGCTGAAAAGAGAGTGTATGCATTGCTAACTTAGTCTATTCCTAAGGATATTTTCCATCAATTCTCTGAGTATAAGCAAGCCAAGAAGTTATGGGATGAGCTGGAGAAAAGGTATGACAGGAATGCGTCATTGAAGGCTATTAAAGCTAAAGAGTTGAAGAAAGAGTTTGACAACTTCTCATCGATGGGTAATGAGAGTTTAGATGATGTCATTGATAGATTCTACCATTTGATGAGCAAGCTGCACACGCATGGTGTCACAACGACCATGGAAGACAAAGTGTCGAATTTTGCAGACGGATTGCTAGAAATATAGGCTTCTTTTGTTTCAAATCTCAGACAGAATGGAATGCTAGCAAAG
Source organism: Flaveria ramosissima (assembly GCA_025215565.1). Classification (NCBI taxonomy): domain Eukaryota; kingdom Viridiplantae; phylum Streptophyta; class Magnoliopsida; order Asterales; family Asteraceae; genus Flaveria; species Flaveria ramosissima. The sequence continues at coordinate 44,536,698 of CM046037.1, read as the reverse complement.
TTGGACATTAATGATTTCATTCTAAAGCTGCGAGAAGAAGCCCTAAGGATGAAGTATCGAGCTCAAAAGTCTTCGTATACTCAGAATCCAGATCTGTACAATGCTACTCCACAAGTCAAGAAATCTGGAGCACCACTTCAGACGGCCTTTGTCAAGCTCATCTGGTCCTTCACAAGCCTCTACTTCAGGATCAGAAACGTCAGGGTCTTCTAGTACCCAATACATTGGATCTGAAGCAAATGCTACAAGACTTAAGACCGAGAATCTCGGAAACGTGACGGTAGAAGTAGCAAGAGAGCATATGGATCTCTTAGCAGCAGTAGTCCAGTCTTATGATGGACTTGTTGCTGGGAAAATTGGAAACTGCCATCTGGCAGACGAGGACTACGAGCAGGCAGATGAGACAGAGCTGGAGAGGATGGATATAATGTGGGCCTTAGCAAGTGCTGTCCGGAGAGCTAAGAAGTTTGTGAAGAAGACCTGACAAAACTTGGTTGCTACTAAGGACACTACTTTTGGTTTTGATAAGAGCAAGGTGACCTGTTTCAACTGTGGAGAAAAGGGTCACTTCAAACGAGAGTGTGTGAAGCCCAAGAAGACTGGAAATGGGAATCCATTTTCGTCCTTCACTCGTCAAGATAAGCCAGCTAGCAGTCCTACTTCATCAAGCAAGGATCCAAAAGCCTTGACTGCTCATGATGATGAAGGACGGGACTGGAGTTTTCGGTTTGTCTCTCCGGGAGAATCAAATATTGCTAGTATGGAAGACTTAGATGATGATTGCATGAGTGAAGGAGATATTGCAGTAGAGCTAGCGATGTCAAACAATGAAGAGACTGCAACTGAGGTCAACTACAAGCCTGAAGAAGGGACAACTACAACAAAGACAAAATCACCAGAACAAGAAACCTCAGATGCTGTGTTGATGGCTGATTCATCAGAACCTCCTCAGGTAGATACTACTGACCAACTCTTCAAAAATCATGCTTGTTTTGATTGTAATAAATTTAGGGAAAGCATAGATCTGAAATTTGCAAGGTTATTAGATCATAACGATAGCTTAGTAAAGGATTTGCAACTGTGCACTGAGACAAATAGAGTTTTAAAACAAAATGAGCATAGTTACAAAGAAAAGATAGACCTTTTGAATAAACAACTTAGGGAAACAGAAGTAGTAGCTTTTAACCAAGCAAATGACATTAGGTACTATCTTAACTCCCAAGAAGACACTAAGAAACAAAAAGCAGTTTTAGAAGTAGAAGTCAATTCATTAAAGCAAAAACTGCACAGTTGGACAAGTTCATCTCATATTGTCCAACACTTAGTGAGAGAGCGTAACAATGGGGAGGGTTTGGGATATAAAGTGGTTCCACCACCACCTGAGACCTTGATGAACACTAAGAGTAAACCAATAAATAACAATCCAATCAAGGATCATGTGGTGTCTACAACTCTTGTAAGTGATCCAGATTCCTCATGTACTTCAAATGAATCTGGAACAAAACAAAAGGAGGCCACTTCAAAGGCAAAGGGTAAAATGCCTTATGTTAATCAGGAAAAAGAATTTGAAAAGGTTAATATAAAGTCAGGGTCAAACAAAGTCAAATCTGAACATAAAAAGACTGTTAATGTTAACCTATCACGAGTTTCATGTCAAAATCCAGTTAACCAAAATGGAAAATATGTTAAGAATGTTAAAACAATTAAGTTTGTTAAACAAGATAAAACATCAAAAGAAGTAGAGTCAAAGCCCAAACATAATGATGTCACTATCACACACGTCTCCACATAGAGAGTTCAATCATAAAGTCGATAGCAAGTCATGCTACAACTGTGGAGAGTGTGGACACATTGCGTCTTATTGTCCTTACTATCAGACACCTAGGAAGAGAGTTGAACTTTAGGATTCAAAATCTAGGTCTTCTAAGAGGAGCTCATTGACTCCACCTAGAAGAACTAGTGAACCCAAAGTTCAGCCCATTAGCCAGTTGTCTGTTTATCACAAACAGGCCTTACACAAATCTGGCTTATGGAATGAAAAGTCAGCCTCTGTGTCTGATAATGAGGACAAGAAGTCACCTGAGCTACCCTTACCTTCTAAGGGTCAATGGGTTGAATTCATGATGTGTGATGCCTCTGGGAAACCCAAGCCAGTAAAGGCTTGGGTTCCTAACCTAAACTAATGCTTTAAATTGAATGTACGTGGTGTTCGCTACAGTGCTGAAACCAACACGTGGATTGTAGATAGCGGAGCATCCAGGCACATGACAGGAAACAAGGCTGAAGATCATGTATAGGTTGGACTCACTTTAGTATAGTTGTTTACTTTACTTGTAATAGGACTTTTGTTACTTTCCTTTTGTATGTTCTTTGTATTGTGTAGTTTTGGCAGTCCAGCGAACCTGTGAGCGAATGTATACATTCGCTCACAATTTTCTGTTCTAGTTTACCCGGCGAACTTGTGTTCTGCCGGGCGAAACTATAGTTTCGGCATGACAGTTTCGCTGGTAGCGAAACTGTCTGCGAAACTACAACTGCTATATATACTTTTGTCAATTATCATTGTAAGGTAAGCTTGCGAAACCCTAATGGTGGATCATTGTCGCAAGTTACCTATTCTAAGCAGTTTTTACACAAAAATACTATTGTGCTTCATGTTATTGATAGTTATTGTTCATTTTGTTATCAAATATGTGTTAGAATTGTATTCTATCTTCTCAATTGTTATTGTTTAGCATGGATGTTAGATATTGAGCAATTCATCACTTCAATTGCACTGTTTTTCGATCACATGGACCAACAATATGGTATCAGAGCCTTAGTGCTCTTGATTTGTTGAGTTTTTGTGGTTTTTGTTCAATATCTAGTTTCAATCAATTTTCATTGGATTATAAGGTGTTTTTGACATGGAAATTGTTTGAATTATGCTCGCTTTTTATTACGGAAGATTCTACAATCATCAGATCTCAAATTCATTGAGTTTTGGATGATTTCAGATTGATTTTGAGGTGGAAAAGGGTTTTGAGATCGATCAGCGAAATTGGTGTTCTTACAGCGAAACTGTCATCATCTTTCAGCGAAATTATGAGTTATCTTGCATCAGAAGTTGTTTTCTAGAGATTCTGCGAAACTAATCCTTTGAACGAAAGTTCATCAGTGTTTGTGAACAATCAACAAGCAAAATTGCTGGCGAATTTGTTTTTGAACGAAAGCTCAAGCTTGTTTCGTGCGAAGTTAGTAGCGAAACTAAGCCAGTGGTGTCTCTGTTCAAGCGAAAGTGCTGCTGAAATTGCTAGCGAAAGTGTCAGCTTCAGCGAAATTGTCAGCGAAAGTAATTCTTCAGCGAAATTGTCATCCAAGTCATCTTTTTTTGCGAATTTGTCAGCGAAATTATAAACCTTTCTGCCGAAACTCTAATGTCGAAATTAACTACTCTCACACTTGCTGATCTTGAAAGTGTTGCTCCTAATAGACCTCCAAGACTCATTAATGGAGATAATTTTGAAGATTGGAAGAGATGTCTCAAAGCTTTCTTCTTCTACACTGATCATAATCAATGGGAATCGATTAATTCTGGTCCTCACATACCAACGGTTACTGTTGGTGATGTTGTTTCTCAGAACAAGGACCCATCTTCCTATACTGAAAGAGATCTGAAATAGATTGATCGTGATCAAAAGGCTTTTGGTGCTTTAACTCTCTGTTTAGCTCCAGACATCTACAACCGTTTTGAGAGTCTGACAGATCTTACAAACCGTTTCTTAACCGTCTCAAGCACTTTAAAGAAATATGATGAAAGGCTCTCCAACAGTGAACAAGTTAATAGGCTTCTCGATTCTCTTCCACCACAGTGGAGTCTTCAAGTGAGAATGCTTAAACAAGAAAGAGGTTTTACAGATTACAAGCTGATGGATATCATTAACAAGTTGAAATATTTTGAGTTGGATATGAAAAGAAGGGAATTTAACCAGACTATGATGCCCACATCTGGTTTTTCTCAAAATGCTGCTATGTTGTCATCCGCTGCAAACTCTCACATACAAAATCCAATTCAAGGAGGGAGCAATACAAGTAATTTCCTGAGTGGGAATAGTCATGTTGGAAGAGATTTGGGAATTTCTAAGGTCAATGCTGAAACTTCAATTCCATCAGAAACAATGGCTCTTTTTGGAATGTTTGTTCAGAGCAATGAAGCTCTTGTTGCTGGAGAACTAAAAGGTAAAGGAATGACTATGGAGGACATGTATCAGGTTGATCCTGATGATCTTTAAGAAACTGATATTCAATGGCAAATGGCGATGTTAACTCTAAGAGCTCGGAGATTTATGGAAAGAACAGGACGAAAGAACTTTGGTGGTCAATCATCTACTTCAAAACTGGGATTTGATAAGTCAAAACTGAGGTGCTTTAATTGTAAACAATTGGGACGTTTTAAACGTGAATGTCCATTACCAATTGTCACAGATCCTAGTAACGCTGGAGTACCAAGATTGACAGCTGAGAAAGAAAAGGAAGAAGTGAATCTAAAAAAGGAGTCGGCTTTGATTTCGAACTTTGACTGGAGTGCAGAGGTGGAAGAAACAAGAACTGAGATCAATCACGCGTTAGTTGCTGAGTTTGTGGAAAGTAATGAAGAGGTAGATGGTGAAGATGGATTTGTGCTGTTCAAGGAATTGAAAAGAGAAAACGAGTCTTTAGTAAATGGGAAAGAAGAAAAGGCAGATGGAAATGGGAAAGATGAAATTGCAGGCTTAAGTGTGAAAAGAGATTCAAGAGATGAGATAGAAAAGGAGAAGGATGATGTTGCTGCTACTGTTGAGGAAAAGAAATCAAGTACTCCAGTATGCATGTGTGACAAAGCTTTAGCTGCTGAAAGGATGGTAATGGGACTTCCATATGAGGTAATACAGGATATGTGCTCACCTGCTTGTAAAATTAGGTTATTTAGGATTTATAAGGCTAACCGTTTGTTAATTGATAATGAAAAGGATTTAAAGCGAATTAATGATGAACTTAAAATGAATGAATCAAAATATTTTGTGAAATTAAATGAGGCTTTAAAAGAAAATGATCATTTAAAAAGAATCGTTTTGGAAAGAAATGTTGAGATTAATACATTGACTGAAAGGGTTGCTCTTGCTGAATTTAAAGCAAGCAAACTTCAGTTAAAGTTAGATAAATGGACTATTTCTGGAATGAAACATGATGATCTTTGTAAATCTCAACGGGGAGCAAGAATTAAAACTGGTTTGGGTTATGAAAATGTACAGGTTTATCCTCCACCTAGTACATACTGTTATTCTCCTATGCCTGTTCCTCATCCTTCTAATGATTTAATCAAAACAGATACTGATAGTATGTCTGCAGGTTAAGTGGGGAATAACTCTAAGTACATTCGTGAAGACTACGACTATGGACCAACTAGTGGGCTTGGATGCACTAGTTCTAGTACACCTGAAAATCAGCAGTCTGTTTTAGATCATAAGTCTAGTTTAAATTCTATTTTTGTTTCTAGTTCTAATGTAACAGACTTGAATGTCTCATGTTCTCATGATAATTTTATTCCACCTTGTAATTCAGATCATGGTAGTGATGATTTTTGTTCTCATAATGAATGTAATGCATCTGATCTTTCTCCAAAAACAACTGAGCAATTTAAAACTAATTGTTTCGAAAAGTTCTTTTCTCAACCTATTCCATCTTTCACACCATTAAATATGACGTAATCTGAGAAATGTATTTCTTCTTCATCTGACACCAGTACCAGTGGTACAAGTTTTACTGATATGTCAGATGAATCTTGTTCTAATTTTGTAAAGAAAAATTCTTGTTCAAATAAACATCAAACTCATGAGTTGTATGAGACATTCAGTGATGTTGATTCTAGTTTGTCTGAATGTGATGAGGAGATTATTATTGATTCTATTTTTACCTCATCACATCATAGACCTAGATTCAAACCTCATTGTTTCAGGTGTGGTCAAGAGGATCATCTTGTCAAAAATTGTCCTTTGATTCAAGGATCCTCTAATAGGAACTGTTTTGGAAATAAATTGACAAAATTGGTTAATAATTTCTTCTGTAAAAAATCTGCTTCTTTAAAAAGCAAAGTTGTTCAATCTAGGGTTCCTATTACTCCTGGCTAATTGATTTGTTAATTCTTTTCAGGAGTCCTCGTCAAAGATCGTAAACAGTTTATGGCATGTTGATAGTGGGTGTTCCAAACATATGACGGGATTAAAGGACTTGTTGACCAACTATCGGATTATAGATGGTGGATATGTAGCTTTTCCTGGTAATAAAAAGGGTGGAAAAATGATTGGACAAGGAGAAGTTACCAATGGTTCTCTCACTTTGGAAAAAGTCAACTATGTTCCCGAATTGGCTTTTAATCTTCTGAGTGTTTCTTAAATCTGCGATAAAGACATTCTTGTTCTATTTAAATCTGATGAATGTCTATTTTTAAAATCAGAGATTGTCATTCCAGATGATTTGATTCTCATGCGTGCTCCAAGGAAGCATGGTACGTATCTTCTCGATATGAGTTCAAGCGAATCAAAGGCTACTGCAACTTGTCTTCTTTCAAAAGCATCAACCTCTGAGTCTCTCTTATGGCATCGTCGTTTAGGCCATGTTAATTTTAAGATAATTAATAAATTAGTAAAGAACAATCTTGTTAGAGGACTTCCTTTAAAAGATTTTTCTGTTAATGAAAAATGCATGGCATGTGCCAAAGGGAAACAGCATAAGAAACCTCATAAGCCCAAACTTCTAAATAGCATATCTTGTCCTCTTGAGTTGTTACATACTGATTTATTTGGGCCAATTAGTGTTAAATCAATTGCTAAAAAATCTTTATGTCTTGTTGTTACAGATGATTTCTCAAGATATTCATGCGTAAGGTTTCTTGCACACAAAGGCGAGGTTGCAGAGGAATTGCAGAGATTAATTCTTTCTATCGAATCAATCAGTAAGAGAAAAGTTATGGGACTAAGAAGTGACAACGACACTGAATTCAAAAATCAGATTCTCGATTCATTTTGTGCTCAAAAAGGGATTGTGAGACAATTTTATGCTGCAAGAACACCCCAGCAGAATGGTATTGCCGAACGAAAGAATCGCACTCTCGTGGAAGCTGCTCGTACAATGCTGATAGAATCTTCATTACCCGTTATTTTCTGGGCTGAAGCTGTAAATTGTGCTTCGTATGTTCTAAACCGGGTGTTAATTATGAAAGATAAAGTGAAGACTCCTTATGAACTTTTTCATAAGAGAAAGCCTCTAATTGATTTCTTTTGACCATTTGGTTGTTCTTGCACTCTTTTGAATACTCAATATCAAAAGACAAAGTTTGGTGTTGTTTATGATGAGTGTTACTTTGTTGGTTATTCTTCTTCACAAAAGGCATACCGGGTTTATAACAAAAGAACACGTATTGTTCAAGAGTCGTTTTATGTTGACTGGCAGGAATCCAATCCTTCTGAAGTTAAATCTGAACCAGCATGGTTCTTTGACTCCGATACTGTGTTCAATTCGTTCAATCTGCCAGTTTTCGATGATGATACATCCATTCCAAATACTCAACAAATATTATTTCATCATCTCCATCGTCTGTTCCATCCACCACCTTAGTAAATGATGCTGTTTCAACTGATGTTAGTTCTTCGTCTCCAATGACTGATCCGGCACCATCATCTGATTCTTTACCTCCTACATCTTCTCCTTTACCTGATCCAACACCTATCATCGATTCACCTTCATCTAATCTTTCACCAGCTATGGACGATACTTCTTCAACCATCTTTCCTTCTTCAAGTGATTACAAAACTTTGAAAGATCATCCACTTGACAACGTGATTGGATCTGTCTCTGATGGTGTTCGCACGCGAAGTCAATCTGGTCTAATTAATGTTTGTCTTTTCTCATGCTTCATCTCTCAAATTGTCCCGAAGAACGTTCATGCTGCTCTACAGGATCCTTGTTGGGTAGAGTCTATGCAATTGGAACTTCAACAGTTCAGAAAGCTTAAGGTTTGGACCTTAGTTGATTTACCTCCTAACAAATATCCAATCGGTACAAAATGGGTGTTTAAGAACAAACCAGATGATCGAGGAGTAGTGGTGCGTAAGAAATCTAGACTCGTTGTGCAAGGCTTTGCTCTAGAAGAAGGGATTGATTATACAGAAGTCTTTGCTCCAGTTGCTCGTCTTGAAGCAATCAGAATATTTCTCGCTCATGCTGCTCATAAACAATTTAAAGTATATCAGATGGATGTGAAGTGTGCTTTTCTCTACGGAGACATTGATGAGGAGATATATGTGTGTCAACCACCAGGTTTTGACGATCCTGAGTTTCCTGATAAAGTGTTTAAGCTTGACAAATCTTTATATGGTCTTCATCAAGCACCCAGAATCTGGTATGAGACCCTTACACAATATCTTCTCAGCAATGGTTTCTCTTGTGGTACCATCGATATGACTTTATTCAAAAGAGAAGTGAATGGTGAAATGATATTTGTCCAAGTTTACGTTGATGATATTATTTTTGGATTACAAATTCTCAATTGTGTAGAGAGTTTGAAGAAGTTATGATCCAAAGGTTTGAAATGAGTATGATGGGTGAAATGTGTTTCTTTCTTGGATTACAAGTTGAACAACAGAAAGAAGGAATTCTTATTCATCAGGAGAAGTATATTAAATATATTTTGATGAAATTTAAGATGGATGATGCTTCTACAGAAATGACTACCATTACTGCTCAGACTTGTCTTACTCCAGATGAAAATGGAAAACCAGTTGATCCTCATATTTTTCGATCTATGATTGGTTCTCTCATGTATCTTACTGCAAGTCGTCCTGATATCACTTTTGCTGTTGGTTACTGTGCTAGATATCAGTCGGCTCCAAAGGAATCTCATGAGAAAGCTGTCAAAAGAATATTTCGTTATCTCAAAGGATCATCTCGTTTAGGATTGTGGTATCCATATGGAGGGAATTTTGATTACATGCTTACTCTGATAGTGATTCCAATGGTTGCAGGTTAAACAGAAAATCTGTGTCGGGAGGTTGTCAATATTTGGGGAATTGTTTGGTATCTTGGCAGAGCAAGAAACAAACTACTGTTTCTCTTTCTACAGGGGAAGCTGAATATATTGCTGCCTCAAGCTGTTGTTCTCAAGTTCTCTGGATTCAACACCAAATGATTGATTATGGAATTAATTTTCTCCATACACCTTTATTTTGTGATAATGAAGCAGCCATTGGAATTGCTAAAAATCCTATTCATCATTCCCGAACCAAGCATATCGAGACACGAATTCATGTGATTCGTGATGCTCAAGAAAAGGGTTTCATTGATATTATACCCATCGAAACGAAAAATCAAAAAGCTGATCTTTTCACAAAAACTTTTGATAAACCTCGTTTTTGTGAATTGATTTCTATGCTCGGGTTAATATCTTTTTAAATTTTCATTTTCTATTTCTTTTATTATTGATAATAAAAGTGATTTCTTGAAATTATTTATTATTTGAAAATAAAAATTTGGGGGAGTAATTTCATATTCTGAGATCGGAATTTAAAATGATGAGAAATGATTGTATATTCTCTAAGTATATTTTTATACATGACTGGTGCTTTAATGAGAAATGATAGTAACTGTTACTGGATTCTGTTTCACATAAATTTTTAAGGAAAACTGATCAGATTCTTTAATGATATGCTTGATAGACTCAGCCTGACGAATAAAGTAGACAGCAGCTCTATGATTAAATTAAACATCATGCTTAAGAATGTCTGGATTTACTCAATTGTTTTGGCTTGCACAAAAACTGAGTCCTGACAAAAATTGGATTGAGAATGAATCTTTCGTCCATTTTGCTTTCATATGTCATCTCCCTGAACCATAGCTGGTATATTCTTGTGTTGAGGTATCGTGTGTCTGTGCTAATCTCCTCTGCTGTACGGAAGTACTGACCTGGAGTGATGATCTCCTCTGCTGTACGATAGTACTGACCTGGAGCTCTCATCAGCACATGTTTAAATGGTTATCTCCTCTGTTATACGTGAGTATAGATCTGGAGCTCTCACCATTTTGATATAATTATGTCAAATCATCTTATCGATGAGTTCCTTTCAGAATGAAATATTCTGTTTATAATCTTTTGCACACTAATGCACAAGCCTTGTTATCTGGAGATTGATTCAAAATTCAAGAAATCCTGAGGTTGGGTGAGGGTTTTTACCAAATGATTGTGGGGTCCTAACATTCTAAAGCATCTAATTGAACCTTAAACAAATCATAAGCTGTTTGTTGAAAAAGATAAGGCATGAGTTAAAGTGGACAATTATATCAGCAATCATTATTGATTTGTTCTAATTTCAGTTGTTTCTGTGCAGATTGTGATCAGATCCTGTATTCAGTATGATCTCATTGTTGGTCGATGATTTTTGATCATCTTTATGTTCATAAATATCTAGAGAATGTGATCTCTGATTAATTTAGATCTCATTATGTGATGGGCTTCATGATAAAAAAAATAAAATAAATAAAATATAATAATAAAAAATAATAATAATAAAAAAAAAGGGGTTGGTGCCAAAACTATACTTTCGCTAATTGTTTCGCAAAGCGAAACTGCAATTTCGCTAGGGCTGGTTATCTCTTAGCGAAATTACAGTTTCCCTGGGCGAAACTGTAAATTCGCATTGCGAATTTATAGTTTCGCTAGCTGCGAAACTATTTGCTATTTAAGTCGTTTGTGCGAAATTTTTCTCATAATTTCGCAAAAACGATCTGTGTAGGTCTTAGGGTTTATCCGTGACTTTTTTTGGCGATTTTGCATTTTAGTTGTGTTTTGGACTGATTAATAGTGTCATTTGCTTCGCATGTGAGTTTCGAACCTTGTAACATCATTTAATCTGGTTAAAATCATCTCCATTTAAGTGATTTGGATTTTGACTCTTCGGTTGGTTCGCTGTTCATCCAGCGAAATTACAGCTTCTTCTGCGAAACTGAACGAAAGTTCTCATCTGTTCAGCGAAACTGTAAAGTTATGCTGTCCGGGCGAACATAACAGTTTCGCCAAATTATCTTTAGTTTCGCAGAATCTGGTCTTAAACTTGCACAGTTTCGCTTGGTCTTGTTTTCTTGTGAACAGCGAAACTATATTTTAACAGCGAAACTAATTTTTTACTGTGAAACTATGTTTGTGCTTGAAGAAATTAATAGCGAATCTTCTTTAATCTATCCTCACCTTGTCGAAATTGTCTTTTGTTCAGCGAAAATAACTTGTTTTAATGAGCGAAACTATTGTTTTGCTTGTCGAAACTGTTATTTTTTCTTTGTCGAAACTGTTTTTGCTCAGCGAAACTATCATGTCTTAATGAACGAAACTATTGTTTTATTGTTTTAGTATTATTTTCTTGTTTTTCATAATTTCTCATTCAAATTTACTTGTTTTCTTCATCAGGTTATCATGGCTAATCTCAAATTTGATGAGCGGAATAACATCACAGCCATTTTAGATGATACTCACCCTAAGGCAGCTGGATTTCGAGATTGTATCAGATGGCTTCAAAGATCACCTATAGCCTATGCCATATCTCATTCGCCTACTATTTATGATCTTCATATTAGAGATTTTTGGCGATCTGCAGAGTATGATACTAGAGGAGATGTACAGCAGATCACTGCCAAAGTTATTGATCATGAAGTGACGATCACTGCTGATAATGTTTCGAGGATTCTTAGACTTGAAGATGATTCTGGATATGAAGTAGCTATGACAGAGTCTGAGGTGTTTCAAGCTTTTAGAAGTATGGGGTATGAGGGACCAGCCTTTGGTTCAAGGAAAGAGATCAAGAAGTCATTCTTATCTAAAGAATGGAGATACATCGCTCATGTTTTTATTATGTGTCTAGATCACCGTAAAGGTGGATCCGATGGACTTAATCTTGATTGGGCTAAGGCTATGGTGCTGTGTTGTAAAGGGGAGAAGGCCAATATAGCTAGATTGATTTTTGCATGTATGGCAGAGAATGTGATGGCTGTAAAGAAAGATAAATGGCTGTTGTACCCTCGTTTTCTTCAGATGATTTTTGATGATCTTATACCTGATGTTCCAAAACATGGAGAGATCAAGAGGCTGGTACAGATGAATCCCGTATTTTTGCTGATTGTTGTGCCATTCGCCACGACTTTAGTAGTAAAATCACCTATCTTTGGGAAAATATGTATCCTCCAGAACGCTGGAATTATATTAGACGGGTGGATGAGTCTGAGAATAAAAGAGCTGAAGAAACAAGAGTACAGCAAGCTGATGCTACAAAGAAAAGGAAGAGATATGCCAAAGAAAAGGATTATGATTTTGGAGAGGATATTGATGCACAAGCTGAGGAGATCAGGGTTGAGAAAGAAAGGAGGTCTAAGAAGAAAACTGATTTTGCTGAGCCTGAGCGGCGAACCAAACATAGACATGAGAGATTTACAGCTAGAAGAGAGGCTAGTGAAAATCTTGATGGGGATGTGATACGCAATCTGAATACTTCGTTGGCTAATGAACTGAGTATGATTAAGACTAAACTTACAAATCAAGAAATCAGAGAAAGACAGAAAGATGAGGTGATTGAAGAAATGCAGAGAATGTTAGTTGATCAAAACAAACTGGTTAAGAAGTTGTTTGAGGAGATTACACAACTGAAAGCTGCAGCCGGCCTACCTAGTCAACTGACTCAATCTGAGTTAGATGATTTGACTGATACATCAAAGTACTCATTTCTGAATGTGGGTACTTCATCTAAGGTAGGAGAGGGTACTTCTGGAGCAGCTACCACTGAAGGAGTATCTGATAAAGGCAAAGGGTTGGTTAATGAAGAGGAGGAAGATGAACAACTTATAGACTATGATTCAGAACCGGAGTTTTATGAAGTTGATGAGCGACCATTGATTTATGTTGCTAAGAAGGGAGAAGATGATGCAGATGTTTTTGAAATGGATAAAAATGATTGGTTGGTGAAAGAGAAGGAGGTGGAGGAAATCACTCCTTTGTTTCAAAATTTGGAAGGATTAAGCAGGAAGGAAGCCGATAAGAAAATCATAAGCTGGTGTTACAATCCCAGTTTAAAGATGTTCATGATCAAGAGACGGGGAGGAAATATCAGTTATATGCTTAAGAGGAAGGCTTTTAAGACCTTGCCTAAATGGGATTTGAGACGTTTAGCAACTCTACCTTTGATCAATGCTCACTTAAGTGAAAGAGCATCATTTCTTGAGAAGGAGATAAAAAATGGACTTAATGATAATTTTGAGTCTTTTGGATATATGAAAGCTGAAAGAAAGAGATCAAAGAAGGATAAAGATTGGGAGACAGGAAAAGGAAGGATTGTACTAAGAGTTAAACCGCCAAAGACTGTAAATCGGGTAAGATTGGCTGATCCTCTTCCCCAACAACTACAGGACTTTGAGAAGTGGTTTTATGACAACAATACTGGAGAGGCTATGATTAGAGCTAAACATGGAAAAGAGTTCAGAGTGTTTGATCCGATGGAGTTGTTTAGTTTTTGTGATGAAGACCTTTTGGTACTATGTGAAAATAACATTAAAGCTGGGGTTGGAGAGGAAACTAGAAAAGAAGCTAGTTTGTTCATGAATGTTGCAAACAAGATAAGGGGAGTAAGGTCGGAGGTCAAGAAGCTAGCTGAAAGGGTGAGAGCTCAGGATGAGTTTGATATGGATGTTCAAGATTTGACAAGGCAGTTTGCAAAGGCTAGTGGTCATTCTGAAGAAACTAGTGATGCAGGAAAGAACCTTTGAGGATCATTGGCTGAAGCTTCTTAGGATGTTGCTGTAGGAGGTGATGAAGACAGATCAACGACAGCAGAGGAAACTGGAGCTGACAAGTCAAATCAAGAAGAGTGAAGATAGTGAGATCCAACCTAGGGGGAGTATAGAAGATCATGTATAGGTTGGACTCACTTTAGTATAGTTGTTTACTTTACTTGTAATAGGACTTTTGTTAGTTTCCTTTTGTATGTTCTTTGTATTGTGTAGTTTTGGCAGTCCAGGGAAATTGTGAGCGAATCTATACATTCGCTCACAGTTTGCTGTTCTAGTTTACCCGGCGAACTTGTGTTCTGCCGGGCGAAACTATAGTTTCGGCATGACAGTTTCGCTGGTAGCGAAACTGTCATGCCGAAACTACAACTGCTATATATACTTTTGTCAATTCTCATTGTAAGGTAAGCTTGCAAAACCCTAATAGTGGATCATTGTTGCAAGTTACCTATTCTAAGCAGTTTTTAGACAGAAATACTATTGTGCTTCATGTTATTGATTGTTATTGTTCATTTTGTTATCAAATATGTGTTAGAATTGTATTCTATCTTCTCAATTGTTATTTTTTAGCATGGATGTTAGATATTGAGCAATTCATCACTTCAATTGCACTGTTTTTCGATCACATGGACCAACAAAGGCACTCTTATCAAACGTCAAACAAATAAAAGGAGGGCATGTTTCTTTTGCTAGTAACAAAGGAGGTTATATCACAGCTCAAGGGGAAGTTGGAAATCAGAAAGTTAAGTTTGATAAAGTGAACTACGTTCAACAACTTCAAAACAACTTACTTTCTGTTTCCCAAATATGTGACAAAGGATTTAAGGTTATATTTGACAACAATAAGTGTTAAGTCCTGAAGAAGGACTATGTGATTCCGGAGGACCAAGTTTTGATGACAGCTTCAAGATATAAAGATCTTTATGTTTTGGATCTCTCAACGGCTTCTACAACGGATCATGAAGTTCAGTGCTTCTTATCAAAGGCTACTGAGAAGGACTCCATTTCCTGGCATAGGAGAATGGGACACATAAATCAACGGAAGATGAATCACTTGATCCAGAATGATCTAGTGAGAGGAGTTAACATCAAAAAATTCCAACTTCTGGATTTCTGTGTAGCATGCAAGAAAGGCAAACAGACGAAGAAGTCTCATAAGGAAAAAAAAGTTCATTCTATCGAGCTTCCTCTTGAACTTCTTCACATGGATCTGTTTGGTCCAGTCAGTGCAAAAAGCATTGCAGGTGACTTGTACTACTGTATGGTTACTGATGACTACTCGATATTCTCTTGGGTAATGTTTCTGAAGTCTAAATCAAAAACATTTGAGTCTTTTAAGGAATTAGTAACTACACTTGAATCTCTCTACAAGCTGAAGGTAAGACAGGTACGCTCAGACAACGGGACCGAGTTCAAGAATCAGTGGATGGAGGCTTACTGCAAGGAAAAGGGAATTGTATACCAGTTCACTTCTGCCTACACGCCTCAGATGAATGGCGTTGCTGAGAGAAAGAATCGCAGTTTGATAGAGACAGCACGGACAATGCTAGCAGACTTGAAACTGCCTATCCATTTTTGGAATGAGGCAGTAGCAAATGCATGTTACACATTAAATCGAGTGTTGGTAGTCAAACGACATGGCAAGACATGTTACGAGTTACTACAACGACGTAAACCTAATCTAGAGTATTTCGAACCATTTGGCGCACCGTGCACTCTGCTGAAGAAGACTCAAGAAGGAAAATTCAGCGAGAAGGCTGATGAAGGTATCTTCCTAGGATAAAACATACCGAACAAGAGAGTTTACAACAACTCAATGGGTTTAGTAGAAGTGTGGTGTAATGTGGATGTTCAGAGATACACCACACCACCTACTGGAAAAGGACCCGCTTACTTTTTCAACTATGATGGATTCTTCAAGTCCTTCAACATACCTATCTCCACTTCTGACGAAGAGTTAGCTACAAGGATGATGTATGATATCTTGAACTTACCGTCATTAGATTCAACATCATCGGGTTCACAAGGTGACTCATCTCACCACTCAGGGGGAGCACTCGAAGCAAGTGACTCCTCCTCAGAAGATGAAGCTGAAGAAAACGATCAGAACAATCAGGAGGGACAGGTTCCAATTCCTGCAAGTCCACAAGCATCTAACAGTGATGCCTCTTTGACTTCGGAACCTCAAATTCCTACTACCTCAGATGCAGAACCAGATGTTCATAATCTTGATTCTGAGGTAGATGTTCCCACCACTCCAGGATCACGTCTAAATGTTTATCATCCCCTAGACAATGTAATTGGGGATGTAAGATCAGGAGTGCAGACCAGAAATCAGCTGTACTCAGCTGATTATGCCTCGGTAATGGAAAAAGGATACATTCACGATGGTGCTTATCGTTGTTTTGTCTCGCAGGTTGAGCCAAAATACGTTAGTGAAGCACTGAATGATGAGGCATGGGTGAGTGCCATGCAAGAAGAACTTCTTTAGTTCAAGAAGTTAGGTGTATGGACTCTGGTAGATAGACCTAAAGGTGCTAAGGTCATTGGCACTAAATGGGTCTTGAAATGCAAGAAGGATGACCAAGGCGTCATTATCAGGAACAAGGCTCGACTTGTAGTTCAGGGATTTCGACAAGTCGAGGGCATTGATTACAATGAAGTGTTTGCACCCATGGCAAGGATGGAAGCCATCACATTTTCCTTGGCTATGCATCGTATATGAAGATTAAAGTTTATCAATTTGATGTGAAAAGTGCATTCCTTCAAGGTGAAATCCGAGAGACAGTGTATGTCAGTCAACCCGAGGGATTTGAAGATCCATATCATCGGGACAGAGTTTACAAACTGGACAAGGCTTTATACGGGCTTCATCAAGCTCCAAGGGCCTGGTATGAGAAACTCTCAACTCACCTTGTGATACATCGATTTCGCAGAGGTGTTATTGATTGCACACTGTTTATCAAAGAGAAAGATGGTGATTTGCTGCTGGTTCAAATCTCTGTTGATGATATCATCTTCGGATCAATGAATGAAGAATTATGTAAAGAGTTTGAAGTAGTAATGAAGGCTGAATTTGAGATGAGTGCCATGGGAGAGATGAAATTTTTTCTCGGGTTACAGGTGGATCAGACACCCAAAGGAATTTTCCTACATCAGACCAAGTATGTAGGAGACATTCTCAGTCGGTTTGACATGGAGAATGCTTCTGCAGCTGGGACTCCACTTGCTACAAACCATGATATAGCACCCGATGAAAATGGAGATCTGGTCGATGCAACCATGTACCGAGGAATGATTGGATCTCTCATGTACCTCACTGTCTCAAGACCTGACATCATGTATGCTACATGTCTATATTCTAGATATCAAGCTAAGCCAGAGGTTAACCATCTGATTGGGGTCAAAAGGATATTTCGGTATTTGAAGGGTACCCCAACACTTGGGTTGTGGTATCCTCATGATGATGATTTTGAGCTCACGGCGTATAGTGACTCGGATTACGGTGGCTGCAAGATGAATTACAAGTCTACATCAGCAGGGTGTCAATTCTTTGGGAGGAGATTAGTGATATGGCAGTGTTAGAAGCAGACCTCGGTTGCATTGTCAACCTTGTGAAGCCGAATACGTTGCTGCTGCAAGCTGCTGTTCACAAATCATTTGGATTCAACAGCAAATGCGGGACTACTGTTTAAATTTTTCTTCTACTCCTATTTTTGTTGATAACTCTGCTGCAATTGCAGTAACTAAAAATCCAGTACAACATCCTAAGACCAAACACATCGGCATAAAATATCATTTTATACATGACTGTTTTGAAGAGAATTTAATCGATGTGGTAAAAATAAATACTGATTTTCAACGCGCTGACCTCTATACAAAGGCGTTTGACAAACCACGTTTTCTATATCTGTTAGAGGTCAACGGCGTTAAAAAGAAAAGTGATGTCATTCCAGATGATGACCATGTGTAGTCCGATGCACTTAGTCTAATTTTTTACGTTTTCTTTTTATTTCCTTTATTTATTCTATTTTTTGTTTAAATTAAATATATGTTATTTAGCTGTCTATTAAAATCCTAAAAAAACGTAAATCGGTTACGGTTTTAGAATTTTAGTGGGAGAATAGGTCATCTAGTAACATTAAAAAAAACAAGGGAGAAGGAGAGGCTAGCAGATAGAAAGTAGATCGTATCTGTGATACCGATTCAAATACTTTGGAAAATGATAGTACACAGGAACAAATCAAGTGGGACTTTAAAAGTTTAAATTAGACAAGATGCAAAATTCTCAGTATAAGTCTGTGTAGTCTGAGCAATATAAAAGGAAAAATGATAGAAAAACTGGTAACTACTAAGGTAACACAACGAAAGTAGACCTAGAGGTTGCTAGACCGCAGATGATATGTCGGTAGATTCAAAACAATAGATGATTACACCTGAGCGGTGATCTCAAGATCAAACTAAGTTGTTCAACTGACTGTGGGCTCCCATCTTATCACTGGTTAACACAATCAAAAATATTCCAATAAGGGGTGACGAGCAAATAAACGCCACAAATGTGAGCAGATGACCATAAATAGAGCAAAGCACGAAAAAAAATGAAAAGCAAATGCTATCAAGCTAATAACTTATGTTGTTGGTGCGTTATGTGCAATAGAAAAATAAAGATGCTCTAACAAGAAGATAGGTTGTGTGCCTCTCTGCTGTGCGATGGCACTGACCTGAGGATAAGCATAACCTAGATTTTCTAGAATTCATTGTTGTTTGCCGCCTCTTTGCTGTGCGATGGCTTTGACCTGAGGATTGGCTTCTCTTTGAAAGCTCTAAGAATAGTCTCTTCTTGTCAAAATACCCGTAGACCGCTCAAAAGCTCCTGAGGAATGTTGATTACCACATAAGCGTGGGATCCACAAATGTTGGTTGAAATAATTAAACCTTAAACTATCACCAATCTGTGTCAAAAGTCTGTGTATGGATTTAAGAGGACAAATATACTGACAATAATAGTGGCTACAATTCTTGAAAGTCCAAATCAATGTGGGAATCTAATAGTACCAGTATGATTTCCTAAATTTGCTAACGACTCTGGATGAACACCAAGAAGTGAGCATCAAAAAGTTTTTGATAACAGGTCCCAAATGATTTGACTTGCCTATATGATTCCAAATTGAATCGGTCCAGTTATGGTCAAACTAAATTGAAGCTGCCTATTCCGGAACCGAATCCAGTAGATTTATATCTTAGGATTTACACCTCACAAAAAGTCAAAACAAGTTTATTTTTGTACTTCAGTTTAAGATTTTTTTATTTATTTAGTCAAATCAGTTTGTTTGATATCGGACTACATCCTGGAATTCAGTAAGGGAGTAAATCACCTAAAAGGGTCATGTCTGAGGTGACCACATGCGTTTTTAGCAGGTAAATAGGTCACGTCTGAGGTGACAAAGTGTGTAAAAGGATCATGTCTAAGGTGATCAACAGTTTTTCAAGTTAAAATGATCATGTGTGAGATGATCAAATGCTTATAATGTTAATTCTACAGTTTAAAAGGGTTTAAATGTCAAATGGTAAGAAAGGCAGAAAATTTCATAAGTATGACCCAGTCGCACGACTGGACCATGAGTTTGGGCCAATCATACGAATGGACCACACTCATGCCTTCTATAGCCGAATGGACATCAGTAGGGACCATTCAACCAAATGGCCTATACGAATGACCCAGTCGGACGATTGAGAGGAAGCGAATGAATAAGTCGCACGACTGAACTACAGTCGGACGACTGAAGGGGGGCGACTGAACCAATCGCACGACTGAGGCCCATTCGCCCGAATGAAATGAGCGTATGAGTCCAGTCGTGCGATTGAATTCAGGTTTAGTATAAATAGAGGGGGAGTCGGTCGCAGAGACTCATCACTCCCAAATTTACCCTAATTCGCACGACTTAGCGTTACTCTGCCCAATTTTCGTTTGATCACTATAAATCCTTGATTGTTGTGTACTGACTCTCTGCACTGATTATACAGGTATATTGCGGTGCAAATCCATCAGTATTTCATTCAATTTGAGACCAAATCTGGAAAATCGGACCCATTCGAAAAACCGAAACATGTTTGGACTAATCACCTAACGAAACTAAGTAAACTAATGAAATCAAAGTTGTTAGGTGATAAATTAAAGGATTGCGAGTCTAATGAACCAGAACACGACGTCTAAACTTAAAAAATTGGTCAAAATTGAATTTGAATTGAACAGTCAGAAAGTCATGTGAATGGACAGGTTGATGAACTTCAGTCGCACGACTGAGGTGTGCGAATAGCTAAACCGCACGACTGAACTTCAGTCCAAGTGATTCAAGATATTTTTAGCCAATGGTTACTAATGTTTATATTTATTGTGTAACAGATGGCGAGTCGCTGGACCATGAGTACTAAGCACAACATTTGTGCTCATCTGGATCTGACATCCAGAAATGCTTCAGACTTTTCTGGCATTATCAAATTTCTGAGGAGATCGAGGATCGCTCATGCTATATCTGCTCCATGTACAGCGTATCGCTCTATTCAGCAGGCCTTATGGGAAGGTGTAGTTGTTGACAGATCTTCTAAGCCTCATCCTATCAGGAGTACTATTTTTGGAGAGGCCATTGAGATCACGGAGGAGGATCTCAGGATTGTGCTGCAGTTTGGGGATGATGCTGACTGTCCCACTAGATTACACCCCCTTACTGTCAGAGGATGTTTCTTACGAGCTAAGTACTCTGGGGATATCAACGCAGGGGTGCTCAACAAGAGCAACTTGTGCCCCCAGCTCAAGTACCTCGCTCATGTGCTGCTGAAGTGCATAGCGTCCAGGAAGGGAGGATTTGATGAGCTGTCTGATCAGATGCAGAACGCATATGCAGCGTTGGTGCTGAACCATCCGTTCAGCTTCTCCAGGATGATCTTCACCTACTTGGTGGAGAATATTAAGAGGAAAGGGAAGGAGGGCTTCTGCATGTACCCTCGATTCATGCAGATGATTATTGACCAGAAGCTCCCTTTCTTGCCGAAGGAGAAGGAAGATGTCGTGGTGCTTCAGGTGATGGATGATACCACCTTAGGAAGGATGAAGGTGTACAGGGGGAAGCAGGTGAAACCCCCTGTCAGGCGACTGTTTGGGCATCTGGCCCGTGAGGATTATGTGGCGCCAGCTCGGAGGAAGTGGCGCCACGATGACAGTGACTCGGACGTTGAGCAGATTGCTTTACCCTCCGATGACTCCGACGACGATGATCTTGATGCTGATCAGGGAGGGGATGTTCAGGGTGAACCCGAATCAGCTCCTATTCACCCTGACTTCCAAATGGAAGAGGAGGAGGAGTTAGATGAAGAACCTCTGGTGCGAACAGTGGGCAGCAAGGTGGTTGCCACTGAGAGAGGTATTAGGGCGGTTGGTGGACGCCATGGGGAGTCCGGGGATGCTGCAGTTGCTGATACAGATCCATCATATACTCCAGACCCACCTAGCAGCCAAGGGGGAGCATCCTCCTCAAAGGGAACTAGGAAAAAGAGGATGGCTCAGCCTCATGGCATGAAGAGCAAGAGAAGAAGATTTGCCTTGATCACCACCACAGCCACCACCACCACTACCACACCCTCTACCACTGTCACCACACCACCCACCACTATATACATCCCATCTACCACCATATCTACCACACCCACTCCACCACCACTATCATCTAGACCAACCCCAATCTTCACCTCTACCACCACCACTAGCCACCAAGCCGGGCCATCATCACATCCCACCCATCCATCTGGATCACCTTTACCTCCCAATGGGGTAGAGGAACAGCTCTCAGCACTAAACCGTATGGTGCTGAGGCTGCTGGCAGCCGATGACAAGAAGACAGCTCAGATTCTTCAGTTGGTAGATCTTACAGCTGCACAATCTCAGCAGATCTCTCAGCAGGCTCAACTGATTGAGCAGCAGGCATAGCAGATGGCTGCTCAGAGCCAAGAGATTGCACAACTCCAGGAGCACAAAGTTCTATCAGCAAAGAAGATAGAGGAGTTGGAGGATGCCAAAAAGACTATCATGCTCAAGCTCAAAGGAACTTAGGATGAGCCTCTGAAGATAAAGGAAAGAGATGGTTATGACGATGGTGATGACGATGATGAGGATGAGGATGAGGATGAAGATAGTGATGAAGATGAGGCGAATGATGAAGAAAAGTCAGAAGAAAGGAAGAATGATGATGATGATGATGATGAAGGAGGAGATGCAGCTGCATTTGCCTCAGCTCAGGGTCAAGAAAGACGTTCGAAGAGAAATCAAGACCAACGAGCTTCTTCTTCTGCTTCACCTACTTATGAGCCAGCTATTCAGGACAAAAGTAATGATTAGACGCTTATGTATTTGATAGCTTTTGTACTTGAATCATATATTAAACTTATGTACTTAATGTTTATATAATGTTAATGTGTTACTGTTTTGATTATTAACTAATGTTTAATGTGTTACATGTCTAAATCAAACAGATCCAAATTTTCAAAGGGACGAATATGATGTTGCTCCCCTTCAGCAGGTCAAGACTCAACTGACTATGATTCTTGATCTGCAAGGGATCGTCAGGAGATCAATGAGTTATACCCCTGAAGAGGGGGAAATAATTCATGATCTTACAAATGAGCAACTGGCTGAAATGTTCAAGCTAAATCCTGATGAGATTATCAAGGATGCTCCAACTTTTGAGTCAACCAGTGACGAAGAGCTGAACGACATTGATGAGATAGAAATCGAGGATGTCACTGCAGAACATTATCCACAGTATACTGACCAGGAAGGAAATGTGGTGCCCAACCTGGGTGATTCGCTGGTTAGTAAGTTGGAACAAGAGTCCGAGAAGAGTGAGGAACAGGCCCAAGCCTCAGACGCCGATGTTAACATCAGAAAGGCAGAATGGGCTGCATGTTTTGAGGAAATCCAAGCCTAACGCGATGCTCCTAAACCAAATGTCTACACCAAGCTCTACAAAGTGAAGAAATATCACAAGGTGTCAGGCAATATTATTGCATGAGCACATTTTGAGGATCTTAACGTTTACGCCATAAAGAGAGATAAAGGTATTGAGTACTTTAGATTCCCACATGATCTAAAGACTCTACCTGATTTTTAGCTCAACCAGCTTGCCAAGCTGAAGCTATTATATGCTGACCCGAGAAAGATTTCAGGCTGGTTTGAGGCTGCATTAAAGAAGGAGTACCACACCAGATGGGTCAACTTCAAACCTCAACAACCTACAAGGTATATCCAACGGCCTGAAGTTGATGCCATAACTGGAAAGCCGAGAATAGTGCTGAAGTGGAGTCCTCCGTGCACCATGTCCAAGGTCCCACTACGGGAAATGCCACAGGACTTCACTCCACACTTCAAATGGTGGTACTATGATTGGAGAACAGGGGAGGCGGTCATAGTTCTGAACAAAAAGGGCAGAATGGATACTATCAGGGTATTTGACCCAATGTGGCTTACCAACTTGTCAGCTAATGATGTATACACTCTATATAAGTGTCCACTGTTCTATGACTCGCAGGATATTGTACAAGCCCTCCAATTCCAAAACGTGATCAGACTCTGCTTTGCACTTGAAATACATGCAGGAGTTACAAGAGAGGAGAAGTACAAAAAGTATGAGGAGGTAATGAAGAAGAAAGAAATTAGATAGATCTAGGTCCAAGGGGGAGTTTGTTGATACATATGTACCTAGATGTGGATCGTAATGTAATATGGCTTGAATGTCTTACACTTATGTAATGCTTGGGTTATTAATGAAATGAGAATGTTTGGTTGTGATTTATAATCTTTAATATTTCATTAATGAGTTGATATTGACTTGATTATATAGGTTTGTGATTGTTTAAATTGATACACATAATGTTATATTAATGAATTCATTCAAACTTGGTTAAGTGAAGTTCACATGCATCCGACTGGACCATGCGCCCCAACAGTGGTCATGTGTCCGAATGGCCATGCGACTGAGTGTCCATGCGCCTAAACAGTCCATACGCCTGAACAAATTCATGCGACTGACTCAGTCGCACGACTGAACACTTAGTCGTGCGAATGGATCAACCGCATGGCTCAATCGCACGAATGAACCATGCTAATGGTTCAGTCGCACGAATGAGCAACCCTAACCTATAAATACCACCTAATTCGTGGAAAAACGTAACACTTGATATTACTTCGACTCCAGACGTACCCTAGCCGTCCAGAAACCTCCAAGAACCTGTTCCAAGTTCACAGATCGTATTAGATCGATTCTAGATCGTTCTTAACGTTTAGATTCAATTGATAATTGATTCGACGTGCGTTCTCACTGATTGGATCGCCAATCAAATAGGATTACGCACTACTTGAGTTGTTATACACGTTAATCAGTTAGTATTTCGTGCAAACACGATCCTAACAATGACACTATCTTTAGGTCAACTAACCCAAAGCTCTGCAAAGACTTTGAGAAGCTCATGAAGGACAGGTTTGAAATGACTGCCATGGGGGAACTCAATTTCTTTCTAGAAATTCAAGTGAAGCAAGTTGACAATGGCATCTTCATAAGTCAGTCAAAGTATGTACAGGACATACTTAAAAGGTTTAACACGACTGACTGTAAGGTTGCTAAGCCTCCCATAGCCAGAAATCACTCCCTTGGACTTGATCTTGAGGGAGAGTGTGTTGATGAACATCTCTATAGGGCAATGATTGGGTCTCTTAGGTACCTCACAGCTAGCAGGCCAAATATCATGTTTGCTACATGCATTTATGCAAGATATCAAGCCAACCCTAAGATGTCACACCTGGTCACTGTCAAAACATTTTTAAGATGTCTCAAAGGTGCTCCGTCACTTGGCCTTTGGTATCCAAAGAATTCTGACTTTAATCTGTATGCTTATACAGATAGTGACTATGGTGGTTGTAACATGACTGCAAAGTCTACATCTGGGGGATGTCAATTTCTTGGTGGAAGAGTAGTCTCCTGGCAGTGCAAGAAACAATCCTGTGTGTCTACATCAACTACTGAGGCTGAATACATTGTTGCTGCAAGTTGCTGTGCTCAAGTGCTTTGGATTCAAAATCAGATGCTGGACTATTGATTTAACTTTAAAGAGACTCCCATCCACATAGACAATAATAGTGCTATCTCCATCACAAAGAATCCTGTGCAACACTCATGGACAAAGCATATTAATATCAGGTATCATTTTATTAGAGATAACTTTGAAAAGGGATTAATTAAACTAGTCAAAGTTAACACAAATGAACAATATGCTGATTTGTTCACCAAAGCTTTTAATGAGCAGAGATTTAAATATCTTGTATCAGCTATTGGGATGATTAACTTTGATTAACTTTTCTTAAAACTTAATCATATTTATTTTCTAAAACCTGTGTGTCCTAAGTTGTCTATTATATCACATTCATAAGCCCTTGTTTATTTGGAAGAAAAATCTTTTCAAAAGACTTTTCTTAGATTTTTGAAAATCTTGATCTCTTCGTAAGATTCAAAATTACCTTCGGAAGAAGTTTATGTCTTAGTAAACAAATAATTGCTTCAGTGATTTTACCTTTGGAAGAAATTTCTGAAATATATTCCGAAGCTTAAAATCAACATAAGTACTTTGTATATTTTCAAAGAACAAGTTTCTTCCGAAAGCAACTTACCTTCAAAATTATTTATTCTTCTTGGAATAAAAATCTCTGAGTGTAAAATTCTCTTCCAAAGCAAAATTCTCAAAAACCTTTTAAATCTCTTCCGAAGCCAATTTGCCTTCGACTTCCAAGAAAACTACTTTTTGGGAAAAGGTAAACTACTTTTCAGAGGTGGGACTGACATCCGGATTTCAAAGTTTATCCTCTTTCGTTTGTCTCAAATCCTTTTCACATAAATGCCCAACGGTTCTTCCCTCTTTTACTATCTTCCTCAATTACACTATTCCTTAAACCTAAATTCTCCCAAACCGCTTTTTATTCTTCATCTTTCTTCATCCTTAAGCTTTTAAAAATGGCCAACCTAAACCTCAAAAACAACCCAAATTTCTCCATGCAACTTCACAGGCAACATAACCAAGTTGCTCTGTTAAGCTCTGAGAAAGATGAAAGTTTCTCAGAGATTTGTCGTTTCTTAGCTCTATCAAACTACTCCACCTCCATAACCATTGATCCTACTCTCTATGAGGATCATCTGCTTGAATTTTGGAAGACCTGCCAAGAGGTCATTATGGATGGGGAGAGGGCACTGTCTGCCACAGTGCAAGGGAGGACAATCTTCATCACTCCGGCCATCATAAACACTCTTTTGCAGCTGGATGATGAAGAAGGTGAGTTGTCCTTCCCAAAGGAAGCTATAAATAATTCCTTTGAGCAGATGGTCTATGAGGGAGATTTCTCTGTAAAGACCTTCAGGAAAGGGAAGGTCTCATCCCAGTGGAAATACATGCTTCATGTGGTTATCCACAGCTTGTCAAACAAGCATGGAGGGTGGGACCAGATTCCTGAGGATCTCCCTTTCATAGTACATGGAATGGTTCAAGGGGTCAAGTCCAGGTACTCTCAATTTGTTTGTACAAATTTGCTTGCTAACTTGGACTCCTTAGATTATTATATGTTTCCTAGATATGTTCAACACATTCTCAACTGTGAATTGGGCTCATAGTTGAGGGAAACATATAATATTCTAAAATTGGGACATATGAAGCCTGGCATCTTTAAAATTATGAAGAAGCCAACTGTAGGCTTCTCGGGGGTAGAAACATCCCTAGTCCCAAAAATGATAGACCCACACCTTCTACCTCTCAACCACCAAAAGGCCCCAAGTCACCCTCACCTACCAAAGAAAATCCAAACGAACCCCTGCTCAAGCTATTAAGTCTATGCAGGCCCCCATATACTCACCCATACAGGAGGAAGTGGACACTAGAGCTCCCACTTCCCTTGAGGAGCAAACTACTGCCATCTCTTCAACAGTCAGGGCTGAGGTTCCTCATGCTCACCCTGATGAGCTCACAAGCTCAACTGCCTTAAGCCTTCACTATGAGTCTCAACATTCAAGTGAACAACCTTTAGGGGACAGTTACCATCCCTAGCCATTAGACTTAAATCAACCTATTCCCAACCTCTCATTCTATACTGATGAAGACTTAGGTTTCAGTGGGTACCATGAGTCTCTCTACTCTTCCTTCACTCAAACAGAGATGAGTACTCCTGAGTCTCCTTTGTCTAGCCCACATCAGTCACCCATAACAGAGGTGGATACTTCTGAACCTGTTCAGGATATCCATATGGAAGAGGCTCTCACTTCTGCAAGTGATTACATCATTAAGACCTCAACCATGGTAACTCAGCGCATTGACATCTCAACTGAGGATGTCAATGTGCAGAGGAAATCCAGCAGCCAAGAACCTGAGGCTGGTGGTGAGAGAGAGCACTTCGGTCTAATCATCTCATCGCCCAATGATTCGTCTGATGAAGAAGAGGGGAATCTGGGACCAAAGGTGCAAAAACTATCAAGAAGAGCTCAACCAGGAATCTCAGGTGACTACCGTGCATAATAGGGTCAATGATCAGTAACTTGAGATATCTTATCTCAGGGAAAAACTAGCTGGGAGACCTTTAAGAAGAGCTCAACCAGGGACACAATAACCTATGAATGTGATTGACCTAACCTCTAGCTCACTTATGCAAGAGGGTGATGCTACCAAAAAGGGGGAGAAAGTCATTATAGTCACAGAACCTGGGAGTTCTTCAGGGAGTATGGACATTGAGGATTCACCATCCTCACTTGCAACTGTGCATACTCAGCAACTTCCTCAAGTTCACATTAATGTGGACATAATAGACTGTCATTAGGAGTCTATTCGAGGAAGGCATTCCAAGGGCTGTGTCATCTCTATCTCAAGGAACTTCAAACTACATTATTGGGTGGAGGTATGATGTTGATAGAAGAGCCCTCATTCTTCATAGAGTTCAAGGGAAGCAAGAAGTGTTCAATTTTCAGACTTTGGACTCTTATGAAGGTCTTGACCTGATCAACATGCCACTTGTCAACCCAAGCAAATCAAGACAAGCTGACAGGTTAGCACTTAGGATTCAAGACAGAATTACTGAAGAGTTCAGCCTTAGAAGGAGAAAAAGGCAATCAGGTAATGTCATTGGTCAACTGGATGTTGAGGTAGACCCTGAGATTAGCTTCAAAGCGAAAATCTTGGCTGAAGGCCCAGTGATAGAGCCTGAGACCCCTGTCACACCAACAACTGCTTCAGAAATTCATTCCCTCGGTGAAACACCTGCTGGTGAAGGTGTCTCATAACCTCTCTCTGGCCAGAGCTTGGATGCTACACCAAGCAATGAAGGCCAAACCTCTATCCACCCTAAGTCACAAAGGTCTGTGGGTGACAAAGGGAAAAGGATTTTGACTCCTGAGGAGATTGAGGAGGAGGAGAGAGATAGGAAGAGGAAGCTAAGGGGAGAAAGTTCCTCTGGGTCTTCAAGCTTTATGCAAGCTGCAATCATGGATGCCCCCAGACCAAACACTCAAGAAGATGAGTTGAGGGTAGTCAGGATTACTTACCTGCAGACCAGGAACTATAACATGGATGAGATTATATCTCTCCCCTTAGAGCAACTAAATGAACTGGCTGACATGGAAGTGTCAAGAGAGATGAAGGAAGCAGAGGATGCAAGATTACTTCTCCAATTCAAAGAAGAGAAGAGACAGAAAAGATTATACAAGCATGCTCCAACTTTCTCCCGGGTTCAGGAAAGTTGTGCAAGAGGATGTAGCTGCTACACAATAACCTCAGGTAGACAAGGAAACAGATAGGCAAAACATGATCGACTACCTGAGTGCCACAGGTCTCTATACTTCAGAAAAGACTACTTCTTTCGAGGCCTGAGGACTTCTTCATATCTTTATACTTCGGAAGTTGATGTCTTGATTTCTTCTAAGTATTGAACTTCGGAAGAGCCAAGACTTTGTCTTCGGAAGCTGGAGTCTTCCTCCGGAAGATGATCTTCGGAAGTTCTATTCTTTGGCTTCGGAAGAACTCCATTTGCCTTCAGAAGTTTTGTACTTAGCTTCAAAAGACCTTTATAAGTTGTACCAAAATCTTCTAAGTGTTTTGGTTTTGGTTGCACCAGCCTTTCTAAATCCAACATGATTGATCGTGATCGGGTTATCATTAGTTGTTGATAGCTAAGGAAGATGTTCCAAAAACAACATTCAGAACACGTTACAGCCATTATGATTTTCTTGTTATGCTATTGGTCTGGTAAATGCACCTTCTGTGTTCATGGATCTTATAAATAGACTATGCAAACCTTACTTAGATAAGTTTGTAATAGTATTCATCAATGATATACTAGTCTATTCAAGAACCAAATAAGATCATGAATTGCATCTGAAGATCATCTTGGAGACTTTAAGAAGACCAAAACTGTATGAAAGTTCTCGAAGTGAAAGTTTTGGATTCAAGAGGTTCATTTTCTCGGACATGTCGTCAATGAGAAAGGCATACATGTAGATCTAGTAATGATTGAACCATTCAAGAACTAGGATGCACCCAAATCTCCGACTAAGGTGTGTCAGTTTCTTGGTTTAGCCGATTTTTATCGAAGATTCATTGAGAATTTCTCAAAGATAGAACAGCCGTTGACACTGTTGAATTAGAAGGATAAATGTTATGACTGGATTGATAAGCAAGAGACAAATTTCCAGTTGCTAAGAAGAATTTATATAGTGCTCCTATACTATCTCTTCCTGAAGGAACAAATGGGTTCGTTGTGTACTGTGATGCGTCCCATTTAGGTCGTGGTTGTGTGTTGATGCAAAAAGATTAGGTGATAGTCTATGAATCTATACAATTAAACGTTTATGAGAAGAACTGCAACATTCATGACTTAGAGTTAGGAGAGGTTGTTTCTGAACTCAAGAATTGGATACATTACCTATATAGTACAAAGTGTACTATTTACACTGATCACAAAAGTATTCAACATGTCTTCGATCAAATGGAGCCTAACATAAGGTACGCTCAGTCAATTCATTAGAATTTATAATTTATTGATTTAATCCGGTCGTATAGTATAAATATAGCCAGCCCATCTTGTCTTCTCCACTTCAATTCAAGCTAGCTCCTACTCCTTTAGGATTTAGCTTCACAGTTACAAGTGTCAGTTGCAGCTAACAGATCTTGGTCAATGCATCAGCTCGATGTCAAAAAGGCCTTTCCTCATGGAGACCTCCACGAATCTGAGCCTACCCCAGCGAGCGGTAGAGGGAACATGGAAAGGGTTCAGCTTCGGTACAAGGCTTCAAGCAACTATCGATGTATTCAGCAAGGAAAGAAAGACTAAGAAGTGAGTAGAGTTTCTTAATGATTTTGATTGTGAAATCCGGTACCATCCAAGCAAGGCCAACGTTGTGGCTGATGCATTGAGCCGGAAGGAGAATGATATGCCTAAGCGTGTTCATGCTTTGGAGCTAACTATTCACGCAGGCCTTGATGCTCAAATCCGAAATGCTCAGCTCAAAGCTCTAAAAGAACAGAACTTGGAGAATAAAGGTACGAAGGGCATGGACAAGGAGTTAGTGCCTATATCCAATAATGTGATGTACTTCATGGACCGAATCTGGGTTCCACATTTTGGAAACCAACATTAATTGATTTTGGATGAAGCTCGTAAATCTAAGTATTCGATTCACCCTACTTTGGATAAGATGTATAAGGATGTGAATGAACATTATTGGTGGCCTAATATGCAAGGTGAGATAGCCACCTATGTGGGCAAGTGCTCGACTTGTTCTAGAGTGAAGGCGGAATATAAATGGAAATGCAAACGAATAGAAATGAACTTTGCCACGAAGTTACCCCGAAAATCTGGTCATGACATTATTTGGGTAAACGTCAACCGATTGACTAAGTCTACTCATTTCCTACCTTTTAAGGAAATGGATCAGATGGAAAAGCTAACCAAGATCTAGCTCAAGGAAGTGGTATCTCGTGATTGAGTACCAATCTCAATAATCTCTAACAGAGACAGTCGTTTTACCTCGAGGTTTTGTCAATTCTCACACCAAGCTTTGGGAACTCGTTTGACATGAGTACTGCCTACCATCCGCAAACAGATAGTTAAAGTAAAAGGACTATTCAAACATTGGAGGATTTGTTGCGAGCTTGTGTGATTGACTTTGGAGGAAATTAGGATACTCATCTACCCTTGGTTAAGTTTTCCTACAACAATAGTTATCACAGTAGTATCAAAGCTGCTCCATTTGAAGCTTTGTATGGAACAAAATTTTGCTCACCTATTTGGTTGGCAGAAGTTGGAGAGAAATAACTGACTGGACCTAAGATTATCCCAGAGACTATGGACAAGATTGTTCAAATTAAAAAGAGGTTAGAAGTTGTTGCGAGTTGGCAAAAGAATTATTGGGATAATCATAGAAAACCATTGGAATTCTAGTTGGAGACAGAGTTTATCTAAAGGTCTCACCATGGAAATGAGTTGTTAGGTTTGGAAAGCAAGGAAAGATTAACCCTCATTATATCGGACCATTTGAGATAGTGGCACGAATTGGTCCCATTGCATATAAACTTAAGCTACCTCGTGAGCTTAATGGAGTACATGATGTGTTCTATAAATCAATCTGAAGAAGTGTCTTGCTGTTAAGGCTTTGATTGTTCGACCCAAAGAAGTTTATATCGATGACTAAGTAAATTTTACCGAGGAACAGGTCCAAATTATGGATTGGAGAGTTCAAAAACTCAAATGGAGTCGGGTTAAGTTGGTGAAAGTTACATGGAATTATAAGCGTGGTCCCGAGTTCACATGTGAATGAAAGGACCAAATGAAGCACAAATACCATCACCTTTTTTTGTCTAGATTAGAATCTTAAGCTACAGTTTAAATTTCAGGATGAAATTTCTTAAACGAGGGAAGACTGTGACATCCCGTGTTTCCATGTTAATATCGATACGCTAATAAAACGTGAAAAAATAATTAAATTCATCATAAGACTTAATTTTATGATAATTAAGGTTATATAAGGAAAAGCAAAGCCCCTTAGCACATAAGTTTTATGATTGATAATTTTGAGAATTAACGCGTCATGTTACGATAGAAAACTTTTTGATGAGCGTTAGTGACAATTTAGTCAATCATGTATGGTCAATATATACTTTTTTTATAATTTAATGTGTTATACGTGAAAATATTAATAGTAATGAAAATTAATATTAGTATTATTTGAAGGATTTATTCTGCCCAAGATACATATTAAATTGATGTGGCTAGGGTGATATGATCCAAGTCGGGTCATACCCAATAACAAGCCAAACAAACACAAATAAATATTTATTCGTTGATAAGATCATACAAATTAATATAGACACCAATTTAGAAAATAGGTTTTCTAAATCACTGCTTTTGTAAATGAACAACATTATGTGGATAATTTGTTCATGAGATTTTATTTGTTTCATTATTTAAGTTAGTTAAACAATGACAAATAAAAGAGTGTTAGTGTTATAAAATTAAAAGGCTTTTAATTTTATAAAACAAGAGTGCAAGAGTGTAACCTTTTATAAAATTAAATGGGAGGGAAACCCATTTTGATGGGTATTTTCGGCCCCCCCTTGGGCTTGGTGTCACCACCCATTTTTTGTCTTTTAAATTGCAAGACTTGAAGTCTTACACTCTTCCATCAAAATATACTCTCTCTCTCCTACATGCAAAAGCTCCCTTTTCTCTCTAATCTCTCTCTCTAAATTCGAATTTTGGGCTGATTATTAGAGGGACTCTTGGCTGAAAAATCAGTTTTGTGAGCTGAAAATTCAGCCTTAGTTGTGTAGATTCGGATCACCAAGAAGAAAGGGAAGTTGGTGTTCTACAACCTAGCAAGTGGGTGTAAGGAAGCGCTTGTGGGTATCATCTCTTGAGGGCTTCTACATTGAAGTCTTAGCTTTCAAACATCATCATCTTCATGCATCATTCTCCACGTTTCTAAGGTAGTTAATGTGTTCTTGAATGTTTTTGATAGTATGCTCTTCCATATAAATAGATCCTTGTCTTGGGTTTTGTTTTAACAAGTGTATATGATACATAAACTCACGTTTTTGACCTAAACTCCGCTGCGTTTTACATAATAAATGGTTAATATGACTTTGGTAAGGATCTACAAAACCCAACAATGGCATCAAGAGCCGGTTATATGGATACATGCTTCAAAAATTGAAATTTTCGGGTCCTTTTTTAATAAAAAGTGGGCTGGAAATTTCACACATGGAAGTCCATTTGTTTTTCAAGATATTAGTTTTATATGCATGTAAGGATCTTGAAAAATTAAAATCATGAGATGGTTTGTTTGTTTGGACAAAAACCCACTTGTTCTTGGTTTATGTTGGCCGAGAATTTGGGTTCAAAAGGGGCTGCCATTTTCGAATTTTATATACATATTTGGATGTGTTTTTAGTGCATAAAACCTAGCCATGACCTTGTGTTTGATTGTTTGTGGTTGTGATTTCATTTGGTTGTAATAAAGGCTATGTAATTTATTTGTTTCATTTGGTATGTAATAAGTAGATTAGTGTGCACTTTATTTTCCTAGAAAAAAATGTATTAGGATTTTTCCTATGTAACAAGCATTTTGGGGCTGATTTGTAAGACAAAGAAGGTGCCTAAAGATGGTGGTGGAATCACAACACAAAAGGAATACTTGAAGCATTTGGATGCAAGTTCAAGTGGGAGTTCATCAACACAACATTGTGTCATGTTTTTACCCTAGAAATGACCTCTTGACACACTTGTTATGGCAAGCAAGTGTGTTCAAAATAGTTGGCTATGGTTATGCACTTATATTTTATGTTTGGTTGATTATTTGGTTGTTTGAATGAGTTTGACATTTTAATTGAAAATAGATAAACTTGTTGAACAACTATGATAAAACAAGCATAAAATTGGTTCTTTAATATCATTAAAGGAATTAATAAAATAAGTTTAATAAGGGTTAATGATTTAATATGAGTTTTATTAACAGGAACCATGAAAATTGTTTTTCATAAAATACCATGCATTTGAATGCATACAAATTGTATGGTACAAAAGTTTTCTAAAAACTAGATTTTAGAACCGCAAAACCCTTTTCAAAACAAGTGTAACACCGTCCTTTTAAACAACACTCAATTCACTTGCAACTTATTTATGGGATAAAGGTCACCTAACCATATATGAAGAAACTTGTGAAGTTGAGGTGAAATTACCATATTTGTGGGATAAAGGTCACCTAGCCAATTATATTTGTAAAATCACAAGTGAGTCTAAGTAGGACAACTTGATTTGGAAATCATGCATTAGGATCACCGAAGCATGACGTACAAACGGTGTTGATGGGATAAACATGCCTAACAAAACATAAGATGTTTAAACCGATCCCATACAACTAGAAATTGTAATAGGTTACAATTGTCAAACGTTGACTACCTTGTTAATTTAAATAAAGGGATAAAGGTCACCTAACCGATATTTAAATATAACGTTGGATTCTAGATTTTAATTATTAATTGTCTATGAGACATAAAAGGGTATTAATAATTAAAATACTTTGATATCAAAATACTAAATATTGAACTTTGTAAAATTGTAGATGGCTAACAACAACAACTCAATCCCGACCGTCCATAACCTATCACTAAGGACTATCCTTGAAAAGGAACGTCTAAACCATGGGAACTTCATGGACTGGTATCGAAACTTGAGAATCGTTCTCAAGCAAGAAAAGAAGTCCTATGTGTTAGACGATCCCATTCCCGATCAACCCGATGAGAATGACGTAGAGGCCTTTGCCGAGTGGGTCAAATACACCGAGGACTCTGTGCAAGTCTCATGTCTCATGCTAGTGAGTATGATTCCCGATTTGCAAAAGGACTTTGAGAACCACAATGCCTATGACATGATCACCCAGTTGAAGGAAATGTTCCAACAACAATCAAGGGTGGAGTGCTTCGAAACGGTTCGAGCACTCCATGCATGTCGGATGGACGAGACCCAATCGGTATCATCTTACGTTCTCAAGATGAAGAGCCACATTGATCGCCTTGAAAGGCTTAACTGTCGTGTGTCCAACAAGTTGGCAACGAATTTGATCCTCAACTCCCTATCCAAGAAGTTTGATAGCTTTGTTATGAACTATAACATGAATGGATGGGACAAGAGCATTGGTGAGCTTCATTCAATGCTCAAAACGGCCAAGGCAGGCATGGGTAGAAAGGTTCTACCGGTCCTTACGATCATTGAAGGAGGTAGTAAGAAAAGGATCCTCCCAAACCCTAGGGCAAGTGTTGCCAAAGGGAAGGGGCACGTCAAGGGAAAGGGTAAGGGTAAAGCTAAAGTGGAACCAACCAAACCGAAAGAAATGAAGCAAAAGGTTGCTCATGAAGACCCGTGTTTTGAGTGTGGTGAGGTTGGCCATTCGAAATGCAATTGTCCGGTCTATCTCAAAGAGTTGAGATGGAAGAGGGATGCGGGGCAAACCACAGGTACAATCTTTATGATACATGTTGAGCTAAATATTATTTCTTCTAACACATGGTTATTGGATGCCGGATGTGGAACTCATATTTGCAATTTGTTGCAGGGGTTCAAAAGAAGTGAGCATTATGCAAAAGGGGAAATTAGTCTCTTTATGGGCAATGGTGCAAAGGTTCACGTAGAAGCCTTAGGAGACTACATTTTGAAGCTTCCAAGTGGTTTGGAAGTTATTTTAAAGAATGTTTTGTATGCTCCTAGTTTAACTAGGAACATTATTTCTGTTTCCCGTCTAAGACAATGTGATTATGATTTCAAGTTTGTTGACAATGATATTCATGTTTCTTTAAATCATGTGTTTTATTTTAAGGCTATACCTTGTAATGGTATTTATGAATTGGTTCATAATAAAACAACATATGATAGCTCAATGTACCAAGCAACCCCCAAAAGGCTCAAATTAGATTTGAGGGATTCCTATCTTTGGCATTGTTGCCTTGGTCACATTAACAAGAATCGTATGCAAAAACTTCAAAAGAATGGTCTTTTGAAAACTAATGAAAATGATTCATTTGATGCGTGCGAGTCTTGCTTACAAGGTAAAATGACAAAGGCCCCTTTTAGTGGGACTAATGAAAGGGCAAAAGATTTATTAGGGATCATACATTCGGATGTATGTGGACCTTTTAAACCAATGACTAGGAATGGTGAAAGCTACTTCATTACCTTTACCGATGACTATAGTCGTTATGGGTATGTGTACTTGTTAAGACACAAACATGAATCTTTTGAAATGTTCAAAATCTTCAAGAATGAAGTTGAAAATCAACTCAACAAAACGGTCAAGATTCTTCGTACAGATAGAGGAGGTGAATACCTGAGTAGTGAATTTCAAGAGTATCTTAGATTTTGTGGGATTGTCTTACAACTTACTCCACCTGGAACACCACAACATAATGGTGTGTCTGAAAGGAGGAATCGGACTCTATTGGATATGGTTCGATCTATGATGGCTAGAAGTACACTACCTCTATCATTTTGTGGTTTTGCATTGCTCTCCGCGGCCCGTATTTTAAATATGGCCCCAACTAAGAAAGTGGAAAGGACACCTTTCGAAGTATGGCATGGAAGGGTTCCATCATTATCATATTTAAAAGTTTGGGGGTGTGAGGCTTATCCTAAGCAATACACTCAAAACAAACTGGAAGCCCGATCCACAAAGTGTATCTTCATAGGATATCCTAGAGATTGTATTGGATATTATTTCTATGATCCAACAGAGCAGAAAGTATTTATTGCTCGAAAGGCAGAGTTCTTGGAGACTAAGTTCCTTTCGGAAGAAACTAGTGGAAGAACAGTGGAACTTGAAGAGGTTCGAGATTCACAAGACGATACACATTTGGTTGATACTAGCAATCAACATGAGGATGTTGAGAATGATCATATGAATGATCAAGATACACAAAACGTTCGCAGATCTGGTAGAACTAGTATTCCTCCTGAGAGATATGGATTTTTCATGGATGGATGCTATGTGGTAGATTCGGATGAACCAACCACATACCGCGATGCAATGTCAAAACCTGATTTTGACAAATGGCAAGAAGCCATGAACGTTGAGATGCAATCCATGTATGATAACCAAGTTTGGGAATTGGTTACACCACCTCTTAAGTCCAAGGTAGTTGAAAGTAAGTGGGTTTTCAAGAAGAAAACCGATATGCATGGAAACTTGGATACTTATAAAGCTATACTTGTAGCAAAAGGTTTCACTCAAACTCAAGGGGTTGATTATGATGAAACTTTTTCGCCTGTGGCAATGCTAAAGTCTATCAGGATATTATTTGCCATAGCAGCATATTATGACTATGAGATTTGGCAATGGATGTCAAAACCACCTTCCTTAATGGATATCTTGAGGAAGATGTCCATATGGAACAGCCTGAAGGTTTTGTCGATCCAAAACATCCTAACAAGGTATGCAAGTTAAAGAAGTCAATCTACGGATTGAAACAAGCGTCAAGAAGTTGGAATCACCGTTTTGATGATGAAGTAAAGAAATTTGGCTTCATCAAAAACGCTGATGAAGCTTGTGTGTATAAGAAAGCTAATGGGAGCATTATTACTTTCCTTGTATTATATGTCGATGACATTCTACTATTTGGAAATGACATTCCAACCTTGGAAGGTGTAAAAACCTGGCTTGGAAGCTGTTTTTCCATTAAGGATCTTGGTGAAGCCACCTATATTTTGGGAATAAAGATCTATAGGGATAGATCAAGGCGGTTGATAGGTTTAAACCAAAGTGCATACATTGAAAAGATCTTGAAAAGGTTCAAGATGGAGAATTCTAAGAAAGGTTTGGTACTTATTCAAAAGGGGACTATATTGAGCTCATCTCAATGCCCTAGTTCAAAGGTTGAACAGGAAAGAATGAATGGAGTCCCATATGCATCTGCTATTGGATCCATCATGTATGCAATTATATGTACTAGGCCAGATGTGTCATGTGCTCTAAGCATGACAAGTAGACATCAACAGAATCCTGGTAATAGTCATTGGATGGCTGTTAAGAGTATTTTGAAATAACTTAGAAATACTAACGACATGTTCTTAATATATGGATCTGGTGAGGAGGAGCTCGTTGTAAAGGGTTACACGAATACGAGTTTCCAAACTGATCGAGATGATTCTCGATCACAGTCGGGATATGTCTTCATTATGAATGGAGGAGCGGTCTCTTGGAAGAGCTCAAAGCAAGATGTAGTGGCACTATCTACAAAAGAATCAGAATACATGGTCGCTTCATTGGCAGCTCAAGAAGCTGCGTGGCTTAGGAAGTTCATTGCTGATCTAGGGGTCGTTGCTACCATTCAAGACCCCCTAGAGATCTTTTGTGACAACGAATGTGCGATTGCTTAAATCAAGGAACCTCGTGCTCATCAAAAGACTCGGCACATTGAACGGAGGTTCAACTACATAAGGGATGAAGTTGAAAAGGGTAAGATATATATTCGCAAAGTTCACACCGATCAAAACATTGCGGATCCTTTCACGAAGCTCCTAGATAGGTCAAAGCATAAAAGTCATACTTGTGCCTTAGGACTTCGATATTCTAGTGATTGGACTTGATCAAATTTTGTATTTGGATATTGGAACTTATGTTATTTGACTTAATTATATGGTTATAATTTTCATTTGTTCTTCTATTTTAGCATGTTTAAATCCGTGAATAAGCAAGTTATTCTAAACGTCCGTAGTTGATCATACTTGTGGGAACAACTATGAATGTAAGACTATAATGAACTTGGATTGGTTGATATTCATAAAGTATGAATATAAAGCAAAAGGTTGCTACCAAGGTTCATTGATATCTATGGGATATAGATATAGGACTGACCCGCTCTCTATTATTTCTGCATGGAATCTTTATGATCAGTCATAAGGAATATTGAGTAAAGGCAAATATCATTGTATCCTCAGACCTGAGATACATATTTGGTCTTGATATTCATCGAGTATCGTACTTTGACTTAGTGCTTTGCTGTTCTGAAACATTGGCAGTACGTATGGCTAGGTTCAGGTATGATATAAGGTAATTGTGAGAGACGTATGTAGTCAAGATGGAATTGTTTCCTCTTATTCGTTGAGAGTTAGATGTCTAAGGCATGTTAAAGTTAAATCGTCGGAGAATGACAATTCTGTGTCTCTGGGATTTAACATGACATCTGTAACATAAGGATAAATGATTGACTCACCTAAATCATATTCAAGTAAGGTACTTGAAAAGGATGATGTTATTGAATGGCACTTAGTCATATACATTAGGGGTAGCAAACCGTTGGTAGGCGTCATTTGTTGCTTGCATCAATCTTCTATGAATCTAGTGCAAGTGGGAGATTGAAGGATTTATTCTGCCCAAGATACATATTAAATTGATGTGGCTAGTGTGATATGATCCAAGTCGGGTCATACCCAATAACAAGCCAAACAAACATAAATAAATATTTATTCGTTGATAACATCATACAAATAAATATAGACACCAATTTAGAAAATAGATTTTCTAAATCACTGCTTTTGTAAATGAACAACATTATGTGGATAATTTGTTCATGAGATTTTATTTGTTTTATTATTTAAGTTAGTTAAACAATGACAAATAAAAGAGTGTTAGTGTTATAAAATTAAAAGGCTTTTAATTTTATAAAACAAGAGTGCAAGAGTGTAACCTTTTATAAAATTAAATGGGAGGGAAACCCATTTTGATGGGTATTTTTGCCCCCCCCCCCCCCGGGCTTGGTGTCACCACCCATTTTTTGTCTTGTAAATTGCAAGACTTGAAGTCTTGCACTCTTCCATCAAAAAATACTCTCTCTCTCCTACATGCAAAAGCTCCCTTTTCTCTCTAATCTCTCTCTCTAAATTCGAATTTTGGGCTGATTATTAGAGGGACTCTTGGCTGAAAAATCAGTTTTGTGAGCTGAAAATTCAGCCTTAGTTGTGTAGATTCGGATCTACAAGAAGAAAGGGAAGTTGGTGTTCTACAACCTAGCAAGTGGGTGTAAGGAAGCGCTTGTGGGTATCATCTCTTGAGGGCTTCTACATTGAAGTCTTAGCTTTCAAACATCATCATCTTCTTGCATCATTCTCCAAGTTTCTAAGGTAGTTAATGTGTTCTTGAGTGTTTTTGATAGTATGCTCTTCCATATAAATAGATCCTTGTCTTGGGTTTTGTTTTAACAAGTGTATATGATACATAAACTCACGTTTTTGACCTAAACTCCGCTACGTTTTACATAATAAATGGTTAATATGACTTTGGTAAGGATCTACAAAACCCAACATTATTAACCTTGATCACATAAAATTAAAACTTTTTAAATATTGCCTTGCTACAATATAGAGTCTATGGCACGCTATGTTTTCCCGTTAAATATTATTATTTTAATCGGTAATCATTTTTTATGTTGTGAACCTTTGGAAAGCCTCATAAGAATATTTTGATTTTATAGAATTTTTTTGCATACAAACCCGAATGTTTAAAATTTTTACAAAAATAAATAATATATTAGTAGATCTATTCGGTTTGACAACTTCCTTCACGATTGGTTGGGCCGGTCGGTTTATATGGGGGGAATATATGTTGAAAGGAACTTAAGTGACATTGTGCTTTCGTTTGATTATGGGGATCTTGGTTGCGATCATAGTCAGTTGACCTAGCTAGTCCCTAAAGGTCCAGGGGTTGATTCCAGGATAATCTTATCTTTTTATAAAACGAAACTTTAATGATATTTTTATATAAAGCTATGAACATTCCATCTTTTTTGCCACTACACTTTTGGGCATGGTTTTAAATAACTAAGCATGCATGGTAATGAAAAAGGTTTTAAAGACAAACTAATCAAGTTTGCATACCATTTTTGGGACCGAATGCCATTGTTGACTAAAATCTTTTATTAAGGTATAAAATCAATGTTGTGTTATTACTACTTAAGATTTATTTTTAAGACTTCTACTCATATCTATGTAATAAGATTTGTATATTAATATTTCATTATGGTGTCTATGATTTGTTTGCTTCATAATTGTTGGAACAATTCAACTTCCGTTATCTCCATCATACGCGTGCTCTTCTGGTCCGCTTCTTGGGGTGTGACATTGACCAAGTACATATTGTCTTTCCTGTGGGCTCTTAAAAGTATTTTATCAAATGGTGTTACAAAACTAGAGATAGAATAATGCATCATGCTCTATAAAGAGAGTGTTATGCTTTGAATCACATAACTAAGACACACTCAACCAATTACCATTCAACTCTTTCAAATAGTTCATCATATCAAAGCTTATTAAAGGGCCGGTTAAGGGATGGTCAATACAATCTGTCTCATAATGAGGAGAGTGTTAGAACACTTAATAGATCAAATAGGGAACCAGATTTATATGAAAGATACTAAGAACTCAAGTAAGTAATAAGACAGAACAAAGAACAAGAACAATATAATAATAATTTTCAAGAATGTTGTATATTGCTCTCAAGTTCTATTACAAGTGTTACAAAGCATAAAAAGACTTACAAGAACCTGCAATACTTTTGTAGGATTGGTTTAAGTCACTCAACACAAGTGTACACTCTTGAACTCCTTACATTACACTCAACGATGAAGCATAATCCTTTAAGAGTTGATAATAATATACTAAGTAAACAAGACACAAGAGATAGTTTTCAAGATACTTGTATATATTAATTCTCAACTCAAAGTTTTCAAGACTCTGACAAGTATACAAATGAGTTTACAATGAGAACTATATATACTATTATCTACAGCCGGTAATACTAAGATTACCAGCTGGGAAATTACGACTTAACAAATACTACATTGCTAGTAGTAAGCTATCTAAGAAAAAATACTATCCTACATAAGGTAGTCATGATAGGTCCATGACTTACCTTTTTGTTACCAACTAAAGTTAGTAACTGTACTAACTGATAAACAATGAACAGTGAATAAAGTATGGTCAACTACATGGGCATGGGAAAACGGCATGCAGTATTTCAGAGGTTGCAGCGGCTTGTCAGAAGGACCATACTACTATCTACTGGTTCATAGTAGGTTTTTCTAAGGATAAATGGCTTTGGAAGAACAAGTTCTTCTGAAGCCACATATACTTCGTAAGAGTCTACTTCTTCAAAGACTTCTACTAATCTTCATGTGTTTGTACTTCAGACGTCTTTTTCCTTGAAGTCTTCCAAGTGTTTGTATTCGAAAGATGGCTTCACTTTGTCTTCAAAAGACAGAGTTCCTTCTTCGGAAGTTCTTCTATATTATCCTTCGAAAGTGCAGCTTTGCCTTCGGATGTTTTTATCAGTAATACCAAAAATATCCAAGTGTTGTTTTGGTTGCACCAACCTTATTTGTCCCAACAAACTCCCCTTAGGCTGATGCTACCAAATCTTTACTATCTTCTACTCCTCAAAACTTTCAACACCGGGGAAAGTAAATATATGTATGTCTATTTATTCTTTTCAGAAGTGGTGTTGAGAAGTTGGTACAGATTCATTGTAGCTAACAATTCCAGTCTCTTACTCTGGATCATATGTACCCTTTGTTATGGCCCTCGGAGGAGAGTTATTTGACGAGAGCTATAGTTATACTCCCATCTAACTATAGGTTCCAAGTCAAGGCCTTCAACCATTTGTAGGAAAGTCTTTCCTTTGATTGACCATTCCTTTTCTACCTGCTCTATTTGTTTCAACTCTTTTTCAATCCTTGCTTTTGCAGTTAGTTCAGCAAGGTGAAGGCTGCATAGATGATTCCAAATGTGAGCAGCTATCTGAGAGTTAAAGGGGTTGGAGAATGGCTTTTCTACTAACTCAGCAATGTCAAATCTGCTTGAGTGTAGCAGAGATGGAGTATTGAGTCTGTTGACCTCGCCATATTCTCTTTCCACAACAAAGTTATGAGAAGAGTCTTAAAACCTCCATTGCACAATCTTCTTCCTAGGAATGAGGGGTTTAGATGGCAGCTTGTTCCCCTTCCTGGTGTCCAAGAGAGTCACCAGTCTTCTTCTCACTTATTCTCTTCTTCATTGAGTGAATTAGAGTTAGTTGCCAAGAGTTGAAGTTCCTTGTCCAAGGTTCCCCTAGGCAAATCAAGAAATGTTTATCTTATGAGGGAACTAGAAGAGCCATCAATGAATGCAAATCTAATGGACTCCTCCTCATAGGAGATTTTGTTTAGAGTAATACAGTTAGTGAGCTTTTTCTTGATTTCCTTAAATTCCTCCAAGGTCAGAGGTTTACTTGGTTCAGAGGGTGGTTTGGATGAAAACTAGGTGGTTGATTGTTGGGTAGAAAAGGGTTGAGTTTTGGGGAGTGCTTTGGGATATAGGATGGGTAGTGGGGGTGGTTGTTATGAAGCAATACGTGAGGATGAGGGTATGGCTCATGGAGTAGGTTCAGGGGTGTAGGGTTCAATGATTGGTTCATTTTTTATTGGGAAGGGAAAGGGTGTTGGCTTAGGTTTAGGTCGGAGTTGAGGTTGAGGTGCAGGTTTTGGTGTCATCCTCTGAGTACTTGAGTAAACATCCTTCCTTCTTCCTGAGCGAATGTCAGCCTTGATGTCACTTACATGTCGGTCTTCTAATACATGAGCAAACTTGTCTGCAGAGAAGCCATGGACTCTGAGATATGCCTTCATCCAGGCTTTTTCTCCCATCTTCTTGGCTGCTACAAGTTGTGCTTCTTCTTCTTTCTTATTCTTTTCCCTAAGCCTTTCGCAAGCTGCCTTTTTCCTCTCCTTATCCATTTGATCTTGTTTTTTATGGAAAAGCCACAATATCGTATCATAGTCATGAGGACTTAGTTCTTCAAGAGAGTAGCCCCTAGAACATAAGAAGGTTGTTCTCTCACTCCTCGGCTGTTGCTCAATTTCCTCTTTTTTTTCTTTTCTCTTCCCCTTCTAAGGCCAACTTTGCTGCTTCCTCTTGTTCTTTTTGCAGCAGGGTTGCCTTTTCTAATGCCACCAACTTCTCAAGTGGTAAGAGGAGCACATCTTCATCTGCTACTTAAAGATTGACAAGTCTGTCAATATCTCCACCTTTTTCTTGTTGTTGATAGCCTCCTAGGCTGCCAAAGCCGCTTTGCTACTTGCAGCTAATAGCTTTTCAGTGGTGAGTCTACCTTAACTTTTCAGCTTCTCCATCCTTTCCTCCTCTAATAGTTCTTCCGCAGTCAACTTCCTTTTACCTTTGACGTCTTTGGAAGCTTAAGCCTTTGGAGATTCTGATGCAGAGGATTTACTTATTGCCTCAGGTTGGTGAATGGTGATTTGAGCTTGTGGTGATGAAGATGTTTGATTAAGAGGGGTTTTGAAGAAGTTTTCACTATTTATCTCAGAGATTAGTTCAAGAATTGCCTCTGTGATAATTAGATAATATGACAAAGAAGATAACCCTTCCACAGCTTGTATCTCAGCTTTGGAAGACTGGGATAATCCTTTCGCAGCTTGGACTTCAGCTTCGGAAGTTAGTGGGATTGCACTACCTGTCCCGACTGATTCAGTTGCTGGGCCATCAGTCTCTATATCCCTTTTGAAATCAATCTCAGGTTCAATGTGGACCTTAGTTAAGAACCTGTTTAGATGCATGAGCATCTTTGGGTGCACTTGTAGAATCATAGGAGGAAGCTCGAGGAAAGCAGTTACTTGTTGAGCAGGGTATCTAGAAGATAGTGTTGAAAGAGCCAAGCTTTGCTCCACATGTGTTTCACTCTGAACATTCTCCCCCTTTTTGGTTGCGTCATCTTGAGAGCTTGATGAGCTGGAGGAAGAAGTCAGAGAGACTTGAAGTAGTACATGCCTAACTGATCTCGCAATCCGTGTCTCAACTAGTTGAGCCTTGAGATTTTCAATCTCAAGTT
This sequence comes from Flaveria ramosissima, assembly GCA_025215565.1. NCBI lineage: Eukaryota > Viridiplantae > Streptophyta > Magnoliopsida > Asterales > Asteraceae > Flaveria > Flaveria ramosissima. Next base: position 44,491,876 of record CM046037.1, on the reverse strand, counting down.
GCTGAGTGGCAGACCTATCTTCTAAAGTTTTAACCTTTGATTCCAGGTTTGAGACTTTAGAAAGTAGGTGTTTTATGATGAAATGCATACTTCCCTCATCTTCTTTAGAAGAATCACGAAGAGATGAGATAACATACCGTGTATGTTCATCTTCACCACCAATGTTGCTTTTGGCAGCCTGGTTTCCTCTACGAGGTGATGTCTCTTTTAGAGTTATCAACTGGTGGAGTTGTCGCAGATTTGGTCTTAGAAATGTTACCACTATCATGAGAGTCGAATGAGACACTCTTAGTAGTGGCAGTTGAATCTACATGAGACCCCTCCACATTAGTGGGACTCACCTCAGTTTGGCTTTTCTGATGGGGGCTAGAAGTCAGATGTTTCTCTAGGCTTAGTTGATCTTTAGATGGGCGTTGTAGATCAACATCATGGCCTTAAAGGAACATGAAATCTTAATTAGAACCAGTAAGAAGGTCAGTAAAGGATATGGGGATTATGTGTAATGACCCGAGAGCTTGATCAATATCTAGAGGCATAGAGCCTATGATTTGGCTGTCCCTTTTTGGTTGCTTAAGGGAGTATAGTGACTCAACCTGAAGTCTTATGGTTTGGTTTTGGGTCTCATAGGATTGATACTAAGGAGACTCAATTCCCATATTGAGGTCAAGTGAGAAGGATGGTTGGACCTCGGACTGAGTGGGAGCCCGATTTTCCACTCTAATCTTTTTATGTTGAACAGGGGGAACTATACGTCTCTAATAAATATACCAGATGGGATGGGTAGGGTGAATTGGCATTGAAGTGGTTATTGCTTGTGTGAATTCATCACCTGTAGGGTGTACGCGAATGTCACCAAGAACCATTGGCTTAATCATACCGCGAAAAAGTACAGTATGTCTTCCGATGAAGTTGGTGGACACCCTCTTTTGAACTTTGAAGATGCCAACCTCATGTGAGGGACATGAAGAGTAGTTGTACATACAAGCTTATCTTGATCAAGCTCACAGCTGATTATATGTTGAATAAACCTAGGATACATGTAGAATGTGTCTCGTTGAAGGTTTCCTCTGAGGTTATTCGGTACAAACCTTGAATAGTTGAAGAAGAGGCCTTTTACCAACCCAAGGCATCCTAAATCATAAGGAATTTGATCCCAACCCTCTGATTTGTTTGATAGATAGTGGAGAACTATGTGAAGTAGAAACTTCCAGTTGTAGGAAAAGTTGAATTTGTAGACCACTAACCTGCTCACGTCCCCACCATATCCCAATTAGGCATATGTGTCTTCCAAATCAGATTTGGGGAATTCAAAAAGAGAACCCTCATCATGAAGCTCTAAGAGCTCCTTGATGGTATATTCAGATATGACCAATTCTTGGCCACAGATCCTTGAGCAAATAACCCTTACTTCGTTCAGGGTGTCAATCTGACCATTTGCCCAAAATTCGGCCATATGGTTGGAGTAAACAATGGGGTTAACAGTGAAGGTTGTGTAGTAGGAGGTCTGAATCAAAAACTGGATGATTTTAGAGAAGTCGGCATCTTTTAAAGAATCAAGGAGTGCGACTTGGTTATGCTGGGGATTTAGGGCCATTGTTGGGAAATTTCAGAGAAAGTGAAATGATGGAGAGTAAAAGTGAAGATAAAGGAAACATAGGGCTTGCAAATGGGTAAAAAGATTAAAGAGAGATGTCAGAAGTATTTAAATTGGGTAAAATGGTTGATGGATAAGGTGAAATGACAGTTTGGGGTATGATTTGACAGGGGCGGTAAGGATAAGTCTTTTAAATATTCCAACATGATTAAGAAAATCTTTACCTTTTTACAAAATAGGGCCAAAGATTTCTGTTACACAGTAAAGCTTTCTTCTGAGAGTATGAGTTTTCCGAATGTAATATCTTCCGAAGCCAAACTTACTTTCGAAAGTAAGATAAACCTACTTTCGAGAGTAAGAAAGTCTTCCGAGTGAAGAAGTTTTATCACTTCAGAAATAGATTTAATGAAACATCAAATGTTCTTCCGAGGCTTAAAACTTTTCCGAAGATAATACAAACTTAAATAAAAGTTTCCTTCCGAGGGAAAGTTTCTCTTCGAAAGAACTCATACTTAGCAAATTTTGGAAGAAATACCTTTTGTAACTGGGATTAGATTGTAAGAGATAGACAAAACACATATTGAAAAGGTTTTTCATAGGAGATAGGTTAGTCAATCTTTATCATCCAAATAGATGTGATAAGGTATTAAACCTTTGTTCATCAAATGCTTTGGTGAACAAATCAGCATATTGTTCATTTGATTCAACTTTGACTAGTTTGATCAGATTTTTCTCATGAATATATCTAATAAAACGATACTGATGGGTTTGTTAGAACACAAGAAAACAAGTTTAACCTTTTAAACTTTCTGAAAAACGCAGCGGAAGTATAGCATTATAACATGTTTATAATCTGAAAATTTCATGTTCTTATGATGACATTTATATGTATAAAACAAACCCATAATCAAAGGATCATAATATGTGAATAAACAAGCTATGAACATATGTATATCTACATAAAATTACAGCCACAATGAGCTGTGATTACTACCTCTTTGGGCAGCAAGAAAACGACCAAGAAGGAGATGAGGATGCTGAAAATTTCGGCCAAAACTCCAAGGAAGGAGTCCTCAAGCTTGTATACCCCAAGCCTCCTTGCAAAACACCTTCTTGTTAGGAAGATACACCACCAAGCACAACTCAAACCCTCCTATTTTTTCTGCTGAAACCGTGGGTTCAAGAGAGAAAAAGAGAGAGTTTTTCTTGTGTTTGCATGTGTTGAGATTGGATGGAGATCAAAGGGAGCAAGACTTGTTAATGTGTGTAGTGTTCAAAGAAAAAGGTCCAATAACAAACAAGGGGGGGCGGCCGAAATTTGAATCAAAAAGGGTTTCCCCCTTTTTTAAATTGAACACATACACACATGTTAAATGGTCTTGTAACTAGACATACAATTAACCATTTAATTGTATGTACAAGTTATATAACTTATACAATTAATCATTTAACTTATAAGTTATAATCTCTCATTATTATTTGGTGTCATCTAACCAATTTAAATAACACATCAAATAATATTATTGAACAAAATATCCTAATAAGTTGTTCCCTCTCATATGCAACTTATTTAGAAAACCCATTTTCTAAATTGGTGTAAATATTTAATTGCATGATCATATCATTAATTAAATATTAGTTGGTGTTTGCTAAGCTTATTATTGGGTATAACCTGACTTGGATCATCACGTACTAACCGCATCAATATTCTACGTGTCTTGGGCATATAGAATCCTACAATCCCCCACTTGCCCAAGATTCATAGAAGATTGATGCAAGCAGTAAATACCGCCTAACAACGGTTTACTACCCTTAATACGCATGACTTATGGCCATTCTATAACATCATCCCTTTCAAGTACCATACTTGAAATGATTTAGGTGAATCAATCATCTATCCTTTTGTTACAGATGTCATGTTAAATCCGAGGACACAAATGATCATTCCTTGTTGATTTAACTTAATCAGGCCTTAGACATCTAACTCTCAACGAATAAGAGGAACAAATTCCATCTTGACTACATACGTTTCTCACAAACACCTCGTGTCATACCTGAACATACCCTTATGTGCTGTCCACTATTTCAGGACAGTGAAGAATAAGCTCAAGGTATAATACTTGGTGAATATCAAAACCCAATATGTATCTCAGGTCGGAGGATACCAAATGATATTCTCCTTTACTCAAATTTACTTATGATCAATCAATAAGATTCCATGTAGTAAAATTTGAGATGTGTGTTAGTCCAGTATTTGTATCCCACAAATATCTATGAACCTTGGTAGCAACCCATTGCTCTATATTCATCCTTATGAATATCAACCAATCCAAGTTCATAATAATCTTCCTTCACACTTGTTCCCACAAGTATAAACGACTACGGACATTTGGAGTAAACAATTTACTCATGGATTAAACATGCTAAATTGGAACATTAATTGAAACATTATAACCAAATAATTTTATTCAAATAATAAAGAGTTCCACATATCCAAATACAAAGTTTACAGATCAAATCCAATCACTAGAATATCGAAGTCCCATGGCACAAGTATGACCTTCATGCTTTGCCTTTTCAAGGAGCTTCGTGAGAGGATCCGCAATGTTTTGATCCATGTGAACTTTGCGAATACATATCTTTCCCTTTTCAACTTCATATCGTATGTAGTTGAATCTCCGCTCAATGTGCCTTGTCTTTTGATGAGCACGAGGTTCCTTGATTTGAGCAATCGCACCTTCGTTATCACAAAAGATCTCTAGGGGTTCCTGAATGGATGGGACAACCCCTAGATCGGCAATGAATTTCTTCAACCATGCAGCTTCTTGAGCTGCCAATGAGGCGGCGACATATTCTGATTCTATAGTTGATAGAGCCACCACATCCTGTTTGGAGCTCTTCCAAGAGATCGCTCCTCCATTCAGAATGATAATATATCCCGATTGTGACCGAAAATCATCACGATCGGTTTGGAAACTCGCATCCGTGTAACCTTTTACAACGAGTTCCTCATCACCAGATCCATAGATTAAGAACATATCTCTTGTCCTCCTTAGGTACTTAAGTATGTTCTTAACAGCCATCCATTGACTGTTTCTAGGATTTTGTTGGTAACGGCTTGTCATGCTTAAGGCGCATGACACGTCCGGTCGAGTGCATATCATCGCATACATGATGGATCCAATAGCAGATGCGTATGGGATTGCCTTCATTTTATCTTGCTCATCCTTTGAGCTAGGACATTGAGTCGTACTCAATATCGTTCCTCTTTGAATAGGTACGGTACCTTTCTTAGAGTTCTCCATCTTGAACCTTTTCAAGATCTTATCAATGTATGCACTTTGATTCAAACCAATCAACCGCCTTGATCTATCCCTATAGATCTTTATTCCCAGAATATAGGCGGCTTCACCAAGATCCTTGATGGAAAAACAACTTCCAAGCCAGTTTTTTACACCTTCCAAGGTTGGAATGTCATTTCCAAATAGTAGTATGTCATCAACATACAACACTAGGAATGTTATTGTGCTCCCACTAGCCTTCTTATACACACAAGCCTCATCAACGTTTTTGATGAAGCCAAATTTCTTTACCTCCTCATCAAAACGATGATTCCAGCTTCTAGATGCTTGTTTCAATCCATAGATTGATTTCTTTAACTTGCATACTTTATTAGGATGTTTTGGATCGACAAAACCTTTAGGCTGAACCATATAGACATCTTCCTCAAGATATCCATTTAGGAAAGCCGTTTTGACATCCATTTGCCAAATCTCATAATCATAATGAGCAGCTATGGCAAACAATATCCTTATAGACTTTAGCATCGCAACAGGTGAGAAGGTTTCATCATAATCAACCCCTTGAGTTTGAGTGAAACCCTTTGCTACAAGTCTAGCTTTATAAGTATCCAAGTTTCCATGCATATCGGTTTTCTTCTTGAAAACCCACTTACTTCCAACTACCTTGGAATTAAGAGGTGGTACAACAAGTTCCCAAACTTGATTGTCATACATGGATTGCATCTCAACGTTCATGGCCTCAAGCCATTTGTCACAATCCAAATTGGACACTGCATCATGGTATGTGGTTGGTTCATCTGAATCTACCACATAGCATCCATCCATGAAAAATCCGTATCTTTCAGGTGGATTACTAGTTCTACCACTTCTGCGAACGTTTTGTGTGTATTGATCAACAATTTGATCATCTTCAACATCCTCATGTTGAGTGCTAGTTTCAACCAAACGTGCATCAGGTTGTGGTTCTTGATCTTCCTCAAGATCCACTGTTCTACTGCTAGCTCCTTCCATAAGGAACTTTGCTTCTAAGAACTCACCCTTTCTGGAAACAAACACCTTTTGTTCCAGTGGATCATAGAAATAATATCCCATAGAATCTCTAGGATATCCAACAAAGATACACTTGGTGGATCGGACTTCTAATTTGTTTGGGGTGGGAATCTTAACATAAGCTTCACAACCCCAGAGCCTTAAGTATGATAGGGATAGAACTCTTCCATGCCATATCTCAAAAGGTGTCCTTTCCACCTTTTTGGTTGGGGCCATATTTAAAATACGGGCCGCGGAGAGCAAAGCGAAACCCCAAAATGATAGAGGTAATGTGCTTCCAGCCATCATAGATCGGACCATATCCAATAAGGTTCGATTCCTCCTCTCAGACACACCATTATGTTGTGGTGTTCAGGTGGAGTGAGTTGTGAGACAATCCCACAACTCCTAAGATGATCTTGAAAAGCATCACTTAGGTATTCACCTCCTCTATCGGTACGGAGAACTTTAATCGACTTGTTGAGTTGATTTTCTACTTCATTCTTGAAGATTTTGAACATTTCAAAAGCTTTATCTTTGTGCCTTAATAAGTACACATACCCATAGCGACTATAATCGTCGGTAAAGGTAATGAAGTATCTTTCACCATTCCTAGTCATTGGCTTAAAAGGACCACATACATCTGAATGTATGATTCCTAATAAATCTTTTGCCCTTTCGTTAGTCCCACTAAAGGGTGCCTTAGTCATTTTACCTTGTAAACAAGATTCACACACATCAAATGAATCACATTCACTTGTTTTTAAAAGACCATTCTTTTGTAGTGTTTGAATTCTTTTCTTGTTTATATGACCAAGACGACAATGCGAAAGATAGGTATCATTCAAGTCCAACTTGAGTTTCTTGGTGTTAGTTTGGTACAATGAACTATTTAAAGCGTTTTCATGAACCAATTCATAAATACCATTAATGGGAATTGCTTTAAAATAGAACATATCATTTAAAGAAACATGAATATCATTTTCAACAAAAGATAATACATAATCATAATGTCTTAATTGGGATACAGAAATAATGTTCCTAGTCAAACTAGGAGCATACAAAATATTCTTCAAAATAACATCCAAGCAACTTGGAAGTTTTAGGATGTAGTCCCCACGAGCTTCAACTTGGACTTTGGTTCCATTGCCCATGAAGAGACTAACATCCCCTTGATTGAAGTCCCTACTTCTTGTGAACCCCTGCAACAAATTGCAAATATGAGTTCTACATCCGGTATCCAATACCCATGTGTTAGAAGATGTAACATTAAGATCAATATGAATCATGTATATTGTACCTGAGGTCTGCCCGGCATCCCTCTTGGCTTTCAACTCTTGGAGATGGACGGGACAATTCCTTGCCAAATGTCCAATCTCCCCACACTTGAAGCATGGGTCATTGGTAGCAACCTTTTGCTTCTTCTCCTGTGGTTTGGGTGGTACCCTTACCACCCCTTTCCCTTTTCCCAAAACGGGTCCCTTACCCTTGGCAACCTTTGCCTTGGGTGCGGGATAAGGCCTTTTCTTTTTCCCACCTTCATTGATGGTGAGAACGGGTAAAACCCTTTTACCCATGGCCGCCTCCACCGTTTTGAGCATTGAGTGAAGCTCACCAATGCTCTTGTCCCAAGCATTCATGTTGTAGTTCAACACAAATGTCTCAAACTTCTTGGTAAGGCTATTAAGAATCAAATCCGTGGCCAATTCCTTCGAGACGGGACAATTAAGCCTCTCGAGGCGGTCAATATGACTTTTCATCTTAAGTACATAAGATGAAACAGATTGGTTGTCGTCCATACGACATGCATGGAGTGCTCGAACCGTTTCGAAGCGCCCAACCCTTGCTTGTTGTTGGAACGTTTCCTTCAGTTGGGTTATCATGTCATAAGCTCCGTGATGTTCATACTCCTTTTGGAGATCCGAAGTCATGCTCGCTAGCATGAGACAAGACACTTGGACGGAGTCCTCAGTGTACTTCAACCAATCGTTGAAGGCCTCCTCATTATCCTCAGTAGGTTGATCGGGGATAGGGTCGTCTAAAACATATGATCGTTTCTCTTGCTTGAGAACGATTCTCAAGTTTCGATACCAATCAATAAAGTTGTTATGATTTAGACGTTTCTTTTGGAGAATCGCACGTAATGATTGGTTGGACGCGGATGAGTTATCGTGATTTTCATTGTTGATGGCCATCTACAAAATTTAACAAAGGTCTATTTTGTATTTTCGATATTGCTATTTTTAAGAATTAATGCATTTTAAGGTCATTTTTATATTAAAATCTAGAACCCAACATTACATTTAAATTGTGATTAGGTGACCTTTATCCCACGCTTTAAATTAATAAGGTGGTCGACGATTGACGGTTGCAACCATTTGCAACTTCTAGAGGTATGGGATCGACTTTAAACATCATATGTAAAGTCGGCATGTTAATCCCATCAACACCATTTGGAAACCATATTTAGGTGATCCATTTAACATGGTTTGCAAATCAAGTTATCCTACTTGCACACACGTGTGAGTTTACCCACATAAGTGGTTAGGTGACCTTTATCCCACTAATGTGGTATCCCCACCTTGAATCACAAGTTCCCTCTAAATGGTTAGGTGACCTTTATCCCATTTAGAGTTTTCAAATGACTCAAGTGTTGTGCAAAAGGACGGTGTTAAACTTGTTTGTCAAAAGTTTAGAGATTTCATAATTCTAGTTTTAGAAAATTCTATGTACTTGTATTTGCATGCTTTCAAATACAAGATACCCTATGGTTCTTTTAATAAAACCCATTTTATTATAAAATCATTAAATCATTTTAATAACCTTTTATTACATTTTAATGATTAAGAACCATCATTTTTATAAGTTGTTAAGTTTGTTAATTAGTTTGTAATGCATGTCAAAATTTCAACCATACAATCAAATAACAAACATACAAACAAGCATAAGCATAAACAACCATAATGTGCATAACCTTAGCTACTATTATGACCACACTTGTTTGCCATCACAAGTGTGGTCATTTGGTCTTTCCTAAGGGTTGAAATCAACACAAAATTGAGATCATCATAGACCCCCACTTGAACTTGCATCCATATGCTTCAAGTTCCATGTCTTTGATGTCCATCTTTGCGTCTTGATCTTGTGCATCTTCCTTTTACAAAATTCGTATCCTAATACATTTTTCTAATAAAAGAAATGCACCTAATCTATTAATTACATAACCAAATGAATAAATAATTACAACCCAAATAATAAACATAAATATTACAACCCAATTGAATGAATAAAACCAACCATTCCAATCATCCAAATCAAAAGGCCAAAGGCTAGGTTATGCACACTAACATCCATTGATCATATCATCCAAACATATAATGAAACCCCACTTAAAACCACCAAATTTCAGCCAACATAAACTGAAATTTTGGGTTTTAAACATTGTCCAAACAATCAACATTTCATAATATATATCTTTCAAGGTCTAATCACTAGCATGTGTGATATGACCTTGAAAGTTTGGGGAATCATTCATACAAAATATAGCAGCCCAAAATCAGCCCCTAATAAGATGATAATACTACTTTAAAACCGATTTTAAAGACTAAGAACAAGCAAGTTATCCACATAACCGGCTCTTGATGCCATTGATGGGTTTGTTAGAACACAAGAAAACAAGTTTAACCTTTTAAACTTTCTGAAAAACGCAGCGGAAGTATGGCATTATAACATGTTTATAATCTGAAAATTTCATGTTCTTATGATGACATTTATATGTATAAAACAAACCCATAATCAAAGGATCATAATATGTGAATAAACAAGCTATGAACATATGTATATCTACATAAAATCACAGCCACAATGAGCTGTGATTACTACCTCTTTGGGCAGCAAGAAAACGACCAAGAAGGAGATGAGGATGCTGAAAATTTCGGCCAAAAATCCAAGGAAGGAGTCCTTAAGCTTGTATACCCCAAGCCTCCTTGCAAAACACCTTCTTGTTAGGAAGATACACCACCAAGCACAACTCAAACCCTCCTATTTTTGCTGCTGAAACCGTGGGTTCAAGAGAGAAAAAGAGAGAGTTTTTCTTGTGTTTGCATGTGTTGAGATTGGATGGAGATCAAAGGGAACAAGACTTGTTAATGTGTGTAGTGTTCAAAGAAAAAGGTCCAATCACAAACAAGGGGGGGCCGAAATTTGAATCAAAAAAGGTTTCCCCCTTTTTTAAATTGAACACATACACACATGTTAAATGGTCTTGTAACTAGACATACAATTAACCATTTAATTGTATGTACAAGTTATATAACTTATACAATTAATCATTTAACTTATAAGTTATAATCTCTCATTATTATTTGGTGTCATCTAACCAATTTAAATAACACATCAAATAATATTATTGAACAAAATATCCTAATAAGTTGTTCCCTCTCATATGCAACTTATTTAGAAAACCCATTTTCTAAATTGGTGTAAATATTTAATTGCATGATCATATCATCAATTAAATATTAATTGGTGTTTGCTAAGCTTGTTATTGGGTATAACCCGACTTGGGTCATAACGTACTAACCGCATCAATATTCTACGTGTCTTGGGCATATAGAATCCTACAGATACATGATGTCAATATGCTTCATCTTGGAGTGATTGACAGGATTTTATTTAATGGAAATGGCACTCTTTTTATCAATATGGATAGGAGTCTCCATAAAATTGAAGCCATAATCTAAGATCTGATTTTGAATTCATAGCAGCTAAGCACAACAACTAGAAGCAACAATGTATTCAGCTTCAGCGGTTGATGTTGAGACACATAATTGCTTCTTGCATTGCAAGGAGGTTATCCCTCCACCAAGAAATTGACATCCTCCTGATGTTGATTTCTTGTTAATATTACAGCCACCATAGTCACTATCAGTGTAGCCATAGATATTGAAATCTTGATTCCTAGAATACCAAAGACCCAGCTTGGGAGCTCCTTTGAGGTATTTGAGGATTCTCTTGGCAGTAACTAGGTGAGACACCTTTGGAGCAGCCTGATATCTTGCACAGATGCAGGTTGCAAACATAATATCAGGTCTACTTGTTGTGAGATACATCAAATATCCAATAATTGACCTATAATGATGTTCATAAGTATCCTCCCCCTCAAAATCAGTACAAAGATTGTGATTTCTGGGTATGAATGTCTTTGTTGGCTTGCAAACCTTTATTTCAAATCTTTCTAAAATGTCATTGGCATATTTAGATTGATTGATAAAGAAACCATCTTTCATCTTCTTCACCTGAATTCTAAGGAAAAAGTCTATTTTTCCAATGGAACTCATCTCAAACTTCTTCTTCATAATGCTTTCAAAGTCTTTACACATTTGGTCATTTGAGGAACCAAATATGATGTCGTCAACATAGACTTGTACTAGCTAAATGTCTTTTCCAGACTTCCTTAAAAATAATGTCTTATCAATGGTACCTCTGGTGTAACCATTCTTTAGAAGAAACTAAGACAAGGTCTCATACCACAGCCTAGGTGCTTGGTGTAGCCCATAGAGAGCTTTATCCAATTTGCACACGTAGTTAGGATGTTGTGAGTCTTCAAATCCTAGAAGTTGGCACACATAACCTTCTCTATCTATTTCCTCATATAGAAAAGCACACTTGACATCAAGCTAGTAAACTATAAAATTCTTGGATGCTGCATAAGCAAGAAAGTTCCTCACTACTTCAAGTCTTGCAACAGGTACAAAGACATCAGTGTAATCAATTCCTTCCTCGTGTGTGTATCCTTGAACTACCAGTCTTGCCTTATTCTTGATGATCAAACCTCTATCATCCTTTTTGTTTCTGAATACATACTTTGTGCCAATGGGTACTTTACCAGATGGTAGTGGATATAGGTTCCAAACCTTTTGCCTTTTGAATTGAAGCAGCTCCTCTTGCATTGATTCAACCCAACTACTATCCTTCAAGGCTTCTTCTACCTTCCTTGGTTCTATCTGTGAAAGATGAGAACAAATAGAAATTCCATTTATGAGTTTGTCCTCTTGTTCTCACACCTTTAGAAACATCTCAAATGATGTTTTCAACTGGGTGAATGTTGTAAATCCTGAGGCTAGGGATCACATCCACTTGCATGGAGAGATCTAGATTGGAGAAGTTCTAGATTGGAGAAGTTCTGCTCAACATTTTGAACACTTAGACTAGTTGATGTCTCACATTCATTTAATGTGCACTGATTGAATGCAGGTGAGATAGCATCAGTAGCATTTAGTTGTGGATCAACATTAACAGTTGCATGTTCTCTCTGACTGTTGAATCCATCGGCTTGGTGTTTTACAGTGTTTGAGTTGTCACTTGGTAAGTTTTGAGGCTCACTTTGTTGACAGGTAGTTGAAGCTCCACTTGCTCCTAAAATAGTCATGCTTTCAGGTCTTCTACTTGTGGGAGCTTGATTTTCAGCAATTCTTGGATAACTTGGAAGAGGTCTGGGTAACTCAAACTGTTGATCATCATCTGAATCATTTTGAGTTCCTGTTCCAGCTGAAACATTCTCACAAGAAGGTTAAGAATAGTTTAGAAACAATTCTAAGTCAAAGATGTGATCAGGGCCATTTCCAATAACACAAAGAGTGTGCTCATTAACAACAATGAATGTTGTAAACTTTGTAAGCAATAGAGTTGGAGGAATATCCAACAAAGATAGCATCATCCGACTTTTCAGCAAATTTTGCCAAATTGTCCTTTTGTGTGAAGTATGGTACACCTGCTGCCAACGGACCTAAGAAAACCAATGAATGGTGGTCTCTTGTTCCATAGCTCATAAGGGTTTTTCTATGGAACTTAACTATAAGGACTCTGTTCTGCACATAGCATGAAGTGCTGACGGCCTCTACCCAGAATGTTAGAGGCAGCTTTGAATCAGCTAACATAGTCCTAGTAGCCTCAATAAGTGTCCTATTTCTCCTCTCAGCAACATCGTTTTATTGAGGAGTTCTAGAAGCACTATATTGTCTGGCAAACCCTTTTGAGTTACAGAATGAGTCAAGAACTTGATTCTTAAACTCAGTCCCTTGATCACTTCTAATAATATTAACCTTGTGATCAATTTGATTTTCTATTTTAAGAATAAAAGATTTTAAAGTTTCAACAGTTTCATCTTTAGTTCTTAAAAAAGAATACCCATGTAAATCTAGTTAAATCATCAACAATCATAAGACAATATGATTTCCTTCCAATGCTCATTATGCTTGTGGGACAAAAAAGATCCATGTGCAATAAGTGTAATGGAGTGGTAATAGAGTTAATTTCTTTGGATTTATGATAGACCCTGTGTTGTTTTCCTTTCAGAAATGCAACACAATTATCTTTGCAGAAAAATTCTTTTTAGGCACACCACATACCAAGTAAATTTTTACCAAATTATTCATGGTTTTAAAATTAACATGACACATTCTTTTATGCCATAGAGTTGACTCATCACCATTAGCTTTGGAAAGAAATCATGATACTTCACCTAGTGGGGAAGAATTGTTCATATCAAGCTTGTATATATCCTGTTTCCTAGGAGATCTAAGAAGCACCAATTCCTGAGGAATTGTCATCCCTGGTTTGAGGAAAATGCACTCATGTTCTATGAAAAGCATTTGGTTCTTTTGATCAAAGAATTGAGAAATACTTAAAAATATTATGTTCAAGCTGTTTGTCAAAGTTTACTTTGTTGACTTTTAACTTACCATTGGATACACTACCTCTAACAAATATGTATCCTCCAGTTTCACCTCCAAATAAATAGGTCATCCAACAAAATGCTGAAATTGTTGAAGAAAATATCTGTTCCCTATTATGTGCATGAAGCATCCACTGTCCACTATCCAAATATCGTTGTTTTTATCATGTGGATGTGCCTTCACATAAGGTGAAAAAGTTAGTTACTTATTGTAAACCTAAGTCTTGTCGGTCTTGGGCTTTTTAAATGTGGGTGACATTATTGAAACAAAATGTATCCATGGGGGTTCAATTGTGGTGTGTGAAGAAGAGGTTTGTGTTGTAGCATCTTCTCTAATCTTCTATTTTATCCTTTGGTTGATTAGTGTAGATGAACTTGATGAAGTTTGACCAGCATGGCTTTCTTCCGAGGCTTCTTTCTTCTCAGAAGAAGCTTTCACCACCTTTTCTTCTGAGGCAGTCTACTTCTCGGAAGGTTTCAAAGGAATTGTTTTGTTCTTTTAATTTTTCTTTTGCTTGTCTTCCAAAACTATTTCCCTTTTGGAAGAGTGAGTTTCTTCCAAAAAGCAATTTGGCTTCAAAAACAAGTTTTCCTTTTCTTAAGACTTGAACCATGTGATAAAGTCCAAATGTGAAACCCTCCTTGACTCCTTCATTCTTAGCATTATTTGCATAAAGTGTGTTTGCAGGGTTGTAATAACAATCTTTAGCCATATGGTTGTGCAAACCACACATTATGCACTCAATGTTACTCTTCATGGGGTGTGATGACTGTTGTTTCTTGCACTTCTTTTCATCTTCAACGGTCTTTCCCTTCAGCTTCTGATCCTTCAGTTGGATAGGAGTGTTGGTACTACACTCTTTTCCTGGATCAAAACTTCCAACCACGTGGAATCCATCTAAGATAAACACACCTTTTTGTTTTGAGTCTATCCTTAGCTTGAACTCAACCACTTTCTTGGCAGTTTTTCTTGCTACCTTAGCTTTGTTTCTTCTAGCTTTGGTGGTCAGAGGTTGATCATCACCGGTGGGAATAGGTTTTTCTACTTGATCCATCCATGTAATAGTCTCCATAATTGCATAATTTTTCTTCTCATGATGTAGGGGGTCGGTAGATGGAACCTCTTGCTCTTCAGTACCACATCTTGGATGCCTTATAGACTCATAAGAGTATGGTGGAAAAATTTCATTGGTTCCCAACCCATCTTTGTTTTGATAACAAACATTTGAGTGAGAGGATGATGCAAGAATGGTTTTGAAGTTATGCTCTTCATTAGCATATTCTTTGGTTTAGCTGGGCTTGAGCCTTAGTTAACTTGGAAATTAAATCTTTGATTTGAGACCTTTAATTGGAGTTTTCATGTTTTAAAGAGGATAAAGTTTTCTCTAACTCATTAATTTTCATTTTATAGTCAGTTTCTGCCCTTTTAAAATCAGATTTTAAGATGTTTAAGAACTCAATATCAGATTTGATTTCTATCTTATAGTCTTGATAATCTTGGACCCCGAAAGGATCATACATGCCAATTCAAGTGGTGGATTCATGGTTGTTCTGCTGAAATCCCACAAGTCCAAGTAGATATGCGGTTGAAGAATCTGCAACAACAAAAGAAGACAGGTGTTGGCTATCCTAATTTGTATATGCGGATGATCACAGAACAAATGCTGACAAGTGTTTGTTCCTCCGCATTAACAAATGCGGATAGCCGAACAAATGTTTACAAGGATTTTGTACATCCGCATTTACTAATGCGGATGCTCAGCAACAAATGCACCAAGTGTTTGTTCATCCACATTTGTCAATGCTGATGACCAAACACTCATGCGAAAGAAGAAAACAAGTGGTGACGAAGATCAATACATCCGCATTAGCTAATGCGGATGGACAACAACAAATGCTGATGAAGACTTTTTGTACTTTGATTAGATTATAGAATAGGGGTAATTTAGTCTTCTTCTAAAGGCTTCTTGTCAGGCTATAAATAGAATAGAAATCCTCGTATGTGAGGTGATTGTTGACTAACATTATACAATCAAAATATTTTGTTTAGTCTTATGTTCAAAAGGTGTATTGTTACTGTTTAATGCTCAAACCCTAGCATTCATTGTAACCGTTCACCGTAATTAATACAAAGAGCATTTATGAGTACTTCTTGCATTCAATGTTCTATGATTGTATGATTCCGCCATATAATCATGGACTCAATCATCATATTTAATCCTAGTTGATTCATATCAATTGAGAATATCATTTTCACACCCAGTCAATTGCTATTCGAGCTTTGCTCTCAGTTCAACTTCAGATCTGCTCAAATCTGAACTGAAACTCAATTGATCTGGTGATTGAGTTGTTGATGGAGTGTTCGACTACCTCTAAATCAGTATACATGCTGAAACTCTGTTGAAAACCTCGACAGTTCCTGTTCAACCGAAACCATTCACAAAAACAAATCTGTGAACAACTTGCTCAACCATAAAAACTCAAAACATGAACATCATTAACATCTTAATATCCACACATTAAAAACACCAGAAAAGTTACAAGAGGAGTTCTCACAAATCTCAGTTTATACTCAGCAGATCTGTTGACATAAGACTGTTTTCGGACTATTTGGACTTAACAATTAATCTAATTATTATTCCAACAAGTTAAAAACAAGCTTATTAAAATGGACTCTGCAGGACCGGTGAAGAGTATGCACTTACAACACAACAACACAATGATGAGATTTGCTTAGAACACTTAACAGATCAAATAGGGAACTGGTTAACTTTTAGTGAAAGATGCTAAGAACACAAGTAAATATGAGACAGAACAAGATGGAAAACAACACAAGTAATTGGTTTTCAAGAATGCTGTATATTGTTTCTAAAGTTCTATTACAAATGTTACAAAGCATACAATGGAAAGTTACAAGTACTTGAGTTACTTTATACTACATCCTACAGCCGGCCATACTTTGGAAGCCAGCTGGATACAATTGACTAGACAACTACAAAATCAAATATAGAGTCAAAAGGCAGATTTGCCTTAGGACTAGTGACTATCACATGCCATAGCTCACATCCTAATATATTACAAAGAGGATAAAAGTATATAAATTAGTAAGCACAGACTCAAGACCTCAATGTACAGTTACCAAAAGCATGGACCTTTTCACCAACTCATGTAGGTTGGTGACTTACAGAGTTGCAGCGAAAAGGTGGTCCAGCTTTATGGTAAAATACATCAGATGAAAGCATGTCTCTAAAAGTCTTCGGAAGAAATCTGTCTTCACTCTTTGGCTATGAAAGACTTTTTATTTGAAGCTTCGGAAGACTTCACTTTTAGATTCGGAAGAGGTTGGTCTTGGCTTCGTAAGATTTTACACTTAGAATATTTCTAGTGCATCGTGTAAAACTTTCGAAGCATTTCTACTTCTATTCTTTAGTGCATGCATGTAGAGAGACTATGGAATTTTTTGGCTGCATCTGACTTATAGGAATCCTTACAAACTTCCCCTAGGCTGATGCTACGAAAACATTTGAATATCTTCAGTTGTTGACAATCCTCATAATGATGATGACCATGCCCTTCTTCATCAGATGGTCAGGATCACTCAGACTCTCATAATATCTTCTTATCTCAAAGAGATCATATAGAGGTAGGTTGAATAAGTCTTGCCATGTGTAGACATTCTCAACACCTTGATCTCTGATCACATGCCATCTTTCTAGATTAGTTGTGAAGGTCAGGATAAGATGGGTCTCTCAGCTGCAAGAGGAGCCACTTGAATTGGATCTGACTCAGCCCAAGGTGTAAAGGTGGATGATTCAGGTTTCTTCTTAATCTTTGACTTTGGTTTGGAAGTCATCCTCTTCTTCCTCTTAGAAGACTTTAACTGAAAAGACTGGTCTGCAGCACCTTGTTGATTAGTCTTGTCTTGCTCAGTTGGGTGTTCCTCCCTCACATGTTCTGAAAGAGAGGGAGTTTGACACTGCTGTGGATCAGAAGATGAAGCTTGCTGAGGCTCAACAAGAGGTCCAGGTTGTGTTGTCTCAAGTTGTTCAACCTTAATCTCCACTTCAGGTGGAGCTTGACTTGGAGGGGAGTGTAAGTCAATAAGCTCTCCACTCTTGATCTTCTACTTGATTACCCTGATATGCTCATCCATTGTGGATAGAGACATAGGGCCAAGTCTCCTTTCGGAGAATCCATACAGCTTCAAGAAGCTCATAATCATTTGTCTGTCATCAGACTTCTTCATACTCTTTTCGATGATGGCTCTTGACTTTACAGCCTCTTCCCTCATCTTTCTCTTTGTTGCCTTTTGTTCATTGAGCACTTGGAGTTCAAGCTGTTTGAGGTACTCAAAGTCAATGTATTCTAAAGACAAGGGAAGAAATGCAGATGCCTGGTAGAGACCTGTGGCACTCAGGTAGTTGACCATGTTTTGCCTATCGGTTTCCTTGTCTATCTGAGGTTCTAGTGTAGCTGCCACAGCCTCTTGCACAGGGCTTTCTTGAACTGGGGAGAGAGTAGGAACATGCTTGTATAACATTTTTTCTCTCTTCTCCTCTTTGAATTGGAGAAGTAGCCTTGCATCCTCTGGTTACTTCATCTCTTTTGACACTTCCATGTCAGCCAGTTCATTTAATTGCTCTAAGGGGAGAGATATAATCTCATCTATGTCATAGTTCCTGGTCTGCAGGTAAGTAATCCTGACTGCCCTCAACTCATCATCTTGAGTGTTAGGTCCGGGGGCAGCCCTGATTGCAGCTTGCATAAAGCCTGAAGACCCAGAGGAACTTTCTCCCTTTATCTTCCTCTTCCTGCCTCTCTCCTCCTCCTCCTCAATATCCTCAGGTGTTAGAATCCTTTTCCCTTTATCACCCACAAACCTTTGTGACACAGGGTGGAGAGAGCTTTAGCCTTCATTGCTTGGTGTAGCATCCAAGCTCTGGCCAGAGAGAGGTTGTGAGACACCTTCACCAGCAGGTGTTTCACTGAGGGGTTGAATTTCTAATGTAGTTTGTGGTGTGACAGGGCTCTCAGGCTCTATCACTGGGCCTTCAGCCAAGGTTTTCCCTTTGAAGCTAATCTAAGGGTCTGTCTTAATATCTAGTTAACCAATAACATTACCTGATTGCCTTTGTCTCCTTCTAAGACTGAACACCTCAGTAATTATGTCTTGAATCCTGAGTGCTAACCTGTCAGCTTGTCTTGATTGACTTGGGTTGACAAGTGGCATGTTGATCAGGTCAAGACCTTCATAGTAGTGCAAGGTCTGAAATCGAACACTTCTTGCTGCCCTTGAACTCTTTGAAGAATGAGGGCTCTTCTATCAGCATCATACCTCCACCCAATAATGTAGTTTGAAGTTCCTTGAGGTGGGGATGACATAGCCCTTGGAATGCCTTCCTCAAAGAGACTCCTAATGATAGAGTCTATAATGTCCACATCAATGTGAACTTGAGGAAGTTGCTGAGTATGCACAATTGCAAGTGAGGATGGTGAGTCCTCAATGTCCATATCCCTGAATAACTCCCAGGTTCTGTGACGGTAATGACTTTATCCCCCTTTTTGGTAACGTCACCCTCTTGCATAGGTGAGGTAGGAGTTAGGTCAATCACATTCGTAGGTTCTTGTGTTCCTGGTTGAGCTCCCTTAAAGGTCTCCCAGCTAGTTTTTCCCGGAGATAAGATATCTCAAGTTGTTGATCATTGACCCTATTTTGCAAGGTAGTCACCTGAGATTCAAGGTGGCTAACCTTAGAGGCTAAGTAGGAGCATGTTTTTTATAGTTTTGCACCTCAAGTGTAAGATTCCCCTAATCTTCATCAGATGAATCATTGGGGGATGAGATGATTGGACCAAGGTCCTCTCTCTCACCACCAGCTTCAGGTTCTTGGCTGCTAGATTTCCTCTGCACATTGACAGCCTCAATTGAAGTGTCAATGGGCTGAGTTGCCATGGTTGTGGTCTTAATGATATTCTCACTTGCAGAAGTGAGAGCCTCTGCCATATGGACCTCCTGAACAGGTTCAGGGATATCGACCTCAACGATAGGTGACTGATGTGGGCTAGACAAAGGAGACTCAAGAGTACTCATCTCTCTATGAGTAGGGGAAGAGTAGAGAGACTCATGGTACTCACTGAAACCTAAGTCTTCAAATGAGAGGTTGGGAATGGGTTGATTTAAATCTAAAGGCTTGGGATGGTAACTGTCCCCTGAAGGTTCTTCACTTGAGTGTTGAGACTCAGAGTGAAGGCTTAAGGCAGTTAGGTTTGTGAGCTCATCAGAGTGAGCATGAGGAACTTCATCACTGATTCTTGAAGATATGAGAGTGGTTTGCTCCTCAGGGGAAGTAGGAGCTCTAGTGTCCACTTCCTCCTGTATGGGTGAGTGTACGGGGGCCTGCACAAACTCAATAGCTTGAGCATGGGTTCGCTTGGATTTTCTTTGGTAGGTGAGGGTGATTTGTGGTCTTTTTGGTGGTTGGGAGGTAGAAGGTATGGGTTCAACACTAGCTTGTGTTGCTAGATTGTCACTTTGAGCAATAAGCACTAACATTTTTGGGACAAGGGCTTTTTATGCCCCTAAGAAGTCTACAGTTGGCTTCTTCTTAATTTTAAAGATGCAGGGCTTCATCTGTCCCAATTTAAGAATATTATATGTTTTCCCGTAACTATGAGCCCAGTTCACAGTTGAGAATGTGTTGAACATATCGAGGAAACATATAATACTCTAAGGAGTCCAAGTTAGTAATAAAATTTGTATAAAAAAACTGAGAGTACCTGAACTTGACCCCTTGAACCATTCCATGGACTATGAAGGAAAGATCATCAGGAATCTGGTCCCACCCTCCATGCTTGTTTGACAATCTGTGGATAACCACCTGAAGAAGGTATTTCCACTGGGATGAGACCTTCCCTTTCCTGAAGGTCTTTACAGATAAATCTCCCTCATAGCCTATCTGCTCAAAGGAATGATTTACAGCTTCCTTTGGTAAGGACAACTCACCTTTTTAATCATCCAGCTGCAAGTGAGTCTTGATGATGGCCGGAGTGATGAAGATTGTCCCCCCCTTGCACTTTGGCAGACAATGCCTTCTCCCCGTCCATAATAACCTCTTGGCAGGTCTTCAAGAATTGAAGCAGATGATCCTCATAGAGAGTAGCATCAATGGTTAGGGAGGTGAAGTAGTTGGATAGAGCCATAAAACGGAAAGCCTCTGAGAAACTTTCATCTTTCTCAGAGCTCAACAGAGCAACCTGGTTGTGTTTCCAGTGAAGTTGCATGGAGAATTATAGGTTGTTTCTGCGGTTTAGGTTGGCCATTTTGAGAAGGTTATGGGTGAAGGAAGATGAAGAACAAAGGCGGTCTCGAAGAATTTAGGTTTAAGGAATAGTGTAATTGAAGAAGATAGTGAAAGAGGGGGGAACCGTTGGGTATTTATGTGAAAAGAATTTAAGACAAATTTAAATAAACAGGATAAACTTTGAAATCCAGATGTCGGTCCCACCTCTAAAAAGTAGTTTACTTTTGCCCAAAAAGTGTTTTCTTGGAAGTCGAGAAATCTTCCGAAGGTTATTTGCTTCGGAAGTTTTGAAGGAAAAACTTTCGAAGGCAAATTGGCTTCGGAAGATATTTCAAAAGTTTTTGAGAATTTTGCTTCGGAAGAGAATTATCACTCAGAGTTTTTTATTCCAGAGAGAATGAAAACTTCCCAAGGTAAATTGATTTCGGAAGAAACTTGTTCTTTTTAAACATAAAAGTACTTAAGTTGATTTTAAACTTCAGAAGATATTTCAGAAATTTCTTCCGAAGGTAAAATTACTAAAGTAGTTATTTGTTTACTGAGATATAAATTTCTTCCGAAGGTAATTTTAAATCTTCCGAAAAGAGAAGAGATCAAAATTTTCAAAAATCTAAGAAATGTCTCTTGAAAAGTTTTTCTTCCAAAGAAAACATGGGCTTATGAAGGTGATGTAATAGACAACTTAGGACACACAGATTTTAGAAATAATATGATTAAGTTTTAAGAAAAGCTATTCAAAGTTAATCATCACAATAGCTGATACAAGATATTTAAATCTCTGCTCATCAAAAGCTTTGGTGAACAGATCAGCATATTGTTCATTTTTGTTAACTTTGACTAGTTTGATTAATCCCTTTTCAAAGTTATCTATAATCAAATGATATCTGATATTGATATGTTTTGTCCTTGAGTGCTGCACAGGATTACCTGTGATTGAGATAGCATTGTTGTTGTCAATGTGGATGGGAGACTCTTTGAAATTGAATCCATAGTCCAGCATCTGATTTTGAATCCAAAGCACTTGACCACAACAGCTTGCAGCAGCAATGTATTCAGCCTCAGCAGTTGATGCAGACACACAGGATTGTTTCTTACATTGCCAATAGACTACTCTTCCACCAAGAAATTGACATCCCCCTGATGTAGACTTTGCAGACATGTTGCAACCACCATAGTCACTATCTGTATAAGCATACAGATTAAATTCAGAATTCTTTGGATACCAAAGGCCAAGTGATGGAGCACCTTTGAGATATCTTAAAATTCTTTTGACAGTGATCAGGTGTGACATCTTGGGGTTGGCTTGATATCTTGCACAAATGCTTGTAGCAAACATGATATCTGGGCTTCTAGCTGTGAGGTACATAAGAGACCCAATCATTGCCCTGAAGAGATGTTCATCAACACACTCCCCTCAAGATCAGGTCCAAGGGAGTGATTTCTGGCTATGGGTGTCTTAGCAACCTTACAATCAGCCATGTTGAATCTCTTAAGTATGTCTTGTACATACTTTGACAGACTTATGAAGATGCCATTGTCAACTTGCTTCACTTGAATTTCTAGAAAGAAATTGAGTTCTCCCATGGCACTCATTTCAAACCTTTTCTTTTGATGAAGAGAGTTCCATCTATAGTACCCCTTTTGTAGCCATGCTGATAGAGATACTGTGATAGAGTCTCATACCACTTCCTTGGTGCTTGGTGCAACTCATAAAGAGCTTTATCAAGCCTGCAGACATATTCAGGATGATCAGGATCTACAAAACTAGGTGGTTGTATGACATACACCTCTTTATCAATCACCCCATAGAGAAAGGCACACTTGCTATCAAGTTGGTAGACCTTGAAGTTCTTAGATGCAGCAAAAGCTAGGAATATCCTAACAGCTTCAAGTCTTGCTACAGGAGCATAAACATCTGTGTAGTCAATTCCTTCTTCTTGAGTATACCCTTGAATAACCAGTCTTGCCTTGTTCTGATGACAAGTCCTCTATCATCTTTCTTATTCCTGAACACCCATTTGGTTCCTATTGTAGTGTTCCCTTGACAAAGAGAACATAGGTTTAAAACCTTTTGCCTTTTGAATTGAAGCAGCTCCTCTTGCATAGCTTCAACCCAACTTCCATCTTTTAGAGCCTCATCAATTTTCTTTGGCTCTATCTAGGACAAGAAACAAGAGTGAAGACAAACATTTGCATCATGGGTTTGTCCTCTTGTTCTCACCCCTGAATCAACATCTCCAATGATGTTTGTGGTAGGATGAGACTTGTGGATCCTTAGCTGAGGGATCATAGCAAGTTGCTTAGAGATTTAAATTTGAGAAATTTTGATTTGGCAAGGAAGATTCACCCTCCACATCATCACACTTATCAATGAGTGTGTGACATCATTGATGGTGTCTTTAATGGAGTGGTTATCAGCATCAAGAAATTCCTGATCACTTTCACCACCACCATTTTCTCCAACATTTGAAGCTCCTTCATCTGAGTTTTATGCCTCTAAGCTGGAATTTAAAGGCACCCTAGAAGTATCAGCAGGATTTGTCATTGATGTGCTGGTAGAAGCTTCATTTACAGGATTATTTACCCTTGGAGCTGAAGATGTGTAGCTTGAAGGTCTTTTTAGCTCAAATCATGGGTCAGGATCACCAGTGGTAGTATATCTGTGGACCCCGAAACATTCTCACAAGATTAGTTAAAATAGTTGGTGACTAAATCAAGATCAAATAGCCAATCTGGACAAGAACCTTTCATACTAGGAGTGTGCTCATTGAAAGACACATTGGCTGACTCCTCAACTACTCTAGTTCTGAGATTGTATACTCTATAAGCTTTAGCTTGAGAAGAGTATCCAATGAAGTGTCCATCATCTAATTTCTCAACAAACTTGGCAATTTGATCTTTGGTATTCAAGATGGTGCAAGGACATCCAATGACCTGAGAAAATCAATGAAAGTTTTCTCTTGTGCCAAAGTTCATAAGGAGTCTTACCATGTGTCTTAACCACTAAAACTCTGTTTTGCACATAGCAAGCAATGTTCACTGCCTCTGCCCAGAAGGTGATGGGCAGTTTAGAGTCAGAAAACAAAGTTCTTGCAACTTCAATTAGTGTCCTGTTTCTCCTCTCAGCAACACCATTTTGCTGAGGAGTCTTGGGAGCACTATATTATCTTGTAATACCTTTTCATTACAAAATGTATCAAGGATTTGATTCTTGAATTCAGTTCATTGATCACATCTTATGGTTTTGACCTTGTGATCATATTGATTCTCAATCTTTAAGATAAAATTCTTCAGAATCTCAGGGGTCTCATCCTAAGTTCTAAGAAAGATGACCTAAGTGAATCTTGTAAAGTCATATATGATCACCAAACAATAAGAGGTCCTTCCTAGACTCATTAAACTGGTGCGGCCAAAGAGATCCATATGTAATAAGTATAGGGGATTAATGATGGAATTTATTTCCTTTGGCTTGTGAGATACCTTGTGTTGCTTCCCCTTCAGACATGCAACACAGTGGTCATCACTTGTAAACTCTTTCTTTGGTATTCCAGTTACCAAATCATTCTTAATTAGTTTATTCATGTTTTTAAAGTTTACATGGCATATTCTTTTAGCCAGAGGAAAGACTCATCATTATTTGCTTTAAATAGAAAGCATGAGACTTCTCCTCAGGGAGATGTTTCTTACAAATCCATCTTGTACATGTTCCCTTTCCTGGGGGCTCTGACCAGGATATGCTCATGAGGAATGACCAACCCGGGCTTGAGAACAATGCACTCATGCTCAGCGAAGAGCATGTTATGACTCTGATCACAAAATTAGGATACACTCAGAAGATTGTACCCAAGCTCCCTGACAAAGTTTACCTTCTCAATGCTAAGCTTACCATTTATGACCTTGCCCCTTCCTGTAATGTAACCTCCTGCATCTCCTCCAAAAGCAACTGGTCCTCCATCAACTCTTTCAAACTTTTGTAGTAGTGACCTATTGCCTATCATGTTCCTAGAACAACCACTATCAATGATCCCTACATTTCTGTTTGTCTTGAGCTGTTCCTCCACAAAAGAGATGGTTAGTTACATTTGGAAACCCAAGCCTCCGGTTATTAGGCTCATCAAAAGAAGTTGAAGACAATGCAACAGTAATTGATCCTATAGTCATGCTAGAAGGATTATTTGCTGATGTTGATGAAGAACTTTCAGCCACTTGGTCTTTCTTTGACTTCCACACCACCTTGGGAAGCTTAGACCTAACATTCAATACTACGAAAGTTTTGATGACTTCGGAAGTTTTGATGACTGGACCTTCGGAAGATCTTGCTTTCACTGCAGCAGGCTTCAGTGCTTCGGAAGTATTCCTTTCTTCCGAGACCAAATTTTCTTCCCCAGGCAAGTTTCCACTTGTCTTCTTCTTCATTTTGGAGCTTTTGAAGGAAGCATATTTTCCTGCCGGAGCGTGCTTCTTCTTCTTCAAACTCTTAGAAGTTTCTTTCTTTGTCATGTGGAGAGTACTCTTTGGATTGTAAACACAATCCTTAGCAAGATGAGATGTGTTCCCACACATAACATAGTCCATTTTCTTCCTTCTAGGAGTTTTCTTTTGTGAACAAGGCTGAACTTGATCACTTTCCTTCTCCATCTTCATCTTTCCAGATGATGTGGCAATTCTTGTGGGGATAGAACTACCTTTGGAGCTGTATGGTTCAGGTTGTGCAGCAGTGGTGCACAACTTATCAGCCTTCTTCTTGATGATGGAATGATTTGGACATGAACCAAAACTCTTGTGGATGGAGTTCAAGTTGGTGTCTTCAGCCTTCACCACTTCAAATCCTATAGAGATGAAGACTTGTTTTTGTGTAGAATTGAAAGTGGCTTGATCTCTTGAGCCTTTTTGGACTTTCTTTTGGCCTTCCTGATCAAGTTCTTTCTCCTTGACTTGGTCATCCCAATAGCTTTGCTCACCTCAGAGGGATGGTGACCCTTCTTAGAATGCTCCTCTTCACTCTTCTCAGAGCCATTCTCCACCATCTCCTCTTCATCCTGTTCAGTCACAAGATCTATAAGCGGAAGCTCATCTTCACAAGTTTCACACCTAGGAGATCTTACAGACAAGTTTGTGTGTGGAAGAGCTATCTCACAAGATCCCAGTCCCAGCTTATTTTGATAACAAACTTTTGCATGCAAGGATGAGGATATTATGTTCTTGAAGGTCTCTTCTTCAAGAACACATTTTTCCGCATTGGCTTTGCTGATCACAAGCTCAGCCTGGCATTCAGTTAACTTAATAATGAGGCCTTTGATCTGACTCTTCTAGTTTGTGTGCTCATGTTTAAAAGTTGAAATGGTTTTCTCTAAGTCCTCTATCTTTAGTTTATAATAATTTTCAGCTCTTTTAAAATCAGCTTTTAAGATATATAAGGACTCAAGATCAGATCTCATGTCCAAGTTATAGGACTGTATCTATTGACTTTAGCAATGCATTTAGGAGTACGAAGATGTTCCAACACCTTGGCTTCATCGTGGTCTGCCATGAGTGTTTGGTTTGGAGATGCATCTTCTACCTGAAAGCTCTAGTCAAAGCCTACTTCTTCAACAGCAACTGCAGCTTGCTGCTTTGGCTTCTCATTCTGGGGGGCTTTCTCAGTGTAGTTTGGTATGGTTTGTGCTTGGCCACTATTTGTCCTTGGTGCCTTACACTCCCTTGCAAAGTGTCCCATCTGGTTACAGTTGTAACACTTTACTTTGCTTTTATCCAGTTCAAACTTTCCACTGGCTGTATTGCTTGGAAACTTTCTCTCTGTCCTCATGTAGAACTTCTTGGCTCTTTGAGTGAGAAGAGCCATCTGCTGGACTACCTCCATGTACTCCAGATCATCTGGATGGATACAGTCCAAATTTTAAAGTGTGAAGAGAAAGTTGTCTGTGGTTTCATCAGCAGAGACAAAAGAATGAGAAGAACTTGTCTCTTGGAAAGGACTTCCTTGAGTGTAGCTTTCCTTTGGAGTCTCTGGGAAGGTGATGAAAGGCCATTTTGTGAGTTGTCAGGGTAGCATATAAGATGATGTTGTGGTTTAATGCTTTCCTTTTAAACCACATGGAGGGCTGAAGTCAATTGATTGCTGGAGTTACCAGATGAGTTTTGCATGTTCATCTCCATCTGGTAATCACAAAGAATACCATACAACTCTGTAAGAGTAAGAGTCTTAAGGTTCTCAGTCCTCTTGATAACAACACAGTAATGTGTCCATTGTCTAGGAAGAGAGGACATAAACTTCCTTACAATGTCCCTGTTCTCAAAAGTTACTCCAACATCCTTTAGAGTATCCACAATCTCAACATACCTGAAGTATTGTTGAGTCATGGTTTCACCTACATTAAAGGTGAAGTTTTCAAACTGCTGCTTCAGAAGATCCTTCTTGTCTCCTTTGCTTCGGTATACCCCTCATACCTCAGCTTCAGTGCTTCCCATACTTGTTTGGCAGTTTTGCACTTCTTGAAGCCTCTGTAGATGGAGTTTGGAAGAGCAGTTTAAAGGGCTATCATGGCTTTCTGATCAATCTCTATTCTCTTCATGTCTTCTTCAGAGTAATCAACCATAACCTTTGGAATCATACCACCACCAGTAGCAGAAGTGGTGCTTGGTATGTAAGGTCCTTCAACAACATAGTCCCACATCCTGGAGTCATGAGACTTGATGAAGCCTTCCATTCTTTGACACCAAGTATCAAAGTCTTCAGGAGTGATCAATGGAGACTTTGCCATAGTTCCAGTTTCCATATCATCTTTGGTAATACTTCCATTTGAGTTGTTAAGTATTTTGTGTGTGTGAGGGATCTTAAGATGGTGAGAAATTATATCAAGAGCCTGGAAAGCTCTGATACCAAATGTAGGACCGTTGAAGGGTATGCACTTACAACACAACAATACAATGAGGAGAGTTACTTAGATCACTTAATAGATCAAATAGGGAACTGGCTAACTTTAGTGAAAGATGCTAAGAACACACGTAAGAATGAGACAGAACAAGATAGCAAAAAACACAAGTAATTGGTTTTCAAGAATGTTGTATATTGCTTCTCAAGTTCTATTACAAATGTTACAAAGCATACTATAAAAGTTACAAGTACTTGAGATACATATACTACATCCTACAACCGGCCATACTTTTAAGGCCAGCTGGATACATAAGACTAGACAACACGCAAAATCAAATGTAGAGTCAAAAGGCAGATTGCCTTTTTGACTAGTGACTATGACATGCCATAGCTCAAATCCTAATATATTACAAAAAGGATAAAAATACATAAAGTAGAAAGCACATACTCAAGACCTCAATGTACAGTTACCAAAACCATGGACCTTTTCACCAACTCATGTATGTTGGTGACTTTACTGAGTTACAACGGAAAGGTGGTCCAGCTTTATGGTAAAGTACATCAGATAAAAGCATGTCTTTAAAAGTCTTCGGAAGAAATCAATCTTCTCTCTTCAGCTTCGGAAGACTTTGTCTTTGAAGCTTCGGAAGACTTCACCTTTGGCTTCGGAAGATGTTGGTCTTGGCTTTGGAAGATTTTACACTTAGAATATTTCTAGTGCAAGGGGTAAAACTTTCTAAGCATTTCTACTTATGTTCTTCAGTGCATGCATGCAGAGAGACTTTGGATGTTTTGGCTTCATCAGACTTATATGAATCCTTACAAGCTTGATGTCAAGTGTGCTTTTCTATATGGGGATATAGATAGGGAAATCTATGTGTGACAGCCTCTAGGATTTGAAGACCCACAACACCCCGACTATGTGTACAAACTGCATAAAGTTCTATGTGGGCTGCACCAGGAACCTAGGCTCTTGAAGAATGGTTACACTAGAGGTTCCATTGACAAGACTCTATTCATAAGGAAGTCTTGGAAAGACATTTTTTCTCGTTCAAGTCTATTTTTATGACATGAGATTTGGTTCCTCAAATGACTAAATGTGTAAAGACTTTGAGAGCATCATGAAGAATAAGTTTGAGATGAGTTCCATGGGAAAAATGGACTTTTTCCTTGGAATACAGGTGAAGCAGATGAAGGAAGGGTTCTTTATCAAGCAATCTAAATACGTCAATGACATTTTAGAAATATTTGATATGAATGATTGTAACTCAGCAAAGACACCTATACCTAGAAACCATAATTGTTGTCCTGACTCTAAGGGGGAGGATACTGATCAACACTAGTATAGGGCAATTATTGATTATCTGATGTATCTCACAGCAAGTAGACCATATATCATGTTTGCAACTTGCATCTGTGCAATATATCAGGCTGCTCCAAAGGTCTCTCACATAGTTGTTGCCAAGAGAATCCTCAGATACCTCAAAGGAGCACCTAAACTGGGTCTTTGGTATCCAAGGAACACTAATTTCAATCTCTATGCCTATTTTGACAGCGACTATGGTGGCTTCAATATCAACAAGAAATCAACATTAGGTGGATGTCAATTTCTTGGTGGAAGGATCATCTCATGGCAATGCAAGAAGCAATCCTTCATTTTAACATCCACTGCTGAAGCTGAATACATTGCTGTTGCTAGTTGTTGTGCTCAGCTACTGTGGATTCAAAACCAGATGATAGACTACGGATTCAACTTCATGACAACTCCTATCGACTCCATTATTGAAAATCCAGTGAAGCACTCCAAGACAAAGCATATTGATATCAGATATCATTTCATTAGAGATATTCATGAGAAAAATCTGATTAAGCTAATCAAAGTTGATTCAAATGAACAATATGCTAATTTATTCACCAAAGCCTTTGATTACCAAAGATTTAAATATCTCATTACAGCTATTAGGATGATAAACATTGATTAGTCTATCTCATTTCAAAACCTTTCTAAAATGTGTAATGTCTTCTGTCAAAACAATCTAAGCCTTGTTACAAAAGGTTTTTCTCTGAAATTTTACTAAGTATAGATTCTTCCAAAGAGGAATTAACCCTCGAAAGATGTTTTATATGTCTTCCGAAGCAAAATTCCTCCAAGGAAAATCTTATTCTCGGAAGAGTTTTTAATCTCGGAAGAAGCGATTGATTACATATCAGATCTACTTCCGAAGCTTATAAAACTCTACATTCAGAAATGTTTTATACTCTTCAGAGAGATTTTACTGTGTAACGGAAATCTTTTTTGCCCCACTCTGTAAAAAGCAAAGGTTTTGTTAATGATATAGGATTATTTAAATCGACTTAACCTTACCGCCCTTGTCACATCATACACCAAAACATCTTTTCACCTTATCCAACCACCAAAACCGCCATTTCACCCATTCAAATAACCCCGACTTATCACTTTAATCTTTTTACCAAATTTACTGTCTAAAAGCTTCCTTCGTCTCCAATTTACCCAAGTTCAAACTCATTTCTCTGCAATTTTTCAACAATGGCACTCTACCCTCAACACAACCAGGTCGCACTCCTTTATTCATCCAAGGATGCTGACTTCTCAGACATCATCTCTTTTCTCACCCAATCTACCTATTACATCGCTTTAACTGTTAACCCCACCATCTACTCAAACCATATGGCTGAATTTTGGGGCAACGGAAAGATTGAAACCCTAAATGGAGATAGGATAATAAGGTCGAGCATTTGTGCAGGACCGGTGAAGGGTATGCACTTACAACACAATAACACAATGAGGAGAGTTGCTTAGAACACTTAACAGATCAAATAGGGAACTCGTTAACTTGTTAATGGAAGATGCTAAGAACACAAGTAAATATGTGACAGAACAAGATTGCAAACAACACAAGTTATTGGTTTTCAAAATGTTGTATATTGCTTCTCATGTTTTTATTACAAATGTTACAAAGCATAAAGAAAAGTTACAAGTACTTGAGATACATATACTACATCCTACAGCTGGCTATACTTTGAAGCCAGCTAGATACAATTTGATTAGACAACTACAAAATCAAATGTAGAGTCAAAAGGCAGATCTGCCTTTTGACTAGTGATTATAACATGCCATAGCTCACATCCTAATATATTACAAAAAGGATAAAAGTACATAAAGTAAAAAGCATGGACTCAAGACCTTAATGTACAGTTACCAAAATCATGGACCTTTTCACCAACTCATGTAAGTTGGTGACTTTAGAGAATTGCAGCAGAAAGGTGGTCAAGCTTTATGGTAAAGTACATTAACTAAAGGCATATCTCCAAAAGTATTCGGAAGAAATCTGTCTTCACTCTTTGGCTTTGGAAGACTTTGTCTTTGAAGCTTCGGAAGACTTCACTTTTGGCTTCGGAAGATGTTGGTCTTGGCTTCAAAAGATTTTACACTTAGAATATTTCTAGTGCATGATTAAAACTTCCAAAGCATTTCTACTTCTGTTCTTTAGTGCATGCATGCAGAGAGACTTTGGATGTTTTGGCTGCATCAGACTTATAGGAATCCTTACAAACTCCCCTAGGCCGATGCTACCAAAACACTTAGAAGGTCTTCAGATGTTGGTGGTCTTCAGGGTGATAATGACCATACCCTTCTTCATCAGATGGTCAGGATCACTCGGACCCTCATAATATCTTCTCATCTGAAAGAGATCATGCAGAGGTAAGTTGATTATGTCTTTCCGTGTATAGACATTCTCTACACCTTGATCTCTTATCACATGCCATCTCTATGGGTTAGTAGTGAAGGTCTAGGATAAGATGGGTCTCCCAGCTGTAAGAGGAGCCACTTGAATTGGAGTTGATTGGGCTGCCTCTTCATGCACTTCCTCATGTTGATCTGACTCAGCCTGAGGTGTAGAGGTGGATGATTTAGGCTTCTTTTTCTTTGAATTTTGTTTGGAAGCCATCCTCTTCTTCTATTAGAAGACTTTAACTGAGAATACTGGTCTGCAGCACCTTGTTGATCATCATTGTCTTTCTTAGTTGGGTGTTCCTCCCTCAAAGGTTCAGAAGGAGAGGGAGTTTGACCCTGCTGTGGATCAGAAGATGAATCTTGCTGAGGCTCAGCAGGGGGTCCAAGTTGTGTTGTCTCAGGTTGTTCAACCTTAACCTCCACTTCAGGTGGGATTTGACTTGGAGGGGAGTATAAGTCAATCAGCTCTCCACTCTTAATCTTCTGCTTGATTACCCTGATATGCTCATCCATTGTGGATAGAGACATAGGGCCAAGTCTCTTTCTGGAGAATCCATACAACTTCAAGAAGCTCATCATCCTTTGTCTGTCAGCAGACTTCTTCATACTCTTTTGGATGATGGCTCTTGACTTTGCAGCATCTTCCCTCATTTTTTCTTTGTTGCCTTTTGTTCTTTGAGCACTTAAAGTTCAAGCTATTTGAGGTACTCAAACTCAATGTACTCAAAGGACAAAGGAAGAAATGCAGATGCCTGGTAGAGAGCTGTGGCACTTAGGTAGTTGATCATGTTTTGCCTATCTGTTTCCTTGTCTACCTGATGTTCTTGTGTAGTTGCCACATCCTCTTGCATAGGGCTTTCCTGAACTAGAGAGAGTTGGAGCATGCTTGTGTAACATTTTTTGTCTCTTTTCCTCTTTGAATTGGAAAAGTAACCTTGCATCCTCTACTTCCTTCATCTATCTTGACACTTCCATGTCAGCCAGTTCATTTAAGCTCTCAGGGGAGAGATATAATCTCATCTATGTCATAGTTCCTGGACTGCAGGTAAGTATTCCTGACTACCCTAAACTCATCTTCTTGAGTGTTTGGTCTGGGGGCAGCCTTGATTGCAGCTTGCATAAAGCCTGAAGACCCAGAGGAAATTTCTCCCCTTAGCTTCTTCTTCCTCTCTCTCTCTCCTCCTCCTCACTCTGCTCAGGAGTTAGAATCCTTTTCCCTTTGTCACCCACGGGGTGATATGACACAGGGTGGAGAGAGCTTTGGCCTTCATTGCTTGGTGTAGCATCCAAGCTCTGGCCAGAGCGAGGTTGTGAGACACCTTCACCAGCCGGTGTTTCACTAAGGGAATGAATTTCTGAAGTAGTTGTTGGTGTGACAGGGCTCTCAGACTCTATCACTGGGCCTTCAGCCAAGGTTTTCCTTTTGAAGCTAATCTCAGGGTCTACCTCAACATCCAATTGACCAATGACATTACCTGATTGCCTTTGTCTCCTTCTAAGGCTGAACTCTTCAGTAATTTTGTCTTGAATCCTAAGTGCTAACTTGTCAGCTTGTCTTGATTGACTTGGGTTGACAAGTGGCATTTTGATCAGGTCAAGAACTTCATAGTAGTTCAAGGTCTGAAAATTGAATACTTCTTGCTGCTCTTGAACTCTATGAAGAATGAGGGCTCTTCTATTAGCATCACACGTCCACCAAATAATATAGTTTGAAGTTCCTTGAGGTGGAGATGACACAGCCCTTGGAATGCCTTCCTCAAAGAGACCCCTAATGACAAAGTCTATAATGTCCACATTAATGTGAACTTGAGGAAGTTACTGAGTATGCACAGTTGCAAGTGAGGATGGTGAATCCTCAATGTCCATACTTCCTGAAGAACTCCCAGGTTTTGTGACTGTAATGACTTTCTTCCCCTTTTTGGTAGCATCACCCTCTTGCATAGGTGAGCTAGAGGTTAGGTCAATCACATTCACAGGTTCTTGTGTTCCTGGTTGAGCTCCTCTTAAAGGTCTCCCAGCTAACTTTTCCCTGAGATAAGATATCTCAAGTTGGTGATCATTGACCCTATTATGTAGGGTAGTCACCTGAGATTCAAGGTGACTAACCTTAGAGACTAAATAGGAGCATGTTTTTGACAGTGTTTGCACCTTTAGTCTCAGATTCCCCTCATCTTCATCAGAAGAGTCATTGGGGGATGAGATGATTGGACCAAAGTCCTCTCTCTCACCACCAGCCTCAGGTTCTTGGCTGCTAGATTTCCTCTGCACATTGACAGCCTCAGTTGAGGTGTCAGTGGGCTAAGTTGCCATGGTTGAGGTCTTAATGATGTAATCACTTGCAGAAGTGAGAACCTCTTCCATATGGATATCCTAAACAGGTTCAGAAGTATCCACCTCAGTGATGGGTGACTGATGTGGGCTAGACAAAGGAGACTCAGGAGTACTCATCTCTCTTTGAGTAGGGAAAGAGTAAAGAGACTCATGGTACCCACTGAAACCTAAGTCTTCATCAGTATAGAATGAGAGGTTGGGAATGGGTTGATTTAAGTCTAAAGGCTGGGGATAGTAACTGTCCCCTGAAAGTTCTTCACTTTAGTGTTGAGACTCAGAGTGAGGGCTTAAGGCAGTTTGGCTTATGAGCTCATCAGGGTGAGCATGAGGAACCTCATCCCTGATTGTTGAAGAGATGGGAGTGGTTTGCTCCTCAAGGGAAGTGAGAGCTCTAGTGTCCACTTCCTCCTGTATGGG
This sequence comes from Flaveria ramosissima, assembly GCA_025215565.1. Lineage (NCBI taxonomy): Eukaryota > Viridiplantae > Streptophyta > Magnoliopsida > Asterales > Asteraceae > Flaveria > Flaveria ramosissima. The sequence goes on along the minus strand of CM046037.1, from coordinate 44,457,537 downwards.
TGATTATATGGGGGCCTGCACAAACTCAATAGCTTGAGCAGGGGTTCATTTGGATTTTCTTTGGTAGGTGAGGGTGACTTGTGGCCTTTTTGGTGGTTAGGAGGTAGAAGATGTGGGTTCAACACTAGCTTGTGTTGCTAGGTTGTCACCTTGAGCAATGAGCTTTAACATTTTTTGGACAAGGGCTGTTTCTACCCCTGAGAAGCCTACAGTTGGCTTCTTTAAAATTTTAAAGATGTCGGGCTTCATCTGTCCTAATTTAAGAATATTATCTGTTTCCCTCAACTGTGAGCCCAGTCACAGTTAAGAATGTGTTGAACATATCTCGGAAACATATAATACTCTAAGGAGTCCAAGTTAGCAAGCAAATTTGTATAAACAAACTGAGAGTACCTGAACTTGACCCCTTGAAGCATTCCATGTACTATGAAGGAGAGATCCTCAAGAATCTGGTCCCACCCTCCATGCTTGTTTGACAAGTTATGGATAACAACATGAAGTAGGTATTTCCACTGGGATGAGACCTTCTCTTTCCTGAAGGTCTTTACAGAGAAATCTCCCTCATAGCCCATCTACTCAAAGGAATGATTTACAGCTTCCTTTAGGAAGGACAACTCACCTTCTTCATCATCCAGCTACAAGTGAGTGTTGATGGTGGCCAGAGTGATGAAGATTGTCCTCCCTTGCACTAGGCAGACAGTGCCTTCTCCCCATCCATAATGACCTCTTGGCAGGTCTTCCAAAATTCAAGCAGATGATCCTCATAGAGAGTAGGGTCAGTGGTTAGGGAGTTGAAGAAGTTTGATAGAGCTAAGAAACGGCAAATATCTGATAAACTTTCATCCTTCTCAGAGCTTAACATAGCAACTTGTTTGTGTTGCCTGTGAAGTTGCATGAAGAAATCTGGGTTGTTTCTGTGGTTTAGGTTGGCCATTTTAAAAGCTTAGGCATGAAGAAAGATGAAGAACAAAGGTGCATTGGGAGAATTTAGGTTTAAGGAATAGTGTAATTGAGGAAGATAGTGAAAGTGGGGGAACCGTTGGGCGTTTATGTGAAAAGGATTTGAGGCAAAGTTAATGAAAGAGGATAAACTTTGAAATCCGAATGTCGGTCCCACCTCTGAAAAGTAGTTTACTTTTGCCCAAAAAGTAGTTTTCTTGGAAGTCAAAACTTCTTTCGAATGTTATTTGCTTCGAAAGTTTTGAAGAAAAAGCTTCCGAAGGCAAATTGGCTTCGGAAGATATTTCAAAGGTTTTTGAGAATTTTGCTTCGGAAGAAAATTTAAACTCAGAGATTTTTATTCTAAGAAAAATAAATACTTCCCAAGGTAAATTGCTTTCGAAAGAAATTTGTTCTTTGAAAACATACAGAGTACTTAAGTTGATTTTAAGCGTCAGAAGATATTTCAGAAATTATTTGTTTACTAAGACATAAATTTCTTCCGAAGGTAATTTTGAATCATCCAAAGAAATCAATATTTTCAAAAATCTAAGAAAAGTCTTTTGAAAAGATTTTCTTCCAAAAAAAACAAGGGCTTATGAAGGTGATAAAATAGACAACTTAGGACACACATGTTTTAGAAATAAATATGATTAAGTTTTAAGAAAAGCTATTCAAAGTTAATCATCCCAATAGCTGATACAAGATATTTAAATCTCTGCTCATCAAAAGCTTTGGTGAACATATCAGCATATTGTTCATTTGTGTTTACTTTGACTATAGGAGTCTCTTTAAAGTTGAATCCATAGTCCAGCATCTGATTTTGAATCTAAAGCACTTGAGCACGGCATCTTCTCAAAGTCTTTACAGAGCTTTGGATTAGTTGCCAAATATAATGTCATCTACATATACTTGAACTAGCATTATGTCATTTCCTGTTCCTTTGATTAAGAGAGTTCCATCTTGTTAATCCAAGGATCGTCGACAGGAATTATCAGTGTGAATTGATGTCAAGTCAACGTTAGCGGAATTAACGATGATTTGGTTTAATTGTATTTAAACAACTTTCAATGTCAATGAAATATCAAGAACACACGACACAAAACACAATTAAAGATTAATTAATGTTTTATTATAATGTGTTGAAGATTACAAAAGAATGAAACAATGAAAGCTATGATGTTGTATATGTTATGATGATCGAAAGACTTTTGATGATTGTTGTAATGCTATTGCTCTTCTCAATCAATCAATCGTCTGTTTTCAATCGTCTTTGAATCGAAACCTAGGATCCATATTTATAGACAGATGTTTCAGTTATAGGAAACACCGGATCTCTTGGGATTTGATTTGTTTCTGATAAGTAATCAACGGATTTCTCGGGATTCGAATAACCGCCTTGTTGACTTGTTGACTTGTTGACTTGTAGCACTTGTATTTTGCAAGTGTTTGGACTCCGCAGAAATATTGTCTTCCGCAGATGTTTTGTTCTTCCGCAGATGTTTTGTTCTTCCGCAGATGTTTTGTTCTTCCTCAGATGTTTTGTTCTTCCGCAGCATTTCTTGAACACTTGGAACTCCAGTTGATTTTGTTCATCCGTAGATGATCTTCGGATGTTTTGTTAAGATATATATCTACGGAAGAATGATATATTCATCCGTAGATGTTTCTTACACTTGGTCAATTTCAATAATTGATCAAGTATTATGTTTGTACCTGCAGCCATACATACATCAACACATATATAAATGGGTTAACCTATATATTTAATGCATACATAATAATGAAATACAAAAGTTCATTACAAATATTAATTCAAGTACTAAGCCTATACATAATGACTAGATCTACAGATTCTAGACCTAACAATACTCCCCCTTAGGCTTAGCTACTTGTACTCATTCCTTCAAAACTGCAAGATCTTTGATTCTAGCGATCATCTTGTTGTAGAAGTAGGAGACAGCAGTCTTCTGATCATCATACTTATAATTGATCTTCATCTTGCTCATCATCTTCAAAGTCTCATAACTAATTCCCAGAACATCTTCTTCTGTAGTGAGTGTGTCTAACACCTTGTTGTTATTCACCACTTCTAGCTCATCTTGTTCTGTTATTCTTAGTTCTGTTACTTCATCAAATGTTGTTCCCTTCAGTAATCCAGCATTAAATCTTCTTCTTTTATATGCTTTTGCATGAAGTTTGTCTACTACTTGAATCACATGAACATGTAGAAATAGATCATTTTGTGCTTGTTCATCAGACAGCTTGGGAAAGAATTTATCATTTAAGTATGAGGTGTAGCTGGGATGAAGCAGTTTGATTTCCACAGGATCAAAGATTCTGATCTTCTCAGCTTTCTTGTTCTCAGCATTTCTCAGTAGGACCAACTCTTTAGTCTTCTCTACATATCCCCATTCAGTGATTGGGTATGTGAATTGAGTCCCTTCAATACATTTAAGAGCTGCTTTGTTTCTGTTGTTGTAGCCAATCCTCTTCAAGAATTCATCATCTACATGTTCTGAGGCATTGGACTTGTATCTTTTGAGCCCTTTGATTCTCTTCTGATGTTCTATATCTTCTCTTTTAGCTTCAATCAGCACATCATCTTTAAACTTTGTCTTTAACTTTCCCACTAGAGTTGAGAAGTCTCTTCCTCTAGGGTGAATTGGATAATTGCTGATGATTAAACTTTGAAGGTCTCTGATGTCATTCTCTGGCAGACTCACCACTGAGAGTACATCATGGAAGTATTCAACTCTTCCAGATGTTCTTTTAATGACAACACAATCCCAGTCTGGATCATATTTCCAAGCCATGATCTTGTTTTCTTCCGCAGAGCTGGGAGTTGTGAGGTGATCTATCAGTTGTATTAGAGTGGACTTTTGCTCAGTTATTTCTCTAACTGCAGTCCCAAGTGGCCATACTTTTCCGGGGATGACTTCCCTTGGCTCTCTAATCAGTTTCTCTTTTCCTTTGTGCTGATCTTTAGGTTCAACAGTTATGGGTTCAGCAGGGAGTTTGCTTTGTTGTTCATAAGATTGATGTGGAGCTTCAGTTCTGAACTTTACCCCAGTATCTAGTTCAACCTTCATTACATGCTCCATCATCCTTCTGAGTTCTCCTACTGTTCTTCCTTTAAGCTCATGAGGCTTGTAGTTATGTCCCTGTAACCAGCAAGTCATGTTGTATTTGCTCAGCTTGGCTGTGTCACAGTGTCCCAACTCCTTCTTTATGTTTTGAATTGATTGAAAGGTACTGAATGCTTCATAATCACAGTTTGGAATCATGAAGCTGGCAAGCTCAAACTCTTTCAACAAGTTCTTCATCTCTGTCATGTTCAGTCTTTCAACCATGTCATAAGGGAAACCATGGTTTATAAGTGTCATGAACATGGTTGATTCAGGCCTCTCTTCAAGTATGTCACTTGTAGTCAGAAGATCATCAGCCTTTGAGACTTCTTGCTTTGGAGGAGTGTCTTCTTTGATTAATTCTTCCCATTCTTTGTCACTTTCATCTTTTTGTTCAGTGATGGGCTTCTCAGCAGATAAGTCTATTAAGGGGGTGTGTCAGGAGAAAGCTTTTGTTTCTTTGAACTATTTTCATTAGTTGGCTTCTTCTCAGTAGTACCAAGGTACTTTCTTTTCCTTGAGTACCAGATCACTTCTTTTGATGCCTCAGGACTTTGTTTTGTTTGAGCAGTTGAAGTTTTGGCATAAGATTCCAATGAGCTGATCTTCAGTTTAAGTTGCTCAATTTCTTCTTCTTTTCTCTTTATTATGGTTGACTGAGCAGTCATAGTGCCAGATGCTTGTTCAAGTCTCTTCATGATCTTTTCTTTATCTTTCTTCTCATTCTCTGCTGACTCTATAAGCTCAGCTTCCTTGTCTAGCAGAGCATCAATGACTTCTTTATCACTTTGAGCATCTTCTCTCAGTCTCTTTATTCTTTCTTGCTGATTTAACAATTCTTCATCCTTTTCTTTAATTATGCCCTTCAGCTCTTGTATTCTTGCCTTTCTTTTATTTGACTTGAGCACCAGCTTGTTGTACTCAGCCACCAGATAACTCTTGCTCACAGGAATGTCATCATCACTCAGATCATCTTCATTATAGGCAATCACTTCAACCTGATCTGCTTCTGTATCTCTTTCCTGATGCTGAGACTCAAACTCATCTTCTTTTACTTCCTCATGATCAACACTTGCTGAGCTTGACTTTGGTTCAGTGGCTTGGTCTTCATGCTCTTGAAGAGTTTGTTGTTGTTGCTGATCAATCATGGGAGAAACTTGTTCAGTTTCATTTGAATGCACAGGGGAATCAGTCTTGGATAATGACAGTTTGACTGTACTTGCTTCTGAGACTAATTCTGTCTCTCCAGTGTAGATGCTCTCAGTATCTGAGTTTGGAGGTTGTTGGTAGAGTTGCATCTGAAGCTGATTTGGTGATTGGGGTTGAATGGGAGAGATTGGTTCAGTATTTTGACTGGCAGGAGATTGAGCTTGGGGTGTTTGTTGTTGTTGTGGTGATAGATTGAGGATTGGAGAGATGGGTTCTGTAGTTTGGCTGGCTGGTGATTGTGTTTGGGGTGTTTGAGCAGAGCTGGTAGCAGAGCTCTCTTCCTCATCTTCCCAAACTAGCTCTGGAGGTATGTCTGCATTAGCATCAATCACATGTGCAAACATGTCTACATCTTCTCCTTCATATCTCCCTGAGATTTTGTTCAGCACAGATCTGCCAAGGTGTGCTTGGATAAACACACCACCCTCCACATTTGTTCCAGGAAGGTCTGCATTAATGATCAGCTGAATGAATCTTGGAAACATATACATCTTATCAGCCTTCTGTACTCTGATGTGATCACACAAACAGTTAAAGATGTACTTTGAGTAGTTGTAGGTTCTTCCCTCAAAGATGCCAATAATACCAGATGATATGTGTCTAGAAAATCTGTCAAGCCCAGATTTTCTGTTTGACATACACTTCAGATAAGTGTGACACAAAAATCTGTATGGTTTGCAGAGTCTTCCCTTCTTGATTTCTCCCTTTTCAAAGTCTCCATCATATCCCATTAGAAGAAAAACCTTTTCTATGTATTCATTATCAAATACATCAGGGTGTCCTGCTTCAACATCTCCCAGTTCTAGTACCCTTCTTATTGTTTGTTCGTCTATTCTCAGCCTTCGATTCCTTACTTCTGCAATAATTCCTTCATCATCTTCTTCTATACGCGCAGAATTCCAGAAATCACTGATATTCGATCGATAAATCGTTGGCTCTGCAGATAATGCATAGAAAACCCTTGATCTTCTCAAATATCTCATAATTTCTTGACATCCTTCTGACACAGGATCGTCAGGGTTCAAGAAAGCACATACATTATGCTCTTTTGCAAATCGATGATCTATCTGTTCATAAGAAAAGACTTCATTAGAATCATGTTATTGATATAAGAATACGAACAGTTGTGAGATAAAACAAGAATCAACTTGTTCATTCTTGATGATTACGACATGTTTTACCTTAATAGACGCTGATTAAGAACTCAGATATACGTTTGCTTAAGGTTTGATTTGATAAATTTTGAATGTTGAGAAAGTGGGAAAAATTTGTTGTGAGATTTTCTAGGTCTGAAAAAGTGAGCTGAAAAAGTGCATAATGCATTTGACAAGTCAAATCTCTTTATTTATACCCTCAGACATATTAATTTTCTCGGATTTATTCAGTGGGTCCCACATTGTACTCTTCCGTAGAAGTAATATCACTAATTGTGATCGACAACTACTCTTCCGTAGTATATCTACGGATCAACAACTTCTACTGATTGATCTTTGTTTATCCGTAGTTTACCATTCTACGGATAAACATTAATATACTAATATTGATTTACACACAGTTGTATGTATGGCCCAACTCCATTGGTTGAACCAATTATTGCTATAGGACCTCGTTGGCTTTGTATTCATGACAATTTAGTACAAGGAAACTTAAAATAAATTTCATGTAACCAACGGCTAATGTGATGCTCAGGTTTCAATTTCTTCAACTTGATAAAAATATAGACATTGCTGCTGCTGATATAGATGTTATTTCATGAATACTACTCCCCCTAAATTTGTGATTAATGATGAACTTAAGCATTTATCATAAATTTCTTTAAGAGGAATAACATAAACGCTAAATATATGATAATGATCAGATGCACTTAAGATGGGATCATACTATAATGCTAAGCCTCTTCCTGATTAGTTATGTTGTATAGTTGATGCTGGAACAAGTTCTGATTGCAAGTATATTGTCCTTATAAGTCCATACAAGAGCTCATGTATCAACTAGGCTTGCTGTTTATCATGTTTTATTGATTTAGAAATAACTGTCATGGACTTCACAGTTGATTCACAAATGTGTTGTCCTCCCTTTGTAAGTCAAATCATCATTCTTTCACTCTTGAGACTATGTACTTTAAATTATAATAGCTATCTTGAGATGTGTTTGGCATCTCATTGATGCGATGTTTGATAAAGCTCAGGATAATATACAATTGATCACTTAGGATTCTTTTGAGAGCTTTAGATATGATCATCATCAGGTCACCAGGTCTTTACTCACGTAAAACAGAGGTGCCTTTAACCCAGGTCTTTGTTCACACAAAACAGAGGGATGATGATGAACATGATCTTTTCACCGTTGATACTGAGATTCAGTATGGTGATCATACACCCAGGTCTTTGTTCACACAAAACAGAGGGAGTATGAGTTGCAAAGATAGATAGTATAAAGTCTTTTACATAGTGTGTACAGATGAATGATTTGATCACATTAGGATAAGACTCACGTTGTTTACTCAAAATGAAGTTTCCCACAGACAATTATGACAATATTATGTTATGCAAGCACTAAGGTTTGTTTCCACTCAAGTTGAACCTACTCACATATCAAGAAACTTGTTGAGATATATTGATATTTGTTTATTCAGAAATAGGCAAAGCTATAGTTTACTATCATTTCCCATGCATAAGGCATACTGATGCATTATTGCACACAGCATGTTGTTTGTTTGAACTTTATTTAATCTAAGTTAATCATTCCTAGAGATTCAATCAGAAAATTAAATCTGACTGAATCAAAGGCTTTAGTGAATAAATCAGCAAGCTAATTTGATGTATCCACTTTGACTAACTTGATCAATCCTTTTTCTGAGCAATCTCTCAGAAAATGATACCTAATCTCTATATGTTTAGTTTTACTATGTTGCACAGGATTAGCAGTTATAAACATAGCAGCTGAATTGTCTATATAGATTGAAGTTTGAAGAAAGTTGTAACCATAGTCAAGCAATTGGTTTTGTAACCAAAGCACTTGAGAACACCCGGCTGAAGCAGCAATGTACTCAGCCTCAGCTGTGGATACAGAAACATTTGTTTGTTTCTTGCACTGCCATGACACTAGCCTGGGTCCAATGAATTGACATCCACCGGTTGTTGATTTTCTATTGCTGTTACATCCACCATAGTCACTGTCTGAGTATGAGTAGAGTGTAAAGTCTCCATCCTTGGGATACCATAGACCAAGTCCTGGTTTTCCCTTGAGATATCTGAAAATTCTTTTGACAGCATTGAGATGTGACTCCTTTGGATCAGATTGGTACCTAGCACATACACACACAGCAAACATAATATCAGGTCTACTGGCAGTTAAGTACATAAGTGAACCTATCATAGATCTAAATAATTTTTGATCAATAGATTTTCCAGAGGGATCAGGGGCAATCTTATCAATTGTTGATGCTGGTGTTTTGCAAGAGGAGACTTCAGCAAGATTGTATTTCTTCAGAATTTGATGAATGTATTTTTCTTGATTGATGAAAATTCCATCTGCTTTTTGATGAACTTGAAGGCCAAGGAAGAATGTTAACTCACCCATTGAGCTCATCTGAAATTCAGATTTCATCAGCTCTTCAAAATTCACACACAATCTCTTATTAGTTGATCCAAATATAATGTCATCAACATATACTTGAACTACTAAGAGATCTTGATGTTCTTGTTTGAGAAAGAGTGTCTGATCAATTGTTCCTCTTTTGTAGCCATGCTTGAGTAAGAAGGATGATAATGTTTCATACCATTTTCTTGGTGCTTGATGAAGACCATACAAGGCTTTATCTAGTTTGTATACCCTGTGAGGATAATGAGGATCTTCAAATCCGGGGGGTTGAGACACATAAACTTCCTCATCTATTTTTCCATATAGGAAAGCACATTTGACATCCATTTGATACACAGTGAATTTCTTGTATGATGCATATGCCAAGAACACTCTTATTGCCTCAATTCTTGCAACTGGTGCAAAAACTTCATCATAATCTATGCCTTCTTCTTGAGTGTAACCTTGTGCTATTAACCTTGCTTTGTTTCTGACAATAATACCTCTATCATCCAGTTTGTTTTTGTATAGCCATCTAGTTCCAATAGGATGTTGACCTTCAGGTAAATCAACTAGACACCTTACTTTTTGCTTTCTGAACTGTTGAAGCTCTTCTTGCATAGCTTCAATCCAGCTATTGTCTTTTAAAGCAGCTGTAATGTTTGGAGGCACCACTTGAGAAAGAAAACAGTTGAATAGACAAAGGTTGGCTGTACCACTTTGGCTCCTTGTAGTTCTCTTTTCAGGATTTCCAATGATATTGTTAAGTGGATGAGACTTATGAATTCTCATTGAGGGAGTTGACTCAACTGGAATGGATGATTCCAGATTAGTCATTTCCATTGCCTCTGACTGATTCATCTCAATCTGAGAATTCAAGAAATAATCAAATTGAGTCTCTGCTGATTGAGCTTCAGAAGTATCTGCAGTTGGATTTTGCTCTTCCGCAGGAACTTCTGCGGAAGTATTTTGTACTTCCGTAGGAGCTGCTCCGGATACATTTTGGTCTTCCGAAGGAAGTTCTCCGGATACATGATCTTCCGAAGGAACTCCGGAAGCATTTTGTTCTTCCGAAGGAGCTTCTCCTGTTGCATGCTGTTCTTCTGAAGGAGCTTCTCCTGATGCATGCTGTTCTTCTGAGGGAGCTTCTCCTGATGCATTTTGGTCAGTTCCACATGTAGTATCTGCTTCTGTTGAAGTGTTGTCACTTGTAGAGGGATGTATCCTTGGGGGATCAGCAGATAAAGGTACTTCAGTCATAATCGGTGGAACAAAAGGATAGCATACTTCATCAGAACCTGTATTTGTCAAATAATCATAGTTAAAAGATTTAGACAAGGCATCTATGTCAAATAACCATGATGATCCTTTAACTGACTTAGTGAATACATTTTCATCAAAAGATACATTAGGTGTCTCTTCCACAATGTTATGCTGTGGAATATACACTCTATATGATTTTGATGTTGAAGAATATCCAACAAAGAAACCATCATATGCTTTTTCTGAAAATTTTCCTAATGACTCTTTGATGTTCAAAACAGTTACTTGACACCCAAATACTCTTAGATATCCTATGTAAGGTTTTCTTTTAAATAGGAGCTCATAAGGAGTTTTGTTATGTTCTTTGACAATTAATGTTCTATTTTGAACATTGCATGCAGTATTCACAGCCTCAGCCCAAAAGGTAATAGGCAGTTGTGAATCAGCTAGCATTGTTCTTGCTGCTTCAATGAGAGTTCTGTTTCTTCGTTCAGCAACTCCATTTTGTTGTGGAGTCCTTGGTGCACTGAATTGTCTTGCAATTCCTTTGCTCCTGCAAATAGAATCTAGTTCAAAGTTAACAAATTCAGTACCATTATCACTCCTGAAAATTTTGACTTTTGTATCAAGTTGATTCTCAATCTTGATGACAAAGTCCATTAATGTTTCTGATGTTTCACTCTTTTGTTTTAAGAAAAAGACCCATGTAAATCTAGTGAAATCATCAACTATCACCAAACAATATTGCCTTTTTCCAATGCTCATTACATTGGTTGGACCAAAAAGATCCATGTGAAGCAATTTGAGTGGTGTAGTATTAGTATTGATTGTTTTTGGTTTATGTGACACTCTGTGTTGTTTTCCTTTGTAACAAGAAGAGCAATGAGTTGAGCAATGAAACTCTTTATTTGGTAAGCCAATGACCAGGTCATGTTTCACCAATTTATTCATATTTTTCATGTTAGAATGAACAAGTCTTCTATGCCATAATTGTGACAAATCTTCCGAAAGTTTAGAAATAAGACAAGTTTCATGTTTTGTGAGAGAAGTGTTGTTCATATCCAACACATAAGTGTTTCCTTTTCTTGCTGCTTTGAGAAGAATCCAATCTTCTGGGACAATAAATCCTGGCTTAAGAATGTAACAGTTAGTGTCATCAAACAATGTAGTGTAATTTTGATCACAGATTTGAGATACACTAAGTAAATTATACTGTAAGTTTTTACAGTAATTTACTCTATCAAATTTAAGTACACCATTGGTTATCATTCCTTCACCAACAATTTTACCTCCCTTTTTATCCCCACCAAATGCCACATAAGAAGCATTTTTATGTTTGAAGTCATGGAGAAGAGAACAGTTTCCTGTCATATGCCTGGAACAACCACTGTCAACATACCACATGTTGTCAGCTCTCCAATATTGTTCCTGCAATCAGAAAAGAAAATCAGTTAGAAGTGACAACCCAAGCCTTAGTGATCTTGGGTTTGTCAACAGGATCTAAAACAGTTACTCTTTCAAGAATATTTTTTGAAGTTTCTGTTTCAGATTTGATTGATTCATTCTGATTTAATTTGGATGAGGATGATTCTGCTGAATGGGATGTTGATGAAGTAGATTCATGATTCATATTATCTGCTTTACTTAGATCAACTTCATTTGTTTGATTCTTTTGTTTTGATAGTGAACCTTTAAATGTTTCACTGTCTTTTGTTTTTGAAAGAGGGATATGAATGCCTTTTTCAAATTTATCAAAGAATGAATCATCATCCTTTGATTCTTTGTCTGACAAATCCACTCTTTTGTGTGGTGTTTTTGACTGCTGAAAAGTTGATCTTTTCTTCAGTATCTTAACACTTGATGATGATTTATCCTTTGGTTTTGCCTTTGATTTTTGTTCATGCTTCTTCAGTTTTGAACTCTTTGCAGAATCTGTGGATTGGGAATCTGATTCAGATTTGTCTGATTCTTTCTTCTTTGATCCTTTTATCTTGTTCTTTTTGTTGAAATAACATTCCTGTGTGGAATGATTATTTTTGTTGCAAATAGAGCAATGTTTGTTGAAGTAACAATCAGCAGTCATATGATTGTTCATATTGCAGATAGAACAATAACTGCTGAAGTAACAATCTTCAGTGTTGTGATTTTTCATGTCACACCATTTGCAATACTTTTCTTCTGATTCTTTCTCAGAATCATTCCTTTTGTTTGCTGATTTTTGTTGTTGCTCTTTCTTCTTTAGCTTTGAATGTGCTTCAGCTTTTTCATTTTTGTGCACATTTTGTTCCTTTGTTGAATTTCTTTTCCGTAGATCAGCTGCTGAAGTTTTCTTGTTCAGATGTTGATCTGCTGATGCCTTTTTCTTTCCTTTGAATTTTCCTCTTTCCTCAGTGATGACTGATTCATCAGTCAATTTCTTGGAGGATTCTTGCATACTTAGTTCTTGAAGACCTTCATTCAATTTAGCTATCCTCTTGCAGATGGTCTTCAGCATGTTTCTTTGTTTAGGAGGATATGGCAACTTTGTTTCTTCAAGCACTTTTGGAATATGGGCTTTCAGTTGAAAATTTTTACCAGTGCTTGTTTGATCAACATCATGTTCATCAGAATCATCCAAGTCATCACACTTATCATAATCAAACTCTGAATCATTTTGATCTAATGATTCTGATTCAGATGATTCAGTTTCACTCACCTCAGCTTTATCATTAATTTTAGTTTTAGATGAATCTTTTTCAAATTCAGTGCTAGGCACAAAATGATTTGACAGAGTGTTTGTCATTGTTGTAGGTAAGGATGTGTAATTATCATTTATAGGTGGTGCAACCGCATTATAACCCAACCCAGACCTTTTCTTTGATTCAATATGAGAAGTTAGTAATTTCTCATATTGCTGAGATGATAATTGAAACTTCTGAAGTTTCACTTCAGTTGATGCATGATCAGCCATGGATTTTGTTAAGGAAGTGGTCAAGTGCTCAACTTGGGCTTTTAGGCTATAATTTTCAGAAACAATTTTTTCTAAATCCTTTTGTAAAGAATTAATTTTTATTTGATATAATTTATGTTCTCTAACATGAGATTCATTCAAAATCATTGTTTCTTTTACTTTATCAGCCAACTGTTGAGCATGGACTCTATATCGTTCAACTTCCTCAACACAAGTTGATGAACACAATCTTTCTTTTACCTCTTTAGCCATTGGTGGCACTGTTTGATCCATATGAGCCATCAATGCTTGATTTTCTTCCAAAACTTCCTTCTCATACAGACTCCAGTCACACGTTCCATCTTTCATTGTTTGAAATAAATGCACTTCCTACATTATTTGTTTCTTTGAAGTGATAGGGTGAGACATGAGTTCTCACACTCTTGTTTCTTGATTTTTCATCCATTTCAAGAGCTTCCACTTTTGCAACCAGAGTATCTAAACCAGTTGCTTTCAGATCTATAGTATTCTTGAACATGGACACAGTATGCTTCCAACTTTCTGGCAAAGTGTGGAGCATTTTCTTGTTTAATTCCTCACTAGTATACTTCAACTCTAGAATATTCATCTCAGTGACTAACTGCATGAATCTATGAAGTTGCTGAGGAATTGATTCACCCTCAATATGATGAAAGGTTTCATATTGTGATCTGAGGGTGTCTCTCCTTATGCTTCTTATCTCATCACTCCCTTCGCAGAGAGTGTGAAGAATCTTCCATAAGGAGTGAGCTGTTTTATAGTTCTCACACCTGATTAATATCTCTTCAGGTAAAGCCATACTAAGCAGACTGTATGCTTTTATATCGACTTTAACCTTTTTGACATCATCAGGTGATAGATCTTTTGTGCTGATTGGTTGATTTTTGTCATTATAATCCGGCCCAAGAGTGGGTGGAATATAAGGACCTTCAGTAATGGAAATCCACAAGTCAGAATCAGTATAGTTTACATGATTCCTGAACTTGATTTTCCATGACTTGAAATCTGCTTTTGTTTCCAACTTCGGGGGTTGGTAAGATGAACCACTGAAGTTGCTCATGATGTTAACAAGATCTACTATTCAATTGATTTGAATATAGAAACAAGTTAATTAAAATTGTTGTAAAACGAAAACAAACACAATTAAACACAACTAACACTGATAGATCAATTGATCTAAATCAATGAGCACTTGGCTCTGATACCACCTGTTAATCCAAGGATCGTCGACAGGAATTATCAGTGTGAATTGATGTCAAGTCAACGTTAGCGGAATTAACGATGATTTGGTTTAATTGTATTTAAACAACTTTCAATGTCAATGAAATATCAAGAACACACGACACAAAACACAATTAAAGATTAATTAATGTTTTATTATAATGTGTTGAAGATTACAAAAGAATGAAACAATGAAAGCTATGATGTTGTATATGTTATGATGATCGAAAGACTTTTGATGATTGTTGTAATGCTATTGCTGTTCTCAATCAATCAATCGTCTGTTTTCAATCGTCTTTGAATCGAAACCTAGGATCCATATTTATAGACAGATGTTTCAGTTATAGGAAACACCAGATCTCTTGGGATTTGATTTGTTTCTGATAAGGAATCAACGGATTTCTCGGGATTCGAATAACCGCCTTGTTGACTTGTTGACTTGTTGACTTGTAGCACTTGTATTTTGCAAGTGTTTGGACTCCGCAGAAATATTGTCTTCCGCAGATGTTTTGTTCTTCCGCAGATGTTTTGTTCTTCCGCAGATGTTTTGTTCTTCCTCAGATGTTTTGTTCTTCCGCAGCATTTCTTGAACACTTGGAACTCCAGTTTATTTTGTTCATCCGTAGATGATCTTCGGATGTTTTGTTAAGATATATATCTACGGAAGAATGATATATTCATCCGTAGATGTTTCTTACACTTGGTCAATTTCAATAATTGATCAAGTATTATGTTTGTACCTGCAGCCATACATACATCAACACATATATAAATGGGTTAACCTATATATTTAATGCATACATAATAATGAAATACAAAAGTTCATTACAAATATTAATTCAAGTACTAAGCCTATACATAATGACTAGATCTACAGATTCTAGACCTAACACATCTATAGTACTCCTTTTGTAGCCATGTTGACAGAGATACTGAGATAGAGTCTCATACCACTTCCTTTGTGCTTGGTGCAACCATAAAGAGCTTTATCAAGCATGCAGACATAATCAGAATGATCTGGATATGCAAACCCAGGTGGTTGTCTAACATGTTGGACCAAAAGAACCAATGAGCCGGATCAGAAAAACCTTTAAGTCCCACAGACGTCACAACAACTACTGAAGTCCACAACAGCTGAAGACAACAACTGATTACAAAGTCTGAAGACACAAGTGCTGAAGACAAAGTCTGAAGACACAAATGCTGAAGACAAAGTCTGAAGACAAGTGCTGAAGACAAAGTCTGAAGACAAGTGCTGAAGACAAAGTCTGAAGACAAGTGCTGAAGACAAAGTATCAGATGTTGTCACAACAGCTGAAGAGGACTTCTTCAGTAGTTGTGACGGTTTGCTTTCAGTAGTTTTATATTTTCTCTTTTCAGTAGTTTTGTAAAACGACTGAAGAGTTTGTTCTTCAGTCGTTGTAGTATCAGTAGTTTCTCTTCAGTTGTTTCATGTTTTATACTTAGCACTCTGACATGTTCTCAGTAGTTGTGAACATTTCAGTAGTTTATTAAGAGTTAGTTATTTTTGTACTAGATCTGCTAGTAATCACCATCCCGTGATTACAGCAGTGATTGCACTCTATATAAGGAGTGCCAACCTTATTGTAACTGTGAATGATTAAGCAATAATATTGGGCATTATTGAAACATTCCAAATCACAGAAAAATATTCTCTCGCATTTGGTTACAAATAACATACTCTTGCTAGAATTTGACTAATTCCTCTCTTCATTCCGCTGCATTACACTCTAATACTTCAAACTTGTGATCTTTGATCCTGTCAAATGGTATCAGAGCTGGTTAATCATTGATCGATCTAATAATTGATCATTGAAACTGCTCTTCAAGATCCAAGTTTGAGTGAATTAGTATCCTTCTGCAAGAAACTGTTATAGAGATTGAATTTTTTGTGTTTTTAATCATTCATCCTGAGACTTATTCTCGGTTTTCATTGAGTTTGTTGTGGTGTGTCTAAATTTTTGCTTGAATAAAATTGTTTTTGGTTTCAAAATGACTACTCCTTCCAATGATCCTCACAATACTGGTTCCTCAACCAAGCCTCCAATGCTGGTTAGGAATGAGTATAACATATGGCAACGTCGTATGCTCCATCACCTGTCTGTTAACAGTTCAGGTTGTTGGACATCAGTGGTACATGGTCCACATAAGCCTATGGTGAATAACCCGGAAACCAATCAAATGGTTCCGAAGAGGAAGGATCAATACTCAGATGAGGATAAGAAATTATTTGAGATAGATGCAAAAGCTCATAGAATTCTAGCCATGGCGCTACCAAATGAAATTTATTCTGGGTTAATGCATTATGAATCTGCCCATGACCTCTGGAATGCCTTGAAAGAACAATTTGGAGGAACAGATGAGGTCTTGGCAAATAATAGAGAGATCCTTGCCCAACAATATGAGACATTCTCTCATAGGAAGGGTGAGACACTGACTCAACAGTTTGAGCGGTTCTCTTGTTTGATCTCTGAATTGAAAATGGTCAAACATGAGTATACTAATGTTCAGATGAATAACAGATTTCTCAGATCACTGCCTGAGAGATGGGATACATATACCATTGTCCTACGCTCCAGTGCAAATTTGGACAAACTATCTCTCACCCAACTTCATGGGAAATTGCTCACATTTGAGAGAGAGATAGAACAAAAGAGAAAACTGTCTTCATCTGGTAAGCTCACTGAGGACTTTGTACCAGGCAATACTGCTCTGGTTAGTCATGAGTCAGAATATGCTTCATCTGAATGCCAGTATGATGAGCATATTGATTTCTCTTCAAATATTTCTGATTCAGCATTTGTGAGTGTTGATAGTCAATTTTCTGGGTGTAATAATGACAATCTATGCTTCATCATGGATGATCTCAAGGGGATTGCTGATGATGACTTAGAAGAGATGGATATTTTGAGCCAAATGGCCTTGATAAATATCAGATCTCAGAAGTTCTACAAAAGAACTGGAAGGAAGTTCCCAGGACTCTCTGGCAAAACCAAAGTTGGTTTTGACAAGAGTAAGTTGAGGTGTCACAGATGCCAAAGGCTTGGACACTTTGCTAGAGAATGTAGATCATCTGGATCTAATTCCTCTGCACCTTTTGTGACTTTTCCTAGCAATAGTCAACAAAACAAAGGGCAACATCCTGTCAATTCTAGTCATCAGTCTCAACTACAATCTCCTGCATATTTTGTTCCTCAGGGTCAAATGCCTTACCCTTACCCGTGTTATTACATGCCACAAACCAGTCAAGTTCAAGCTCCTATGGTACCACAACCTCATGCACTTCCAGAACCTCAACCATCTCATCAACCCCCTCAACCTCAACAACATAGCTTCTTCACCCCAGAAGTTGTTGATTGGAGCAGCTTGCCAGATGACATGTCTGGTCATGAACAACTGTTCACAAGTGCTGATCAACATGGTGGTGATAGTCCTTTTGGAAATCTGGCACTTATGGCTCTGGAATCAACTGAGGGTTCCTGCTCAACTGCATCATCTTCACAGGTAACTCAGGTATCTTCAGAGGCCAAAGCCAAGTTATGTTCTGAATCTTGCATTGCTGCCTTTGTCTCTATTAGAGAGGCAAATGTAGCATTAATAAATGAAAAACTTGAGTTTGAGAAAACTATTTCCAAAAGACAAGCTGAGTATGAGTCTGTTCTTAATAGTAAAAATGATGAGATTTATAAGCTTAAATGCCAATTAAATGATGAAAAGGCTAAGCTAGAGGTTATTCTGGAGGACCAGAAAAGTCTTAAAGAAACCCTTGCAGTTACCCAAGTAGAGTGTGATCGATGGGTGCAATCATGCAAAGGTTTTGAGATGCTTCTTAGTAAGCAATCAGCTTCCAATGTGAAGTTTGGCATTGGTTATAATCACACTGCTCCTCCTACAGATTTTGCTCCAAGAGTAGAAGTGAAATCTGATGGAGAAAGCAATAACCAATCCACCTCATCATGTGATTCACTTTCTGATAAAGAATCATCAAAAGTTGAAGTCAGCAATAAGCCCTCTCAGAACCTATCAGCTAATATTGATAGTTCAATTGCTGACACTCACATGATCAAAGAGTTGGTCAACTCAAGATTTATTTCTGAAAGTCCTGAAAGGACTGGAGAGCAAGATTTAACTCCTGAAGTTCAAGCTCCAACTACTGACAGCACTGAAAAGAAGAAAACTGTCAGTAGAAAGAGTTTGAAGACTACTAAAGAGGAAGCCAAGAAAGCAAATAGTGCTTCCAAAGTACTGAAGAGCAAGTCTTCAGTAGTTTCATCCTCTTTAGTTGATGATCAACATAAGATGAAAAAGAAACCATGTGAAGTATGTGGTTTGTTTAATCATCTCACTGATGATTGTTGGTACAAAAGAGGATCCAAACTCAAACATAAAGATGAAATTAAAGAGAAAATGGTAAAAATGAGTTTAAAGCCACATTTGTACCAGCAACATCAAATCCTGTAATCCTTAAGTCCAAAAAGAAATCCAAAAAGGAAGGGGTTAAACAGGTAACAGCTGAGGTTGCTCAAAAGAAGAAGGTGCAACATAAGAACTTATCAAACTCCAGTGCTAATGTGTCTGAAGAGCTGAAAGCTTTATCACAAAATCAGACACAGCTGGTTATGATGGTTCAACATCTATTGGGAAGAGTCAACCAATTAGATGTTCCTATGTTGAATCCACAGAAAAGGAGGTCCAAGCCAAAGGATTCCTCTTTTCCACCATCTTCTTCCTCTCAAGCTGTTATTTCTAGCAAACTTGTTAGTCCACCATCTGTTGATGTGAATAGGCCCAAAACCAAAAAGGTTTGGGTCTCAAAATCTAACTAATTTGTTTGTTCTGCAGGGTTCTTCAACATGCCACAGAGGCATCTGGTATGTAGACAGTGGAGGATCCATGCATATGACAGGAAACAGATCACTTCTTAATGACTACTCTCAAGGAAGGAAGGGATTTGTATCTTTTGGCAATGATGCAAAGGGTTACATCATCGGCAAAGGCTTTGTTTCCAATGGGGAAATAAAGTTTGATGATGTTAACCATGTGGAAAATCTCAAGTACAACCTCTTGAGTGTCAGTCAAATGTGTGACAAAGGCCATGTTGCTCTTTTCACAAGTCAGAACTGCCGGATTCTGTCATCCAAAGTTCTGAGTTTGATTGACAAGGTGTTGGATAAACACACTCTCCTTAAGGCCAACAGGACAGGAAGAGTGTATGCCTTAGATCTTTCTAAGAAAATAGATCTCAAAGGCCATCCTTGCCTATTTTCCAAGGCTTCCCCTCAAGAATCTACACTATGGCATAGAAGGCTGGTCATGTTAATCTCAAAAACATAAATCAGCTGATTAACCATGGTTTAGTAAGGGGATTGCCTATGAAGGAGTTTAAATGTGAAGATGACTGCACTGCTTGTCTAAAAGGAAAACAGCACAAAGTTTCATTTCCTTCCATAGAAGAACCTAAGTCCACAGCCTGCTTACAGCTTCTTCACATGGATCTCTTTGGTCCTGTGAGAGTGATGAGTATGGCTAAGAAGAAATACTGTCTAGTAATTGTGGATGATTACTCCAGATTTGTATGGACTTTCTTTTTGCATTCAAAGGATGAAGCACCTCAGAAGATTATCAACTTTGTGTTGTATGTTGAGAAGCAGTATTCCCTCTCAGTCAAGTGTATTAGAAGTGATAATGG
This sequence comes from Flaveria ramosissima, assembly GCA_025215565.1. Classification (NCBI taxonomy): domain Eukaryota; kingdom Viridiplantae; phylum Streptophyta; class Magnoliopsida; order Asterales; family Asteraceae; genus Flaveria; species Flaveria ramosissima. Next base: position 44,437,517 of record CM046037.1, on the reverse strand, counting down.
AACTGAATTTAGAAACAATACACTTGATGAGTTCTACCTCTCAAAGGGAATCAAGAGGCATTTTAGCATTCCAAGAACTCCTGAACAAAATGGAGTAGTGGAGAGAAAGAACAGGACCCTTATTGAAGCTGCAAGGTCCATGTTGGCTGACTCTGGATTGCCAATGACTTTTTGGGCTGAAGCTATCAATACTGCTTGTTATGTACAAAATAGAGCTCTAGTAAATAAGAGGTTGATGAAAACTCCATATGAAGTTCTTCATCATTTGGCCCCTCTAATTTCATTCTTTAGAGCTTTTGGATGTCCTTGTTTCATTCTCAACACAAGGGATCAACTCCAGAAATTTGATTCTAAGGTGGATGCAGGATATTTTGTTGGTTATTCATCAACTTGCAAAGCATACAGAGTCTTCAACTGTAGAACAAAGATGGTTGAAGAGACTCTACATGTTAAGTTTAATGAATCTCCAAAGGACAAGATTCCACGAAATCCTGTGGAGATATTTGATTTGGACATACTTCAATATGCTCCTCATCAAACTCCTGCTGTTGCTCATGTCAACAGTTCTCCACCTGGTGGTACTGCTGGTGCTGATGATGATGATAGTAGTACTCACCTCTTCAGATTTACTGATCAACTGCCTGATTCAGCTAGACCTGATGTTCCTGCAGCTACAGCAGCACAATCCACAACAAATGCTGATGAGATTTCTACAACTTCAACTTCCTTTGAACTACCATCAACTGATTGGTTTCAAGGAAACTCTTCACCATCACCATCTGTTGCTGCTGAGCCTGCTACAAACACTTGCACTGATCTCATTGTGTATCAAGATCTGAAGAATCACCCTATGTCTCAAATCATTGGTGATATCACTGCTGGAGTATCAACAAGAAGTCAATTGTCAAATTTCTGCTTCTATGCTCTCTTCATCAGTCAGCAAGAGCCAAAGAATTATCACATTGCATTAAAGGACAATGGATGGGTTGATGCCATGCAGCTTGAGCTTCTTCAGTTCAAGAAACAACAAGTGTGGGAACTTGTTCCTCTACCTCCAGGTAAGTGTGCAATAGGCACTAAATGGGTGTTTAGGAATAAGACTGATGAAAATGGGCTTATTGTTAAGAACAAGGCCAGACTGGTGGTTCAGGGGTTTGCACAAGAAGAAGGTATTGATTATGATGAAACCTTTGCTCCTGTAGCCAGACTGGAAGCAATTCGATTGTTTTTAGCCTATGCTGCTTATCAAAATCTTAAAGTTTTTCAAATGGATGTCAAAAGTGCTTTTCTGTATGGGAAAATTAAAGAAGAGGTTTATGTATGTCAACCACCAGGTTTTGAGGACAACAAACATCCTAATTGGGTGTATAAGCTTGATAAGGCTCTTTATGGGTTGAAACAAGCTCCTAGGGCCTGGTATGAGACATTATCAAACTTTCTTCTTGAAAATAATTTTACTAGAGGCACCATAGATAAAACTTTGTTCATTAAGAAAGCAGGGCAGCATAATCTACTTGTTCAAATTTATGTAGATGATATTATTTTTGCATCCTCTGATCCACAGTTGTGTGATGACTTTACAAAGCTGATGCAACAAAAGTTTGAAATGAGTGCAATGGGGGAATTACAATTCTTTCTGGGTTTGCAAATCAAACAAAAGGCTGATGGAATTTTCATTCATCAGTCCAAATATACAAAAAATCTTTTGGAAAAATTTGATTTGCAAAATTGTAAACCCTGTTCTACTCCCATGTGCAACACCACACAACTGGATACAGATCAGAAAGGTAAAGTGGTTGATGAAACACTTTACAGATGTATGATTGGGTCCTTGATGTACCTAACAGCTTCTAGACCAGATATTATGTTTGCTACATGTGTTTGTGCTAGATTTCAGGCTGCACCTAAGGAGTCTCATTTGATTGCAGTCAAGAGGATCTTTAGATATTTGCAAGGCACTCCATCTCTAGGTTTATGGTATTCTACTAGACATTCTGGTAAATTAGTTGCTTTTTCTGACAGTGACTATGCAGGGTGTAAGTTGACCAGGAAATCAACCTCTGGTGGATGCCAATTCCTAGGCAACTGTTTGATTTCTTGGCAGAGTAAGAAACAAACCTCAGTTGCTACATCAACTGCTGAAGCCGAGTACATTGCTGCTGCAAGTTGTACATCTCAGGTATTATGGCTTCAAAACCAATTATTGGATTATGGCATAACTGAGACTAAGACTCCATTGTTAATGGACAGTTCTTCAGCTCTTTGTATTGTCAAGAATCCTGTCCAGCACTCTAGGACTAAACATATTGAAATCAGACACCACTTTATTAGAGATTGTTTTGAAAAAGGTCTGATTGATCCAAAATTTGTTCCTAGTGCTGATGAGCTTGCAGACATTTTTACTAAGCCTTTGGATAGTTCAACCTTCCACAACCTGGTGTTAAGGCTTGGTATGCTGCAGCTAGAATAAGTGACAACTACCGATGATCTTAGTAATAAATACTGATGATCATTGGTAACCATGTCATATATAAGTACTTCATTTGTTAAAACAGCTGATGTAGTTATAACAGCTGATGAAATCACAACCTCTGATGTAACTACAACTGCTGATGTCAGAAATGCAGATAAGTACTGATGACCAATGAAACACGGATTTAAATGTGGTCAGACTGAAACAGCTGAAAAGCTAAGAATTGACGACAACAGCTGATGAGTAATTTCTCTTCAGTTGTTTTTACAACTGCTGTTTCTAAACAACTGAAGCCACAGCTATGTCTTCAGTAGTTTACAACTACTGAAGACTACCACTAAGTCTTCAGCTGTTTACACCAACTGATGACAAAACCACTGTCTTCAGTAGTTACATAACTACTGATGACAAACACCATGTCCTCAGTTGTTTCACCACCTGAAGTCGAAATGGTCCTTAGTAGTTTTATAACTACTGAAGACTAAATCAAAGACTTCAGCTGTTTCAATATCTGACGGTTAAAACCAAGTCTTCAGTTGTTTTATAACAACTGATGATCACACCAATACGGTCAGTCATTTCATCCTCTAAAAGTTAATGCCACGTCATCACCAGTTTCACCAAATGATGACTCACAAAACCTTCAGTCGGTTCATAACCCTACCCTATAAATCCCTTATCTCACCAGAGTTTTTCTCACCTTTACTCTCAAACCTAACGTTCAAAAACTCTGTACCCTCTCTTCATCCATGGCGACCATGCAACTAAAACCTCGACACAACTGTGTCGCTCACCTTACTAAATCACCATTCTGGACCAAGTTTCACAACGCCATTGACTTAATGGTCCAGTCACCTTACCAAACAGCCTTTCTGATAAACCCCACCATATATGCCGAATCCCTTAGCCAATTCTGGACAAACGTAACTCTTGTCTCTGAGGAGAATGACACAGAGTCACTTCATTCGTTTGTCCATAGCCAAAAGGTGGTCATCAATCCAGAGATTCTTCGCCAAACCCTCAATCTGGATGATGCCACTTTCCCGACTAGCTATCCAAAGGGCACCACTGATCTATCATTTGCCCACCATGGATACGAAGGCAACCTGAGTGCCTCTACCATATTGAAGAAACATTTCCAGGATGCTGAACGGCTTATCTTTCATATGGTAAATGTCTGCCTGGCTCCAAAGACTTCATCATGGGATCAAATGTCCACAAGTTGGCAACAGGTACTGTACTCTATCCTTGAGCAACAACCTTTAAATTTTCTGAAATATTATTCTTAGAGCTCAAGGATATGGCCCAAAAACAACTTTCTAACCGTTGGATATTATATCCTCGGTTTATAATGGCCATAATTGAAAACCAGCTTCAAGCTGAGGGACTTGTTGGCCTGGGAGTCCCTGCTATGGCTGTATTGCCTGAAGTATACTCCCGGCACAACTCTGACCAATCACTCAAAATGGCTGCCAAGCTGCGCAAACCCACGCAGCTGGAACCCACAGCCACCACAAAATCCAAAGTCCCCACCAAACCAAAAACAAAACGAACCAAAACAGCTATTCAGGAAGATGAGTCCCCTGAAGATGCTCCTGTACCACCAAGACAGGATATACTTACTGGTGTAAACCCCCCAGTAGTATCAGAGACTCACCCAGCCACAGCCGCTCAGGATTCCTCTCAAAAGGAACCTGAAGCAACCAAAGAAGGGGTACCCACAAATCTGGAATCTTCCTCATTTGAGGAGATTGCCATTGAAACTCACCATTCTCCCCAGGTGCATAATACCCTATCTCCAAATGAAAATGCCCCCCAAAGTCCAACACTTATAATTGCAAATGTGCTGACTCAGCTGCATGCCTCTCCTCCTCCCAGACAACCACCTAAAGGGAAAACCACAGATATTGAGGAAGAGGATCAACATGCTTCTGACAACCCACAGCACAGGGGTTTAAATGTTCAGTCTCCTAGTGTAGATACGGAGACAAGAATATCTGGTGAGGCTGCCACCTCTTCTGCATCAGCACATGATCAGACTGAGGCTGGTAACATGGCTAAGACCTCATTAGAGGCAACAGCTGATGAAGGACATCGTCCTGAGGCTGGAAGTCCCCAGTTCCAAGAAAAAGGGGCACATGCTACATCTGGTCTACACCCAGAGCATGTACATCTTGCTACTAGCAGGAGGTCAGGTGATTCAGCATCTGCTGATGATGACCTGGGCTTCTTTTATGATGTTCTAGCCCAGAACACAATTCTTGAGGAAGAAGTCAGTAGACTACAAAGACTACTTGACCAATTCTCTCAAGAAGCAAGTCCATCTGATACCACCATACACCCACAGATGGCACCTTCAACTGAAGGTCTCCTAAACACTCAGCCACTAAAAACATTCAATCCACCAGCCTCTACTTCTGGCACTGTTTCTCAGGGACAGAACCCCTCTGAGCAAACAGCTGCTATATTCCACAAATCCCTACCTCTCATCACCCCAATGATCACCGACATTGTGATCAAAACCTTGGATGACAAACTTCCCTCAATCATACAGCCACTGGTGGAGGAGATTGTGAGCACAAGGCTTTCTACTACTCAAACCCTTGCAACCAATGCAACCAAAAAGGGGGAGAGTCAGTCAGTGAAAGACAAAGGGAAGCGCATACTGATAGAGAGAGAACAGGAGGAAGAAGAGGTTGTTGTGAAAGAGACTGAGAAGGAGGAAGAGTATGTGAAGGGAGCTGACACTGATCAAGTGAGTGAAAGTCACAAAGACTTTCACATCACATATAAGAAGAGGAAGATGGAAAGAAAAGAAAAAGAACTCCAACTTGATGAGATGGTCAAAATGGCGGATGCTACACATAGTAAATCTATGGACTCCATTATTGACCAACTATACAGACAAGGGTTCGATACTGCACAGCTTGACTCAGAGATTAGAAGACTTGAAGTTGAAGAAATTAACTCAAGATGGGCAAGTTATGATGTGCTAGAAAGAGAGAGACTGGAGATCATGATCAGATTCATTGCAAAGTATCTTGGAAGATCATTGATAGAGATTAAGTCATGGACCAGGGACAGTATCTTGGCAATAACCACCAAGATCTGTACGTCTGAAGCATACACAAAGGGATTAGTGATTGAAGCATTAAATGAAGCAGGTGCTGGAAACAGAAACGAACTAGCAAAATACTCCAAAGCCTCACTCATTACAAGAATGCTAGAACAACCTGCAAAACCTACCACTTCAAAATCACCACTACCACAACCCATTAAACCAACTCCTTTACCCTCAAAACCAACAGCCGATGATGCATCCAAGAAGAAGAAGAGAAGGATGTTGAGGCTAGAAGAAGAAGAAGAAGAGGATGATGAGGAAGAAGATAGGCTGCCTCTTTCTGCAGTCCTAACTTTGCCTAAAGCCAAATCTATGCCCATCACTCCCACCTCACAGATGGAAACTGTGAGAGTAAAGATCGAAGAAGAGCAACTGCAAAGGCTTCATGATGAGGAGATGCTAAAGAGTATAGATAAAACTTATGCTGCCTCTTCATCAATAATAAGTATGAAGAAAGAAGCTCTGAGACTGTACACCCTTGCCAACACATTTCAATATCAAAAGGAAAAGGTGAGGATGTGGCCTGATCCTAGGGTGGCTCACAGAATTGTGAAGAAGGACATTCCTGCACGATACAAGGGCCAGATCAAAAGGATCGTAGATGAAGAGATCACAGTGGTCCTTGTAGTATCACCCTGGGAGATTGTAGAAGACTTCAAGAAGGCTTATGAGACTAAACAGCCTCCCCAAAAGATGTTAGAAAACAGAGTAATCAAGAAGGGGTTAGTCTACAAGAAGCTTGAGAACTTCAAACAAAATGAGCTCAGTCTGTTACTTGAAGGTAATCATCCAGATGAGTTTGCCTACAGACAGATCACAACAGTTGAGCTCAAAAATGGCAAACAGGCCAAATACATCTCAGAGCTGTATGGGCGTGAAGGATTGTTCGATGGTGAACCAGAGAATCTTACTATGGAAGAACAAATCATGTTTCTCAGAGCATACACCAGAGAATCCTACAGGCTTATACATGGGAAGTGAGTTTCATGGATGGGGGAACAGCTCAGTGTCCAATTCCCCAATACAGAGCTCCCATCCACACTTTGCCAACCAAATCATCAGAGACTTACTTCCAGGCCGGTACTTATATGGGTCATCTTCTCAACTGATCAAGAAGGAAAAAGACCATCCATTTTGCCAACAATAAGTGGGACCTCAATAAAGTTAAAGGTTTTGGCTGCATTGGTTCAGGGGGAGTTTGTTGGACCAAAAGAACCAATGAGCCGGATCAGAAAAACCTTTAAGTCCCACAGACGTCACAACAACTACTGAAGTCCACAACAGCTGAAGACAACAACTGATTACAAAGTCTTAAGACACAAGTGCTGAAGACAAAGTCTGAAGACACAAATGCTGAAGACAAAGTCTGAAGACAAGTGCTGAAGACAAAGTCTGAAGACAAGTGCTGAAGACAAAGTCTGAAGACAAGTGCTGAAGACAAAGTATCAAATGTTGTCACAACAGCTGAAGAGTACTTCTTCAGTAGTTGTGACGGTTTGCTTTCAGTAGTTTTATATTTTCTCTTTTCAGTAGTTTTGTAAAACGACTGAAGAGTTTGTTCTTCAGTCGTTGTAGTATCAGTAGTTTCTCTTCAGTTGTTTCATGTTTTATACTTAGCACTCTGACATGTTCTCAGTAGTTGTGAACATTTCAGTAGTTTATTAAGAATTAGTTATTTTTGTACTAGATCTGCTAGTAATCATCATCCCGTGATTACAGCAGTGATTGCACTCTATATAAGGAGTGCCAACCTTATTGTAACGGTGAATGATTAAGCAATAATATTGGGCATTATTGAAACATTCCAAATCACAGAAAAATATTCTCTCGCATTTGGTTACAAATAACATACTCTTGCTAGAATTTGACTAATTCCTCTCTTCATTCCGCTGCATTACACTCTAATACTTCAAACTTGTGATCTTTGATCCTGTCATGACATACACCTCTTTATCAATCACCCCATAAAGAAAAGCACACTTGACATTAAGTTGGTAGACTTGAAGTTCTTGGATTCAGCAAAAGCTAGGAATATTCAAACAGCTTCAAGTCTTGCTACAGGAGCAAAAACATCTGTGTAGTCAATTCCCTCTTCTTGAGTATACCCTTGAACAACTAGTCTTGCCTTGTTCTTGATGACAAGTCCTCTATCATCCTTCTTGTTCCTAAAAACCCATTTGGTTCCTACGGTAGTCTTCCCTTAAAGGAGAGGGCATAGGTTCCAAACCTTTTGCCTTTTGAATTGCAGCAGCTCTTCTTGCATAGCTTCAACTCAACTTCCATCCTTTAGAGCCTCATCAATTTTCTTTGGCTCTATCTGGGACAAGAAACAAGAGTGAAGACAAACATTTGCTTCATGGGTTCGTCCTCTTTTTATCACCCCTGAATTAAGATTTCTAATGATGTTTGTGGTAGGATGAGACTTGTGGATCCTTAGCTGAGGGATCACAACAATTTGCTTAGACAGATCTAAATTTAAAAAATTTTTGATCTGGCAAAGAAGATTCACCCTCCACATAAGCACACTTATCAAGATTGACTTGATCCAATGAGTGTGTGACATCATTGATGTTGTCTTCAATGATGTGGTTATCAGCATCAGAAATTCCTGATCACTTTCACCACCACCATTTTATCTAATATTTGAAGCTCCTTCTTCTGAGTTTTGTGCCTCTAAGCTGGAATTTAAAGGCACCCCAGAAGCATCAGCAGGATTTGTCATTGATGTGCTGGTAGAAACTACATTTGTAGGAATAGTTACCACTAGAGCTGAAGATGTGTAACTTGAAGGTCTTCTGAGCTCAAATCTAGGGTTAGGATCACTTGTAGGTAATATATCTATAGATCCTGAAACATTCTCACAAGATTTGTTAAAACAGTTGGTAACTAAATCAAAATCAAATAGCTAATCCGGACCAGAACCTTTCACACTAGGAGTGTGCTCATTGAAAGTCACATTGGCTGACTCCTCAACTACTCTAGTTCTGAGATTGTATACTCTATAAGGTTTAGCTCGAATAAAGTGTCCATCATCTGATTTTTCAACAAACCTGACAATTTGGTCTTTGGTATTCAAGATGGTGCAAGGACATCCAAATGACCTGAGAAAACCAATGAAACGTTTTATCTTGTGCCAAAGTTCATAAGGAGTCTTACCATGTGTCTTAACCACTAAAACTCTGTTGTGTGAGTTCTAGGACCCTTGACGTTGTGCTCGATTGTGTGAGTTCTAGGACCCCACTTTTACTTGTTTTCAACCAATTTTGGGGCAGGAAAGCATAGAAAACCCGTTTTTGTATGTGTGTGTTTGACCCATTTGGGTGTGATGTGTATGATGCGTTTCGTGTATGTTTCCGGGCTTGTGTGTGCTTGTATGGTGTTATGGTATGCATTCCTAAGGTCCAGGAGGGTTAATTTAGGCTTAGAATGGGTTTGGATGAGCTTGGTTGCCGAAAATGGTAGATTGGGTTCGGGATGAACTCCATTCTGCATTAGCTAGGGCTAGGCGACCGAATGGAGGCCATACGGCCGAATGAGAGGCGATTGAGGGTCATCCGCACGATTGGGATTCATTCGCACGATTGAGGGTTCAATCGCACGACTAAGGCTTCAGTCGCACGACTGAGAGTCCAGTCGCATGAGGAGTCATACGACTGAGGGTTCAGTCGCATAAGTGCTTAGTCGCATGAGTACATTCGCATTAGATCAGTCGCATAGGTGCTCATTCGCATTAGTCCCATCCGCATAAGGTCCATACGCACGACTGGATGTTCATTCGCATAGATGTTCATCCGCATGAGTCCAATCGCATGATGTTCAGTCGCATGAAGGCCATGCGACTGAAGGGTGTCCATACGCACGAATAGAGCTGTTGCACCTGAAGGAAAGTGTAGTTAGACTTCTGGATTTCGGGGGAAAGTGCAGTAGTAAGTTTTGACGTAAAGTTCCTCGTAAAAGCATGTAAGGTGACTGTTATGGCCTTAAAGAGCATGTAGGGCATGATGATGAGGATGATGTTGCATGTTTATGCATGTTATGTATGTATGTGTTGCCCTGTATGATGATGATGAACTTGTATGATATGTTCCTTAATATGATGTATGATTATCTTTCCTATGCCTTTACGTATTATGATGAATGAAATGAAGTATTATGTAACGTAAAGTGGAAAGAAATGACACGTCTGGCATGTATCGGATAACGGGTCCTTCTTTGTGATTGACCATTAATGTAGAACCTCTACCGCTTACCCTGAGTACTGTGGCATACGTTTAGCTGTTCATTTATTGACTTCGGCCCAGTGGCTATGACTGATCAGTTATCCTTACTACTGTGGCATACGTTTAGCTGTTAATTTATTGACTTCGGCCCAGTAGCTAAGACTGATCGGGAACCCCTAGTACCGTGACATACGTTTAGCTGTTCATTTATTGACTTCGGCCCGGTAGCTGAGACTAATTGGGTATAGCATATGGTATTGGTATGGATGATGTCCGATGCGCAAGTAAAGTTAAATGGAAAAAATGAATGAATGAATGAAGAAGATAATAATGGCATTATCTATGCGTACGTATGATGTGTGATCATGTTAAAGTAACGAATGGTTTTATATGAAAGTAAAGTATGTTTTATAATAAAACTAGAACTCACCCAGCAACGCTGACTTTTTATATGTTTTCCAGTTGGCAGGTAATGGTTGCTGAGGATGGCACGAGGTGGCTACTCAGCCCTTTTAGGATGGCATCCATTTATAAAGCTTTTGTGTTATAATGCAAACATGTATTTTGTAATCGGATAATGATGTATTATTGGGCAAAAGTGTTTATAATGAAATGTGATGTCGTTTTTAAATGTTTCCGCTGCAATGTTTTGATGAGACAAATGTAATTATATGTTTTATGTGCGATGAATGACCAACTGTAAGCGACCCGGGAACGGGGCCTTACAACAAGCTCTGCCTAGGATTCAGTTAATTTAGTACTGAGATCTTTGATCTGAGTCCTGTAGTTTGTATTCTCATGTTTAAGAGTTGAAATGGTTTTCTCCAAGTCCTCTATCTTTAGTTTATAATCATTTTTAGCTCTTTTAAAATTAGCTTTTAAGATATTTAAGGACTCAAGATCATATCTCATTTCTAGATTATAGGACCTGTATCTATTGACTTTAGCAATGCATCAAGGAGTACAAAGATGTTCCAATAACTTGGCTTCATCATGGTCTGCCATGAGTGTTTGGTTTGGAGATGCATCTTCTACCTGAAAGCTCCAGTCAAAGCCTCCTTCTTCAACAGCAACTGCAGCTTGCTGCTTTGGCTTCTCATTCTGGGGGGCTTTCTCAATGTAGTTTGGTCTGGTTTGTGCTTGGCCACCAATTGTCCTTGGTGCCTTACACTCTCTTGCAAAGTGTCCCATCTGGTTACAGTTGTAACACTTTACTTTGCTTTTGTCCAGCCCAAACTTTCCACTGGCTGCATTGCATGGAAACTTTCTCCCTGTCCTCTTGTAGAACTTCTTGGCTCTGTGAGTGAGAAGAGCTATCTGCTAGACTATCTCCATGTACTCTAGATCATCTGGATGGATATAGTCCAAATATTCAAGACTGAAGAGAAAGTTGCCTGAGGTTTTATCAGCAGAGATAAAGGCATAAGAAGAACTTGTCTTCTGGAAAGGACTTCCTTGAGTGTAGCTTTCCCTTGGAGTCTCTAGGAAGGTGATGAAAGGGCATAAGAAGAACTTGTCTTTTGTGAGTTGTCAGGGAAGCATATAAGATGATGTTGTGGTTCAATGCTTTCCCTTTCAACCACATGGATGGCTAAACTTAGTTGTTTGCTGGAGTTACCAGATGAGTTTTGCATGTTTATCTCTATCTGGTAGCCACTAAGAATACCATACAACTCTGTAAGAGTAAGAGTCTTAAGGTTCTCAGTCCTCTTGATAACAACACAATTATGTGTCCATTGTCTAGGAAGAGAGGACATAAACTTCCTTACAGTGTCCCTGTTCTCAAGAGTTACTCCAACATCTATTAGAGTATCCACAATCTTAACATACCTGAAGTATTATTGAGTCATGGTTTCACCTGCCTTGAAGGTGAAGTTTTTGAACTGCTGCTTCAGGAGATCCTTCTTGTTCTCCTTTGCTTCATTAGACCCCTCATATATCAGGTTCAGTGCTTCCCATAGTTACTTGGCAGTTTTGCACTTCTTGAAGCCTCTGTAGATGGAGTTTGGAAGAGAAGTTTGAAGGGCTGTCATGGCTTTCTGATCAATCTCTATTCCCTTTGTATCTACTTAAGAGTAATCAGCCACAACCTTAGGAATCATACCACCACCAGTAGCAGAAGTGGTGCTTGGTATGTAAGGTCTTTCAACAACAGAGTCCCACATCCTGGAGTCTTGAGACTTGATGAAGCCTTCCATTCTTTGACACCATGTATCATAGTCTTCAGGAGTGATCAGTGGAGACTTTGTCATAGTTCCAGTTTCCATATCAGCTTTGGTTATAGCTGCCATTTGAGCTATTAAGTATTTTGTGTGTGTGAGGGATATTAATATGGTGAGATCTTATATCAAGAGCCTGAAATGCTCTGATACCAGATGCAGGACCAATGAAGGTTATGCACTTACAACATAAAAACACAATGAGGAGAGTTGCTTAGAACACTTAACAGATCAAATAGGGAACTGGTTAACTTGTTAATGAAATATGCTAAGAACACAAGTCAATATGAGACAGAACAAGATTGTAAACAACACAAGTTATTGGTTTTCAAAAATGTTGTATACTGCTTCTCAAGTTCTTATTACAAATGGTACAAAGCATAAAGGAAAGTTACAAGTACTTGAGATACATATACTACATCCTATAGCTGACCATACTTTGAAGGCCAGTTGGATACAATTGATTAGACAACTACAAAATCAAATGTAGAGTCAAAAGGCAGATCTGCCTTTTGACTAGTAACTATGACATGCCATAGCTCACATCCTAATATATTACAAAAAAGATAAAAGTACATAAAGTAGAAAGCATGGACTCAAGACCTCAATGTACAGTTACCAAAAGCATGGACCTTTTCACCAACTCATGTAAGTTGGTGACTTTACAGAGTTGTAGCGGAAAGGTGGTCCAGCTTTATGGTAAAGTACATCAGATAAAGGCATATCTCCAAAAGTCTTCGGAAGAAATCTGTCTTCACTCTTTGGCTTCAAAAGACTTTGTCTTTGAAGCTTCGGAAGACTTCACTTTTGGCTTCAGAAGACGTTGGTCTTGGCTTTGGAAGATTTTACACTTAGAATATTTCTAGTGCATGGTGTAAAACTTCCAAAGATTTTCTACTTCTGTTCTGTAGTGCATGCATGCAGAGAGACTTTAGATGTTTTGGCTGCATCAGACTTATAGCAATCCTTACAATTTGTGGCCAGGAGTTGATTATATGAGAACAACTCATCAGGGAGCATCTAGAGCTTCACGATGAATGCGCTCCTACTGAATTCCCCAAGTCAGACCTAGATAACACATATACCCAAATGGGATATGATGGAGATGTGAGCAGGTCTACCGTTTACAAGTTTTAACTTCTCATATGACCGGAAGTTTCTGCTTCATGTTGTTCTCCACTGCTTGTCCAATAAGTCTGGGGGATGGGATCAAATCTCATATGAACTAGGATGCCTAATTCATGGGTTGATGAAGAGCCTCTACTTCAATTACTCAAGATTTGTGCTGCTCAACCTTATGGGGAACCTCCAAAGTGACACATTCTATATGTATCCCACGTTCATTCAGTAGTTCAGGGATTTGTGCTGTGAGCTGGACCAGAGTCAGCTTGTCTGTGCAGCTGTTCTACCAGTTCATCAAATGAGGCCGACCATCTTCAAAGTCTTGAAGAGAGTGTCCACCAACTACGCTAGAAGACACACTGAGCTTCTTCTAGGTATGATTGAGCCAATGGCTCCTGGTGACATCCCTGTTAACCTCATAGGTGATGAACCCACACCCGCAACTACCCTCACTTTGCCACATATACCTTCTCATCCCATCACAATCACATACCATAGACGCCTCAAACAAATCCTTGTTCAATCTACTCTGATTGAACAAGCTCCTCCTGTTCAATCCAAAAGTACTAGAGTGGAAACATGGGCTCCCACTCAGTCTGAGGTCTCACCATCATTCACTTTTGACATCAATATGGGTAATGAGTCTCCTCAGTCTCAATCCCATAAGCCCGAAACCTAAGCCATAAACCCTCAGCGTGAGTCTCTATACTCCCCTGAGCAGCCAAAAAGGGACAACCCCACCATAGGCTCAATGCTAATAGACACTGATCAAGGTCCCAGGTCATTAGGCTTAACCTCTATATCCTTCACTGACCTATTGATAGGAACTGATGAGGAGATTATGTCTCTTCAGGGCAATGAAGTTGATCCACAAAACCCTCTCTAGGATCAACAGAGCCTAGAGAGACCTCTTATCTCGAGCCCCCATCAGCAAGCCTTAACTGAGGTGAGTCCCACTGATGTGGAGGGGACTCATGTAGATTCAGCTGCCACTACTGAAGGAACCTCATTGGACCTTCAGGACAGTGGTAACATTACTGAGACTGAATCTACGAAAACCATGCCATTTGATGACTCTGAAAGAGACGTCATTAGGCAAGGGAAACCAGGGTGCCAAGAAACCACATCTGGTGGTGAGGATGAACATAATAGGTATGTTACCTTATCTCCCCATGATTCTTCAAAAGATGATGAGGGAAGACTGCAACTCACCATTCAAGACCTGCTTTCTAAAGTCAGAAACCTTGAATCTAAGGTTAGGACTTTATTGGATAGGTCTGCCACTCAGCAACTTGAGATTGAAAATCTCAAGGCCAAACTAGCTGAGAAATAGATTGAGAGGTCTTTTAGGCATGTACCTATTCAGGTCTCATTGACCTCTTTCTCTAGCTCATCATGCTCTAGGGATGATGCTACCAAAAAAGGGGAGAGTGTTCAGGGACAAATACATGAGGAACAACAGAGTCAAGCTCTCTCTACCTTAACTTCAAGATACCCTATTCAACAAGCTTCAGTTTTTCCCGAGCCTCTAATTGTCATTCAAATGGACCAAAAGATGGAATCTTTCATTGAACAGCCAAGCCCTGATATGTTTGTGATATACTTTGGAGCTCAAGAGCTTCAGAGGTTGAATGCACCCTCTACCAGTGTCCAAGAAGTTGGTCAACCTAAGGTCCAAGTTGAACCTGAGATTAATTTCGAAGGGGAAACAAGGACTGATGGACCAGCAACTAAAATAGTTAGGATAGAGAGTGCATTCCCACAGACTTCTGAAGTAGAAGTCAAAGCCTCAGAAGAACTATTGCAAACTTGCGAAGCGGAGATTGAAGCTGCGGAAGGACTATTTTCTCAATCTGATGACGTAGTTGTCACAGATGCAATCCTCGAACTAGCATCTGAGGTCAATAGGGAGGATTTTCTCACCCAACCCCTTGCTCAAACATCATCACTAACTCCTGCTCCCATCACCACCACTCAACCTGAAACCTCTACTCAAGAACCTCCAAAGTCTAGCACTTCCAAAGACACCAAAGGGAAGAGGAAGATGACCAAGGAAGAACTAATGGAGGATGAAAGGTTGGAGAAGCTTAAAAGGAAAGGTAGACTCCTAACTGGGAAGTTGCTAGGTGCAAGTAGCAAAGTGGCTGCAGCCAACTAGGAGGCTATCAACAACAAGAAGAGGGTGGAGATCATTGACAGGCTTGTCAAGCTTGGAGCTATTAATGATGATGTGATCCTACTACCATTAGAGAAGCTAATTGAGTTAGAGAAGGCAACTCTGCTGCAGATTTAGCAAAAAGAAGAAACAGCAATGTTGGCTTTGGAGGAAGAGAGGGAGAGAAAGAAAAGTGAAGCTGATCAACAGCTAAGGAGTGAAAGGATAACTTTCCTAAGCTCTAGTGGTTTCTCTCTAGAGGAATTGTTTCTTTACAACAATGATACGATCTTGTGGCTTTTTAATAAAGAGCAAGATCAAATGGAGAAAGAGAGAAAGAAAGCTGCAAAGGAGAAGCTTAGGGAGAAAAAGAAGAAGGTGGAAGAAGCAGGACTCGCTGCTGCCAGGAAGACAGATGATAAAGTCTGGATGAGGACTATCTATGGGCTCATGGCTTCTCTTGTAGGCAGGTGGGTCCAATGTCTGAGAAGACATTACAGCGACATGTCAGTGACATCAAGGCTGACATTCGCTCAGGGAAAAGGAAGGAAATGTATAGAAAGATAGAGGGGATGATCTTCAAACCAACACCTCAACCTCAACCTCAACCTGAACCAATCCTTTTCCCATTTCCCACTAAAACTGAACCAACCTTTGAGCCTTACACCCCTCAACCTACACCATCATCCATACCTGCCTCCTCACCACAGCCACCTAAACTACCCATCCTCAAACCCAAAACACTTCCCAGAACCCAAACACCACTACCTACCCAACAACCACCCAAACCATCCTCTCAGCCTTTCAAACATCTCTCCTTAGAGGAGTTTACGGAGATCAAGACGAAGCTCATTAAATGTACAACTTTGAGCGACATCTCTTGTGAGGAGGGGTCAGTCAAGCTAACTCTTCTTGGAACCTGAAAGAATCATACATGCCAATTCAAGTGGTAGGTTGATGATTGTTCTGCTGGAAATCCCACAAGTCCAAGAACCAATGAGGATGAAGAATCTGCATGAAGAATGGAAGACAAGTGTCGCCTAACCGCATTTGTATATGCGGATGACCATATAACAAATGCTGACAAGTGTTTGTTCTTCAGCATTAACAAATGCGGATAGCTGAAAGAAATGCTGACAAGTACTATGTACATCCGCATTCACTAATGCGGATGCTCATCAAAAATGCGCCAAGTGTTTGGTCATCCGGATTTGTCAATGCTGATGACCAAATGCTAATGCTGAAGAAGAAAAAAAATGTTGATGAAGATTATCAAATCCGCATTAGTTAATGCGGATGAACAAAAGAAATGCTGATGATGACTTTTGTACTTAGACTACTTCTCTGATGTATAGGTTGGGGGTAGTTTAGTTGTTTTGTAGAGGGCATCTTGTCAGCCTATAAATAGAATTGAAAACCTCGTATGTGAGGTGACTATTGATGACATTATAGACAATCAGAATATTTTATTTAGTCTTATGTTTTCAAGGTGTATTGTTACTATTTAATGTTCATACCCTAGCATTCATTGTAACCGATCACCTTCATTAATACAAAGAACATTTATGAGTTTTTTCTTGCATTCAATGTTCCTTGATTGTTTGATTCCGCCATACAATCATTGACTCAATCATCATATTCGGTCCTTGATGAGATTATCATTCTCACACCCAGTCAATTGGTATCAGAGCTTTGGCTCTTGGTTCTTCTTCAGATCTGCCTAGATCTAAGCTGAACTCGATTGATCTGGTGACTGAGTTGATGATAGAGTGTTCGACTACCTCTAGTTAGCATAAAAGTTGAAAAACTGCAGAAACTCTTCGACAGTCACTGTTCATCCGTACTCATCTTCAAGAACAAACCCGTGAACAGTTGCTCAAATCATAAAAATCACAACAGAAACATACAAAACATCAGCAGATCTGGTTACTTAAGCCTGTTTTGGACTATTTGGACTAGTTGGACTTAACAATCAATCTAATCATTATTCAAACAAGTTAAAAACAGCTTATTAAAATGGATTCACATAATTTCTCTGAACTTGGTCATACTCCAACACCTCCTATGCTTAAACACAAATCTGAGTTTAAGCAATGGAAAAGCAGATTCGTGAACTATATTACAGGTGTAGATCCGGACTATTGGATTTCAATATGTAAAGGGCCTCACAATCCTGTGACACTTTCTGCTAATCAGACTGCACTGTACAAAACCTCAAGAATACCGATTGAGGATCTCACACTTGATGATGATGACTACAAGAAGATCAAAGTTGATCTCAAAGCTTATTCTATACTCACTCAATCACTAAAAATGGATGTGCTAAAAAGGCTAGAAAAGTATGGAACCGATAAAGCTGTTTGGGATGAACTGTTGATAATGTGTGAAGGAAGCAGTGTAGTGGCTGAAATTAACAAGGACAAGCTTGTTAATCAATATGAAAACTTTCATCACTCCAAGGGGGTTTCAATCTCTAAACAGCTGCATAGATTTATGCAGCTTGTGAATGACTTAGAGATCATGGGGGTAACATACAAAGTCAAAGAACTAAACAAAAAGATGCTTCACAGCCTTCAAGAAAGCTGGAAACAAAATATTACAATGCTGAAAAACATTCTTGATCTAGAGAGTACCACCTTGGACATAATGATTGCCAATATAGAAGCTCTTGAACTCGATAGAAGGAGCAGGAACCTTGGTAGACCTCGAGTAATTGAAGCTTACAAATTTCCATCAGACACTCACTCTGTGGAAAATGCATTCATCACTGAGGATGATGATTTTCTCTCCTCAATAGATCAAGTGAAGACAATCGGTTTCATTGCAGCACCAACAACAAACAAGCCATCTAAATCATCTCAACCAACATGGTTTACTGCCACTCCCTCAACTACTCCTGAAGATCCAAGATCAGGAGAGCAAAAGGCAACTCACAATGCCTTTGTTGCCCGTTTTGAAGCTTACCTGGGAGGCAGACACACTTCTGCTCATTTGATCCAAGAAGAATTGGAAAAAATGGATCCAGATGATGTGGAAGAAATGGATCTATAATGGCAAATGGCTATGATAGCAATGAGAGCCAAGAATTTCTTTAGAAAAAGGAGAAAGCTTAGCCACAATGAAAACACCAAACTTGGATATGACAAATCCAAGGTGAAGTGCTTTAATTATGGTATGACTAGTCACTTCTCCAGAGAATGTAATGCTCCTAGAAGAAACAACAACAATTTCCAAATGAACTCTCAAGTCAATCAACAACAGCAGTATCATCACCTAACAACAACATCAACAATCATATCAGAGTCAGCCACAACTGACAAATCAAGCACATGGAAGCAGCCAGGCATCGTCAAATGCTCTTGTCATTAGACAAGATGGAGTGTGTGATTGGAGTTTGTATGCAAAGCAAATAAAGCCTTAATTTCAGAATCATGCACTCATGGCTCACATCAATGATGGCCTAACTCCTATGCCATCTGAGGTAAAATCCAACCTTTGCAGTGATAAATGCATTATTGAACTGCAAGGTTATCATGAGCATAATCATAAACTAGCAGCTAAAATAAAAGAAGAAAAAGTCAAGTCAGAGATGCTCAAAAGAGAAATTAAAGTCTTTGAAATAAAAATCAAATCACTCATCTCCGACATTGAAAAATTGCATGGTGAAAAGTACACTCTTGCAGCTGAGAATGAGCAGCTAACTGAAAAGTTAGCTCAATCAAAAGCTAAACAATCACTTACTGAATTGAAACTTGAAAAGTTTCAAATGTCTTCAGTAAAGCTGCAAGAGATGCTAGACTCACAAAAGGATCCCAAGGATATGACTGGGATTGGGTATAATTCTTGTCCCCCACCTTACACTGACATGCTTGAATCTATCACACTCAAAGAGCAAAATGAACCTAACACTATTGAACCAAAATTAATAGTTATACAAGTCATAAATCCTCAAAGTAAACCAGATGTTTATATTGAAACAAATGAGGAGAAAATTAATTTAGGTCACCCAATTAAAATCAAGGAGTGTTCAGAGAAGACAGTGAATGTCATCAAACCAACAAGCCCAATCAAAGCCATTGTCCCATTTGTAAAAGTTATACCTGCAATTTCAAAAGAAAAGATGAAAACCGTGGCTTCAGCGAAACCTTCTGCCGAAAGCAGTTTTGATTATGAGATAAAATCTCCAAAAAAATTATAGCAAATCAGGCAAAGTTTCACTGCCAAAGAAAAACAAGATTTCAATGATATAAAAAAAAAATTTCAGACCCCCAATCTTCAAAATCAAAACAGGAAGTTGGTTTTGACATTTTTAATAAAGAACATGTGAATCAATTAGAAACGGAGGTAAGAAGAAGGGTAAGGAAGCAAAAACAATCTAGAAAAGACAAACCTAGTAGTGTTGTGAAACAAACTACTAAAAGGGCTGATCTTGATTCCTCAACAAAGTCAAAGGTTGAGACTCAGTTGAAAGCAGGTAAACCTACTGAGTCCTCAACATCAAGATCAGCTTCAAGAGACAAACACTTGTATTGTGATGTGTGTGAAATGTCTAATCACAGTACAGATAGGTGCTATTTCAATCAATACTGCTCTATCTGTGAAATGAACAATCATTCCACCAAAAACTGCTATTTCAATAAATATTGTTCAGTCTGTGATATGACCAACCACAATACATCTGATTGTTTCTTCAAGCAAAAAAGGTTGAGAATTCCTCAAAACAAACCCATCTCACCAATATCATATGTGAAACCCAAAATCAGAAGTCATTTTCATAATAATCAATCAAGGACTTCCAGTTTAGATAATGACATGGGTAACATTAAAGAGTTGAAGAAAATTCAAAGAAACAAATATCACAACATCAGGCAAACATCTGATCTTCATAAACCAAAAATGATGTTTGATAATAAAAAACGGGTCAGATTTCTTCGAAAAATAGGGAACAAAGGTTTCAATATTCTTCTGACTCTTCAGATGAAACTAATGAGATGAAACAAGCAAAATATCATCTGAGATCTCCCAGAACACCTTCCTCTAAGTCTCAGTTTAGAGGAAAGTACCAAGAAGTTACTATCATGGATAGAAACGGGAAACCCAAGACCATTTTAGCTTGTGTTCCATATTCTAATTAGTTCTTTTGTGCTTCCAGGGTCATTCATACAGGTCCAACAACTTATGGTACGTGGACAGTGGATGCTCCCAACACATGACTGGAGATCATTCCCTCCTTCATGACTTCAAGTATATACAAGGAACTACTGTGGCATTCGGAGGAGATTCACAAGATGGCAGAATCACTGGGGAAGGATCTGTGACTAATGGGATGCTAAGCTTTGATAGAGTGAACTATTGTGAATAATTGAATATCAATCTACTCAGCGTGTCTCAGATCCGTGATAAGAAATATTCAACTCACTTCACTGACACTCATTGCTACATTCTGAAACCATGATTTCAAATTCCTGAAGAATGGGTTGACTTGACGACCCCAAGAAGAATAGTACCTATGTCTTAAACTTTAATTTTCCTATTCCAATAGAGGAAACCTCTCTTCTATCAAAAGCATCTTTTGATGAGTCACAGCTTTAGCATAGACGTTTGGGACACACCAATTTCAAAAACATGAACAAACTGGTCAAGGGAAACCATGTCATTGGTTTACCCCAAAAAGAATTTCTCTTTATTGATCACTGTTCAGCGTGTCTCAAAGGTAAACAACATAAGTCTTCCAACAAGCCAAAGCTGGTGAACACAAAAAATTCTCCGTTGAAGCTACTTCATATGGAACTTTTTGGACCAACTCATTTTATGAGTATTGGAAAGAAAAAGTATTGTTTGGTGATCATTGATGATTTTTCAAGATTTACATGGGTTTTCTTTTTTGTTCATAAAAAGGAAGCATCCCAAATAATAAAAGATTTTATCGCAAAAATTGAAAACCAACTTGATCATAAGGTCAAATCAATTAGAAGTGAAAATGGGACAGAATTTAAAAATGAAGATATGAGTTCTGTTTTGTGTAACCAAAGGCATTGCTCATCAATTTAGTGCAGCTAGAACTCCTTAACAAAATGGGGTAGCTGAAAGGAGAAATAGAACATTGATTGAAGCAGCAAGAACAATGATAGCTGATACTATACTGCCAATAACCTTTTGGGCAAAAGCAGTTAACACATCATGCTTTGTGCCGAATAGAACTCTGATTGTAAAAGAAAGCAACAATACTCCATATGAACTTCTTTTTCAGAGAAAACCATTTATTTGTTTTTTCTACTCATTTGGTAGTCTTGTTTCAATATTAAACACTCGAGACTATTTGGGAAGATTTTCATCTAAGTCAGATGAAGAATTCTTTGTAGGTTATTCTTTTGTTCCAAATGCTTACGAAGTGTTTAACCCTAGATTAAACATTATTAATGAATCAACAAATGTTCAATTCAAGGAACATTCATTTCCCAAATCTACAAATGGTCCCGACTGGTTGTTTGATATTGACACATTTACAAAATCCTTTTATCAGTTTCACTTGTCTGATGCAAGAAACCTACATTCAGCCAAACGTTACTCAGGAGTAGAAAGTATAGATGACTTTCCAATGGTTCTTCCAACCTCTTCTGATCTCCTGAATGAAGATGTTCCATTACAAGCTAATCATGTCAGACAACCATCTCAAAATCAAAGTGTTTCAACTAAAGCTGGTCCTAGATTGTTACCATCACCTTCAGAAGACCCATTAACTGAAGTCAGAAATCAAGATCAAGCTACACCTTTAGTGGAAACAGAAAGAACCTCAAATGATGAAAGTAATCAAAGTGTTGCTAATGCTGAAGCAATCACTGAAACAGAGTCTGATTATCTTCATAACTCCCTAACAATACAAGATGAAGGTGCCTCTTACCAAGATGATTTGAATGTCCCCAATCTTGATGTAACCATTGCTGGTGACTCAATTCCAACCACCAGAATACACAAGAATCATCCAGTAGAAAGCATTATTGGTGAACTTAATGAACAGGTGACAAGAAGTAAGTCAAGTATTGCAACACCTGCTTGTTCTCATGCTCTCAATGTCAAATAATACCCAAGAACATCAATGAGGCTCTTTAAGACAATAGCTGGATTGAAGCAATGTATGAAGAATTGCTACAACTCAAGAAGCAAGAAGTATGACAGCTGGTAGATCTTCCCAAAAGATAATATCCTATTGGTACCACATGGCTGTATAGAAACAAAACTGATGATAGTGGGATTGTCATCAGAAATAAAGCAAGACTAGTGGCACAGGGGTATACACAAGAAGAAGGAATTGATTATGACAAAGTGTTTGCACCTGTTGCTAGATTAGAAGCAATAAAAATCTTTCTTGCATATTCAGCATCCATGAAGTTTACTGTTTATCAAATGGATGTGAAGTGTGCTTTTTTGTATGGAAAGATTGCTTAAGAAGTCTATGTGATTCAACCACCAGGCTTTGAAGATCCTGATTTTCATCACAGGGTGTAAAAGCTTGACAAAGCCTTGTATGGTCTTCACCAAGCCCCAAGAAAATGGTACGAGACTCTATCATCCTTCCTTCTTGAACATGGATATAAAAGAGGAAAGATTGATCAGACTCTCTTTAGAAGAGAAGAGGAAGAGACATGTTACTGGTCCACATCTACGTGGATGATATCATTTTTGGCTCAACAAACAAGCAACACTGTAAAGATTTTGAAGACCTTTGCATTCAAAATTTCAAATGAGTGCAATGGGGGAACTCACATTCTTTTAGGAGTGCAAGTCCAACAGACAGCAGATGGAATCGTCATCAATCAATCAAAATATATGGAAACAATGTTGAAGAAATTCCACCTTGCTGACTGTCAATCTATCAGAACACCTGTGGATACTAAAGTGAAGATAGATCCAGATCCAAAAGGCAAATCAGTGGATCAGACTCACTATCAATCTATGATCGGTTCACTTATGTATCTAACAATCAATAGACCTGACATTATGTTTGGTGTTTATGTGTGTGCCAGATATCAAGCAGATCCTAAGGAGTCTCATGTGAATGCTGTCAAGAGGATATTAAGATATCTTAAGGGCAAGCCTGCTCTTGGATTATGGTATCCAAAGGAAGGAGACTTCAATCTCTATGCCTACACTGACAATGATTATAGGGGATGCAACTTCAATAGGAAATCCACTTCTGGCGGTTGTCAATTTCTTGGTCCCAGACTGGTCTCCTGGCAGTGCAAGAAGCAGACAAACATATCTGTTTCAATAGCAGAACCTGAGTATATAGCAACATCAGCTTGTTGCTCTCAAGTTCTCTGGATTCAAAACCAGATGCTTGATTATGGTTTTAACTTATTGCACACACATTGACAAAACAGCAGCTGTTTTTATTACAAATAATCCAATTTAGCACTCAAAAACAAAACATATATCAAATATCATTTTTTAAGAGATTGTGCTTAAAAAGGGTTAATCAAAATTGATTCAAGTTCCCACTAAAATTCAATTGGCTGATTTATTTACTAAGGAATTTGAACCTAGTAGGTTTGAATTCCTAGTTCAATCAATTGGCATGATTAACCTTGAATAAAATCAAAAAACATCAAAAACAATTCAAAAATTTTAGAAAATCACAAAAAGTAGTAAATTTTGATGAAGAATGTGATATATACTATGGGAAATGATATAATTACAGTCGTTATATTATTCATGTGCTTAATTCAAAATATGAAAGACTGACATGACTTACCTGATATGTGGGTAGGATCAACTTGGATAAGAAGATACGTGTTGTGATGAATTAAAATCTTATTCAATTGTGAAACACTAATCTCAGAGTACGGGTACGTACTGGCTTATCCAAGTGTATGTGTGTGTAGCAACCTAAGCACACCAGGTAATGATATGTTATGAATCTCTATCACCTACATCAGTTTCTGCTCTGTTTTCCTAAGCAAATACCTGTAGAAACCAGCACATAGTGCTGATGTAATGATCCAAAAATTCCTAATGAGAAACACATCCAAATTGAATAAATCAATAAAAAATACATTTCTTTTGAATGAACAAAAAGAATCCATGATGGATCACCTTCCAAACTGAAGTGAAAAAGAATCCCATTATCAATCAAATCATGAAAAGGATCAAAGCAAAAGAATCCCAATGAGGATCAGTGAAAATGAGATCTCTTTCCTTAAGTGACTTGGTCAAGTAAGTTGTGAAAAAGTTCTACCATGCATTACATAAGGTGGTTGATCATACCATACTTTTGTGTGTGAGGTACATATTGAATAATCAAATCAATCAAAACATGATAAATATAACATGCATTAAAATATTAACCAGGTATGAGTTTAAGAAGACAAACATACCTTCAATCAATAAGATCATAAACATGTCTATTTTACTAACAAAAGAGTGCACATGTGTAATGAAAGATTGATATGAACCCAACAAAAGGTATACTTCCTCTTCATGTTTAAATCAGAAAACAAAAATATTTCATATTCAATAGTTTTAAATTTTTAAAGTTTCTATCTAGTTATGGATATAAACTTTAGGGGGAGTAATTTAAAATTTTGATCAGTTTGTTTAGATATTTACTTTCTTAAATCTTATAAAACAAATCAAAAAGAAACTGACTGTGTTGGTGCAGAAGTTATAGTATTGTATCTCAGCTTATGCAGATTCATGAAAGCATAAGAAGTCCAAGATCAGTCAAACAATGGGAAACTTGTATAACATCTGATAAACAAGTCAATCCAAGCAAGAATTGGCAACCCTAACAACAGTCAAAAACTTCATAAGACACAAGTCAATCAAAGACAGTTCTTCATAACAAGAAAGAAAAAATCAAAAAAACATCAATAATCCTTCTATAGAAACATTAAGTTTTGGTTAATGCGGGTGAAGGTAACCCATGCATATAACCAATGCGGGTAACTGTTTATGTCATTGAAAATAAAGTGAAACTAATGCGGACATGTTAACTCTTCCACATTTGTCTCAAAGAAGTACACAACAAGTTTGGTGTTAAAAAAACTTATGCGGACAAAAGTGTTCAACCGCATTTGTTTAGGTGGTAAACATTTGTTCTTCTGCATTTCTTTTTACTCATACACATTTCTTGTATGTGGCTGATAACACTTTTCATGTGTATGATAAACAAAGTGCTTAATCTCTTCTGTCATGATGATGAAAGTCAAGAAATGCAGACAACTTATTGTTCTGCAGCATTTGTTGAAGTAAATGTGGACAAAGGAATTTTACTCTACCCATTTTGTAACAGTAAACAAATGCTGAACAACCTTATTCAACCGCATTTGTTACAGTGAACAAATGCTGACTAACTTTGTTCAACCGCATTTGCTATAGTGAACAAATGCTCTTAAGTTTTTACTCTTCCGCGTTCGTAACAGTACACAAATGCTGATGAACAAAAACTCTTCTGCATTTGCTACAATGAATTTAAAAATTGACCGCATTTGTCCTGAAACTTTTTAACTTTTGTAAAAGACATTAATTGACTATTTAAAGCCATTTCAAAAGGTCATTTAATACTTTTCAAATTTGAGAGACTTTATAGTGCGATGAGCGAAATTCATTATTCTTCATCAATCATCATCACCATCATCAAACCTGTGTTCTACCTTCATTCTATCTGATTAGTCCTCAGTTTCGATTCACTACAACTGTAGTATCGAAAAAAAGGCGATAATCCTTGAATTTTATGACCTAAAATGTCAGACTTTTGAACCTGTGATGAACTTAGAACCCTAGGTCAAAAATGCAAACTCAAAATCAAACTTGGATTAAGAAATGATGATCATTTTCGACTACAATAAACAAGTTAACTAAGAAGATGACAACAAACAAGTGATTTTCACAACCTTGTTCATCGTATGAACAGAGCACAACAAAAGATTGACAATGTGAAATCAAATCTTGATTCTAAGAGTTAAAAGAGGTTAAAAACAACAGATATGATCATTCCAAACATGAAAAACAAAATAACAGTGATTATTCATGATAGCATCAAGTACATGCATGATTCCTATGGAACAGTACCTATAAACCTTTAATTTTGACAATAAAAAGTCAAACTAAGAAATTTCACTGGGTGTATGCTTTACTATCTATTAAGTATTATCAAATCTTCTAATTCATATGTCTCTAATGAAGGGTACATGGCAAATCTCACTTGGAGTAAAAGCTCCATAGTGTCAGTGGTTATCTTGACCCTGATGTACCCAAGGTAGAAGGTCTCAGAGATATGATCAGATTTATATCCACTACCAGAGTTGCTCATGCAATTACAGTTAGACCAATTATTTATTAGAGATTCATATGGTTAGAGCACTACTGAGGTGACAGAGATAGATGGTGTAAGGACTCTGTCTAGAAGAATCTCTAATGATCATACATTGGCCATTACTTAACAAACTATAAGACAGTGTCTGCAATTTGGTGATGATGCCAACACTCCCTTAGAGCTTGAAGATGATGATATTACTACTTTCTTTGCCAACATTGGTTATGAGGGAGGCTATGAACGCAAGGAGATTGTAAAGGGGTTAGTTGACTTACAATGGAGGTTGCTCATTCATTTTTACCAACATTGTCTGTCAAAGAGGAAGACTTGATGGAATTAAATTCCAGTGAATACCTCATCTGCTATATGTGCTTTATACACTAATAGGCCATTCAACATGTCTTCTTATGTTTTTAATGGTCTAGTATCAAACATTCAGGAAGGGAGAAGACATATGTTCCTGATGTATCCAAGGTTCTTGCAATGCCTCATCAATGACGCTCCCTAATATTGTACCTAAAAGACCGGTGCTATATATTCCTCATTATAATGCCATGTCTTACAAGTACATCAAGAAGAGAGATCTTAGGAATTTTTATAGTGGAACCTTCTTTCCCTTGTTACCCTGGATGCTGTAGTAGATTAATCCAGATGAACAATTACAAGCACAAGAGGCTCCTGTTGATGAGCCAAATCAAGAAGAAGAACAAGCTCCTCATGATCGACAAACTGTTGATGAGCCAGCTGTTGAAAGTGACGAAGGACAGAGGACAGTGTCACCCCAGGTTGATGTAGGGGGTGATCTTTACACTGGGCCTTTTGTTCATGAAATTGATATAGCCTCATCTTTTATGCCCACACTTATACCATCACCACAAAGATCACCAATCCCATCACCATAATTACACCCCATCATCTCTCCATATATATCACAAATACACTCACCCCATGTTTCACCAATCCACCATTCACCTATATCTCTTGTTCAATCATCTCCTGCTACTACTGAGCCTATTGAGTATGGTGATTCTGCCAGCTCTTCAGAGTAATCCAAATCATCATCTGATGAGGAGGATCATCAAAGGCAGATGCCTGTTAAGCAGGTTACCTCTGAGGTTGTTCCTTCTGAAAGTGTTGCTGAATCAAAGGTGAATAGGCCTGATGAGAAGGATGAAATGATCTCTCAGCTGCTGAAGAAAGTAGCAAAGATGGAGAAATTGTTAAGTAGAAGATCTAGTATTATCCAAGATAGACTTCTAGAATTGGATGAAAAAGAGAAGGAGTTAAAAGACTTGAAAGAAAAGTATGAGGTTGAGAAGAAAGAGAAAGAAAAGAGATAGAATGTTTGAAGGCTGCTCTCCAACATTCAAGGGATGAAGTAAGTGGTCATGTTGACACTTTAGCTATCCAAACTGTAGCTATGGAAGAACAAGAAGGGATGATTGAAGAGCAAGCTGATATTATCATAGACTTACAGAATAGAAACTCTAAACAATAGATTGTCTGAGTTAGAGCGGCTTGTCATGATTAAAAGAGAAGCTGAAATGGAGAGAGATGATAAGGGAGAGAAAAGAAAAAGTGAAAGTGATAAAGATGACAGTGATGAGAGTTGTTGATGCATGTATGTCCCTAGATCATGATTTGTAATGTAATAGATCTTGTCTGTCTGATTATGATGTAATTTGTATTGATTAATGAAATGACATGGATTGTTTGTTATTGGTAATGTTTAATATTTCATTAATGAGTCGTGATTGAATTGATTGGGTTTATGATTGTTTGAATGGTTACATATAATGTTATATTAATTAAAACATTCAAACTTAACTTAATGAAGTTCTCATGCGAATGGCCCATGCGAATGGACCACATGCATGAATAACTTCATACGATTGACTCAATCGCACGACTGAACCAGGAGACTGTATCAGTCGTATGATTGACACATAAGATTGGCTCAGTCGCACGACTGAACGCTCAGTCGTGCGGATGAATCAACCGCATGGTTCAATCGCACGACTGAACCATACTTATGGCCCAGTCGCACGATTGAACAATACTAACCTATAAATAGACCCAATTCGTGGTAAAACGTAAGGATTCATACCATTACGATTCCAGACGTACCCTAGCCGTCCAGAGACCTCCCAAATTGTTCTCCAAGTTCACAGAACACATTAGATCGATTCCTAATCGACTTCTAACGTTAGATTCAATTCTTGATTGATTCTTCGTGTGTTCTCACTGACTG
This sequence comes from Flaveria ramosissima, assembly GCA_025215565.1. NCBI lineage: Eukaryota > Viridiplantae > Streptophyta > Magnoliopsida > Asterales > Asteraceae > Flaveria > Flaveria ramosissima. The sequence continues at coordinate 44,408,642 of CM046037.1, read as the reverse complement.
GATCGCCAATCAAATAGGATTCCGCACTATTTGAGTTGGTTTAACACGCTAATCACTAGGTATTTCGTTCAAATACCAGGTCCTAACAAGTGGTATCAGAGCTTTGGCTCTTGATTACGTGTTGATTCAATCAAGATTGCATAAAAGTTTGTGTTTTTGCACTAAAAACGCAATCTTTGGTGTCAAAAGTGATCTTGGACGTTCCCTGCTCATCGAAGTTTGGTTTCTACGGACTTAGGCGATTAGGACTTGTGAAATTTCGAATTTTTGCGGCTGAAACCCGTCAAACCTAGAAAATTTCGCAAAACAGCAGCTTCAGTCACACGAGTGACCCATTCGCACGACTGGACTCCATTCGCACTGCTCATTCGCACGATTGGACCTAGTCGCACCTTCATTCGGCCAACTGAACCGTTCGTTCGCATAGCTCATACGCACCAGATTCATTCGCACGACTGAATCAATCACCCTGTTCAGGCGCACGATTGAACCAGTCGCAGAGTTCATACGCACGACAAGACCATTCGCATCCTTCAGTCGCATCAGTGAAAGTTTGTTTGATCAGACTTAAAGTTATTCGCCATGGAAGATCAGATGTCAGCCTTTACTGCTGGGAAGGACTCGAGGATACAGAACCTGCTGCTACTTGAGAGTGAGGTGGGTAATCACAATAAACCACCAAAGCTCTTGACTTTAGATGAGTTTCCCCACTGGAAACAACGTTTTGAGATCTACCTCAATGGAGTAGATCCTAATCTGTGGGAAGCCATTGAGATTGGTTATAGTACACCGGTGGGAGCTGATGGAGTTAAGCTAACATTAGGTGGGATGACATACGCACAGAAAGTCAAGTACAATGCAGAGAAAAGGGTTTATGCATTGATCACTCAGTCTATCCCCAAAGACATATTCCACCAGTATTCAGAGAATAAGCAGTCCAAGAAACTGTGGGATGAGCTAGAGAAGAGGTATGATGGGAATGCTTCGTTGAAGGCAATCAAGGCAAAGGAGTTAAAGAAGGAATTTGATAACTTCTCATCGATTGGTAACGAGAGTTTAGACGATGTCATAGATAGTTTCTACCACTTGATGAGCGAACTTCATACACATGGAGTGGAAACAACCATGGAAGAGAAAGTGTGTAACTTCGCAGACGGATTGCCTGATAAGTGGGCTTCATTCGTGTCAAATCTGAGACAGAATGGAATGCTTGTAAAGCTGGATATTAATGACTTCATTCTTAAGTTACGAGAAGAAGCACTTAGGATGAAGTACAGAGTGCAGAAGTCTTCGTACACACAAAATCCAGCTTTATACAACGCCACGCCTCAAGCTAAGACATCTGGAGCGCCTCTCCAGACTGCTTTTGTGTCTAGCTCGTCAGGTCCTTCACATGCCTCTCCTTCTGGATCAGACACGTCAGGGTCATCTTGTACCCACTATATTGGATCAGAAGCAAGTGCTACCAAACTGAATACCGAGAACCTCGGTAATGTGACCGTAGAAGTAGCTCGAGAGCATATGGATCTTTTAGCTGCAGTGGTTCATTCATATGATGGACTTGTTGCCGGGAAGATTGGAAACTGCCATCTGGAAGATGAGGACTACAAGCAGGTGGACGAAATGGAGCTTGAGAGGATGGATATAATGTGGGCCTTAGCTAGTGCTGTCCGAAGGGCGAAGAAGTTTGTTAAAAAGACTGGACAGAACTTGGTAGCTACTAAGGATACCACATTTGGCTTTGACAAGAGCAAAGTGACCTGCATCAACTGTGGAGAGAAGGGGCACTTCAAAAGAGAATGTGTCAAGCCAAAGAAGACGGGTAATGGGAACCCGTTCTCATCCTTTACTCGCCAAGACAAGCAAGCTTCCAGTTCTACTTCATCAAACAAGGATCCAAAAGCCTTGACTGCTCATGATAATGAAGGACAGGATTGGAGTTTTAGGTTTGTCTCACCAGGAGAATCAAATATTGCCAGTGTAGAGGATATTGATGATGATTCTGCGAGTGAAGGTGATCTAGTAGTTGAGATAGCGATGTCACATAGTGAAGAAGCAACTGCAGCCGAGGTCAGTTACAAGCCAAAGGAGGAGACTTCCAAGTCAGAGATAGAAAAGACCGAATCACCAGAACCAGAGACATCTGATGGAGCGTTGATGGCTAGCTCTTCTAAACCAACTCAGGTAAGTACTACTGACCAAATGTTTAATAATCATGCTTGTTCTGATTGTGATACTTTTAGGAATAGCATAGATGAAAAATTTGCTAGGTTATTAGATCATAATGATAACTTAGTAAAAGATTTACAACTGTGCACTGAGGCTAATAGAGTATTAAAACAAAATGAGCATAGTTATAAAGAAAAGATAGACCTATTGACTAAACAGCTTAGGGAAACCGAAGTAGTTGCCTTTAACCAAGCAAATGACATTAGGTACTATCTAAACTCCCTAGAAGACACTAAGAAGCAAAAGGTAGTTCTAGAAGTAGAAGTAAATTCATTAAAACAGAAACTGCATAGTTGGACTAGCTCTTCACACATAGTTCAACACTTAGTGAGAGAAAGGAATAACGGGGAGGGATTAGGTTACAAAGTGGTTCCACCACCACCTGAGACCTTGATGAACACTAAGACTAAACCAGTAAATAATAATCCCATCAAGGATCACGTGGTGTCTACTCCTCTTGTTAGTGATCCAGATACCTCATGTTCATCTACTGAATCTGGACACAAACAAAAGGAGGCCACTTCAAAGGCAAAGGGTAAATTGCCTTGTGTTAATCTGGAAAATGAATTTGAAAAGGTTAACTTAAAGTCAGGGTCAAACAGAGTCAAATCAGAACCTAAAAGGACTTCAAATGTTAATTTTTCACATGCTTCAAGTCAAAAACCAGTTAACCAAAAAGAGAAAGATGTAAAACAGGTTAAAACAGTTAACTTTGTAAAACCAGAGAAAACATCAAAAGAACAAGAGTCAAAACCTAAAGTGATTGATGTTACTAGAGTGTCAAGTACTTCCCCACAAAGAAAGTCTACTCATAAAGTTGATAGCCGGTCATGCTACAACTGTGGAGAATATGGACACATCGCTTCCTATTGTCCTTTCTATCAGACACCTAGGAAGAAGATTGATCTTCAGGACTCTAAGCCTAGGTCTTCTATAAGGAGTTCTCTGACTCCACCTAGAAGAGCTAGTGAACCTAAAATCCAACCTGTAAGCCAGACAACTGTTTATCATAAACAGGCCTTGCACAAATCTGGCTTATGGAAAGAAAAGTCATCCTGCATGTCTGATACTGATGACAAGAAGGAACCTGAGCTACCCTCACCCTCTAAGGGTCAATGGGTGGAGTTTATGATGTGTGATGCCTCTGCGAAACCCAAGCCAGTAAAGGCTTGGGTTCCTAACCTAAACTGATTCATTTACTTTGTATGTGCAGGGTGTTCGATACAGTGTTGAGACTAACACGTGGATTGTAGACAGCGGAGCATCCAGGCACATGACAGGAAATAGAGCCCTTTTATCAAACGTCAAGCAAATAAAAGGAGGGCATGTTTCCTTTGCAGGAAACAAGGGAGGCTATATCACAGCTCAGGGAGAAGTAGGAAATCAGAAAGTTAAGTTTGATAAGGTGAACTACGTTTAACAACTTTAGAATAACTTACTTTCTGTTTCCCAAATCTGTGATAAAGGATTTAAGGTCATCTTCGACAACAAGAAGTGTTACGTGCTGAAGAAAGACTACGTGATCCCAGAGGACCAAGTTCTGATGACTGCTTCAAGATATAAAGACCTTTATGTCTTGGATCTGTCAATAGCTGCTACAACGGATCATGAGGTTCAATGCTTTCTATCTAAAGCTACTGAGAAGGATTCCATCTCCTGGCATAGGAGAATGGGACACATTAGTCAAAGGAAGATGAATCATTTGATTCAGAAGGATTTGGTAAGAGGAGTTAATGTCAAGAACTTCCAACTTCCTGACTTTTGTGTAGCTTGCAAGAAAGGCAAATAGACAAAGAAGTCTCATAAGGAAAAGAAAGTTCATTCAATAGAACTTCCTCTTGAACTTCCTCACATGGATGTGTTTGGTCCAGTCAGTACAAAGAGCATTGCAGGCGACTTGTACTGTTTTGTGGTCACTGATGACTACTCAAGGTTCACTTAGGTAATGTTTCTGAAATCCAAATCAGAAACATTTGAGTCATTCAAGGAGTTAGTAACCACACTGGAATCTCTCTACAAGCTAAAAGTTAGACAAGTACGCTCAAACAACGGGACAGAATTCAAGAATCAATGGATGGAGGCATACTGCAAGGAAAAGGGAATTGTGCATCAACTCTCTTCTACCTACACGCCTCAGATGAATGGTGTTGCTGAAAAGAAGAACAGAAGCTTGATAGAGACAGCACGGACTATGCTGGCGGACTCGAAATTGCCTATCCAATTCTGGAATGAGGCAGTGGCTAATGCATGTTATACACTGAATCGAGTCCTAATAGTCAAGCGCCACGGAAAGACATGTTACGAGCTACTACAAAGACGCAAACCGAATTTGGAGTATCTTGAACCTTTTGGCGCGCCGTGCACACTTCTGAAGAAGACACAAGAAGGCAAATTCAGCGAGAAGGCGGATGAAGGAATCTTTCTAGGATACAATATACCGAACAAGCGAGTTTACAACAACTCAACGGGTCTTGTAGAAGTGTGATGTAATGTCGACGATCAGAGATATACCACACCACCTACAGGCAAAGGACCCGCATACTTCTTCGATTATGATGGATTCTTCAAGTCCTTCAACATCCCTCTTTCTCCCTCGGATGATGAGTTAGCTACTAGGATGATGTATGATATCCTGAATACACCATCTAGCACACAGGGAGAATCATCTACTCAGTCAGGGGGAGTAGTCGATGACAGTGACTCCTCCTCTGAAGATGAAGCTGAAGCAGATGACCAGAACAGTCAGGAGGAACACGTTCCAGTTCCTGAAAGTCCACAAGCATCTACCAGTGATGCACCTTCGACTTCGGAACCTCAAACTCCAACTACCTCGGATGCAGAACCAAATGTTCATAATCTTGGCTCTGAGGTGACTGTTCCTACTACTCCAGGATCAAGACTAAACGTATATCATCCCCTTGACAATGTTATTGGGGATGTCAGATCAGGAGTACAAACCCGAAATCAGCTATACTCAGCTGATTACGCCTCGGTTATGGAGAAGGGTTACATTCATGATGGTGCTTATCGATGTTTTGTCTCGCAGGTTGAGCCAAAATATGTCAGTGAGGCACTAAATGATGAGGCGTGGGTGAGTGCCATGCAAGAAGAACTTCTGCAGTTTAAGAAGTTAGGTGTATGGACTCTGGTTGATAGACCTAAAGGTGCTAAAGTCATTGGCACCAAATGGGTACTAAAATGCAAGAAGGATGACCAAGGGGTCATTATCAGGAACAAAGCTCGATTGGTGGTTCAAGGTTTTCGCCGAGTCGAGGGGATTGACTACAATGAGGTGTTTGCACCCGTGGCAAGGATGGAAGCAATTCGCATCTTCCTTGCCTATGCATCGTACATGAAGATTAAAGTCTACCAATTAGATGTGAAGAGTGCATTCCTTCATGGGGAAATCAGTGAAACAGTCTATGTAAGTCAACCCGAGGGATTTGAAGATCCTTATCATCGGGATAGAGTTTACAAGCTCGACAAGGCTTTATACGGGCTTCATCAAGCTCCTCGAGCTTGGTATGAGAAACTCTCGACTCATCTTGTGAAACACGGTTTCGCAGGGGAGTCATTGACTGCACACTGTTTATTAAAGAAAAGGATGGCGACCTACTACTTGTACAGATCTATGTTGATGACATAATCTTCGGTTCAAAGAACGAAGAATTATGCAAAGAGTTTGAAGCAGTGATGAAGAAAGAGTTTGAGATGAGTGCTATGGGGGAGATGAAGTTCTTTCTCGGGTTACAGGTGGATCAGACACCAAATGGGATCTTTCTACATCAGACCAAGTATGTAGGAGACATTCTCAGTCGTTTTGACATGGAAAATGCTTCTGCTGCTGGGACTCCACTTGCTACGAATCACGATATAGCAAATGATGAGAATGGAGATCTTGTAGATGCCATGATGTACCGAGGAATGATTGGATCCCTTATGTATCTCACTGCCTCAAGACCTGATATCATGTATGCTACATGTTTATGTTCTAGATATCAGGCTAAACCTAAGGTCAACCATCTGATCGGGGTCAAGAGGATTTTTCGTTATCTGAAGGGTACACCCACACTTGGATTGTGGTATCCTCATGATGATGACTTTGAGCTTACCGCGTATAGTGACTCGGATTACGGGGGCTGCAAGATGAACTACAAGTCTACATCAGCAGGGTGTCAATTCTTTGGGAGAAGATTAGTTACCTGGCAGTGTAAGAAGCAGACATCGGTTGCATTGTCAACCTGTGAAGCCGAATATGTTGCTGCTTCAGTTGCTGTTCACAAATCATCTGGATTCATCAGCAAATGCGGGATTACGGTTAAAATTCTCGTCTACTCCTATATTTGTTGATAACTCTGCTGCAATTGCAGTAACTAAAAATCCAGTTCAACATCCTAAGACCAAACACATCGGTATTAAATACCATTTCATAAGAGATTGTTTTGAAAAGAACTTAATTGATGTGGTTAAAATTAATACTGATTTTCAACGCGCTGACCTCTATACTAAAGCCTTTGATAAACCACGTTTTCAATATTTGCTAGAGGTCAACGGCGTTAAAAAGAAAAGTGAGGTAATTCCTGATGATGATAATGTGTAGTCCGATATAGTTTAGTTAAAGTTTTTTTTTTTTATTTTATTTTATTTGTTTATTTTCGTCTGTTAAATTTAAACTCATGTTATTTTGCTGTTTATTAAAATCCTAAAATAATTAAACCTGTAATGATTTTAGTATTTTAGGGGGAGAATATGTCAGCAAGTTAACATTAAAAAAAAATAAGGGAGAAGGAGTGAATAGCTGATATAAGGTAGATCGTATCTGTGATACCGATTCAACACCTTTGGAAAATGATAGTACACAGGAACATATCAAGAGGGACTTTAAAAATTTAAGTTTTGAAAAGATGCAAAAATTTAAAGTATAAGTCTGTGTAGTTTAGGCAATACAAAAGGGAAGATGATAGAAAACTGATAACTCCTAAGGTAACACAAAGAAAGTAGACCTAGAGGTTGCTAGACCACAAATGATATGTTGGTAGATTCAACACAATAGATGATTAGACATGACTGGTGAACTCAAGATCAAACTAAGTTGTTCAACTGACTGTGGGCTTCCATCTTATCACTGGTTAACACAATCAACAATATTCCAATAAGGGGAAATGAGCATTTAAACGCCACAAATGTGTGCGGATGACCATAATTAGAGCAAAAAAAATGAAAGACAAATGCTATAAAGCTAATGACTTATGTTGTTGGTGCATTTTGTGCAAAATAAAATAAGCTGCTCTAACAAGGAGATAGGTTGTGTGCCTCTCTGCTGTGCGATGGCAATGACCTGAGGATAAGCATAACCTAGATATTCTAGAATTCATTGTTGTTTCCCGTCTCTCTGCTGTGCGATGGCACTGACCTGAGGACTGGCTTCTCTTTGAAAGCTCTAAGAATAGTCTCTTCTTGTAATAATACCCGTAGACCGCTCAAAAGCTCATGAGGAATGTTGATTACCATATAAGTGTGGGATCCACAATGTTAGTTGAAATAAATAAAACCTAAATCAGTCACCAGCTGTGTCAAAAGTCTGTGTATGGATTTAAGTGGACAAACATATTGACAATCATTGTGGCTACAATTCTCAAAAGTTCAAATCAATGTGACTATCTAAGAGTTTCAGTATGATTTCCTTAAGTTGCTAACGACTCTGGATGAACACCGAGAATTGAGCCTCAAAAGATTTTGATAACTAGTCCCAAATGATTTGACTTGCTGTATGATTCCAAAATTGAATTGGTTCAGGTGTGATCAATCCAAGTTGAAGCTGTCTATTCCGGAACCAAATCCCGTAGATGTCTATCTTAGGATTTATCTCTCACAAAAAGCCAAGAACAAGTTTGTTTGAGTAATTAGTTTAAATTTTTCTAAGGTAGTTAGTAGTTTTTAATTTTAGTTTGTTAGTTTTTGTCGGACTACATCAGGAAAATCAGTAAGGGATCAACTCACTAAAAAGGTCATGTCTGAGATGACCACATGTGCTTTGAAAGAATAAAACAGTCACGTCTGAGGTGACAAAGTGTTTAAAAGGGTCACGTCTGAGGTGACTAAATTGGTTAAAAGGATCACGTCTGAGGTGATCAAAATGTTTTCAAGATAAAATGATCATGTCTGAGATGATCAAAGGCTCATAACGTTAAATTTCAAGAGTTAAAAAGGGTTTTAAATGTAAATTGAAAAAATGGCAGAAAATTGACTAAGTGTGACCCATTCGCACGATTGGACCATGCTAATGGACCAACCATGCGAATGGCTTTCACTCACACGAATGGACATAAGAATGAGCCATTCACACGAATGGCTTATCAGAATGGCCCATTCGACCGATTGGAAGGGGGCTAATGAGTCAGTCGACCGATTGAAACTCATTCGGTCAACTGAACATGTGAATGAAAGGCACGACTGAGTCAGTCGACCGACTGAACCTCAGTCGGTCAATAGCCTGCGACTGACTGGGCCAATCGCACGATTGAACCTTAGTCGCCCAAATGAACTGGGCGACTGAGGCCAGTCGGCCGACTGAACTCAGCTTTAGTATTTAAGGGCACAGTCGATCGCATTTCATTCACCACACCCAAATCGCCCTCAAATCGCATTCCCTACCGTTACGCTGCCAAATTTTCATCTGACCTTGTTTTCGTCTTGATCTTCATTCACTGACGCTTGTTATTGATTATCCAGGTAGTTTGAAGACTCATCTTTCAAAAACATGAAAGATTCAAACCCTAATTCTTACTACTCGACTGTGAAACAAGAACCGAGACAAGAAAGACCTAATAACCTATCAAAACTAAGCAAAACGTTAAACTTAAGTCTAATAGGTTATTAGTAACAAGAATGCGAGTCTATTGAACCGGTTATCTATGTTAAAACACTTGTTTTGTTAAAGATTCGAACGATTGGCGACTGAACTACAGGACAGGCGACTGGTCGCCCGGATGAACTCCAATCGCACGATTGAAACTTGCGATTGGGAAAACGCCCGAATGAACCATGCGATTGAGCTCAGTCGGCCGACTGAACCATTCGCAGACTCAGTCAGCAGACTGAACCCAATCGCATGTCACATTGACCAGAATGAGTTCAGTCGCATGAAAGAACAGACGACTGAATTCAGTCGCATGATTCATTCGCACGAATGAATCAGAATGAGTTTCAACATTACACTTAGAACAGAATTTTCATGTCTTATGTACTAATGGTTCTATGTCATGTGTGTTTCAGGAAAATGGCTGAGAGATGGTCCATAAATCCAAAGCACAACATTTGTGCTCATTTGGATCACACTACCAGGAATGGGGCCGAGTTTACCGACATTATAGCCTTTCTTAGACGGTCCAGGATTCATAAGGCTATCTCCACTCCTTGCACGCCATACAGATCACTCCATCAGGCATTCTGGGAGAATGCCTCTGTGGACCGCTCCCGTGAGCCCTACTGCATTAGGAGCTCTATACTGGCCATGATATAGAGATCACTGCTGCCGACATCCAGAGGGTCCTCGAGTTTGGGGATGATACTGATCATCCTACTAGATTACATCCATTGACAGTGCGAGGATGCTTTTTGAGGATAAAGTACGCTGGGGACATCAACTCAGGTGTGCTCAACAAGAGCAACCTGAGCCCCCAGTACAAGTACTTAGCACACGTGATCCTCAAGTGTGTTGCATTGAGGAGGGGTGGGTTCGACGACCTCTCAGACCAGATCCAAAATGCCTACGTGGCACTGGTGCTGAACCACCCCTTCAGTTTTTCTAGCATGATATTCTCCTACTTGGTGGAGAACTTGGAGGCCAAGGGAAAGGAGGGGTTTTGTATGTACCCCAGATTCTTACAGCTCGTCTTCAACGAGAAGCTGCCACATCTGCCCAAAGAGAGTCATGATGCAGTGGCTCTAGAGATCATGGATGATACGACTCTGGGCCGGATGAGAGTTTATAGGGGGAAGCAGGTGAAGCCCCAAGTGAAGAGATTGATTGGCCACCTGGCCAACGAGAGGTATGTGGCGCCAGGCAGACGCAAATGGCGTCATGAGGACAGTGACTCTGATGATGAGAGGCTGCTCCTCCCAGAGATGGATTCTGATGATGATGATAGCGGAGACGCCGGGGATGATATGCCTGCTCCACCTAAAGGCACTGATTCAGATGTTATTCCCCCGGGTCTGCCCCTGCCGGAGAGGTTGCTGAGACGGCCGGTTTTCATCAGGAGTTTGTTGTTGGTGATCAGGAGGAGGAGGAGTCTGATGAGGAGCCCCTCACGAGGACTGTGGGAAGCAAGGTTGTTCCCACAGAACACGGGCTAAGGGTGGTTGGTGAACACCCTCGGGACTCCAGAGAGACAGAGACTGACCCGAGCTATGCTCCGGGTTCAGCGGCAGAGCTGCAGGGGGAGCATCCACTTCCACTGGGACTAGGAGGAAGAGGATGGCTCAGCCCCATGGACTTAAGAAGAAGAAGCGTCGACTGACCTTCGTTACCACTGTAGCCTCTACTTCCACCACCACAGCCACCACTACCACCTCCACTGATATACCACCCATCACCACAGCCACCACATCCACCACTGCTACCACAGCCACCACCTTACCTACCACCACTGTACATTTCCCATCCACCACCATACCATTTACACCTACATCACCTTCACCATTTTACCGACCCATATTCACCACAGCCACTACCACCACCACCTCACATCATGCAGGACCATCAGCCCAGTCCTCACACTTGTATGGATCTCCTCTACCTCCAATCGGGGTAGAGGAACAGCTGTCGGCGCTAAACCGTATGGTGATGCGCTTGCTAGCTGCAGACGAGGAGAAAGCTGCACAGATTCGCCAGCTGACCGACCTGACTGCTGCCCAGTCTCAGCAGATGGCAGAGCAGGCTCGGGTGATAGAGCAGCAGACCCAGCTGATGGATGCACAGAGAGTCGAGATGTCCCAACTCCAGGACCAGCAGGCCAATCAGCCAAACGTATAGAGGAGTTGGAGACTACCAAAAGACCATCATGCTGCGGTTAAAGGGATCAAAGGATGAGCCCTTAAAGATAAAGGAGGGTGATGGAGATGATGGAGATGGTGATGACGAAGATGATGATGAGGATGAGGAAGATGATGAGGATGAGGAAGAGACAGATGAAGAAAGGACAGAGGGAAAGATGATGATGACGAAGCAGAAGGAGGGGATGCGGCTGCATCGGCCTCTGCTTCTGGTCAAGAACGAAGATCGAAGAATCGACAGGACCAGTCATCTACCACCTCTGCTCCTCCGAGCGATGAGACCATGATTCAAGACAAAAGTACAGATTAGATGTTTTATGTATTTAATTATTTTTGTGTTTGAATCATGTACTGAAAAAAATGTTTTGAATGTTTATATATTAAGTTAATGTAATTCTGTTTGATTACTTACTAATGATTTATGTGTTGAATGTTTAAATCAAACAGATCCAAATTTTCAAAGAGATGAGTTTGATATTGCTCCCCTTCAACAGGTCAAGACTCAACTAACCATGATTCTTGATCTGCAAGGGATTGTAAGAAGGTCTGTGAGTTATACCCCTGAAGAAGGGGAAATAATTCATGACCTATCTAACGAGCAACTGGCAGAGATGTTCAGACTCAATCCTGATGAAATCGTCAAAGATGCTCCAACAGTTGATTCGACTAGCGATGAAGAGCTAAATGATGTTGATGAAGTCGAGGTCGAAGATATCACTGCAGAAGAGTATCCTCAGTATGCTGACAACGAGGGTAATGTGGTCCCCAATCTGGGTGAGTCCCTAGTCAGTTTGAGGTACTGAACAAGATGGAGCAGGAAACTGAAAAGGCAGAAGGAACAGCCCAAGCTTCAATTGATGACGTAGACATTCGAAAGGCTGAGTGGGCTGCCTGTTTTGAAGAAGTGAGAGCCCAACGTTCTGCACCAAAGAAAGATGCCTACACCAAGCTCTACCGAGTCAAGAAACACCACAAGGTGTCAGGCAGGCAGGATTATAGCATGGGCTTATTTTGATGATCTTAACGCGTATGCAGTTAAGAGAGAACATGGCATAGAGTACTTCAGATTTCCACATGATCTGAAGACTCTACTTGGTTTTGAGCTCAACCAGTTGGCTAAGCTAAAGCTTTTGTATGCTGACCCAAGGAAAATGTCAGGCTGGTTCGAGGCTGCCCTTAAGAAGGAGTACCACACCAGATGGTTAACTTCAGACCCCAACAGCCTACTAGGTACATAAGAAGGTCTGAGGTTGATGCCATTACTGGCAAGCCCAAGATTGTGTTGAAGTGGAGTCCTCCGCGCACTATGTCGAGAATCCCTCTCAGGGAAATGCCACAGGATTTCACTCCACACTTCAAATGGTGGTACTATGATTGGAGAACAGCTGAAGCTGTCATAGTTCTAAATAAAAAGGGCCAAATGGATACAATCAGGGTATTCGACCCGATGTGGCTAACCAACTTGTCTGCTAATGATGTCTATACATTATACAAGTGGCCACTGTTCTATGACACACAAGATATTGTACAAGCCCTCCAGTTCCAAAACGTTATACGCCTCTGCTTTGCGTTTGAGATTCACGCAGGAGTCACCAAAGAGGAGAAGTAAAAGAAGTATAAGGAGGTTATGCAGAAGACAAGAGATTAGATAGATCTAGGTCCAAGGGGGAGTTTGTTGATGCATGTATGTCCCTAGATCATGATTTGTAATGTAATAGATCTTGTCTATCTGATTATGATGTAATTTGTATTGATTAATGAAATGACATGGATTGTTTGTTATTGATAATGTTTAATATTTCATTAATGAGTCGTGATTGAATTGATTGAGTTTATGATTGTTTGAATGGTTACATATAATGTTATATTAATTAAAACATTCAAACTTAACTTAATGAAGTTCTCATGCGAATGGCCCATGCGAATGGACCACACGCATGAATAACTTCATACGATTGACTCAATCGCACGACTGAACCAGGAGACTGGATCAGTCGTATGATTGACACATAAGATTGGCTCAGTCGCACGACTGAACACTCAGTCGTGCGGATGAATCAACCGCATGGTTCAATCGCACGACTGAACCATACTTATGGCCCAGTCGCACGATTGAACAATACTAACTTATAAATAGACCCAATTCATGGAAAAACGTAAGGATTCATTCCATTACGATTCCAGAGGTACCCTAGCCGTCCAGAGACCTCCCAAATCGTTCTCCAAGTTCACAGAACACATTAGATCGATTCCTAATCGACTTCTAACGTTAGATTCAATTCTTGATTGATTCTTCGTGTGTTCTCACTGATTGGATCGCCAATCAAATAGGATTCCGCACTATTTGAGTTGGTTTAACACGCTAATCACTAGGTATTTCGTTCAAATACCAGGTCCTAACAAGAGTTCATCAGGGGAGAGTGGTGATAATTCCCCGCCTGCCAAAAAGATGAAATTCCCTGAGCCTGAGAAAGGGGCAGAAACAAGTGGATCAAAACATGATGAATCCAGCTTGGAAATGGTGATCTACACAAGGAAACAAGAAGAAACTCACACTGAACTGGCTGAATTCAATGATATGATTAAAGCCCTAGACATCTTCACTGTAGAAGAGTTCATTATAGATGATGATTTTTGAGATTTCATTGTTGATCAGAGGCAAGTTGCAGAACCCATTGTAGTCATTCCTCAATCTCCTATCCCAATTGAGAAGGAAATGAGTATGCAAATAGTGCATGCTGTATCATTGTCTAATGAGAAAAAAAGAGCTTATTAGAAGATTATGTGAAGAACAACAAAAGAGTGAAGAATCAGCAGCAGCTCCTGATGAAACAGAAAAGTCTGAGGCTGAAAAAGTGCCTCAAGAAGCTGAAATAGCCGAAACCTCTTCTGGTCCAAGATTGCAAACCTATACCAGAAGGAGGAAATACTTATCTGAAAAGGCAAAGGGTAAAAGACCAATGGTAGAAGAAGAACCAATCAAGAAAAAGCAAAAAAGATGACCCTGAAGCCTTGCAGCCATTAATGAATTCTTAGAAGAGAATGAAAAAGCTGAAGCCCAATTGAAAAAGAAGGATGAATTCATTGATTTAGAAGAAGGAGAGTTAGAGGGTGACTATGTGGTTGATGAACCAATAACTCATGAAAGCCCTGTGAAGGAGGAGGCATCAGTACAGGAGATAGTAGAGAAAGCCCAAACTGATGATCTGATGGTTAAGGAAATGTTCTTGATCAACCATGGGTATGACCCAGATGAGGTATTCAGGTTTACATATGAGGGAATGAAGGCAGATGAAGAAAAGTTAAACAATTTTCTGGACCCTCCTTATGAGACTGAGTATGAAAAGACTCTTTCACCCAAAGCTCTAGTGGTAAAATCATTCTCAAAGGCAAAGAAGACTTCCACTTCTCAACCACTGTATCCTGATCCTTACAGTATGACTGACAGGGAAATAAAGGACTATATGTCTGATCAAGGATTCACAAAGAGAAACCTGGGCAACATGAAGACAAATTCCCTGAGGGCTGCCATCCTTAGGTTGATTAATGAAAAGAAAGAGAGGCTAACGAAACTAGAAGAAGAAATTACCAGTAAAAAGCTAAGGACCAGAGTCTCAACACAAGATATGCAGCTCACCCATAGAGATGATGACTCTTTGGCACGTGTTTTGCACAGATCCCCTGAGTGGTTTGCAAAGCCTTCACAATTGAAACTTCAAGAAGGGCTCACCACTACAGAGATGATTAGAGGTGTGTCTACTCCCAAAGGCAAGACTGATCAGAAGGTTATTTCCCGGAAGTATGACAGCGACTGGAACATGTTCATGGTTAAAAGGATTTCAGGATTAATCCAATTCTTCACAGAATACTCTGCTCTGGTAAACTCCCTGGAGATCCATGATCTAAAGGAACTAGCCAATCTAGAGTTGATCAATCACAAGGAAATGTTCAGGGGTTATGAGTTTGTAGACATTTTGAGGATGTTTAAAAGAACAGGCAATTTCAAATCTCTAAAGGCTATTTGCATGAGGAAAGATAGATCCTTTATTACCCCTTTGAGAAGAAAAGAACAAAACCAGCTAAAGAAGTGGTGTTCCCTGAGCTTAAGGTGAAACCAAAAGAATCTTTAAAGGGAAAGATGGTGGCTGGAACTCATTCCTCCAAACCAATCTCAAATGTCTACTATGATGAAAAGACATATGAGTTGGTCATTGAAAGAAGATGGGGAGGAAAAGAAGGTACTGGGATCAGATTGTTTAGTGGATATGAGGTGAGATTATTAGATGAATCTTATATCCACTACATATACACAAGGCAAGTCATAGAGTTAAACTATACGCTGGGAGAAGCAGACATGCACTTCTTCATAAAGTGCATTAAGATTCTGAAGATGGCATATGACAGAATCATTACCAAAAAAGAATAGAGGAAGAAGAAAAAGACTCCTCTATAACTTGGAAATATTATGAAGTTAGAGGTAGATATGGACGGATTCTTTTTGATTCATAGGGATGGACTGTCAACTGTGTCCATCTGGGAGCCCATTTCATTGAGAAAGCTACCCATTGAAGCCATTCACACTATGAGCCAGATGAAGATTAATGTGCTTAGTAGAGAAAAGATGTCTGAAGCCAATGACTTTGTCAACATGATAAAGGCCATTCTGGATCCATCACTCACAGAACCACTGGTCTCCTCTCCAGCTGCACAAGACCCAGCAGAATCTTCACAACCTCATCCATCATCAAACCCTTGAAGTACTTAGGCTGTATAATCCTTAGGGGGAGTATTGTTGGACCCTGAAAGGATCATACATGCCAATTCAAGTGGTGGGTTGATGGTTGTTCTGTTGGAAATCCCACAAGTCCAAAAACCAATACGGATGAAGAATCTGCATGAAGAATAGAAGACAAGTGTTGGCTAACCACATTTATATATGCGGATGACCATAGAACAAATGCTGACAAGTGTTTGTTCTTCCGCATTAAAAAATGCCGATAGCCAAAACAAATGCTGACAAATACTTTGTACATCCGCATTCACTAATGCGGATGCTATAAAAATGCGCCAAGTGTTTGCTCATTCGCATTTGTCAATGCTGATGACCAAACACTAATGCTGAAGTAGAAAAGAAATGCTGATGAAGATTATCACATCCGCATTAGTTAATGCTAATGAAGAAAAGAAATGCTAATGAAGACTTTTGTACTTAGACTAGTTCTCTGATGTATAGGTCAGGGGTAGTTTAGTCATTTTGTAAAAGTCATCTTGTCAGCCTATAAAAAGAATAGAAAACCTCGTATGTGAGGTGACTGTTGATATACGTTTTAGACAATAAGAATATTTTATTTAGTCTTATGTTCTCAAGGTATATTGTTATTGTTTAATGCTTAACCCTAGCATTCATTGTAACCGATCGGCTTCATTAATGAAAAGAGTATTTATGAGTATTTCTTGCATTCAATGTTCCTTGATTGTTTGATCCCGCCATACAATCATTGACTCAATCATCATATTCGGTCCTTGTTGAGATTATCATTATCACACCTAGTCACTTATGTAGATGGCTCCTCATGTTCCCTCACTAGAGATCAATTCCTTGATCTGCCAAGAGGAACACTCGACCAAGCCGCCACTCTCTATGGCCTCAACTCGGATTCCCTAAATGAAGAAGAGAAGAACTTAAGAAGAAGGCTGGTGACTCTGCTAGATACAAAGAAAGGGCACAAAGTGCCCAGTCAACCCCTTGTGCCTATAAAGAAGATTATCCAGTGTATGTTTGTAGACTCTTCTCATAACTTTGTTGTTGAGAGAGAAAATGGAGAACTAAATAGACTAAATGCCTCATCTTTGCTACACTTAAGCAGATTCGGCATTGCTGAGTTAGCAGAGAATCCATTCTCCAACCCCCTAACTCTGAGATAGCTGCTCACATCAGAAATCATCTGAGCAGTCTTCATCTGGCCGAGCTAACTGCTAGGACGAAGATTGAAGAAGAGTTGAGACTGAGAGAGGAGGAGGAAAGGATGGGAGTATGACTACGACTCCCGTCAACTAACTCTCTTCAGGGGGTACAACAAAGGGTGCATGTCATTCAGAGTGATAGACTGGATCTCCTATCCACGAATGACTTGTAAAAACTTCTCAGCACCACTTAAGGGAAGAAAAAAGAAACAGATAAACATCTTTTGTCCCTGGTGCTGAAGGTTTTGAGAAGCAAGAATAAGTGAGGTTTTGGTAGTATCAGCCTAGGGGGAGTTTGTTGGATCTAGAAAGGCTGGTGCAACCAAAACCAAAACACTTGTACAATTTTGGTACAACTTATAACGGTCTTCCGAAGCTAAGTACAGAACTTCCGAAGGCAAATGGAGTTCTTTCAAAGTCAAAGAACCGAACTTCCGAAGATCATCTTCCGAAGGAAGACTCCAGCTTCCAAAGACAAAGTCTTGGCTCTTCTGAAGTTCAAGACTTAGAAGAAATCAAGACATCATTTTCCGAAGTATAAAGATACGAAGAAGTCCTCAAGCCTCGGAAGAAGTAGCCTCTTCCAAAGTATAAGTGGCTTTGTAAGAACAAGTTCTTCCGAAACCAATTAACCTTTCGAAGACACTACTATGAACCAGTGGACATAAGTATGGCCCTTCTGACACTCCGCTGCATGTCTATGAGATACTGCATGGCACTTTCCCACGCCCATATAGTTGACCATACTTTATTCCACTATTCAGCTTTTATCAGTTAGTACAGTTACCAACTTTAGTTGGTGACAAAAGGTAAGTTATGGACATGTCATGACTACCTTATCTTAGATAATACTTTATCTAAGATACCTTAACTTTAGCATTGTAGTATATGCTTTAGTCATAGGTTTCCAGCTGGTATCAAAGTATATCCAGCTGTATGATCTAGTATATATAGTTTCTCATTGTAACTCATGTAATATGTTTGTAAGAGTCTTGTAATACTTTGAGTTGAGAAGTAATATATACAAGTACCTTGAAAATTATTTCTTTGTGTTCTTTGTTACTTAGTATATTATAATCAACTCCTAGAAGGGATTCTGCATCATCATCTGAACCGAGTGTGTTTCAAGTGAGTTTGAGAGAAAAACTAAGTGTTAAGTGGCCAAAACCCATCCTGCAAATCATCAAGTAGAAACTAGAACCTTACAGTTGATCAAATAGATCATTGGTTCTTGGCAATGGTATCGATTCTTGATGGTAAGTTTATTTAAGTCTCGATAATCAATACCATTCAAATTGACTCATCTTTCTTTTTGACGAATAAGACTGGTTTCTACACATGGTGTAAAGCTTGGTCTTATAAATCCTTTATCCAATAATTCTTCTAACTGCTTGGACAACTCTTGCATCTCTGAAGCACTAATGGATATGGTGATCGGGCAATAGGAGCAGCCCTTGGTACCAAATCAATTAGAAATTCAATTTGTCTATAAGGGGGTAATCCAGACAGATCATCATGGAAAACATCTGGATAGTCTCGCACTATGGGTATATCTTTGAGCTTTCGCTCCTCATTCGTATTATCCAAAACCTTGGCAAGAAACGCCAGATACCCTTCATGCAGATACTTTCAAGCCTTTATTACATTGACAATCTTCAGAGCAGGCTGAACTTTAAGACCTCGGATAATCAAAGTTCCACTGCTTGTAATATTGGGACGAATAATCTTCTCGTAGCACACCACCTCAGCATGATGCTTCGACAACCAATCCTTGCCCACGTTGATATCGATATTACTAAGCACAACGGGAGGAGGTCGATGCTAAAGGAATGACCTACTAATTGAATAGTGTACCCAATAACTACATCACATGCTTCTATTATCTTTTCGTTGGCTAGTTTGATGATGTATTTCATATCAAATTTACTACATCTTATCCCTGTATGTACATATCATTCAAGTCATTGATAAACTTCATGCGAAAGCATATAAGAGGAGAAAGTTTGAGTCTGGGCAGCTAATAGGAACAGAGATAAAGGACTTGTCTGAATTAAGAATCTCTGAACAAGATGAACTGGAGATAGTTTATAACAATCAGAAGAGAATGTTCTAGGACTGAGCTTTGAAACATTAAGGATAATTTGCAAAATGGAAATAAAATACAAGCATGATGATCAGAAGGTTGCAGTCTCCTACTTCAATAGAAAGATTGTTGCAAGTGTAAAAGAGATTTCAAGTCTAAGAACTGATTACAAGTATCTAAGCCTAAGGGGAAGTATTGTTAGATCTAGTCTTGATAGGTCTAGATACATTGTATAGGCTTAGAACTTTAAAATTTTTTGTAATAAACTCTTGTACATCATTATCTTAATGTATGTTGTGTATATATACAAGTTAACCCATAGTTGTGTTGATTTATGTGTAATTGCAGGCTTAACATCATACTTAGTCAATTTTGAAAATTGAGTAAGTGTAGGAAACATCCACGGATGAACAATATGATCTTCCGCAGATAATCTGCTGCGGATAGATAATCTGCTGCGGATGAACAACTTGCTGCAGATGAAGTCTACCAAGTGAAGATTCCTACGGAAGGCAAAACTCCTACGGAAGACCAACACTTGCATGTACTTCACCAAGTACATCAAGTCCACAAGTCAAACACTAAGTGATGTGATAAAGTCGACTCCTACGGACGACTTTAACTCAGTCCGAGAATGTGTCATATCATGACATTCTCTAAGTAACTTTCTTACCACGATAAGAAAGTTAATGTTTACAAGAAATTCGCTGTTACCCTAAAAGTAAATTCTAGAGCCTATAAAAACAAGGCATAGGTGCACACTTTGAGGCACGTCTGAATACTTATAATACGTCGATCAATACATCAATCAATCACAAAACCCTAATTGCTTGTGATCCTAAAAATACGATCAAACCCTAGCAGCCGTAACATCATTTACACGAAACTCTTCATAGAATCATAGCAACCATCATCATCAGCGATTATTATTTGTTCTTTTGTAATCATTAATCTGGTTTTTAATGAAATACTTTTGAGTCAAATCATATTTGTTCATTTATAACACTTAATTGTTTTGTTCTTTATTATTACTTCATGTTGCAATTTTTATTTCGTATTCAATCAATTAAACAACGAATATTGATAATTCCGCGATCATTATTCGAAGTCAATCTAACCTGATAATTCCTGATTGCAATCCTTGGATTTGTAGATGGTAAGAGAGCAAAGTGCTCATTGATTTAGATCGATTGATCTATCAGTGTTAGATTCATTTAATTAATTATTTATATCATTAGATATATTAGTAATCTGATCAGATTTATTGATTTTGAGTAAAATTGCTTTTAAGTGTTCATAACATCTTGAGAGTTCATTCTCAGATTCAAGGGTGTTATAGGATGAACTGATCAACATATAAGTTGAGTTATGCTATTCGATACCTAACAAAGGAATTGTACTCAACGACTTCGTGTTAATTAATTTAAAAAAACAATCAAACCGTGATTTATCGTTATGCGAGTATTGTTACATTGCTCGGTTAACATTAGTCTACATTCTCATAAATTGATACGTGGATCTGTGTTATTGATTAATAATCAATAATTGTTCAATTCAATTGAACAAAAACAAATCAACAAACATTCTCGATTTTATATTAGTTTTAATATTCATTAAGAGGATTGACTGATTTGTGATGGCAACAACTTAATTATTCAATAATTAAGAGTTTGTCATTAACTAGTTAATTGCAAAAGGAATTCTATTTTAGTTGAAAATTAATATGTTAACTAAAATGAGTAATTCTTTTGGCGGATCATCATACAAACCCCCAAAGTTTGAAACTAAAGCGGATTTAAATCCTGGAATATAAAATTCAAGAATCATGTGAACTACATTGATTCAGATTTATGGGTATCAATAACTTAAGGTCCTTATATTCTATAGCTCTTGGACCGGATTATAAAGACAATAATCAACCCATAAATATGTAGCACCCCGAAAAGTTAAAACGAGTCATCAGTGATAATGGGCTTAATTAACAGATATTTAATAGAAATAAAGGAAGGAGTTTGGATTATGGGCTAAATTAGCCTTATGGGCAAGAGCCTAAGTGATTAAAGGCCCATAATTAGCCCCTTAACCCACCTAATCAGCCACCATCTTCCTCATTTGCAACCCTAGCCACCAAGTTCTAGAGAGAGAGTAGAAAGAGAAAGTGAAGAAAACTCTAGATGTGGAGCTTCTTTGGAGAAGGGATTGAAGATCTGAGTGTTAGAGCATCAAACCACAAGAAAGGAGCAAGAAAACCATGTAAGAATTGCCTCTAAACTCCTCTGTAGATCAAACCCGAATTCTAGGGTTTTGGGTTGTGAAAAGTTGCAAAGAATAACATAAAGGTGACATTTTTACGTTTGAAATCATGTAAAAAGCTTAGATAAAGCCTCATGGATGATGAACTAAGGATTTGTATGTAAAAAGTTGTGATTTTGGGTTAAAAACGGGCTAGTTGGTCATTTCAGATCGATCTGCAAAACTGTCTGCTCATCTAGCGAAATTACATATTCAAGCTGCGAAACTATGAGCTTTCTGCGAAACTATAGTTTCGCGGGTAATTTCACAGCCAAGGAACTCCAACAAAAGTTGGACGAAACTGCCATGCGAAAATGGCAGCGAAACTGACAGCGAAACTGCCAGCTAATCTACTTATCGGGCAGCGAAATTGGCAGTGAATTAGGCAGAAATTAACCTATTTGAGTGTTAACTTATCTGCAGGCAGTGTATTGTGATCCTATCTTAGAAAGCTTAGTTTAGAAGCTTCTCACTGCATCCAGGTGAGTTCTAGATCCGCTTATTTATAAGTTTTTACATGTTTTGGGGCTATTATGCATACTACATGTACGTTTTTAAATGACCAAGATTTTAAGTGGATTTAACAGGAAGGTTGAGTTTGCTATAACAAAATGTGCTATATGCAGCCTGACCCCAGCCAGGGGCGTAGCCCCTTGGACTCTACTAGGGGCTACTGCCCTTAGGACCCCGCTATCAGGGGCTGCCGCCCCTCGAAACCCCCTTGTCCCGCGGAGGGTCGGTTATGTTGTTATGATGGATTGTACTTGGTATGTTGTGTACTCAATAAGCTAAGTATTATGTATTAAAGTGGAAGATAAAACTAATGAAAAGTGAAACTTAAAGAATGTTACCCTGGGCCCGTTTGATGATGAAAAGTCTTGCAAGCACAATGATAGACTTCACCTATGTGGATCTAATGTATGACGATGGATCCGTATTCATGAGCGGGCGATGTGCCTTGAAGTTTGGATTAACTATCAGGGGTTAGCTACCACGATGACTGATCCTTCGGAAGAATCTACAGTCACTGCAGCAGACTTTAGTGCTTCGGAAGAACTCCTTTCTTCCGAGACCAACTTTGCTTCCGAAGGTAATTTTCCACTTACCTCCTTCTTTGATTTGGAGCTTCCGAAGGAAACAGACTTTCCTTCCGAAGCTTGAGACTTCTTGAGACTCTTTGAAGTCTTTGTTTTAGTCATGTGGACAGTACTTTTAGGATTGTATGGGCAATCCTTGGCAATGTGAGAAGTACTTTCACACATAACACATAACATTTTCTTCTTCAAAGAAGTCTCCATTTGAGAGCAAGACTGACTTTGGTCACATCCCTTCTCCATCTTCATCTTGGTAGATGCTGAGACAGTTCCTTTGGGCTGTGAACTGTTCTTGGAGTTTGATGGTCCAGGCTGTGCAGCAGTGGTACACAGCAGCTCAGTCTTCTTCTTGACACTGAGATGATTTGAACAAGAACCATGACTCTTAGCTGAGGAGTCTTGGTTGATGTCTTCAGTCCTTACTACTTTGAAACCTGCAGAGATAAAAACTTGTTTCTGCTTAGCATCAAAGGTAGCCTTGATTTCTTGAGCCTTCTTTGCCTTCCTTTTGCTCTTTCTGATCAAGTTCTTTCTTTTGGACTTGGTCATCACAGTTGATTTCTTCTCCTCAGAAGGATAGTGACCCTTGGAAGAATCCTCTTCTTCACTCTTCTCAGAGGAATTCTTCACTATCACTTCTTCATCATCCTCACTTACAGGATCTATGAGAGGAAGCTCATCTTCACAAGTTCCACACCTAGGAGATCTTACAGACAAGATTGTGTGTGGAGAAGCTATCTCATTTGATCCTAGTCCCTGTCTATTTTGATAACAAACCTTGTTGTGCAGGGATGAGGATATCATGTTCTTGAAGGTCTCTTCTTCAAGAACACTCTTCTCTGCCTTGGCTTTGCTGATCACAAGCTCAGCCTGGCACTCAGTTAACTTAGTGATGAGATCTTGGATCTGAGTTCTGAAATCTGTATGTTCATGTTTTAGTACTGAAATGGTTTTCTCCAAGTCTTCTATCTTTAACTTGTAATCATTTTCAGACTTTCTAAAATCAGATTTTAATATGTTTAATGACTCAAGATCAGATCTCATCTCTAGGTTATAGGACCTGTATCTATTTACTTTAGCAATGCATTCAGGGGAGCAAAGATGTTCCAATACCTTGGCTTCATCATGGTCAGCCATCAATGCTTGGTTTGGAGAAGCATCCTCCACCTGAAAACTCCAGTCAAAGCCTCCTTCTTCAACAGCAACAGCAGCATGTTGCTTTGTCTTCTCAGCCTGAGGAGCTTTGTCAGTAAAATTTGGTCTGGGTTGTGTTTGGCCCCCATTTGCTTTAGATGCCTTACACTCCCTGGCAAAGTGACCCATAAGGTTACAGTTGTAACACTTAACTTTGCTTTTATCCAGCCCAAACTTACTGCTGGTAGCATTGCTTGGAAATCTTCTTCCTGTCCTCTTGTAGAACTTCTTGGCTCTGTGAGTGAGGAGAGCCATCTGCTGAACTATCTCCATGTATTCCAGGTCATCTGGATGGATACAGTCCAGGTCTTCAAGAGTGAAGAGATAATTCCCACAGCTTTCATCTGCAGACACAAAGGCTTGAGGAGAACTTGTCTCTTGGAATGGGCTTCCTTGAGTAAAGTTCTCCCTTGGTGTCTCCGGGAAGGTGATGAAAGGACCCTTTTGTAAGTTGTCAGGGTAGCATAAGAGATGATGCTGAGGTTCTATGCTGTCCCTTTCAACCACATGAAGGGCTGAACCCATTTGATTGTTGGAGTTGCCAGATGAACCTTGCATGTTCATCTCCATCTGGTATCCACTGAGAATCCCATACAACTCTGTAAGAGTAAGAGTCTTAAGGTTCTCAGTCCTCTTGATCACTACACAATAGTGTGTCCATTGCCTAGGAAGTGAGGACATGAACTTCCTTACAATGTCCCTGTTCTCAAGAGGAACTCCTCCATCCACTAGGGTATCCACAATCTCAACATACCTGAAGTATTGTTGGGTCATGGTCTCACCTGCTTTGAAGGTGAAATTTTCAAACTGCTGCTTCAGAAGATCTTTCTTGTTCTCCTTGGCTTCAGAGGAGCCTTCATACATCAGCTTCAGTGCATCCCACAGCTGTTTGGCTGTCTTGCACTTCTTAAAGCCTCTGTATACAGAGTTTGGGAGAGCAGTCTGAAGAGCAGTCATGGCCTTCCTGTCAATCTCTACTCTTTTTCTATCTTCATCTGAGTAGTTGGCCACATCTTTAGGAATCATACCAGCACCAGTAGCAGAGGGGGTGCTGGGTATGAAAGGTCCATTCTCAACAGATTCCCACATTCTTGAATCAAGAGACCTGATGAAGCCTTCCATCCTCATGCACCAGGTGTCAAAATCATCAAGAGTGATCAGTGGGGATTTGTTCATGGTTCCAGTCTCCATATCAGTCTTAGAGATGGCAGCCATTTGAAGAGTTTAGCTTTTGTGTGTGTGAGGGATCTTAAGATGGTTAGATCTTATATCAAGAGCCTGGAAAGCTCTGATACCAATTGCAGGACCGTTTAAGGGCTTAAGCACAATTACAACACAACAACACAATGAGGAGAATAACTAAGCTCTAATCAAACAGTGAACTGGGTAACCAAAGTGATACTAAGAACACAAGTAAAGCAAGAGACAGAACAAGAGAGTATGGGTTTCAAGGAGGCAGTATATTGCTTTCTCAAGTTCTTTTACAAGTGTTACAAAGCATAAAGAAAAGATACAAGAACTTGAAATACTTATACTACAACCTACAGCCGGCTATACTTTGAAAGCCAGCTGGATACAATTGACTAGACACTAACAAAATCAATTGTAGGATCAAAAGGCATATCTGCCTTTTGACCTTGTGACTATGACATGCCATAGCTCACATCCTTATACAATACAAAAAGGATAAAGTACATAAAGTGGAAAGTTGAATACTCAAGACCTCAATGTACAGTTACCAAAAGCAAGGCCCTTTTCACCAACTCATGTAAGTTGGTGACTTTACAGAGATGCAGCGGAAAAGGTGCTTTATGGAACAGTACATCAGATAAAGCATGTGTACTAAAAGTCTTCGGAAGAAATCTGTCTTCATAGGATGAGGCTTCGGAAGACTTTGTCTCTGAAGCTTCGGAAGACTTCATGTTTGGCTTCGGAAGATATTGGTCTTGGCTTCGGAAGATTTTACACTTGGAGTATTTTCTAATGCTTTGTGTAAAACTTCCGAAGCATTCTTCACTTCAGTACTTAGTGCATGTTGCTGAGACACTTAGGCTGTTTTGGGTTGCATCAGACTTCAGGAATCCTTACAGTCTAGATACATTGTATAGGCTTAGAACTTTAAACAATTTTTGTAATAAACTCTTGTACATCATTATCTTAATGTATGTTGTGTATATATACAAGTTAACCCATAGTTGTGTTGATTTATGTGTAATTGCAGGCTTAACATCATACTTAGTCAATTTTGAAAATTGAGTAAGTGTAGGAAACATCCACAGATGAACAATATGATCTTCCGTAGATAATCTGCTGCGGATAGATAATCTGCTGCGGATGAACAACTTGCTGCAGATGAAGTCTACCAAGTGAAGATTCCTACGGAAGGCAAAACTCCTACGGAAGACCAACACTTGCATGTACTTCACCAAGTACATCAAGTCAACAAGTCAAACACTAAGTGATGTGATAAAGTCGACTCCTACGGACGACTTTAACTCAGTCCGAGAATGTGTCATATCATGACATTCTCTAAGTAACTTTCTTACCACGATAAGAAAGTTAATGTTTACAAGAAATTCGCTGTTACCCTAAAAGTAAATTCTAGAGCCTATAAAAACAAGGCATAGGTGCACACTTTGAGGCACGTCTGAATACTTATAATACGTCGATCAATACATCAATCAATCACAAAACCCTAATTGCTTGTGATCCTAAAAATACGATCAAACCCTAGCAGCCGTAACATCATTTACACGAAACTCTTCATAGAATCATAGCAACCATCATCATCAGCGATTATTATTTGTTCTTTTGTAATCATTAATCTGGTTTTTAATGAAATACTTTTGAGTCAAATCATATTTGTTCATTTATAACACTTAATTGTTTTGTTCTTTATTATTACTTCATGTTGCAATTTTTATTTCGTATTCAATCAATTAAACAACGAATATTGATAATTCCGCGATCATTATTCGAAGTCAATCTAACCTGATAATTCCTGATTGCAATCCTTGGATTTGTAGATGGTAAGAGAGCAAAGTGCTCATTGATTTAGATCGATTGATCTATCAGTGTTAGATTCATTTAATTAATTATTTATATCATTAGATATATTAGTAATCTGATCAGATTTATTGATTTTGAGTAAAATTGCTTTTAAGTGTTCATAACATCTTGAGAGTTCATTCTCAGATTCAAGGGTGTTATAGGATGAACTGATCAACATATAAGTTGAGTTATGCTATTCGATACCTAACAAAGGAATTGTACTCAACGACTTCGTGTTAATTAATTTAAAAAAACAATCAAACCGTGATTTATCGTTATGCGAGTATTGTTACATTGCTCGGTTAACATTAGTCTACATTCTCATAAATTGATACGTGGATCTGTGTTATTGATTAATAATCAATAATTGTTCAATTCAATTGAACAAAAACAAATCAACAAACATTCTCGATTTTATATTAGTTTTAATATTCATTAAGAGGATTGACTGATTTGTGATGGCAACAACTTAATTATTCAATAATTAAGAGTTTGTCATTAACTAGTTAATTGCAAAAGGAATTCTATTTTAGTTGAAAATTAATATGTTAACTAAAATGAGTAATTCTTTTGGCGGATCATCATACAAACCCCCAAAGTTTGAAACTAAAGCGGATTTAATCCTGGAATATAAAATTCAAGAATCATGTGAACTACATTGATTCAGATTTATGGGTATCAATAACTTAAGGTCCTTATATTCTATAGCTCTTGGACCGGATTATAAAGACAATAATCAACCCATAAATATGTAGCACCCCGAAAAGTTAAAACGAGTCATCAGTGATAATGGGCTTAATTAACAGATATTTAATAGAAATAAAGGAAGGAGTTTGGATTATGGGCTAAATTAGCCTTATGGGCAAGAGCCTAAGTGATTAAAGGCCTATAATTAGCCCCTTAACCCACCTAATCAGCCACCATCTTCCTCATTTGCAACCCTAGCCACCAAGTTCTAGAGAGAGAGTAGAAAGAGAAAGTGAAGAAAACTCTAGATGTGGAGCTTCTTTGGAGAAGGGATTGAAGATCTGAGTGTTAGAGCATCAAACCACAAGAAAGGAGCAAGAAAACCATGTAAGAATTGCCTCTAAACTCCTCTGTAGATCAAACCCGAATTCTAGGGTTTTGGGTTGTGAAAAGTTGCAAAGAATAACATAAAGGTGACATTTTTACGTTTGAAATCATGTAAAAAGCTTAGATAAAGCCTCATGGATGATGAACTAAGGATTTGTATGTAAAAAGTTGTGATTTTGGGTTAAAAACGGGCTAGTTGGTCATTTCAGATCGATCTGCAAAACTGTCTGCTCATCTAGCGAAATTACATATTCAAGCTGCGAAACTATGAGCTTTCTGCGAAACTATAGTTTCGCGGGTAATTTCACAGCCAAGGAACTCCAACAAAAGTTGGACGAAACTGCCATGCGAAAATGGCAGCGAAACTGACAGCGAAACTGCCAGCTAATCTACTTATCGGGCAGCGAAATTGGCAGTGAATTAGGCAGAAATTAACCTATTTGAGTGTTAACTTATCTGCAGGCAGTGTATTGTGATCCTATCTTAGAAAGCTTAGTTTAGAAGCTTCTCACTGCATCCAGGTGAGTTCTAGATCCGCTTATTTATAAGTTTTTACATGTTTTGGGGCTATTATGCATACTACATGTACGTTTTTAAATGACCAAGATTTTAAGTGGATTTAACAGGAAGGTTGAGTTTGCTATAACAAAATGTGCTATATGCAGCCTGACCCCAGCCAGGGGCGTAGCCCCTTGGACTCTACTAGGGGCTACTGCCCTTAGGACCCCGCTATCAGGGGCTGCCGCCCCCCGAAACCCCCTTGTCCCGCGGAGGGTCGGTTATGTTGTTATGATGGATTGTACTTGGTATGTTGTGTACTCAATAAGCTAAGTATTATGTATTAAAGTGGAAGATAAAACTAATGAAAAGTGAAACTTAAAGAATGTTACCCTGGGCCCGTTTGATGATGAAAAGTCTTGCAAGCACAATGATAGACTTCACCTATGTGGATCTGATGTATGACGATGGATCCGTATTCATGAGCGGGCGATGTGCCTTGAAGTTTGGATTAACTATCGGGGGTTAGCTACCACGATGATGTGTACTGACAGGGATCAACATTCGTTGTAGATCAACAAGGAGTTCTTGCTTTGTGCAATCTCATTCATGATGAAGTGAAAGATAATGAAAGAAGGAAAGATAATGAATATGCTTATTAAGACACAAAATGTTATGTATTATGATGTATGCGTGCTCATTATATGAAAGATAAAGTTTATATTTTCTTATATTATTAAAAACTAAAACTCACTTAGCAAAGCTGACTTTTATCCATAATAGTTGGCAGGTAAATGCTGATGTTGAGGATGGCACTAGGTTGGGAGCTACTTGGAGGGCAATGTATGGCA
Source organism: Flaveria ramosissima (assembly GCA_025215565.1). Lineage (NCBI taxonomy): Eukaryota > Viridiplantae > Streptophyta > Magnoliopsida > Asterales > Asteraceae > Flaveria > Flaveria ramosissima. The sequence continues at coordinate 44,379,255 of CM046037.1, read as the reverse complement.
TTCCTGTTTACGAAATCTTTTATTGTAATTTAAGAAAATGTACTATGTTTTTTTATTCCCTTTGGAAGACAAATGTATGATTACAATATGAACTGCATGATTTAAGTGAATGTTTAATTTATTTTATGCTATGGTTAACCAATTATGAGGCTTCCCAGGAATGGCGCCTTACAAAATACAAAAGATCTATCACCTGAGGATGTTAAAAAGGTTAAAGTCGATATTAGAGCATACAACTTACTCAGTATGGCTTTACGTGAAGATATACTAATCAGGTGTAAGAACTATAAAACAACAAATTTCTTATGGAGGATTCTTCACACACTCTGTGAAGGGAGTGACAAAATCAAGAGCATAAGGAAGGATACTCTTCGCTTCTAATATGAAACATTCTATCATATTGAGGGTGATCTGTTCCACAACAACTCCATAGTTTTATGCAATTGGTGACCAAGATGAACATCTTGGAATTAAAGTATACCAATGAAGAGTTAAACAAAAAGATGCTCTATACTTTGCCTGAAAGTTGGATGTAGACTGCATCAATGTTCAAGAATACCCTTGATCTTAAAACCATTGGTTTAGATACATTGGTAGGTAATGTTGAAGCTCTTGAAATGGATGAAAAATCAAGAAACAAGAGTGTGAAATCAAATGTTGCTCCTTATCAATTTAAAGAAACTAATAGTGCTGGAAGCGCTTTTATTTCTAACCATGATGATGACAGCTCTTGTACTTTGAGTGAAGATGATGAAGGAAGTTAGTTTCTATACCTCAAAGCCTTCAAGATCAACCACTCAAAGTATGTCAGCAAAGGAGAAAGGAAGATCAGAGGAAAGAAAAGATCCATCTACATCATCAGCGAAGACTTCCTCCAACAACAACAATCAAGCAGAGCCCACCATTATGATTTTGGACTCTGAATAACAAAAAGTAGCATATGCAGCTTTCAACTCGAGCTTCCAAGTTTATTTGTGTAGCACTCTAAAACCTGCTAACATTTTTCAACAAGATATGGAAGAACTTTATCCAGGTTAAGTAGAAGAAATGGATATCCAGTGGCAAATGGCAGTGATTGGATACAGAGCCAAGTAGTATCTAAGGAGAAACAAAAACTTGGCTATAGCAGGTAGAACAACCAAGATTGGGGTTGATAAGTCAAAGGTGAGATGTTTCAAATGCAATCTCTATGGACATTTCTAAAGGTAGTGCAATCAAGAATCAACTTTTGACATGAGGCAAAAGCAGCAACATCAGTCTCATCAACATCAATCTCAACAACCATCACCAACTCAGAGATCCTTCAGACATCCTCAACTAACTAACTCATCCCAACCAGCCACAAGATCAACTGCAGGGCCAAGCAACTCAAACGAAAGTGGAGTGATAATTTTGCAAGATGGAACATGTGACTGGAGCATGTATGAGAAGGAGGTGTTAGAAGAAAATCAAGCTCTAATGGCCAACATGGAAAACAAAGTCGCACCTATCTCCCGAGAGGTTAGGGATAAATTGTGTTCATCAATATGTGTTGAGGAAGTTGAAAGATATAGAGTCCATGCTCAACAGCTGGCTAACAAAGTAAAAGAAACAATGGTATTAAATGAATGTTATGTAAGAGAGCATAAACTATATCAAATCAAAATAAACTCTTTGCAAAAAGATTTAGATAAACTTGTTTATAAAAATTACAACTTAAAAGCCCAAGTTGAACATCTGACCACTTCCTTGACAAAATCCATGTCTGATCATGCATCCACTGAAGTGACACTTCAGAAGTTTCAGTTATCATCTCAGCAATATGAGAAACTGTTAAATTCTCATGTTGAATCAAAGAACATGTATGGGTTGGGATTCAATGCTGTTGCACCTCCTCTGAATGATAATTACACACCTTTACCTGAGTCAATGACAAACACTTTATCAAACCATTTTGTGCCAAGCACCAACTTTGAAACAAAAATTAATCAATTGATAAATGGTAGTGATTCTAAGGTGAGTGAAACTAAGTCTTCTAAATCAGAATAAGTCAAACAAAATGACTCAGAATTTGAAATTGATGAACGTGATGACTTGGATGATTCTGATGAACATGTTGAGAAAAATGTGGATGATTTGGGATGGTAAGAATGTTTCATTTGAACCCATCATTCCCAAAGTTCTTGAAGAACCAGGATACCTTATCCTCCTAAGCAAAGAAACATGCTGAAAACAATCTGCAAGAGGATAGCTTAGTTAAATGAAAGACTTCATGAGCTTAACAAACACCAAAAACCCTCCACAATAGAAGATGGTGTGAACACATCTACGGAAGAAGTTAAAATATCTTCAACAGAAAAAGCAAAGCAAGCACAATCAGCACAACTCCAGAAGAAGAAAACATCTTCATTAGTAGTAGATCTGCGAGAACAAAATTCAATTGAATCCGTAGAAGATATGCAGAAGCAAAAGGCTGCAACCACAATTAAGAAAACAAAGCGACAAAAGATTGTGAATCCTAAGAAACAGAAGTCACCTGCTGCTAAACAAGAACCCTTTGATATCATGTCATGGAAAAACAAGGAGTCATCAAGTGCCAAGTTTGAGAAGGAATTGGCAGAACAGAAAAAGAAGAAGAATGTGATTGTTCATGAAAGTGAGGAAGAAGAAAAGTATTACAAATGGTGTGACATGAATAATCACAACACTGAAGATTGTTACTGCAATAGCTACTCCTGCATTTGCAATATGAACAATCATATGACTTCTAATTGTTACTTCAACAAATATTGTGCAATTTGTAAAAAAAAATAACCATTCCACTAAGGAATGTTATTTTAACAAAAACAACAAAACAAAGAGCAAAAAAAAGCCACATGTGAGAAGGCTAAATGTTGGATCTAAAGAGGCTGGTGCAACCAAAACCAAATCACTTAGACTATTTTGGTGCAACTAATAAAGGACTTCCGAAGCTAAGTGTGGAACTTCCGATGGAAATGGAGTTCTTCCGAAGACAAGTGCAAGATCATCTTCTTAAGGAAAATCCAACTTCCGAAGACAAAGTGTTCTCTTCCGAAGTTCAAGACTTAGAAGAAATCAATAGTCAACTTCAGAAGTATGAAGATATGAAGAAGTCCTCAAGCCTCGGAAGAAGTAGCGTGTTCCGAAGTATAAGTGGCTTCGGAAGAACTTGTCCTTCCAAATCCAGCTAACCTTTGGAAGACACTACTATGAACCAGTGGATATAAGTATGGTCTCTCTGACACTCCATTGCAGACCTCTGATATACTACATGGCTTTTCTCTAAAGCCCATGTAGTTTACCATACTTTATTCCACTGTTCACATTTATCAGTTAGTACAGTTTCCAACTTTAGTTGGTGACAAAAGGTAATTCATGGACATGTCAAGACTACCTTATCTTAAATAATACTTTATCTAAGATACCTTAACTCTAGCATTGTAGTATATGATTTAGTCATAGGTTTCCAGCTGGTATCAACGTATATCCGGCTGTAGGATCTAGTATATATAGTTTCTTATTGTAACTCATGTAATATGCTTGTAAGAGTCTTGTAATAATTTGAGTTGAGAAGTAATATATAGAAGTACCTTGAAAATTATTTCTTTGTGTTCTTTGTTACTTAGTATATTACTATCAACTCTTAGAAGGGATTCTGCTTCATCATATAACACGAGTGTTTTACAAGTGAGTTTGAGAGAAAAACTAAGTGTTAAGTGATAAAAACCGATCCTGCACTAAATCTGACTCTTAATCAAGTGATAATCTAGAAGATTCAAAGCCAAAGAAGATTCAGCAAAAACAAAAGTTGCCAAAAGCAAAGAAGCAATCATCTGTTGATGGTAGGCCTTTGATGAAGAAGGAAAAACCCCATCCTCAACTTAAAACACCTCACAAGAAGGTGGATTCGACAGAGAAGACAACAAATGTTGATGACAATTTCTTTGATCATTTTGAAAAAGGGTACTCAAATACCACAATCAAAATCAAAGGATGGTGAAACTTTCTTCAATCAGGGATCATCATCAAAATCAAAACAGAAGTCAAACAAAGAGAAGGTGAAAGAAGAAGGGCTTGAGAAACAAAACAAAGCATCACAATCTCATTTTCAAGAGAATCATCCTCACCACAAACAAGAAATAATGAATTAGTTGAGTCAAAAGTCAACACTGAATCCTCAAGACTTATTCATGAGGGAGTAACAATTATAGACCCTAGTGGTAAACCCAAGATCATTAAGGCTTGGGTTCCCTATTCTAATTGATTTTGTTATATCTAGGAATAATATGTCTAGATCCTTTTGTATAGGCTTAGAACTTTAATCAATGCTTGTAATGAACATTTGTATTTCATTATTTTGATGTATGCATTATGTATATGGGTTAACCCATATATGTGTTGATTTGTACGTATGATTGCAAGATCAAACATTAGACTTAGTCAATTTTTGAAATTGACTAAGTGTAAGAAACATCTACGGATGAACAAATTTGTTCTTCTGTAGATAATCTTCTAACTGGAAGTACATCCGAGGATCTCCTATGGAAGAACACCGATGCAGACAAGTCAAGGGAGTACTGAGATCATTCCCACAGATGAATAACTTGTATCATGAAGAAGAACAAGTGAAGACTCCTACGGAAAGGAAGACTCCTGCGGAAGACAACATTACTGCAGAAGACCAAACACTTGGACTTGCAACATCATACAATTCAAGTCAACAAGTCAAACACAGACTCTAAAAGATTCAGTGTTTCCTTAACAGAAACATTAATGCCTATAAATACAAGTCCTAGGTTACACATCAAACGGCAGGCGACTAGACGGCAAAGACAAAACATCACATTGATTCACTAAATCAATCAAACATAAAAACCCTAGCAACCGTCACATCAATAAACCAAAAACATCAACACGTTCGAAGCAAACATTGTTATTAGCATTCATTATTTGTTCTTTTGTTACCATTAATTAGTTTTAATGAAATAATGTGACAACCGGCCTCTAGGTTGTTATCCTAACCCTAATTTACTTGCATCATTATCCATCTTATGAGTGCTAATAATTGAAACAATTCAACCCTATCATGAAATTAGAAGCAATTCTTGTTACTTGATTCAAATTTTGGTTTCTTATGATTTTTGTTATTGACTTTTGTAAATTTAGGTTTCACCTTTTTAAAAATTTGTGTTCCGGGAATGTTGACTAGTCACCCTTACAAAATTAATCTCAAATGAAAGCATTTAAAATGTGAGCATACACACTCACACTCACATATTTTCGGCCCATGCATGCATGGACATGCACTAGATACCTCAATTAACATCATTCACTAAATAATACATTATACCCAATACTACAAAACTACACTACCTAATAATCATTTACCATTAAAATTTAAATCAAATACACCCACACTAGGAGCCAAAAGTGGCCGCCCCCTCTCCCTCCACTCTCCTCCTTTCTACACCACCACCACACCCACCACTCCTCTCCTCCTCTCTCCTCTCCTCTCTTATTCGAACAAGCATCAGCTGAATACACACTCCTAAACACACACACAAACTATTCTCTCAAAGGTTTCAGCCTTGTTCATCGAAGAACAAGGCATCTCCACTCTCGGTCGACCTAAAACTGCAAGAAGGTGACCATATCCGCGAGTTTGGACACACTTCTACCCATTGTTCGACTCATCCAAGCTCTGTAGAAGATTCTCCAGCCTTGTCCAAGGAGATTCGAGCCATTCAAGACCATCTACACTCTCCAAAACGTGAACAACATCGAGTGTAAGTTCATGACACCCGAAAATGGACTTTTTCATGTGTTCTTTCATTTCTCTTTTAAAAACACCTCCTCTCTTTGTTGTAGCAGAAACCCGTCACCACTACCTTGTTCTTGAGGAGCTTTCAACTTCACAAGAGGTATCTCACTCGTTATACTTGTCATATCTAAGGTGGAAACCGATTTCCACCATGAAAACCCTATTTTTGGGACTTTTGCACCATCTAACTTGTAGATCTTGTAACTCTTGAAGGCAAAACTTATAACCTGCTTGTTAAAGGTTTAATGAACTCCTAATAACCTGATTTAAAAAGTTATAAAAGAAGATACACCGTGGATGTATGGTTTTAACACAAGTTACACCTCAAAAACCTTCATTTTACAAGATGTATTGCAAGCTAAGCACTTGTTTGAAAACACTCTTAACCAAGGCTTATAATCTGCTCATAAACGACTTTGTAACATCTTAATAATCTGTATCTAAAGTTAAATGGGGTTTTGGTAAGGTTTAATTACCAGTTGCCATGATTTACACATGTGTTATGGTTAGTTATGGCTAAATCACTAAGTTGATGACTCATTGTTGTGATGGGAAACCTAACCGTGAGTTTGGACTTAATTTCAGAATGTTTTGTTGAATATTAAGGTTGTGACAAGTGGTTAATCTCTGGAAATTATGGACATGTTAAGATTAGACCTATTTTGGTTAATTTCGGGACCCGAAACATGGTAAAAAGACCTTAAAAATAGTAAAAACATGGATTTAACACTCTTGAAAAGTATTCCAGGCTTAAAAATGATAAATAAAGTGGTCTGGAGTTAATGAGTAATTTAAATGGTCAAAGGAACAAATAAATGACGTTTTAACTAAAAACGGGTACTAACCGAGCATCGTTTTTTAGAACAATTCACGAAAAAGGAATTTAAAGCTAAGATTTATAAAAATCATTTAATTTCAGTAAGTAAGTAATAAAAGACTTAAAGGATTTGAAAAATTGGTCAAACAAGCTTTAAATGGTCAAACACGGTCAAAACCGCGTTTTAACGGGTCAAACGTAAAACCGAGATTTGCAACTATTAAAGGCCAAATTTCACAATTTAAGGACTTAAAATTTATAAAAATTTCTTTTAGATAATACCTACTGGTCCAAGACTCAAATTTATGAGAACCCTAAATTTACGGTTAAAACTCTCCGGCTTTTACCGCAACCGGGAGCGTTAAACGCATAGTTTTTAAAACCGGACCCGTAAACTGAAATTTTGAAACACTTAATCTGTAATAAGTATAATTTTACTCTAAGAACCTGATTTTTGGTCTTAAGTGTCATAAAGGTCAAGAAACCAAACTTGAGGGTAGAAACTGTCAATTTTGAAACTTGAGGGACTAAACTGTAAAATTTTAGCAAACTTTATTACCGACTTCTAGGAAGCTATTAATCACTTGAACAACAAAATTTCTTAATATACTTAACCTAATGAGGTAAAAATCCCAATTTTCTTGAAGAAACCTTGACCTGCCATAAAAGGAAACTTTTTATACAAACCTTCACGAAATCAAAGCCTTACCCAATAGCTAAACTCTTGACACTATTGTTGCACCTTAAATGAGTTTAGGGCAGTAGCTTATTACCTAATATGTACATGTTAGGGTGCTAGACTTGAGACACTCCCGACACACCAAGAGACTTTTTGACTTGAAACCTAATGTGAGTTCTAGTGACTTCCCCTTTTTACTACTGTTTTGGGGTGAAACATGCTCTGTTATTTATGAACCATAATTATGCTTTAGTTGATGATTGTATGTGGGATTTATGGATTACCTGCTGATACTTATGTCATGATCATTAATTCTTTCGTGAACCGCTTGTTTTATATGCATAGATCTGTTTGGGGAATCCCCCACACATAGTGGCTTTCGTTCCAGGAAGGGTACCCCACTGAGATCCTAAGCGGTCGTTGTGGCATGTAACATGTTTTGTTAAGAAACTAGGGTGAGCCATCTGGGCAGGTATGGTTCACTGGTTTGGGGCTCAGTTCTTCCTTCGGGAATATCTGGTTAAACACAATTTTTGAAGAGGCCAACTGGGACTGAGTGCAGGGTTGATTATGATTTTTTTTCCCACGATGTTTAAACAATGATTATTTTCTTTTTAATCAAAGAAGGATTTGTTATGTCCTTTTGTTTTTAAACTTTAAGCACTTAAATTCACCAACTTTTTAGTTGACACAAATTTCTTTTGAGCATGTTTCAGGTAAAGTATGAAGAGATCCTAGCTGTTGTGAAGACCTAGACCTATCCCCGCGACCATGGCATTGGCATATTTTCTTAATGAACCATTTGAACAATTTCATGCTTGTGTTGAACAAGTATAATTTATTTTCATGGGTGATTGTAAAACTTATTTGGGGGCTTGATTTGTTTCTAGCCCCAGTATCTTTCTAAAACATTAATGCCATGTGATATTCTCTCCTTTGAGCTCTTGTAATGGTTTGTTTCCGCTGCCATATATTGTTGCTAGTCTGTGACGTCCCACCCTACCTGGGCCTGGGTGTGACAGATTGGTATCAGAGCCAAAGGTTGTAGAGAAGTCGGGAATCCCATAGTAGACCCTTGGCTACAACCCTAATACCCTAGGACTATCCTTGTGGGAAGTGTTGGGATGATCGGGTTGGGTAAATTGATGATTACACTTGATCAACGTAATCATGAATTTACCGGACGCGTAATTTCCATCACGGATCTTTAGGTTATGATTGGACTTTTTCTGATTTATGTTGATGATTTTGAAACTAATTTCAAAAAGGGGATTTAAATGATTTTTATGATGAACTATGTTATCCGATACTATTTGAAGAGACTATTGATTTGGGCAACATGGTCAATTATATGTTGGAATAACAGATACTATTGCCATCACTACTATTACTAGTACTAGTATTATAATCATGAGCTATGAGAAACCAAATTACTCATGATGTATTTCTTACAGGACAACGACTATGGCTGATAAAGGTAAGGCGCCTGCTCACCCCGACACTGAGACCACTCCTACCAGAACCTTGAGAAGGGCGAAACCTTAGACAGAGTATGAAGCGTACCTCCGGAGATGCGGACATCCAGGGTGGAAATCCGTCACGTCAGAAGACACTGAAGCTTCCGAGGACTCTTCCTCCACATCGCCTTCCCGAAGCCGAACGCGTTCCCACTCTCCTCAAGTAGCTGCTCCGACCCTCTCACCCATTCCACCTATTGGGAATAGGGGTGCGCGTACTGTCACCCGACCTCTCAAAAGCGTTAGGCCAGGATCCTCCGTATCCTTTAGGATGCCTCCTCCTCCCCCCCCCCCGCCTGTTAGGATTCCGACTTCCGTACCTCCACTGTTTGACCCACGTGATGAGCACCTGATGCCGCCGAGACATAGTATGTATGACGGCCCTAGCGTACTAGCTGGTGATAGGTACTCCCAGTCGAGTCGCAGGGCAAGTGACGTAGGACCCTCTGACGCGACATTGGATGAGATCTTGAGGACCGTTCGCCATCATGAGTTGACTGTTCAGCATGCCACTCGAACCTCCCAGTCTGCTCAATTCCAGGCTATGATGGCTACGCAAGGAGTGCAGCGTTTGGAACAGAAGCAGAGAAAGAAGAGTACAGGATGGTTTGGATGGCTGAAGAAAAAGTGGATGTGAGAGTAGGGGTACTCAACAGGATTATCTGTCTCTAGACAGTAGAAGGAAACTATTTGATTTATTATTCGATACTATTATTATTATCATGGGGGTGATGGCACCTTCCAATTTGTAAGATCTTGACTCTGATTCTACTTTGCTGGATGATACTATTATGAACTGTTTGTTTGGATGCTAGATTTATTGAACTGTTTGTATTCAATTGCAATATGTAGTGTTGTGCCTTGAAATTGGTCTGTGCCTTTTCTAATTGGTTGTCTAATTGTTATGTCATGTTTTGATTTGGACTTTGTAAGATTTCCTTAGTGGGTTGTAAATACATATGTGCATGCCATGATCCCTCTTTCCGAGGCATGGTGTAATAGGGTAATGATGCATAGGCTATTCGAAACAAATTTTGGAGATGCTAAACGAATCTATTTGTGATACTATCAGAATGCCGACTCGCAGAGGAACATGATTTGGACGGCGAGGAGCCACTAGGGGCCGCCGTGAGGAAGCCAGGCAGACTGGAAACCAACCTACTCCACCAGGAACTCCCCACAGGGAAAATGTTAATCAAGAGAGTGATGAAAGAATTGCTAACCTCGTAGCTCAGCAACTAGCTAACGCCATTCCGACTATTATTGCACAGATAAATGCAGACCGGGATAACACTAATGGTAATGATCGGCCAGTGAACGACGAGGGCCACGACGAGGAAACGGAGGCATTAAAGAATGGATGCTCCTATAAGACCTTCATGGCATGTAAGCCTAAGGATTCTATGGCACCGAGGGTGCTATAGAGACTTACAGATGGATTGACGAAATGGAAGCTGTCTTGGACATTAGCGAGTGCAAGATGGATCATATGGTGAGGTTAGCATCACAATCCCTCAAGGGATCAGCCCTTGAATGGTGGAAGTCAATACTCAAACCCGTGGAAGAAATGTGGCTAATCGAATGAGTTGGACTGAATTCAGAGAGCTAATGACCAACAAGTATTGCCCCATCAATCAACTCGAGAAGCTGGAGACAGAATTTCTAAGCTTGGAAATGAAAGGTCCCAACTACACAGAATATATCAATCGTTTCTTAGCCTTATCCCGACTTGTTCCACATCTGGTGACGCCTGAAGCCAAAGGTGTAGCACGATTCATCTGGGGACTACACCCAAGAGTTAGGGGAATGGTCCCTTCCTCCCAGCCTTTAACCCTACAAGCTGCTGTTGACCTTACCAGCAGTTTGACTGATGACTTAATTAGGGCTGGATGGACTGAACAAGCAAGGGCTAATGAGAAGAAGAAATTTGTTGGTGAGAAAAGGAAATGGTTTGAAGTGAAAAGAGCGGTTGGAAGTAGTAGCGGGTCAGGTAGAAAGAGTTCTGAAGGTGCGAGGCGCGATGATCAGGGAAGCAAGAACCGGAGACTGTATTCGGGGACAAGCCCATTTTGCAACAAGTGCAAGTTACATCATCAAGGGGAATAACCCGATGCCCTGTTTTAGGTGCAAGAGAATAGGCCATCTAATCAAAGACTGTACTTACGCACTAGGAAAACAATGTTATGAATGTGGAGATCCAGGGCACATGAGGAACAAGTGTCCTAAGCTGGGTAGAGACAAGGATGCCAAGCACAACAAGCCTAAGGGAAGAGCTTTCGTAATGGACCCAGCAGGAGCTCGTAGGGAACCTGACGTGGTCAACGGTACGTTCCTTGTAAACAATCATCCCGCTACTGTACTGTTCGATACTGGAGCGACTGCTAGTTTTATCTCTAGTACTTTTAGGCCATTGATTGACTTAGGCGCATGTGCCTTGACCGATACGTTTACCGTAGAATTAGCTGACGGTAACATTTTAGAAACTAACGAAATCATTAGGGATTGCCCGTTGAATCTAAAGGGGAATACGTTTAGGATAAACTTGATGCCCATTAAGTTAGGAGGATTTGATGTGGTTGTGGGTATGGACTGGCTAGCGAAGCATAGAGTCGAAATCATATGTGATGAGCGTCTACTCAAGATACCGTTGAGCGACAAAGAAGTGTTAGTGGTAGAGGGTGAAAGGAGTAACACCCTATACCCCATGATATCCCATTTAAAGGCTACCAAAAGCTTAATGAAGGGATGTCCAGCTTTTATAGTTTATGTGATGAAGACCCAAAAGGAGAAGAAGATCGAAGATATTCCCGTGGTTTCTGAATACCCAGAAGTATTTCCTGAAGACCTACCAGGACTTCCCCTGAACCGGCAAGTCGAATTCCAGATAGATTTGCTGCCTGGTGCTGCACCAGTAGCCAAGGCATCGTACCGACTCGCCCCACCTGAGATGAAGGAGCTAATGGTACAAATTCAAGAACTACTGGACAAGGGATTTATACGTCCAAGTGTCTCTCCATGGGGTGCCTCGGTACTATTCGTGAAAAAGAAGGACGGAACCCTGCGAATGTGCATTGATTACAGAGAATTGAACAAGCTGACCATAAAGAACCGTTACCCTCTTCCGAGAATAGATGACCTATTTGATCAACTGCAATGAGCAAGTTATTTCTCCAAAATAGATTTGAGGTTAGGATACCACCAACTGAAGATAAGAGAAGGGGACATACCCAAAACAGCCTTCCGAACTAGGTATGGACACTATGAGTATTTGGTCATGCCTTTTGGACTGACCAATGCTCCAGCAGCATTCATGGACCTCATGAACCGCGTTCGCCGCCCTTACCTCGACAAGTTTGTGATCGTATTTATTGACGACATACTGATCTACTCCCGAAGTAAAGACGAGCACGAGAAGCATCTCAGGCTAATTCTTTAATTACTCAAGAATGAGCAACTATATGCCAAGTTCTCTAAATGTGAATTCTAGATGCGCCAGATCCAATTCTTAGGGCACGTGGTGAATGAGAATGGGATTCAAGTTGACCCTTCCAAGATTAAGGCCATAAAGAATTGGAAGATTCCTGAAACTCCTACGGAGATAAGGCAATTCTTAGGACTGGCTGGCTACTACCGACGATTTATAAAAGACTTCTCGCGTATAGTGCAACCTTTGACCGCACTAACCAAGAACAACACAACCTTTGTGTGGGAGCAAGAGCAAAACGAGGCGTTCGAAATGCTTAAGGAGAAGTTATGCAGTGCACCTATCCTTGCTCTTCAAGAAGGAGTAGAAGACTTCGTGGTCTATTGTGACGCTTCGCGTCAAGGACTAGGATGTGTATTGATGCAACGCAACAAGGTGATTGCTTACGCATCAAGACTGGTGAATGATCATGAGAAGAACTACACGACGCACGATCTGGAGTTGGGTGTCGTGGTGTTTGCTCTCAAAATGTGGAGGCACTACCTCTATGGCACGAAATGCATCATCTACACTGACCATAGAAGTTTGCAACACATCCTTGACCAAAAGATGCTCAACATGCATCAGAGAAGATGGGTCGAGCTATTAAACGTTTACGAGTGCGAAATCCGCTACCATCCCTGTAAGGCCAATGTTGTGGCGGATGCGTTGAGCCGAAAGGAAAGAGAAAAGCCTCTTCGTGTACGAGCCTTAAGGATGAGTGTGTATACCAACCTTATTGCAAAACTGAAAGAAGCTCAAAGCGAAGCATTAAAGGAAGAGAGGTTAAAAGAAGAAGGATTGACTGGAATGGAAAAGCAATTTGAGATAAGGGACGATGGACATACATGTATGAGGGAAGGACTTGGGTGCCGAAGCACGGTGAAATTCGAGAAATAATCCTCGACGAAGCACACAAGTCTAGGCATTCGATTCACCCTGGAAGTGATAAGATGTACCAAGATTTAAAGGCACTTTTCTGGTGGCCTGGAATCAAGAAATCAATCGCCGTTTATGTGGGGAAATGTCTAACCTGTGCCATGGTAAAAGCTGAGAACCAAAAACCATCAGGAACGTTACAACAATCCAAAATCCCAGAATGGAAATGGGATAACGTCACGATGGATTTTGTTACCAAGTCGCTAGAACGTTTAAAGGCCACGATGCTATTTGGGTGATAGAAGATAGGCTAACGAAATCGGCTCACTTTTTGCCAATTAGAGAAGACTACGACATGTCGAAATTGGCCCAACTATATGTCGACGAGATAGTAACGAGGCATGGAGTGTCTTTGTCGATCATCTCCGACGTGATAGCCGTTTCACCTCTCGTTTCTGGAAATCGTTCCAGCAAGCGTTAGGAACCCGTTTAGATCTAAGCACGGCTTACCACCCTCAAACCGACGGACAGAGCGAAATAACTATTCAAACGATGGAAGACATGTTAAGAGCTTGCGTGATGGACTTTGGCGGAAACTGGGACAACCATCTTCCTTTGGTGGAATTCGCCTATAACAATAGTTACCACGCGAGTATTAAAGCCGCTCCATATGAGGCCTTGTATGGTAGGAAATACCGATCACCATTGAGTTGGAATGAGATTGGTGATAGCCAAGTGATGGGACCCGACATCGTGTTGGAGACCACCGACAAGATCTATAAGATAAAGGAGCGACTGAAAGCAGCCAGAGATCGGCAGAAGAAGTACGCTGATAGGAGACGGAAACCTCTAGAGTTCCAAGTGGGCGACAGGGTAATGCTAAAGGTAGCACCATGGAAGGGAACTGTGAGGTTCGGAAAAAGAGGAAAGTTAAGCCCAAGGTACATTGGACCATTCAAAATACTGGCGAGAATTGGCTCAGTGGCGTACAAGTTGAAACTACCCCCGAGATTGAGCCACATACACGACACCTTTCATGTGTCGAACTTGAAGAAGAGCTTGGTAGACAAAACCCTAGAACTACCATTAAAAGAAGCAAGAATAAACGACAAACTGAATTTTGTGGAAGAACCCGTGGAGATCACGGATCGCTTGGTCAAGCAACTCCGGCGGAGCCGCATACCCAAGGTTAAGGTTAGATGGAACTCCAAGAGAAGACCTGAATTTACTTGGGAGCGTGAGATGAAATGAGGAAGAATTATCCACACCTCTTCAAACCCACCTGTTCAGACTCTAATCAAAGCTAAAATTTCGGGACGAAATTTCCTAAACGGTTGGAGAATGTGACAACCGGCCTCTAGGTTGTTATCCTAACCCTAATTTACTTGCATCATTATCCATCTTATGAGTGCTAATAATTGAAACAATTCAACCCTGTCATGAAATTAGAAGCAATTCTTATTACTTGATTCAAATTTTGGTTTCTTATGATTTTTGTTATTGACTTTTGTTAATTTAGGTTTCACCTTTTTAAAAATTTGTGTTCCGGGAATGTTGACTAGTCACCCTTACAAAATTAATCTCAAATGAAAACAATTAAAATGTGAGCATACACACTCACACTCACATATTTTCGGCCCATGCATGCATGGACATACACTAGATACCTCAATTAACATCATTCACTAAATAATACATTATACCCAATACTACAAAACTACACTACCTAATAATCATTTACCATTAAAATTTAAATCAAATACACCCACACTAGGAGCCAAAAGTGGCCGCCCCCTCTCCCTCCACTCTCCTCCTTTCTACACCACTACCACCCCCCCACTCCTCTCACATGCATTCTTACACACTTCACATCCACACTCTCTCCTCTCCTCTCTTATTCGAACAAGCATCAGCTGAATACACACTCCTAAACACACACACAAACTATTCTCTCAAAGGTTTCAGCCTTGTTCATCGAAGAACAAGGCATCTCCACTCTCGGTCGACCTAAAACCGCAAGAAGGTGACCATATCCGCGAGTTTGGACACACTTCTACCCATTGTTTGACTCATCCAAGCTCTGTAGAAGATTCTCCTGCCTTGTCCAAGGAGATTCGAGCCATTCAAGACCATCTACAATCTCCAAAACGTGAACAACATCGAGTGTAAGTTCATGACACCCGAAAATGGACTTTTTCATGTGTTCTTTCATTTCTCTTTTAAAAACACCTCCTCTCTTTGTTGTAGCAGAAACCCGACACCACTACCTTGTTCTTGAGGAGCTTTCAACTTCACAAGAGGTATCTCACTCGTTATACTTGTCATATCTAAGGTGGAAACCGATTTCCACCATGAAAACCCTATTTTTGGGACTTTTGCACCATCTAACTTGTAGATCTTGTAACTCTTGAAGGTAAAACTTATAAACTGCTTGTTAAAGGTTTAATGAACTCCTAATAACCTGATTTAAAAAGTTATAAAAGAAGATACACCGTGGATGTATGGTTTTAACACAAGTTACACCTCAAAAACCTTCATTTTACAAGATGTATATTGCAAGCTAAGCACTTGTTTAAAAACACTCTTAACCAAGGCTTATAATCTGCTCATAAACGAATTTGTAACATTTTAATAATCTGGATCTAAAGTTAAATGGGGTTTTGGTAAGGTTTAATTACAAGTTGCAATGATTTACACATGTGTTATGGTTAGTTATGGCTAAATCACTAAGTTGATGACTCATTGTTGTGATGGGAAACCTAACCGTGAGTTTGGACTTAATTTCAGAATGTTTTGTTGAATATTAAGGTTGTGACAAGTGGTTAATCTCTGGAAATTATTGACATGTTAAGATTAGACCTATTTTGGTTATTTCGGGACCCGAAACATGGTAAAAAGACCTTAAAAATAGTAAAAACATTGATTTAACACTCTTGAAAAGTATTCCAGGCTTAAAAATGATAAATAAAGTGTTCTGGAGTTAATGAGTAATTTAAATGGTCAAAGGAACAAATAAATGACGTTTTAACTAAAAACGGGTACTAACCGAGCATCGTTTTTTAGAACAATTCACGAAAAAGGAATTTAAAGCTAAGATTTATAAAAATCATTTAATTTCAGTAAGTAAGTAATAAAAGACTTAAAGGATTTGAAAAATTGGTCAAACAAGCTTTAAATGGTCAAACACGGTCAAAACCGCGTTTTAACGGGTCAAACGTAAAACCGAGATTTTCAACTATTAAAGGCCAAATTTCACAATTTAAGGACTTAAAATTTATAAAAATTTCTTTTACATAATACCTACTGGTCCAAGACTCAAATTTATGAGAACCCTAAATTTACGGTTAAAACTCTCCGGCTTTTACCGCAACCGGGAGCGTTAAACGCATATTTTTAGAAACGGACCCGTAAACTGAAATTTTGAAACACTTAATCTGTAATAAGTATAATTTTACTCTAAGAACCTGATTTTTGGTCTTAAGTGTCATAAAGGTCAAGAAACCAAACTTGAGGGTAGAAACTGTCAATTTGGAAACTTGAGGGACTAAACTGTAAAATTTTACCAAACTTTATAACCGACTTCTAGGAAGCTAATAATCACTTGAATAACAAAATTTCTTAATATACTTAATCTAATGAGGTAAAAATCCCAATTTTCATGAAGAAACCTTGACCTGCCATAAAAGGAAACTTTTTATACAAACATTCACGAAATCAAAGCCTTACCCAATAGCTAAACTCTTGACACTATTGTTGCACCTTAAATGAGTTTTGGGCAGTAGCTTATTACCTAATATGTACATGTTAGGGTGCTAGACTTGAGACACTCCCGGCACACCAAGAGACTTTTTGACTTGAAACCTAAGGTGAGTTCTAGTGACTTCCCCTTTTTACTACTGTTTTGGGGTGAAACATGCTCTGTTATTTATGAACCATAATTATGCTTTACTTGATGATTGTATGAGGGATTTATGGATTACTTGCTGATACTTATGTCATGATCATTAATTCTTTCGTGAACCGCTTGTTTTATATGGATAGATCTATTTGGGGAATCCCCCACACACAGTGGCTTCCGTTCTAGGAAGGGTACCCCACTGAGATCCTAAGGGGTCATTGTGGCATGTAACAGGTTTTGTTAAGAAACTAGGGTGAGCCATCCGGGCAGGTATGGTTCACTGGTTTGGGGCTTAGTTCTTCCTTCGGGAATATCTGGTTAAACACAATTATTGAAGAGGCCAACCGGGACTGAGTGCAGGGTTGATTATGATTTTTTTTCCCACGATGTTTAAACAATGATTATTTTCTTTTTAATCAAAGAAGGATTTGTTAAGTCCTTTTATTTTTAAACTTTAAGCACTTGAATTCACCAACTTTTTAGTTGACACAAATTTCTTTTGAGCATGTTTCAGATAAAGTATGAAGAGATCCTAGCTGTTGTGAAGACCTAGACCTATCCTCGCGACCATGGCATTGGCATATTTTCTTAATGAACCATTTGAACAATTTCATGTTTGTGTTGAACAAGTACAATTTATTTTCATGGGTGATTGTAAAACTTATTTGGGGGCTTGATTTTTTTCTAGCCCTGGTATCTTTTTAAAACATTAATGCCATGTGATATTCTCTCCTTTGAGCTCTTGTAATGGTTTGTTTCCGCTGCCATATATTGTTGCTAGTCTGTGACGTCCCACCCTACCTGGGCCCGGGGTGTGACAAATAATTTTGAATCAAATATTGTTCTTTTATTTATTGTGTAGAAATCATTATGTTATTTATCATTAATATTCATTGTCATTGACTTTTAATAATTAATCAATTAAGCAATGATTAATGATCATTCCGCAATCATTAACTCGATTCCAATCTAGGACTGATAATTTTCTGATTGCGATCCTATGATTCAGAGGTGGTATCAGAGCCAAGTGCTCATTGATTTAGATCGATTGATCTATCAGTGTTAGAATAGTTTAATTGTTTGCTTATTTCCTTAGATTTATCACTTTCTTATTAAATCTATTGTTTTTTTAGCAAAATTGTTTTGGTGTGAATCAATTATAAAATAATAAAACAGTGATTTGTCTTTCAGCGAGTATTGTTTCATTGCTCGGTTAACATAGATCTATTTTCACATTAATTGAATCATAGATCCATGTTATTGATTGATATTCATCAATTGTTCAAATCAATTGAACTAATACATTAACAAAATCCTTGATTCGATACTTAATTATCATTAAAAGGATTGACTAATTTGTGTCCTTAATCCCTTAATTATTCATTAATTAAGTTTTGTCATTAATTAGTTCATTACTCAAAAGAAACTCTGTTTTAGTTGAATTCTAATACTTTAACTAAAAATGAGTAACTTTTTCGGTGGATCATCATACCAACCTCTAAAGTTGGAAACAAAAGTGGATTTTGAATCCTGGAAAATCAAGTTCAGGAATCATGTTAATTACACTGATTATGACTTGTGGGTATCAATAACTGAAGGTCCTTATATTCCACCCGCTCTTGGGCCGGATTATAATGACAATAATCAACCCATAAGTACCCTGATGATGTTAAAAAGGTTAAAGTTGATATTAGAGCATACAGTCTGCTTATTATGTCTTTACCTGAAGAAATATCAATCAGGTGGGAGAATTATAAAACAACAAATTTCTTGTGAAAGATACTTCATACACTCTGTGAAGGGAGTAACGAAATCACAAGCATAAGGAAGGATACTCTTCGCTCACAATATGAAACATTTCATCATATTGAGGGTGAATCAATTCCTCAACAACTCCATAGGTTTATGCAATTGGTAACCGAGATGAACATCATGGAGTTGAAGTATACAAATGAGGAATTAAACAAAAAGATGCTTAATACATTGCCTGAAAGTTGGAAGCAAACTGTGTCCATGTTCAAGAACACCACTGATCTCAAAGCAACTGGTTTAGATGCATTGGTAGCTAAAGTTGAAGCTCTTGAAATGGATGAGAAGTCAAGAAACAAGAGCGTGAGAACACATCTCACACCTTCTCATTTTAAAGAAACCAAAAGTGCTCGAAGAGCTTTTATTTCTAGCAATGTTAGTGACAACTCTTCTACTTTTAGTGAAGATGAAGAAGAAGTGAGTTTTTATGCCTCAAAGCCTTCAAAGAAATCTTCTCAAAGTAAATCAAAAAAAGAAAAGGGAAGACCTGAAGAGAGAAAAGATGCATCTACATCCTCAACAAAGTCTTCACCAAATAACAACCAAGTAGAGCCCATCACTGTGATTCTGGACTCTGAAGAACAAATAGTAGCCTTTGCAGCTTTCAGTTCAAGCTTTCAAGCATACCTGGGAAGCACTTTAATACGTGTAAACATCTGCCAACAAGACTTGGAAGAACTTCATCCAGATATAGTAGAAGAGATGGATCTTCAATGGCAAATGGCAATGATTGCTTATAGAGCCAAGCAGTACCTGAGAAGAAATAAAACTTTAGTTGCACCAAGTAAAACATCAAAGATTGATGTTGATAAGTCAATGGTAAGATGTTTAAAATGCAATCTCTATGGGCACTTCTTAAGAGAATGTAATTAACAATCAACTCCTGACAAGTGACAACATTAGCAACATCAGTCTAATCAGCATCAATCTCATCAACCAACAACATCTCAAAGATCTTTCAGACAACCACAGCTAACCAACTCAACCCCACCAGCCACAAATGCATCAGCAGGGCCTAGTAATTCTAAAGAAATTAGGTTGATCTAACTTCAAGATGGAACCTGTGACTCGAGCATGTATGAGAAGGAAGTTTTGGAAGAGAATCAAGATTTAATGGCCCACATGGAGAACAAAATTCCACCCATGGCTAGAGAGGTAAGAGATAGACTGTGTTCATCAGTATGTGTTGAGGAAGATGAAAGATATAGAGTCCATGCTCAAAATCTGGCTGATAAAGTAAAAGAAAACAATGTTTTGAATGAATCTCATGTGACAGAACATAAATTATATCAAATCAAAATTAACTCTTTATAGAAAGATTTTGATAAACTTGTTTCAGAAAATGTTGGTCCATGTGATCGAAAACAGTACAATTGAAGTGATGAATTGCTCAATATCAAACATTCATGCTAAACAACAATAATTGAGAAGATAGAAGAGAATTCTAACACATATTTGATACTCAAATGAACAATAGCAATCAATAACATCAAGCACAATAGTATTTCTGTGTGAAAACTGCTTAGAATTGGTAGCTTGCAACAATGATCCACGATTAGGGTTTTGCAAGCTTTCCTTACAAAGAGAATTGACAAAAGTATATATAGCAATCATAGTTTCGCTGATAGTTAGCGAAACTGTCATGTCGAAACTATAATTTCGCCCTGCAGAACATAAGTTCGCCGGGTAAACCAAAACAGCAAACTGTGAGCGAATGTATAGATTCGCTCACAGTGTCGCTGGACTGCCAAAACTACTAATTACTAAGAACATACAAAAGGAAACTAACAAAAGTACTATTACAATGTAAAGTAAACAACTATACTAAAGTGAGTCCAACCTAAACATGATCTTCAATACTCCCCCTAGGTTGGACCTCACTATCTTCACTTGTCTTGATTTGACTTGTCGGCTCCAGTTTCCTCTGCTGCTGTTGATCTATCTTCATCACCTCCTGCAGCAACATCTTCAGAAGCTTCAGCCACTGATCCTCCAAGGTTCTTTCCTGCATCACTAGCTTCTTCAGAATGACCACTAGCCTTCGCAAACTGCATGGTCAAATCTTGAACATCCATGGCAAAATCATCCTGAGCTCTCACCCTTTCAGCTAGCCTCTTAACCTCCGACCTTACTCCTCTTATCTTGTTTGCAACATTCATAAACAGACTGGCCTCTTTTTTTGTTTCCTCTCCTGCCCCAGCCTTAATGTGATTTTCATAAAGTACCAAAAGATCTTCATCACTGAAGCTAAATAACTCCATCGGGTCAAACACTCTGAACTCTTTTCCATGTTTAGCTCTAATCACCGCCTCTCCAGTATTGTTGTCATAAAACCACTTTTCAAAGTCCTGTAGTTGTTGGGGAAGAGGATCAACCAATCTTACCCTATTTACAGTCTTTGGAGGTTTGACTCTCAGTACAATCCTTCCTTTACCTGTCTCCCAATCTTTATCTTTCTTTGACCTTTTTCTTTCAGCTTTCATATATCCAAAAGACTCGAAATTATCATTAAGTCCATTTTTTATTTCCTTCTCAAGAAATAATGCTCTTTCACTTAAGTGAGCATTGATCAAAGGCAAAGTTGCCAAACGTCTCAAATCCCATTTGGGCAAGGTCTTAAAAGCCTTCCTCTTAAGCATATAGTTGATATTTCCTCTTCTTCTTTTGATCATGAACATCTTTAAACTGGGATTGTAGCACCAACTTATGATCTTCTTATCTGCTTCCTTCCTGCTTAATCCCTCCAGATTTTGAAATAAAGGAGTAATTTCTTCCACCTCCTTCTCCTGGACCAACCAATCATTCTTGTCCATTTCAAACACATCAACATCATCTTCTCCCTTCTTAGCAACATAAATCAGTGGTCGCTCATCAACTTCATAAAATTCTGGTTCTGAATCATAGTGTATCAATTGTTCATCTTCCTCCTCTTCATCAACCAACTCTTTCCCTCTATCAGATACTCCCTCAGTGGTAGCTGTAACAACAACTTCTTCACCAACAATATCTTTATCAAAATCAAACTGCAAGTTTACAAACCCAGCCTCAATAATATCTTCATCATCATTCCTTCCAACATCCTCTCTTGGTATCTCCTGTTCTCCTTCTTCAGTATTTGCTGCTCCAGAAGTACCCTCTCCTACCTTAGATGAAGTACCCACATTCAAAAATGAGTACTTAGATGTATCAGTCAAATCATCTAACTCAGATTGAGTCAGTTGACTAGGTAGGCCGGCTGCAGCTTTCATTTGAGTAATCTCCTCAAACAACTTATTAATCAGTTTATTTTGGTCAACTAACATTCTTTGCATTCCCTCAATCACCTCATCCTTCTATCTTTCTCTGATCTCCTGATTCGTAAGTTTAGTCTTAATCATACTCAGCTCATTCGCCAACGAAGTATTTAGATTATGTATCACATCCTCATTAAGATTTGCACTAGCCTCTCTTCTGGCTGTAAATCCCTCATGTCGATGTTTGGTTCTCCGCTTAGTCTCAACAAAATCAGTTTTCTTCTTAGATATCCTTTCTTTCTCTACCCTGATCTCCTCTGCTTGTGCATCAATATCCTCTTCAAAATCATAATCCTTTTCTTTAGCGTATCTCTTACTTTTCTTAGTAGCATCAGCTTGCTGCACTCTTGTTTCTTCAGCCCTTTTACTCTCAGATTCACCAACCCGTCTAATATAATTCCAGCGTTCTGAGGATACATATTCTCCCAGAGATGGGTGATTTTACCACTAAAATCATGACGGATAGCACAGCAATCAGCAAATATACGAGGGTTCATCTGCACCAGTCTCTTGATTTCACCATGCTTTGGAACATCAGGAATAAGATCATCAAAAATCATCTGAAGAAAGCGAGGGTATAATAGCCATTTGTCTTTCTTTACAGTCATCACATTCTCTGCCATACATGCAAAAATCAGTCTAGCTATGTTAGCCTTCTCCCCTTTACAGCACAGCACCATAGCTTTAGCCCAATCGAGATTAAGTCCATCAGATCCACCTTTATGGTGATCTAAACACATAATAAAAACATGAGCGATATATCTCCACTCCTTAGATAAGAAAGACTTTTTGATCTCTTTCCTTGAACCAAAAGCTGGTCCCTCATACCCCATTCTTCTGAAAGCTTGAAACACTTCAGACTCTGTTATATCTACTTCATCTCCAGAATCATCATCTAGTCTAAGAATCCTAGAAACACTCAGCAGTGATAGTCACATCATGATCAATAACTTTGGCAGTGATTCTCTGTACATCTCCTCTAGTATCGTATTCTGCTGATCTCCAAAAATCTCTAATATGAAGATCATAAATAGTAGGTGAGTGAGAAATAGCATAGGCAATAGGTGATCTCTGAAGCCATCTGATACAATCACGAAATCCAGTTGCCTTGGGGAGAGTATCGTCTAAAATAGCAGTGATGTTATTCCTCTCATCAAATTTGAGATTTGCCATCATAACGTGAAAAGGAAAACAATTAAATTTGAATGAGAAATAATGAAAATAAGAAAATAAGACTAAAACAAAAGAAACTAGCAGTTTCGGCAAGCGAAACAATAGTTTCGCTCACTAAGACATGATAGTTTCACTGAACAAAGGCAGTTTCGACAAAGAAAACAAACAATTTCGACAAGCGAAACAATAATTTCGCTCATTGAAACTTGTTATTTTCGCAGAACAAAAAGCAATTTCGACAAGATTAGTATAGATTAAAGAAGTTTCGCAATTAGTTTCTCCAAGCACAAACATAGTTTCGCTGTTACAAATTAGTTTCGCTGTTTTAAAATTAGTTTCGCTGTTCAGAAGAAAACAAGATCTAGCGAAACTGTGCAAGTTAAAGACCAGACATTGCGAAATTAAAGAAAATATGGCGAAACTGTTAAGTTCGCCCGGGCAGCATAACTTTACAGTTTCGCTGAAAAGAAGAGAACTTTCGTTCAGTTTCGCAGAAGAATCAGTAGTTTCGCTGGAAGAACAGCGAACCCACCGAAGAGTCACAATCCAAATTACTTAAATGGAGATGATTTTAACCAGATTAAAAGATGTAACAAGGTTCGAAACTCACATGCGAAGCAAATAACACTAATTATCAGTCCAAAACACAAACACAGAGCAAAATCGCCAAGTAAAGTCACGGAGAAACCCTAAGAACTACACAGACTGGTTTTGCGAAATTATGAGAAAAATTTCGCAAACATGACTTAAATAGCAAATAGTTTCGCTAGTAGCGAAATTGCAGTTTCGCCAGGCGAATTTACAGTTTCGCCTAGTGAAAATGTAATTTCGCTAAGAGATAACCTAGCGAGATTGCAGTTTCGCTTTGCGAAACAATTAGCGAAAGTATAATTTTGTCTCCACCCCCTTTTTTTTATTTTATTATTATTATTTTTTTAATTAACAAGAAGCACATCACATAATGAGATCTAAATTAATCAGAGATCACATTCTCTAAATATTTATGAACATAAAGATGATCAAAAATCATCTACCAGCCATTAGATCATACTGAATACAAGATCTGATCACAATCTGCACAGAAACAACTGAAATTAGAACAAATCAATAACGATTGCTGATATAATTGTCCACTTAAACTCATGCCTTATCCTTTTTCAACAAACAACTTATGATTCGTTTAAGGTTCGATTAGATGCTTTAGAATGTTAGGACCCCACAATCATTTGGTAAAAACCCTCACCCAACCTCAGGATTTCTTGAATTTTGAATCAATCTTCATAGAACTAGGCTTGTGCGTTAGTGTGCAAATGATTATAAACAGAATATTTCATTCTGAGAGAAACTCATCGATAAGTTGATTTGACATAATTATATTAAAATGGTGAGAGCTCCAGATCTATACTCACGTATAATAGAGGAGATAACCATTTAAACATGTGCTGATGAGAGCTCCAGGTCAGTACTATCGTACAGCAAAGGAGATCATCACTCCAGGTCAGTACTCACGTACAGCAGAGGAGATAAGCACAGACACACGACACCTTTGCACCAAACATACCAGCTGTGGTTCTGGGTGATGACATAACAAAGCAAAATGGACGAAAGATTCATTCTCAATCTAATTTTTGTCAGGACTCAGTTTTTGTGCAAGCCAAAACAATTGAGTAAATCCAGACATTCTTAAGCATGATGTTTAATTTAATCATAAAGCTGCTGTCTACTTTATTCATCAGGCTGAGTCTATCAAGCATATCGTTAAAGAATCTAATCAATTTTCTTTAAAAAATAATGTGAAACAGAATCCAGTATCAGTTACTATCATTTCTCATTGAAGTACCGGTCATGTACATAAAAATACTTAGAGAATATACAATCATTTCTCATCATGTTAAATTCCGATCTCAGAACTATGAAATTACTCCCCCAAATATTTATTTTCATATTTCTATTATTATAAGTTAATCAATTTTTTATTTATAGTTTTTTTTTTTATTTTTTTATTTTTTTTTAAACAAAGAAATAGAAAATGAAAATTTAAAAAGATATTAATACGAGCATAGAAATCAATTCATAAAAACGAGGTTTATCAAATGTTTTTGTGAAAAGATCAGCTTTTTGATTTTTTGTATCGATGGGTATAATATCAATGAAACCCTTTTCTTGAGCATCACGAATCGCATGAATTCGTGTTTCAATATGCTTGGTCCGGGAATGATGAATGGGATTTTGAGCAATTCCAATGGCAACTTCATTGTCACAAAATAAAGGTGTATGGAGAAAATTAATCCCATAATCAATCATTTGGTGTTGGATCCATAGAACTTGAGAACAGCAGCTTGAAGCAGCAATATATTCAGTTTCCCCTGTAGAAAGAGAAACAGTAGTTTGTTTCTTGCTCTGCCAGGATCCAAACAATTTCCCAAATATTGACATCCGCTAGACACAGATTTTCTGTTTAACCTGCAACCACTGGAATCACTATCAGAGTAAGCATGTAAATCAAAATTCCCACCATATGGATACCACAATCCTAAACGAGACGATCCTTTGAGATAACGAAATATTCTTTTGACAGCTTTCTCATGAGATTCCTTTGGGGCCGACTGATATCTAGCATAGTAACCAACAGCGAAAGTGATATCAGGACGACTTGCAGTAAGATACATGGGAGAGCCAATCATAGATCTAAAAAGATGAGGATCAACTGGTTTTCCGTTTTCATCCGGAGTGAGACAAGTCTGAGCAGTTAAGGGAGTCATCTCTGTAGAAGCATCATCCATCTTAAATTTCTTCAAAATATCTTTAATATACTTCTCCTGATGAATAAGAATTTCTTCTTGCTGTTGTTCAACTTGTAATCCAAGAAAGAAACACATTTCACCCATCATACTCATTTCAAACCTTTGGCTCATAACTTCTTCGAACTCTCTACGCAATTGAGAATTTGTAGATCCGAAAATAATATCATCAACATACACTTGGACAAATATCATTTCACCATTCACCTCTCTTTTGAATAAAGTCATATCAATGGTACCACGAGAGTAACCATTTCTTAGAAGATATTGCGTAAGAGTCTCATACCAGATTTTGGGTGCTTGATGAAGACCATACAAAGATTTATCAAGCTTATACACTTTATCAGGAAAATCAGGATCCTCAAAGCCTGGTGGTTGACACACATATATCTCCTCATCAATGTCTCCGTAGAGAAAAGCACACTTCACATCCATCTGGTAAACTTTAAATTGTTTATGAGCAGCATGAGCAAGAAATATTCTGATTGCTTCAAGACGAGCAACTGGAGCAAAGACTTCTGTATAATCAATCCCTTCTTCTTGAGCGAGGCCTTGCACTACAAGTCTAGATTTGTTACGCACCACCACTCCCCGATCATCTGGTTTGATCTTAAACACCCATTTTGTACCAATTGGATATTTGTTAGGAGGTAAATCAACTAAGGTCCAAACCTTAAGCTTTATGAACTGTTGAAGTTCCAATTGCATAGACTCTACCCAACAAGGATCATGTAGAGCAGCATGAACATTTTTCGGGAAAATTTGAAAGATGAAGCATGAGAAAAGACAAACATTAATTAGACCAGATTGATTTCGCGTGCGAACACCATCAGAAACAGATCCAATCACATTGTCAAGTGGATGATCTTTCAGAGTTTTGTAATCACTTGAAGAAGGAAAGATGGTTGAAGAAGTATCACCTATAACTGGTGAGTCAATGATAGGTGATGGATCAGGTAAAGGAGAAGATGTATGAGGTAAAGAATCAGATGATGGGGCATGATCAGGCATTGGAGACGAAGAGCTGACATCAGTTGAAACAGCATCATTTACTAACGTGGTGGATTGAACAGACGATGGGGATGATGAAATAATATTTGTTTGAGTATTTGGAATTGATGTATCATCATCGAAAACTGGCAAATTAAACGAATTGAACACCGTATCGGAGTCAAAGAACCAAGCAGGTTCAGATTTAACTTCAGAAGGATTGGATTCCTGCCAATCAACATAGAATGACTCTTGAACAATACGTGTTCTCTTGTTATAAACCCGGTACGCCTTTTTGTAGGATTCTGTGTGCCCAAGACACTTAGAATATTGATGTGGTTAGTACGTTATGATCCAAGTCGGGTTATACCCAATAACAAGCTTAGCAAACACCAATTAATATTTAATTGATGATATGATCATGCAATTAAATATTTACACCAATTTAGAAAATGGGTTTTCTAAACAAGTTGCATATGAGATGGAACAATTTATTAGGATATTTTGTTCAATAATATTATTTGTAATGTTATTTAAATAAGTTAGATAACATTACAAATTAATAATGGGAGTGTATAGATTATACAATTAAAAGGTTAGTTGTATATATCTAGTAAGAGGACTAGTTAACTACATAATGTGTGATAAAATTTGAGAGGGAAAACTTATTTTGTTTTAAACTTTGGCTGCCCCCCCTCTTAATTCTCATTGGACCTTTGTGTCCTTGAAAACACACAAGTCTTGACTACTCTTGCACACCACTCTCTCATCATTCAATACATGCAATAGACCAAAGAAAAACTCCTCTCTCTCTCTCTCAAAATTTCGGCCAGGCAGCAGCATTGGAGGAGTTTTGGAGTGGTTTTGGTGTAGTGTTCTTCCTAACAAGAAGGTGTTTAGCAAAGGGCTTTGGGTATACAAGCTTGAGGGATCCTCTCCTTGGAGCCTTGGTCATTTTTGGAGCATCCAACATCTCCTTCTTGGTCGTTTTTGCTGCTGAAAAAGGTAGATATCACAGCTTGTTCAAGCTGTGATTTTATGCACGTTTTGTAGGTTCATAGCTTGTTCCATTCATATATTTAAGATCCTATTGATTTGGGTTTTGTTTTCCATCTTAAAACCACACTTAGAACACGAAAATTTCAGATTTTAAACTTGTTATAATCCTATACCTCCGCTGCGTTTTCTGAAAAGTTTAAAAGGTTAAACTATGTTTTTTTGTGTTCTAACAAACCCTTCAATGGCATCAAGAGCCGGTTATATGGATGGCTTGCTTGATTCATCTTTTGAAATTGGTTTTAAAAGATGATATTAGACATGTTATAGGCTGGTTTTGGGCTGAAATATTATGTCTTATTGAAATCCCCAACTTTCAAGGTTACATCACACATGCTTGTGATTAAACCTTGAAAGATATATATGTTGATTGTTTGGACAATATTTAAAACCAAAATTTCAGTTTATGTTGGCTGAAATTTGAAGGTTTTAAGTGGGGATTAATGATATATTTTGATGATTTGATCATTGGTTGTTAAAGTGCATAACCTAGCTTGTGGCCTTGTGTTGTTTGGATGATTCAAGTGGTTGTTTTATTCATTCAATTTGGTTGTAATATTTGTGTTTATTCATTTGGGTTGTAATTATTCATTCATTTGGTTATGTAATAATAGATTAGGTTCATTTCCTTTACTAGAAAAATGTATTAGGATACAATTTTGTAAAAGGAAGATGTACAAGATCAAGACCCAAAGATGGACACAAAGACACAAGAAACATGGAGCATTTGGATGCGGTTTCTAGTGGGAGGTTCTTGGAACCTTTATGATATGTTTGACCCTTAGAAAGACCAAAGACAACACTTGTGATGGCAAACAAGTGTTGTCAACATAAGGGCTATGGTTATGCACATATGATTGTTAATGTTTATGCTTGGTTGATTGTTTGTTGTCTTGATTGTTTGGTTGATATTTGGATATTCAAAGCAAACTAATTAACAAACTTAACAAGCTGAAAATTGATGGTTCTTAAAGGTTAATAAAAGGTTATTAAAATTATTTAATGATTTTAAGGATTAAAATAGGTTTTAATCAAAGAACCATAAGGTACCTTGTATTTGAAAGCATGCAAATACAAGTACATAGAGTTTTCTAAACTTGTATTTTGAAACCTCTAAAACCTTTTTTTCCAAACAAGATCAACACCGTCCTTTTACACAACACTTGAGTCACTTGGGAACTCTTAGTGGGATAAAGGTCACCTAACCATTTTGAGGGAACTTGTGACTTGAAGTGAGAATGCCTTATTTGTGGGATAAAGGTCACCTAACCACTTGTTTTGGCAAACTCACACGTGGGTGTAAGTAGGGTGTCTTGATTTGCAAATCATGTCAAATGGATCACCTACGATGTGGTTTCCAAATGGTGTTGATGGGATTAACATGCCGACTTTACATATGATGTTTTAAGTCGATCCCATATTTCTAGAAGTTGCAAATGGTTGCAATCGTCAAACGTTGACCACCTTATTAATTTAAAACGTGGGATAAAGGTCACCTAACCACAATTTAAATGTAATGTTGGGTTCTAGATTTTAATATAAAATTGTCCTTAAAAGGCATTAAATATTAAAATTAGCAATATCGAAAATACTAAAATTGATCTTTGTTAAATTTTGTAGATGGCCACCAATAATGAAAATCACGATAACTCGTCCGCGTCAAACCAATCACTACGAGCGATCCTCCAAAAGGAACGTCTAAATCATAACAACTTCATCGATTGGTATCGAAACTTGAGAATTGTTCTCAAGCAAGAGAGAAGATCGTATGTTTTAGACGACCCTAGCCCCGATCAACCTAGCGAGGATGATCAGGAGGCCTTCAACGATTGGTTGAAGTACACTGAGGACTCCGTCCAAGTGTCTTGTCTCATGCTAGCGAGCATGACTCCGGATCTCCAAAAGGAGTATGAACATCACGGAGCTTATGACATGATAACCCAGCTGAAGGAAACGTTCCAACAGCAAGCGAGGGTTGAGCGCTTCGAAACGGTTCGAGCACTCCATGCATGTCGTATGGACGACAACCAATCTGTTTCATCTTATGTACTTAAGATGAAAAGTCATATTGACCGCCTCGAGAGGCTAAACTGCCCCGTCTCGAAGGAGTTGGCCACGGATTTGATCCTAAATGGCCTAACCAAGAAGTTCGAGACATTCGTGTTGAACTACAACATGAATGCTTGGGACAAAAGCATTGGTGAGCTTCACTCAATGCTGAAAACGGCCGAGGCGGCCATGGGTAAAAGGGTTTTACCCGTTCTCACCATCAATGAAGGTGGGAACAAGAAAAGGCCTTATCCCGCACCCAAGGCAAAGGTTGCCAAGGGTAAGGGACCCGTTTGGGGAAAAGGGAAAGGGGTGGTAAGGGTACCACCCAAACCACAAGAGAAAAAGCAAAAGGTTGCTACTAACGACCCATGCTTCAAGTGTGGGGAGATAGGACATTGGGCAAGGAATTGTCCTGTCCATCTCCAAGAGTTGAAAGCAAAGAGGGATGCCGGGCAGACCTCAGGTACAATATACATGATCCATATTGATTTAAACATGATATCCTCTAACACATGGGTATTAGATACCGGATGTGGAACTCACATTTGCAATTTGTTGCAGGGGTTCAAAAGAAGTAGTGACTTCAAGAAAGGGGATGTAAGCCTCTACATGGGCAATGGGGCTAAAGTTCAAGTTGAAGCCCGTGGTGACTACATCTTGAAACTTCCAAATGGTTTGGAAGTGATTTTGAACAATGTTTTGTATGCTCCTAGTTTGACTAGGAATATTATCTCTGTAGCCCTGTTAAAACAATTTGGATATGTATTATCCTTTATTGAAAATGATATTCATGTTTCTTTAAATGGTATGTTCTATTTTAAAGCTATTCCCATTAATGGTATTTATGAATTGGTTCATGAAAATACTTTAAATAGCTCATTGTACCAAACTAACACCAAGAAAATCAAGTTGGACTTGAGTGATACCTATCTTTGGCATTGTCGTCTTGGCCATATAAACAAGAAACGTTTACAAACACTTCAAAAGAATGGTCTTTTAAAAACAAATGAATGTGATTCATTTGATGTTTGTGAATCTTGTTTACAAGGAAAGATGACTAAGGCACCCTTTAGTGGAACTAATGAAAGGGCAAAAGATTTATTAGGAATCATACATTCGGATGTATGTGGTCCTTTTAAGCCAATGACTAGGAATGGTGAAAGATACTTCATTACCTTTACCGACGATTATAGTCGCTATGGGTATGTGTACTTATTAAGGCACAAAGATGAAGCTTTTGAAATGTTCAAAATCTTCAAGAATGAAGTTGAAAATCAACTCAACAAGTCAATTAAAGTTCTTCGTACCGATAGAGGAGGTGAATACCTAAGTGATGTTTTTCAAGATCATCTTAGGAGTTGTGGGATTGTCTCACAACTCACTCCACCTGGAACACCACAACACAATGGTGTGTCTGAGAGGAGGAATCGAACCTTATTGGATATGGTCCGATCTATGATGGCTAGAAGCACATTACCTCTATCATTTTGGGGTTTCGCTTTGCTCTCCGCGGCCCGTATTTTAAATATGGCCCCAACCAAAAAGGTGGAAAGGACACCTTTTGAGATATGGCATGGAAGAGTTCCATCCCTATCATACTTAAGGGTCTGGGGTTGTGAAGCTTATGTTAAGACTCCCACCCCAAACAAATTGGAAGTCCGATCCACCAAGTGTATCTTATTGGATATCCTAGAGATTCTATGGGATATTATTTCTATGATCCACTGGAACAAAAGGTGTTTGTTGCCAGAAAGGGTGAGTTCTTAGAAGCAAAGTTCCTTATGGAAGGAACTAGCAGTAGAACAGTGGATCTTGAGGAGGATCAAGAACCACAACCCGATGCACGTTTGGTTGAAACTAGCACTCAACATGGGGATGTTGAGGATGATCAAATGGTTGATCAATACACGCAAAACGTTCGCAGAAGTGGTAGAACTAGTAATCCACCTGAAAGATACGGATTTTTCATGGATGGATGCTATGTGGTAGATTCAAATGAACCAACCACATACCATGATGCAGTGTCCAATTTGGATTGTGACAAATGGCTTGAGGCCATGAAC
The DNA here is from genome assembly GCA_025215565.1 of Flaveria ramosissima. Classification (NCBI taxonomy): domain Eukaryota; kingdom Viridiplantae; phylum Streptophyta; class Magnoliopsida; order Asterales; family Asteraceae; genus Flaveria; species Flaveria ramosissima. The sequence continues at coordinate 44,346,944 of CM046037.1, read as the reverse complement.
GTTGAGATGCAATCCATGTATGACAATCAAGTTTGGGAACTTGTTGTACCACCTCTTAATTCCAAGGTAGTTGGAAGTAAGTGGGTTTTCAAGAAGAAAACCGATATGCATGGAAACTTGGATACTTATAAAGCTAGACTTGTAGCAAAGGGTTTCACTCAAACTCAAGGGGTTGATTATGATGAAACCTTCTCACCTGTTGTGATGCTAAAGTCTATAAGGATATTGTTTGCCATAGCTGCTCATTATGATTATGAGATTTGGCAAATGGATGTCAAAACCGCTTTCCTAAATGGATATCTTGAGGAAGATGTCTATATGGTTCAGCCTGAAGGTTTTGTTGATCCAAAACTTCCTAACAAAGTATGCAAGTTAAAGAAATCAATCTATGGATTGAAACAAGCATCGAGAAGCTGGAATCATCGTTTTGATGAGGAGGTCAAGAAATTTGGCTTCATCAAAAACGCTGATGAGGCTTGTGTGTATAAGAAGGCTAGTGGGAGCATAATAACTTTCCTAGTATTGTATGTTGATGACATACTACTATTTGGAAATGACATTCCAACCTTGGAAGGTGTAAAAACCTGGCTTGGAAGTTGTTTTTCCATCAAGGATCTTGGTGAAGCCGCCTATATTCTAGGAATAAAGATCTATAGGGATAGATCAAGGCGGTTGATTGGTTTGAATCAAAGTGCATACATTGATAAAGTCTTGAAAAGGTTCAAGATGGAGAACTCTAAGAAAGGTACCGTACCTATTCAAAGAGGAACGATATTGAGTACGACTCAATGTCCAAGCTCAAAGGATGAGCAAGATAAAATGAAGGCAATCCCATATGCATCTGCTATTGGATCCATCATGTATGCAATGATATGCACTCGACCGGACGTGTCATGCGCTTTGAGCATGACAAGCCGTTACCAGCAAAATCCTAGAAACAGTCATTGGATGGCTGTTAAGAACATACTTAAGTACCTAAGGAGGACAAGAGATATGTTCCTGATCTATGGATCTGGTGACGAGGAGCTCGTTGTAAAAGGTTACACGGATGCAAGTTTCCAAACCGATCGTGACGATTCACGATCACAATCGGGATACATTTTCATTCTGAATGGAGGAGCTGTCTCTTGGAAGAGCTCCAAGCAGGATGTGGTGGCTCTATCGACTACAGAATCAGAATACGTTGCCGCCTCATTGGCAGCTCAAGAAGCTGCATGGTTGAAGAAATTCATTGCCGATCTAGGGGTAGTCCCTTCCATTCAGGACCCCCTAGAGATCTTTTGTGATAACGAGGGTGCGATTGCACAAATCAAGGAACCCCGTGCTCATCAAAAGACTAGGCACATTGAACGGAGATTCAACTACATACGAGATGAAGTTGAAAAGGGAAAGATATGTATTCGCAAAGTTCACACGGATCAAAACATTGCGGATCCTCTCACGAAGCTCCTTGAAAAGGCAAAGCATGAATGTCATACTTGTGCCATGGGACTTCGATATTCTAGTGATTGGATTTGATCTGTACATTTTGTATTTGGATATGTGGAACTCTTTATTATTTGAATAAAATTATTTGGTTATAATGTTTCAATTAATGTTCCAATTTAGCATGTTTAATCCATGAGTAAATTGTTTACTCTAAAATGTCCGTAAGTCGCTCATACTTGTGGGAACAAGTGTGAAAGTAAGATTATTATGAACTTGGATTGGTTGATATTCATAAGGATGAATATAGAGCAATGGGTTGCTACCAAGGTTCATAGATATTTGTGGGATACAAATATTGGACTAACCCGCATCTCAAATTTTACTACATGGAATCTTATTGATTGATCATAAGTAATTTTGAGTAAAGGCGAATATCATTTGGTATCCTCAGACCTGAGACACATATTGGGTTTTGATATTCACCAAGTATTACACCTTGAGCCTATTCTTCACTGTCCTGAAATAGTGGACAGTACATAAGGATATGTTCAGGTATAACACGAGGTGTTTGTGAGAAACGTATGTAGTCAAGATGGAATTTGTTCCTCTTATTCGTTGAGAGTTAGATGTCTAAGGCCTGATTAAGTTAAATCAACAAGGAATGATCATTCTGTGTCCTTGGATTTAACATGACATCTGTAACAAAAGGATAGATGATTGATTCACCTAAATCATTTCAAGTAGGGTACTTGAAAGGGATGATGTTATTGAATGGCTATAAGTCATGCGTATTAAGGGTAGTAAACCGTTGTTAGGCGGTATTTACTGCTTGCATCAATCTTCTATGAATCTTGGGCAAGTTGGAGATTGTAGGATTCTGTGTGCCCAAGACACTTAGAATATTGATGTGGTTAGTACGTTATGATCCAAGTCGAGTTATACCCAATAACAAGCTTACCAAACACCAATTAATATTTAATTGATGATATGATCATGCAATTAAATATTTACACCAATTTAGAAAATGGGTTTTCTAAACAAGTTGCATATGAGATGGAACAATTTATTAGGATATTTTGTTCAATAATATTATTTGTAATGTTATTTAAATAAGTTAGATAACATTACAAATTAATAATGGGAGTGTATAGATTATACAATTAAAAGGTTAGTTGTATATATCTAGTAAGAGGACTAGTTAACTACATAATGTGTGATAAAATTTGAGAGGGAAAACTTATTTTGATTTAAACTTTGGCTGCCCCCCCTCTTAATTCTCATTGGACCTTTGTGTCCTTGAAAACACACAAGTCTTGACTACTCTTGCACACCACTCTCTCATCATTCAATACATGCAATAGACCAAAGAAAAACTCCTCTCTCTCTCTCTCAAAATTTCGGCCAGGCAGCAGCATTGGAGGAGTTTTGGAGTGGTTTTGGTGTAGTGTTCTTCCTAACAAGAAGGTGTTTAGCAAAGGGCTTTGGGTATACAAGCTTGAGGGATCCTCTCCTTGGAGCCTTGGTCATTTTTGGAGCATCCAACATCTCCTTCTTGGTCGTTTTTGCTGCTGAAAAAGGTAGATATCACAGCTTGTTCAAGCTGTGATTTTATGCACGTTTTGTAGGTTCATAGCTTGTTCCATTCATATATTTAAGATCCTATTGATTTGGGTTTTGTTTTCCATCTTAAAACCACACTTAGAACACGAAAATTTCAGATTTTAAACTTGTTATAATCCTATACCTCCGCTGCGTTTTCTGAAAAGTTTAAAAGGTTAAACTATGTTTTTTTGTGTTCTAACAAACCCTTCACTTTTGTGGAGAAGAGTATCCAACAAAATAACACTCGTCAGAAACAGCACCAAATTTTGTCTTTTGAGATTGAGTATTCAAAAGAGTACAAGAACAGCCAAATGGTCGAAAGAAATCAATTAGTGGCTTCCTCTTATGAAAAAGTTCATAAGGAGTCTTCACTTTATCTTTCACAATTAATACCCTGTTTAAAACATAAGATGCACAATTGACCGCTTCAGCCCAGAAAATAATTGGTAATGAAGATTCTATCAGCATTGTACGAGCAGCTTCCACGAGAGTGCGATTCTTTCGTTCCGCAATACCATTCTGCTGTGGTGTTCTTACAGCACTAAATTGTCTCACAATCCCTTTTTGAGCACAAAATGAATCGAGAATCTGATTTTTGAATTCAGTGCCGTTGTCACTTCTTAGTCCCATAACTCTTCTCTTACTGATTGATTCGATAGAAAGAATTAATTTCTGCAATTCCTCTACAACTTCGCCTTTGTGTGCAAGAAACCTCACCCATGAATATCTTGAGAAATCATCTGTAACAACAAGACAAAAGGATTTTTTAGCAATTGATTTAACACTAATTGGCCCAAATAAATCAGTATGTAACAACTCAAGAGGACTAGATATGCTATTTAAAAGTTTGGGCTTATGAGGTTTCTTATGTTGTTTCCCTTTGGCACATGCCATGCATTTTTCATTAACAGAAAAATCTTTTAAAGGAAGTCCTCTAACAAGATTGTTCTTTACTAATTTATTAATTATCTTAAAATTGACATGGCCTAAACGACGATGCCATAAGAGAAATTCAGAGGTTGATGCTTTTGAGAGAAGACAAGTTGCAGTAGCCTTTGACTCGTTTGAATTCATATCAAGAAGATATGTATCATGTTTCCTTGGAGCACGCATGAGAATTAAATCATCTGGAATGGCAATCTCTGATTTTAAAAATAAACATTCATCAGATTTAAATAGAACAGGAATGTCTTTATCGCAAATTTGAGAAACACTAAGAAGATTAAAAGCCAATTCAAGAACGTGGTTGACTTTTTCAAGAGTAAGAGAACCATTGGTAACTTCTCCTTGTCCAATCATTTTTCCACCCTTCTTATTTCCAGCAAAAGCCACATATCCTCCATCTATAATCCGATAATTGGTCAACAAATTCTTTAGTCCCGTCATATGCTTGGAACACCCGCTATCAACATGCCATAAACTGTTTACAATCTTTGATGAGGATTCCTGAAATGAATTAACAAATCACTTAGCCAGGAGTAATAGGGACCCAAGATTGAACAACTTTGCTTTTTAAAGAAGCAGATTTTTTACAGAAGAAATTATTAACCAATTTTGTCAATTTATTCCCAAAACAATTCCTATTAGAGGATCCTTGAATCAAAGGACAATTTTTGACAAGATGATCCTCTTGACCACACCTGAAACAATGAGGTTTGAATCTAGGTCTATGATGTGATGAGGTAAAAATAGGATCAATAATAATCTCCTCATCACATTCAGACAAACTAGAATCAACATCACTGAATGTCTCATACAACTCATGAGGTTGTTGTTTATTTGAATCAGAATTTTTCTTTACAATCTTAGAACAAGATTCATCTGACAAATCAGTAAAACTTGTACTATTGGTACTGGTGTCAGATGAAGAAGAACTACATTTTTCTGATGATGTCATATTTAATGGTGTGAAAGATGGAATAGGTTGAGAAAAGAACTTTTCGAAACAATTAATTAAGTTTCTCAGTTGTTTTTGAAGAAAGACATGCATTACATTCATTACCAGAACAGAAAACATCACTACCATGATTTGAATTACAAGATGGAATAAAACTATCAAGAGAACATGAGACATTCAAGTCTGTTACATTTGAACTAGAAACAAAAACTGAATTTAAACTAGACTTATGATCTAAAACAGACTGCTGATTTTCAGGTGTACTAGAACTAGTGCATCCAAGCCCACTAGTTGGTCCATAGTCGTAGTCTTCACGAATGTACTTAGAGTTATTCCCGACTAAACCTGCAGACATACTGTCAGTATCTGTTTTGATTAAATCATTAGAAGGATGAGGAACAGGCATAGGAGAATAACAGTATGTACTAGGTGGAGGATAAACCTGTACATTTTCATAACCCAAACCTGTTTTAATTCTTGCTCCCCGTTGAGATTTACAAAGATCATCATGTTTCATTCCAGAAATAGTCCATTTATCTAACTTTGACTGAAGTTTGCTTGCTTCAAATTCAGTAAGAGCAACCCTTTCAGTCAAAGTATTAATCTCAACATTTCTTTCCAAAACGATTCTTTTTAAATGATCAGTTTCTTTTAAAGGCTCATTTAATTTCACAAAATATTTTGATTCATTCATTTTAAGTTCATCATTAATTCGCTTTAAATCCTTTTCATTATCAATTAACAAACGATTAGCCTTATAAATCCCAAATAGCCTAATTTTGCAAGCAGATGAGCACATATCCTGTATTACCTCATATGGAAGTCCCATTACCATCCTTTCAGCAGCTAAAGCTTTATCACACATGCATACTGGAGTACTTGATGTCCTTTCCTCAACAGTAGCAGCAACATCATCCTTCTCTTTTCCTATCTCATCTTTTGAATTTCTTTTCTCACTTGAACCTGCAGTTTCCTATTTCCCATCTCCATCTGCCTTTTCTTCTTTCTCATTTACTAAAGACTCGTTTTCTTTTTTGAATTCCTTGAACAGCACAAATCCATCTTCACCAACTTCCACTTCATTACCTTCCACAATCTCAGCAACTAACGCGTGATTTATCTCAGTTCTTGTTTCTTCCACCTCTGCACTCCAATCAAAGTTCGAGATCAAGGCCGACTCCTTATTTAGATTCACTTCTTCCTTTTCTTTCTCTGCTGTCAATCTTGGTACTCCAGTGTTACAAGGATCTGTGACAATTGGTAATGGACATTCACGTTTAAAATGTCCCAATTGTTTACAATTAAAGCACCTCAATTTTGAATTATCAAATCCCGGTTTTGAGGTAGATGATTGACCACCAAAGTTCTTTCGTCCTGTTCTTTCCATGAATCTCCGAGCTCTTAAAGTTAACATCGCTATTTGCCATTGAATGTCAGTTTCTTCTAAAAAATCGCCATTTGCCATTGAATGTCAGTTTCTTCTAAATCATCAGGATCAACTTGATACATGTCCTCCATAGTCATTCCTTTACCTTTCAGTTCTCCAGCAACAAGAGCTTCATAACTCTGAACAAACATTCCAAAAAGAGCCATTGTTTCAGATGGAATTGAAGTTTCAGCATTAACCTTAGAATTTCCCAATTCTTTTCCAACATGACTATTACCACTCGAGAAATTACTTGTATTGCTCCCTCCTTGAATTGGATTTTGAATATGAGAGTTTACAGCGGATGACAACAAAGCAGCATTTTGAGAAAAACCAGATGTAGGCATCATAGTCTGGTTAAATTCTCTTCTTTTCATATCCAACTCAAAAGATTTCAACTTGTTAATGATATCCATCAGCTTGTAATCTGTAAAACCTCTTTCTTGTTTAAGCATTCTCACTTGAAGACTCCACTGTGGTGGAAGAGAATCGAGAAGCCTATTAACTTGTTCACTGTTGGAGAGCCTTTCATCATACTTCTTTAGAGTGCTTGAGACGGTTAAGAAACGGTTTGTAAGATCTGTCAGACTTTCATTCTTGTATCCCACAAATGAATTGAACTCCTTTTCAGCCTGAATACTCTTGTCTTTTACCAAATCTGCATTCCCATCATAGAATTCACAGAGAGCATCGTAAAGGAATTTAGCATTTTTATGCTCTGCAAAACGGTTGTAGATGTCTGGAGCCAAACAGAGAGTTAGAGCACCAAAAGCCTTTTGATCATGATCAATCAATTTCAGATCTCTTTCAGTATAGGAAGATGGGTCTTTGTTCTGAGAAACAACATCACCAACAGTAACCGTAGGTATGTGAGGACCAGAAATAATCGATTCACATTGATTATGATCAGTGTAGAAGAAGAAAGCTTTGAGACATCTCTTCCAATCTTCAAAATTATCTCCATTAATGAGTCTTGGAGGTCTATTAGGAGCAACACTTTCAAGATCAGCAAGTGTGAGAGTAGTTAATTTCGACATGATAGTTTCGGCAGAAATGTTTATAATTTCACTGACAAATTCGCAGAAAAAGGTGACTTGGATAACAATTTCGCTGAAAAAGTACTTTCGCTGACAATTTCGCAGAAGCTGACACTTTCGCTAGCAATTTCAGCAGCACTTTCGCCTGAACAGAGACACCACTTGCTTAGTTTCGCTGCTAACTTCGCACGAAACAAGATTGAACTTTCGTTCAAAAATAAATTCGGTAGCAATTTCGCTTGTTGATTGATTACAAGCACTAATGAACTTTCGTTCAAGGAATTAGTTTCGCAGAAACTCTAGAAAACAACTTCTGATCCAAGATAACTCATAATTTCGCTGAAAGATGATGACAGTTTCGCTGTAAGAACATTAATTTCGCTGGTCGATCTCAAAACCCTTTTTCACCTCAAAATCAATCTGAAATCATCCAAAACTCAATGAATTTGAGATCTGATGATTGTAGAATCTTCCTCAATCAAAAACAAGCATAATTCAATCAATTTCCATGCCAAAAATAGCTGATAATCCAATGAAAATTGATTGAAACTAGATATTGACCAAAACCACATAAACTCAACAAATCAAGAGCACTAAGGATCTGATACCATATTGTTGGTCCATGTGATCGAAAAACAGTACAATTGAAGTGATGAATTGCTCAATATCAAACATTCATGCTAAACAATAATAATTGAGAAGATAGAAGAGAATTCTAACACATATTTGATACTCAAATGAACAATAGCAATCAATAACATCAAGCACAATAGTATTTCTGTGTGAAAACTACTTAGAATTGGTAGCTTGCAACAATGATCCACGATTAGGGTTTTGCAAGCTTTCCTTACAAAGAGATTGACAAAAGTATATATAGCAGTCATAGTTTCGCTGACAGTTTCGCTACCAGCGAAACTGTCATGCTGAAACTATAGTTTTGCCCGGCAGAACATAAGTTTGCCGGGTAAACCAAAACAGCAAAATTACTAAGAACATACAAAAGGAAACTAACAAAAGTCCTATTACAATGTAATCTAAACAACTATACTAAAGTGAGTCCAACCTAAACATGATCTTCAGAAAATTATAGTCTAAAAGTTTAAGTTGAGCATCTGACCACTACTTAACAAAATCCATGGTTGATCATACATCAACTGAAGTGAAACTTCAAAAGTTTTAACTTTCATCTCGGCAATATGAGAAATTATAAAATTCTCATATTGAATCAAAGAACAAGTATGGGTTGTGATATAATGATGTTGCACCCCCTCTGAATAATAAATATACAACTTTACCTGAAACAATGACAAACAACTTGTCAAACCATTTTTTGCCATGCACCAAGTTTGAATCAAAATCTAATTAACCAGTAAATAACCATGAATCGGAGGTTAGTGAAACTGAGTTATCTGAATCAGAACAAGTCAAGCAAAATGACTCAGGCGAATGTGATGATTTGGATGATTCTGATGAACATGATGATAAATGTGCAAATGAACTTGATATTGGTAAGAATGTTTCATTTTAAACAATCATTCCTAAAGACTATTTGCAAGAGAATAGCTCACTTAAATAAAGGACTTCAAGAACTTGACAAGCAACAAGAATTTTCAACTGAAGTCATTGAGAAGTGTACATCTCCTGTTGAGGTGCACACAAATCCCATAGAAAAGGGAAAGCGGCAAGAATCAACAGAACTTCTCTGGAAGAAGAAACATTCTTCAGTAGCAGAACTGCGGAAGAACAAATCTACTGAGTCCGTAGAAGATCTGCGGAAGCCAAAAGCAACAATCAACAATAAATTCAAACAAAAGGTGGTGAATCCTAAGATGCAGAAATCAATGGATACTAAACAAGAATCCTTTGATATTATGTCAGGAAGGGGGGAGAATTCATCAACTACAAAGTTTAAAAAAGAGTTGAAGGCACAAAGGGACCAAAAGAAGAAGAAAGTGGTTGACTCTAAAAATGAATTAGAGGAAATGTATTGCAAATGGTGTGATATAAAAAATCACAACACTAAAGATTGTTACTTCAGCAGTTATTGCTCTATTTGCAATATGAACAATCACATGACTTCTGACTGCTATTTCGACAAACATTGTGAAATTTTTAACTAAAATAACCATTCCACACAGGAATGTTATTTCAACAAGAAGAACAAGACAAAGAGCATAAAGAAGCAACAATCTGAGAAGGCTGAATCAGACTCTCAATCCAGTGAAAGTCAAGAAGATTCAAAAGCAAAGAAGCAGCAACAAAACAAAAGTTGTAAAATCCAAAGAAGAAAACATCTGCTGATGATAAACATCTAAAGAAAGAGAAATCACATAAGCAACTCAAAACACCTCACAAAAAGGTGTATTTGACAGATAAGAATGAAAATACTGATGATAAATTCTTTGATCATATTGCAAAGATTAATCATATACCACAGTCAAAATCAAAGGATGGTGAAACTTTCTACAATCAAGGTTCATCATCAAAATCAAAGTAGTAGACAACCAAAGGAAAGGTGAATGAAGAAAGGATTGAGAAATAAGAACAAATTTCCACAAGCTCATCTTCAACACAATCATCCTCACCACAACCAACACATATTGAATCCATTAAGTCTAAAATTAATACTGAAACATCAAGACTCAATCATGAGGGAGTAACAATTTTGGACAATACTAGAAAAACCAAGATCATTAAGCCTTGGGTTCCCCATTCTAACTGATTTCTTTATGTGTGTAGGAACAAACATGAAGAGCTGACAACAAGTGGTATGTTGACAGTGGTTGTTCCAGACATATGATAGGAAACTATTCTCTTCTCCATGACATGAAACATAAAAATGCATCCTATGTGGCATTTGGTGGGGATAAGAAGGGAGGTAAAATTGTTTGTGAATGAATGGTAACTAATGGTGTGCTCAAATTTGAGAAAGTAAATTGCTGTGAAAATTTATAGTCTAGTTTACTGAGTGTGTCTCAAATTTGTGATCAATATTATACCATATTATTTGATAACACTAATTGTTACATTCTTAAGCCAGGTTTTTCAATTCGAGAAGATTGGATCCTTAAAGCATCAAGAAAAGGAAACACGTATGTTTTGGATATGAACAATACAACACTCACTATCAATGAAACATGCCTGCTATCTAAGTCATCAGAAGATGAATCATAGTTGTGGCATAGAAGGCTTGTTCATTCCAACATGAAGAATATGAATAAATTGGTGAAAAAATGACTTAGTGATTGGATTCCCAAAGAATGAAATTTATTGTTCAAACCATTGTTCTTCATTTTATAATGGAAAAAAACATAGAGTGTCACATAAATCCATATTTATCAATACAAACACTACACCACTCAAATTGCTTCACATGGATCTTTTTGGTCCAACCAATATGATGAGCATGGGAAATAGGCAATATTGTTTAGTCGTTGTGGATGGTTTCATTAGATTCACATGGGTCTTCTTCTTAAAACAAAAGAGTGAAACATGAGACATATTAATGGAGATTGAAAATCAACTTGATTCAAAAGTTCAAATTTTCAGGAGTGACAATGGGACCGAATTTTTTAATACTGTCTTAGACTCTTTTTGCATGATTAAAGGCATTGTAAGGCAATTCAGTGCACCAAGAACTCCACAACAAAATGGATTTACTGAGAGAAGAAACAAAACTCTCATTGAAGCAGCAATGACAATGCTAGCTGATTCACAATTGCCAATTACCTTTTGAGAGACTTCGTAGTGCGACGAGTGAATTTCACTATTCTTCATCAATCATCATCACCATCACCATCACTAAAACCAGTGTTCTACCTTCATTCCCCCTGATTAGTCCTCAGTTTGGATTCTCTACAAGAGTAGTATCGAACAAAAGGTGATAATATTTGAAGTTTATGACCGAAAATGTCGAACCTTCGAACCCATGATGAACTTAGAACCCTAGGTCAAGAAAGAAAACACAAAATCAAAATAAGATTAAGAAATGATGAACACTTTCAACTGCAATGACCAAGTTAACTATGAAGATAACAACAAACAAGTGATTTTCATAACCTTGTTCATCGCATGAACAGAGGAGAATAAAAATTTGAAATGTAGAAATCAAAACTTGATTCTAAGAGTTAAAAAAGTTTAAAAACATAAAAGATGATCACTACAAACATGAAGAACAAAATAATTGTGATTATTCGTGATAATATCAAGTATAGGCATGATTCCTATGGAACAATACCTATGAACATTCAATTTTGACCATAAAAAGTCAAACTGAAAAATTTCACTTGATGTATGGTTTACAATCTGATGAGTATTATCAAATCTTCTAATTCATATGCCTCTAATGTAGGGTACATGGCAAATCTCACTTGGAGTAAGCTCCATAATGTCAATGGTTATCTCGACCCTAATTTACCTGAGACCTTCACCTGAGGCAGAAGGTCTCAGAGACATGATCTGATTCATATCCACTACCAGAGTTGCTCATACAATTACACTCTAACTAATCATTTATTAGAGATTCATAACGTCATTTTGAAGCACTGCTGAGGTGACAGAGATAGATGGTGTAAGGACTCTGTCTGGGAGAATCTTTGATGATCATACATTGGCCATAGTGAACAAACTGTGAGACAGTGTCTGTAGTTTGGTGATGATGCCAACACTCCCTTAGAACTTCAAGATGATGATATTACTACTTTCTTTGCCAACATTGGATATAAGGGAGGATATGAAGGCAAGCAGATTGTGAAGGGGTTAGTCGACTTACAATGGAGGTTCCTCATTCATCTCTACCAACATTGTCTGCCAAAGAGGAAGACTGAATAGAATGACATTCCAGTGGCTACCTCATCTGCTATATGTGCGTTGTGCACTAACAGGCCATTTAAAATGTCTGCTTATGTGTTTAATGGTCTAGTATCAAACATTCAGGAAGGAAGAAGACATGTGTTTCGTATGTATCAAAGCTTCTTACAATGCCTCATCAATGAAGCTTTCCCTGATATTGTACCTAAAGGACATGTGATGGATATCCCTTATTATAATGCCAAGTCCTACAAGTACATTAAGAAAAGAGACCCTAGGAACTTTTACAGTGGAACATTCTTTTCCATGTTGCCCCAGATGCTGCAGCAGATTAATCCAGATGAACAAGCAGAAGAACAAGAGGCTCTTGTTGACGAGCCTGATCAAGAAGAAGAACAAGCTGCTCATGATCAACAAACTGTTGATGAGCATGCTATTGAAAGGGATGAAGGTCAGAGGATAGTGTCACCCAGGGTTGATGTAGGGGTGATCTTCACACTGGGCCTTCTGTCCATGAAGCTGATATAGCCTCACCTTTTATGCCCATACCAATACCATCACCACAAAGATCACTAATCCAATCACCAAAAACACAACCCATTATCTCACAACATCTATCACCAATACACTCACCCCATATTTCACCAATCCATCATACACCTACATCTCCTATTCAATCATCCCCTGCTACTACTGAACATGTTGAGTATGATGATTCTGCCAGCTCTTCAGAGGAATCCAATCATCATCTGATGAGGAGGATTATCAATGACAGATGCCTGTTAGGAAAGTTATTTTTGAGGTTGTTCCATCTGAAAGTGTTGCTGAATCAAGGGTAAACATGCCTGATGAGAAAGATAAGATGATCTCTGAACTGCTGCAGAAAGTAGCAAAGATGGAAAACTGATGAATAGAAGATCTGGCATCATCCAAGACAGACTTTTGGAATTGTATGAAAAGGATCAGGAGTTAAAAGATTTGAAAGAGAAATATGAGATTGAGAAGAAAGAGAAAGAAAAGGAGATAGAAAGTCTAAAGGCTGCTCTTCAGCATTCTAGGGATGAAGTAAGTGGTCATGTGGAAGAGAGTCTTTGAGTTAGAGCTGCTAGTCATGATTAAACAAGAAGCAGAAAAGGAGGAAGATGATAAGGGAGATAAAAGAGAATAGAAAAGAAAAAGAGAAAGTGATAAAGATGATAGTGATGAAGGCTCATCAGGGGAGAGTGGTGATAACTCCCCTCCTGCTAAAAGGATGAAATTCACCGAGTAAGAGAAAGGGGCAAAAACCAGTGGATCAAAACATGATGAATCTAGCTTGGAAATGGTGATCTACACAAGCAAACAAGAAGAAACACACACTGAAGAGTCTGAATGTAGTGATATGATTAGAGCTCTTGACATCTTTACTGCATAAGAGTTCATTATAGATGATGAGTTTTGGGACTTCATTGTGGATCAGAGGCAAGTTGTTGAACCAATAGTAGTCATTCCTCAATCTCCTGTCCCAGTTGAGAAGGAAGTGAGTTTGCAAATTGTGCCTGTTGTATTATTGTCTGATGAAAAAAAAAGCTGATATGAAAATTATATGAAGAACAACAAGAAAGAGAAGAATCACCAACTGCTCTTGATGAAACAAAAAAGAAAAAGGATGAGAAAGTGCCACAAGAAGCTGAAATGGCTGAAACCTCATATGGTTCAAGAATGCAAACATATACCAAAAGGAGGAAATACTTATCTGAAAGGGCGAAGGGCAAAAGACCAATAGTAGAAGAAGAACCAATCAAGAAAAAGCAAAAAGATGACCCCCGTAGCCTTGCAGCCATTGCTAAATTCGTAAATGAAAATGAAAAAGCTGAAGCCCAATTGAGAAAGAAGGCAGAATTCATTGATTTGGCAGAAGGAGAGATAGAGGGTGGCTATGTGGTTGATGAACCAATAGCTAGTGAAAGCCTTGTGTAGGAGGAGTCATCAGTACATGAGATCGTAGAGAAAGCCAAATCTGATAATCTGAAAGTGAAGGCCATGTTTTTTTATTAACCATGGGTATGATCCTGATGAGGTATTCAGGTTGACTTATGAGGGAATGAAAGCAGAAGAAGAAAAGCTAAACAAACTACTGGACCCTACACATGAGACTGAGTATGAAAAGATTCTTTCACCCAAAGCTCTAGTGGTCAAATCCTCTTCAAAGGTCAAGCAGACTTCAACTCCTCAACCACTGTATCCTGATTCCTACAGTATGACTGACAGGGAAATGAAGGACTATCTGTCTGATCAAGGATTCACAAAGAGAAAAATGGGCAACATGAAGACAAATTCCCTAAGGGCTGCTATCCTTAGGTTGATGAATGAAAAGAAAAAGAGGCTGAAGAAACTGGAAGAAGAAATAATCAGCAAAAAGCGAAGGAGAAGAGGTTTACCACAAGACATGCAGCTTACCCATAGAGATCATGACTCTTTGGCACCTGTTTTGCATAGATATCCTGAGTGGTTTGCTGAGCCTTCACAGTTAAAACTTCAAGAAGGGCTCACCACTGCAAAGATGATCAGAGGTGTGTCTACTCCCCAGCGCAAGACTGATCAGAATATATTTGCCTGGATGTATGATAGTGACTGGAATATGGTTATGATCAAAAGGATCTCAGGGTTAGCCTAATTCTTCATAGAGTACTCTGCTTTGGTGAACTCCCTAGCCAATCTAGAATTGATTAATCATAAGGCTATGTTCAGGGGTTATGAGTTTGAAGATATTCTGAGGATGTTTAAAAGAACAGACAACTTCAAATCTCTCAAGGCAATCTGCATGAGGAAAGATAGATCCTATGTTAACCATGTTGAGAAGAAAAAGACAAAACTAGCTGAAGAAGTGGTATTCCCTGAGCTTAAGGTGAAACCAACAGAATCATTAAAGAGAAAGATGGTGGCTGGAACTCATTCCTCCAAACCAATCTCAAATGTCTATTATGATGAAAAGACATATGAGTTGGTGACTGAAAGAAGAGTTGGTGCTAAAATCAGATTATTTAGTGCATAGGAAGTGAGATTGCTAGATGAATCTTATATCCACTACATATATAAGGCACTTCAGAGAAATAAACAATAAGCTTGAATAAGTAGACATGCACTTCTTCTTAAAGTGTATAAATATTTTGAAGATGGCATTTGATAGAATCAATGCCAAGAGAGAGCAGAGGAGGAGGAAGAAGACTCCTTTGCAATTGGGAAATATTATGAAGCTAGAGGTAGATTCGGACGCATATCTTCTGATTCATAGAGATGGACTTTACACAATGTCCATCTGGGAGCCTATCTCATTGAAAAAGTTGCCCATTGAAGCCATTCACACTATGAGCCAGATGAAGATTCATGTGCTGAAAAGAGAAAAAATGTCTGAAGCCAATGACTTTGTCAACATGATAAAGGACATCTTGGATCCATCACTTGCTGAACCACTAGTCTCCTCTCCAACTGCACAAGACCCAGTAGAATCCTCACAACCTTATCCACCATCAAACCCTTAAAGTGCATAGGCTATATAGTCCTTAGGGGGAGTATTCTTGGATCTTGAAAGGTTCATACATGCCAATTCAAGTGGTGGGTTGATGGTTGTTCTCTGGAAATCCCACAAGTCCAAGAACCAATGTGAATGAAGAATCTGCACAAAGAATAGAAGACAAGTGTCGGCTACCCGCATTTGTATATACGGATGACCATAGAACAAATGTTGATAAGTTTTTGTTCTTCAGCATTAACAAATGCGGATAGCCGAAACAAATGCTGACAAGTACTTTGTACATCCGCGTTTATTAATGTGGATGTTCAGCAACAAATGCGCTTAAGTGTTTGTTCATCCGCACTTGTCAATACTGATGACCAAACACTAATGCTAAAGAAGAAAAGGAAATGCTGAGGAAGACTTTTGTACTTAGATTAGTTCTTTGATGTATAGGTCAGGGGTAGTTTAGTCTTTTTGAAAAAGACATCTTGTCAACCTATAAATAGAATAGAAATCCTCGTATGTGATGTGATTGTTTATAGACATTTAGACAATCAAAATATTTTGTTTAGTCTTATGTTCTTAAGGTGTATTGTTACTATTTAATGCTAGAACCCTAGCATTCATTGTAATCGATACCTTCATTAATACAATGAGCATTTATGAATATTTCTTGCATATAATGTTCATTGATTGTTTGATTCTGCCTTACAATCATTGACTCAATCATCATATTCGGTCCTTGTTGATTCACATCAAAAGAAAATATCATTCTCACACCCAGTCACAGAGACGTCCCAAACGAACCCTTGTACAATCTACTCTGATTGAACAAGTCCCCCTTGTTCAATCCAAAAAGACTAGAGTGGAAACATGGGCTCCCACTTAGTCTGAGGGCACATCTTCCTTCACATTTGACCTTAATATGGGTATTGAGTCTCCTCAGTCTCAATCCTATTAGCCCGAAACCCAAGCTAAAACCACTCAGGATGAGTCTTTATACCCTCCTGAGCAGCCAAAAAGGGACAACCCTCTCAAAGGCTCAATGCCATTAGACATTGATCGATGTCCCAGGTCATTAGGCTTAACCTCTATATCCTTTACTGACCTACTTATTAGAACTGATGAGGAGATTATGTGTCTTCATGGCACTGAAGTTGATCTACAACACCTTCTCAAGGATCAACTGAGCCTAGAGAGACCTGTTATCTCTAGCCCCCGTCAGCAAGCTCAAACTGAGGTGAGTCCCACTAACGTGGAAGGAACTCATGTAGATTTAGTTGCCACTACTGAAAGAGCTTCGTTGGATCTTCAAGACAGTGGTAACATCTATGAGACTGAATCTACGACATCTGGTGCGAAGAAACCACATCCGGTGATGAGGATGAACATACCAGGTATGTTACCTCATCTCCCAATGATTCTTCAAAAGAAGATGAGGGAAGTATGGAACTTACCATTAGAGACCTACTTTCTATAGTCTCAAACCTTGAATCCAGGGTTAAAACTTTAGAGGATAGGTATGTCATCAGCAACGTAAGATTGAAAGTCTCAAGGCCAAACTAGCTGAGAAACAGACTAAGAGATCTGTTAGGCATGTACCTACTCAAGTCGCCTTGACCTCTTCGTCTAGCTAACCAAGCTCTCGGGATGGAACTACAAAAAAGGGGGAGAGTGTTCAAAGAAAAAGTGATGAGGAACCACAAATTCTGGCACTTTCAACTCTGACTTCAAGATATCCTGCTCAACAAGCTACAGTTTTCCCTGAGCCTCCTCCAATTGTTATTCAAATAGACCCAAGAATGCTCAAAGATCGAAACAAGTTCTTTTCCAAGTCCTGATGGGATCTTCCATTGAACAACTAAGCCTTGATGTTGCTGTGGTGCACTTTGGAGCTGAGGAGCTTCAAAGGTTGAATGCACCTTCTACCACTATCCAATAAGTTGGTCAACCTAAGGTCCAAGTTGAACCTGAGATTGAATTCGAAGGGGAAATGAGGACTGCTGGCCCAACAACTGAAATAGTTAGGATAGAAAGTGCAATCCCACAGACTTCAGAAGCTGAAGTCAAAGCCTTGGAAGAACCATTTCAAACTTCCAAAGCTGAGATTGAAGCTGTGGAAGGGCTATTTTCTCTATCCGATGATCGAATTATCATAGATGCAATTCTTGAACTAGCATCTGAGGTCAATAGTGAGGACTTTCTCAACCAACCTCTCACTCAAACATCATCACTATCACTTGCTCCCTTCACGACCTCTCAACCTGAAACCTCTACACAAGAACCTCCCAAGTCTAAAGCTTCTGAAGACACCAAAGGGAAGAGGAAGATGACTGTGGAAGAACTGCTAGAGGAAGAAAGGTCAGAAAACCTGAAAAGGAAAGGTAGACTCCCAACTGGAAAGTTGTTAGCTGCAAGTAGTAAAGCAGTTGTAGCCAACCAGGAGGCTATCAATAATAGAAGAAGGGTGGAGATCATTAACAGGCTTGTCAATCTTGGAGCTGTTAGTGAAGATGTGCTCCTGCTACTACTAGAGGAGCTAATTGAGCTAGAAAAGGCAACTCTGCTGTAGATTCAGCAAAAAAAAAGAAGTAGCAAGGTTGGCCTTAGAGGAAGAAAGGAGGAGAAAGAAAGAAGAAGCTGATAGCAGCTGAGGAGTGAAAGGATTGCTTTCCTAAACTCCAAGGGATTCTCTTTTGAGGAACTAACTCCTCATAACATTGACACGATCTTGTGGCTTTTTAAGAAAGAGCAAGACCTAATGGAGAAAGAGAGAAAGAATGCTACTAAGGAGAAACTGAGAGAGAAAAAGAAGGAGGATGAAGAAGCTGGACTTGCAGCCGTCAAGAAGCTAGGAGACAAAGCATGGATGAAAGACTATCTCCAGGCTCATGGCCTTTCTAGCAGGCAGGTGGGTCCTATGTATGAGAAGACCCTGCAGTGACATGTCAGTAACATCAAGGCTGACATTTGTGCAGGAAGAAGGAAAGAGATGTACCAAAGAGTACAGGGGATGACTTCCAACCTAAAACCTCAACCCCAACCTCAACCTAAACCAACTCCATTCCCTTTCCCCATCAAAACTGAGCCAACCTCTTAGCCTTACACCCCTGAACCCGCTATGTTGATGGCTCCTTAAGTTCCCTCACTAGAGAACAATTCGTTGATCTGCCAAGAGGAACATTGGACAAGGCTGCTAATCTTTTTGGTCTCAACTCTGACTCGTTAAATGAAGAGGGGAGTAAGCTAAGAAGAAAACTGGTGACTCTACTGGATTCAAAGAAAGGGGACATAGTACCAAGTCAGCCCCTTGTGCCAAGAAAGAAGAACATCCAGTGGAGGTTCGAAGACTCTTCTCACAACTTTGTTGTTGAGAGAGAGAATTTTGAGATAAACAGGCTTAACGCCTCATCTCTGCTAAGTTAGCAGAGAAGCCATTCTCCAACCCCTCCAACTATGAGATAGCTGCTCATATCAGAACCCATCTGAGCAGTGTTCATCTAGCCGAGCTAACCACAAGGACCAAGATTAAAGAGGAGTTGAAGATGAGAGAGAAGGATGAAGGAATAGATCAGCAACCAAAGCAAAGCCTTCCTTCAAATGGTTGAAGGTCCTGAACTTGAGTCCATATTTAGATGGGAGTATGAGTATAGCTCCCGTCAACTAATTCTCTTCAAAGGGCACCAGCAGAGGGTACATATCATTCAAAGTGACAGAGTGGATCTCTTATCCACGAGTGCTTTGTACAAACTTCTCAGCACCACATCAAGGAAGAACAAAGAGACATATAAATATCTTCTTTTCCTTGTGCTAAAAGTTTTAAGAAGCAGAAACAAGTGAAGGTTTGGTACCATCAGCCTAAGGGGGAGTTTGTTGGATCAAGTAAGACTAGTGCAACGAAAACAAACACCTAGACAATTTCGGTGCAACTGATGAAGAACTTCCTAAGGTAAATGCGGAGCTTCCGAAGGTTAAGTCTAAAGGAGCTTCCGAAGAGAAACTCCAACTTCTGAAGACAAAGTCTTTCTTCCGAAGTTCAAAACTTAGAAGAATTCAAGACAATGACTTCCGAAGTATGAACACCTGAAGAATGTCTCAATACTCGAAAAGAAGTAGCCTCTTCTGAAGTATAAGTGGCTTCGGAAGAACTTGTTCTTTCAAAGCCAATTAACCTTCAAAAGAACCTACTATGAACCAGCGGACATAAGTATGGTCCTTCTGACACTCTGCTGCAAATCTTTGAGATACTGCATGGTACTTTCCCATGCCAATGTAGTTGACCATACTTTATTCCATTGTTCATTCTTTGTCAGTTGGTACAGTTACCAACTTTAGTTGGTGACAAAAGGTAAGTCATGGACATGTCATGACTGGCGTATCATATATAATACTTTATCTAAGATTTCTTGTCTTAAGCAATGTAGTATTTTCTTTAGTCATAGGTTTCCAGTTGGTATCAAAGTATATCCGACTGCAGGATCTAGTATATATAGTTTCTCTTTGTAACTCATGTAATATGCTTGTAAGAGTCTTGTAATACTTTGAGTTGAGAAGTAATATATACAAGAACCTTGAAAATAATCTTCATGTGTTCTTAGTTACTTATTATATTATTATTAACTCTTAGAAGGGATTCTGCGTTATCTAAACTGAGTGTGATTCAAGTGAGTTTGAGAGACTATACTTGTGTTGAGTGAGAAAAACCAACCTTGCAATACAGTAACTTGACACCAATGAAACATAAGACTGATCGAAGATTCTAATATTCTAATTATGTAAGGTATCCCAAAATTAGGGTTTTTTATTCTCTTTATATGCTACAAAAGGCTTGTATAAAATGACTAAACTAACCTGAATCTATACATCAGATGTCTAGCCTAAGTGCATAACTAATCAACATTTCTTCTTTTCATTCGCATTAACTAATGCGGATGTCTTGTACTTCATCAGCATTTCTTGAGTCTTCAACATTAGTGTTTGGTCATCAGCATCGACAAATACGGATGAACAAACACTTTTGCGCATTTGTTGCTGAAACATCCGTATTAGTAAATGCGGATATACAAATGCATATGAGCATTTGTTTAGATTGTCCGCATTTGTAAATGCGGATGTACAAATACTTGTCAACATTTATTTGTTGGTTATCCGCATATACAAATGCGGATAGCCAACTCTTGTTTTCTTCTCAAAAAGTCATTACATGCATATCTTCTTGAACTTGTGGGAAAATACAAGCAGAACAACCATCAACCACCTCTTGAATTGCCTTGTATGATCCTTTCAGGGTCAAACAATACCGAAGTACTTCAAGGGTTCACTAGCGGTTGAGGTTGTGATGATTCTGCCGGGTCTTGGACCGGTGAAGAAGCTGCAGTTGGTTCTGCCAAAGTAGGATCCAATATGGCTTTGATCATGTTGGAGAAATCCCTGCCTTCAGCAATCTTGTCTCTACTCAGCACATGTATCTTCATTTGGCTATTTGAGTTGACAACTTCAATGGGTAGTTGCGCCAGGGAAATGGACGCCCAAATTGACGCAATAGATAGTCCATCCCTATGGATGTGTAGAGATCCATCAGCATCAACTCCAGCTTGACAATGTTCCCGAACTGTAGAGGAGTATTCTTTTTCTTTCTATGTTCTCTCGTGGTATTAATCCGATCACATGCCATCTTCAAAATCTTGATACACTTAAGGAAGAAATAGATGTCTGCCTATCCAAGCTTGTTGTTTATCTCCCTAAAGTGCCTTGTGTAGATGTAGGGGATATAGGATTCAGAACCTCATATCCACTAAACACCCGGATTTCTGCTCCTTCTTTTCCTCCCCATCTTCTTTCAGTCACCAATTCATATGATTTCTCATCATAAAACACATTGGAGATAGGCTTTGTTGAGTGAGTTCCAGCTACCATCTCCAATTTCAAGGATTCAGTAGGCTTTACCTTTAATTCAGGGAACACCACCTCCTCAGCCTCTTTAATTTTCTTCTTCTTCTCTAGAGGGTTCTGAAAATATCTGTCTTTTCTAATACATATTTCTTTTAATGATTTGAAGTTGTTGGTTCTCTTGAACATTTACAAAATATCTTCAAATTCATACCCTTTGTAGATAGCTTGATGATTGAATTCAACTCAGCTAGTCATGAATCTGCAGGGAGTTCACCTGAGCAGTGTACTCTATGAAAATTGAACAAGCCCTGAGATCGTTTTGATCATGAACATATTCCAGTCACTATCATACTTCCAGGTAATGATTTTGACATCTACTTTTCACTGTGGAGTAGACACACCCCGAATCATCTCTGAAGTGGTGAGCCCTTCTTGTAACTTCAGTTGAGAAGGCTCAGCAAACCACTTAGGATTCTTGATGGGTGCCAAAGTATCATGATCCTTTGGTGTGAGTTGGATATCTTGGGCTAAGACCCTTGTTTTTGGTTTTTGACTCACAATCTCTTTTTGAAGCTTCTTTAACCTTTCTTTCTTCTTATTAATTAATCTCAAAATTACAGCCCCTAGTGAATTGGTTTTCATATTTCCAAGCTTTGTTTTTTGTAGCCTTGCTCGGAAAGGTAATCCTTCATCTCCCTGTTAGTCATGCTATAGGGATCTAGATACATTGATTGAGGAGCTTCAGCCTTTTTAGATTTGGTTGTGGAGGGTGACATAGCTGACTTAGTTGTTTGTACTCTTTCATATTCAGTACAAAAGTAGGATCCAAATTTCTTCAGCTTGTCTTCCTCTTCAACCATTCCCTCATAGGTCATCCAAAACACTTCATTAGCTCGTAACTGTGATTGATCAGAAACATTGCCTTTATCATCAGATCATCGGTTTGAGCATTTTCAACAATCTCTTGCATTATAGTATCAACGATATAACCTCCTTCAATCTCACCTTCTTCCAGGTCTACAAACTCAATCCCTTTCTTCAATTGTTCCTCAGCCAATTCATGTTCCTCCAGAAATTATGCTAACGTAGCTCGGCTTCGAGGGCCATCCTTTTGTTTCTTCTTAATAGGTTCATCTTCTTCATTGGGTTTTTTCCCTTCAGCCTTTTCTGATAGGTACTTCCTCTTCCTGGTGTAAGTGTGCAGTCTAGAACCAGATGAAGAGGGAATTGATGTTTCACTTATTTTTTTCTTGGTTTCTTATCTTTCTCAGGTTCATCTTCTTCAATGGATCTTTTCACAAAGCTTCTGATGATCTCTTTCTGCTCATCAATCAGAGTGACAGCTGGCACAATCTCAAGACTTAGTTCTTTCTCTAAAGGAACTAAACAATAGGGAATCACCACTACATGCTCAATAGGAGGTCTTGGATCTCTCACAAGCTCCTAGTACTCATCTGCTGTTTCTTTAGATGCTTGACCAGAGTACACTATCATTTCTAAGCTTTGGTCTTCTTCTCTAACCTCACTTGGTCCAGTTACTTGTACAGACTCTGTGATTTTTGGCTTCTTTGCAAGTGGAGAGTCATTGTGATCATTACTACTCGCACGTAATGAACTGTCATTTTCTTTCTCTTTTCACCCTTATCTTTCTTATTCTTTTTGGAATCAACATCATCTTCTTCCGTTTCTTTGGGTATTTCTTGTTTGATCTTAATCAACATTTCCAGCTCACAGACTCTTTTTGTAATCAACATATCAGTTTGTACTTCAAGCAACTCCTCTTGATCTTCCATAGCAATGGTTTGAATGACCACAGTGTCAACATGTCCCTTAATTTCTTCTTTTTCTTGTTGAAGTGCAACATTGAGTCTTGCAATCTCATTATCTTTCTGTTTCTTTTCTGCATCATACTTCTCATTAAGTTCTTTTAGTTCCTTTTCCTTTTCATCCAACTCTAGAAGTCTATCCTTGATGATGCCTGACCTTTTGTCAAGGAGTTTTTCCATTCTAGCTACCTTTTGTAATAGATCAGAAATCATTTCATTTTTTTCATCTGGTCTATTCACTTTTGATCCTGCATAGTTTTCAGAATGACCCTCCTCAGATGGAGCTTGTCTCATAGGCATTCTCATAGAATGAACCTCCTCATTCGAAGATGATTTGGATTCCTTTGAAGATCTGGTAGATTCACCAGACTCAACAAGCTCAGCAACAATAGTTGGTGAATGGATAGGAGAAATGTGATGATGATGAAATAAAGATACATGAGGTGAGTGAATGGGGATGGTATAAATGGTGATGCAACCTCAGCTTCTTGAACAGAAGGCTTAGTGTGAAGATAACTACCTACATCTACCTATGGTGACACTGGCCTCTATCCTTGTACAGCATCCTCAACATGCTCATCAACATGGTGTTGATGATGAGCAGCTTGTGGTTCTTCTTCATGAACATGCTCATCAACATAAGCTTCTTCTTCTTATTCCAATGACCTCTTCTTGATTAATTTGCTCTAACATCCATGTCAGCAAGGGAAAGAATGCTCCACTGTAGAAATTCCTTGGATCTCTCTTCTTAATGTACTTGTAGAAGTTGGCATTATAGTGACGATAATCCATCATTAATCCTTCAAGCACTATCTCTGGAAATGCCTCATTAATAAAGCATTGCAGAAACCTCGGACACATAAGGAACATATTCCTTATTCCCTCTTGGATGTTAGAAACCAAACCATTGAAAACATAAGCACACAGGTTGAATGGTCTATTTATGCACAAAGCATATATAGTAGATGATGTGGTGATAGGAATGTCATTCCATCCAGTCTTTCTCTTGGATAAACAGTGTTGGAATATATGAATAACAAATCTCCATTGTAGATCCACCAATCCTTTTACTATCTATTTTCCTTCATACCCTCTTTCATATCCAATTTTAACAAAAAAGGTAGTGATCACATCATCATCAAACTCTAATGGAGTATCATCATCATCACCAAACTGTAGACACTATCACAAAGTCTATTCAGTTATGGCTAAGGTATGATCTTCAAAGATTCTTCTAGATAGAGTCTTAATGCCATCTAACTCAACCACTTCAGCAGTGCACCAAAAAGACCTTATGAAGTTCTCATAGATGACAAGTTTGATTGTAATGGCATCAGCAACTCTAGTAGTAGAGATGAACCTGATCATGTCTCTATGATCTTCTGCCTTGGGTACATCAGGGTAAAGATAACCATTGATATTATGGAGATTGCTCTATGTGAGATTAGCCATTATATCATGCATTAGATACATATGAATTAGAATTTGAATAATAATCATCAGATTGCAAGGTTGAGATCAAGTTGATTTTTCTCTATTTGACTTTGTTTAGTCAAAATTGAGGGTTCAAAGGTACTGTTTTATAGGAATTTGACCTAAGTTTATTCTAAAATTGATATTTGCTTTTTTTGTGTTTTTCATGCTTGTTTGTGATGATCTTTCCTGATTATAGCATTCTTTAACACTGAAACTTAAGTTTTGATATCATCATTATCATTTCTTTAATCCCCTGTCATGCGACAAAACTAGGGTTTTGAAAATTACTTGTTTGTTGTTATTTTCATAACCATTAAGTTCATTGCATTCGAAAATGACTATCAATAGTTACTTTGAGTTTAATTTTGATGATTCTTTCTTGACTTAGGGTTCTAAGTTCATTAAGAGTCTGAAGGTTTAGGTCATGAGTTTTCCAGATAATCACCTTATTTCGATACTAATGATGTTTAGAATCGAAATCGAGGAGAAATGATGATGAATGAACTATAGAATCACAAGGTAAGTGATGAAGATGAAGATGATAGAACAAGAACAGTGATGAATGCTCGTCGCACTTTAAGTCTCTCAAATATGAAAAGTATTAAATGACCTTTTGAAATTAGTTTAAATAGTCAAATAAATTACTTTTACAAACTTTACAGGTCTTAAAACAAATGCTGAGGAACACTATAGCAAATGCGAAAGAGTACAAACTCATTAGCATTGGTTTAATGATACCAATGCGGATACATTGTAGCAAATGCGAGTAACAAAACTTTGACCGCATTTGTGTATTGTAACAAATGTTGAAGAACATAGTCAATCAGCACTTGTGTACTATAGCAAATGCTTATGTTTTAAATTATGCAAAACATTTGTACTTTAACAAATGTGGATGTGTAAGACTTGTCAACATTTGTATACTGTAGCAAATGCGATAGAACAATTTTTTACTTTTACAACATTTTCTTCAACAAATGTGAATGAACACTTAAGTAGTTCGCATTTCTTGATCTTCAAACATCATGACATAAGAGTGTAAGCACACTATTTATTTTCGATACAACTACACAACAAAGTTTCAACACTGATCATCCGCATTAAGAGAAATGCGGTTGACAAAACTTGTCAGCATAAACAAATGCGGAAGAACAAAATGTTGTCCGCATAAGTTTTAATTAGTTAAAAATTTGTTGAACGCATTTGTATTGAAAGAAATGTGGTAGAACTAATCTGTCCACATTAATTTCACATATGTTTTCTTGAATCAAATCTGTTACTCGCATTGGTTATATGCCTGGCTTACCTTCACCTGCTGCAGGATTGAGTTTGGTCACACAACACAATTGTTATCTCTCAAACTCACTAAATCACACTCGGTTTGATGATGCAGAATCCCTTAAGAGTTGATAAAAATATAAGAGATAGGTTTTCA
Organism: Flaveria ramosissima; assembly: GCA_025215565.1. Lineage (NCBI taxonomy): Eukaryota > Viridiplantae > Streptophyta > Magnoliopsida > Asterales > Asteraceae > Flaveria > Flaveria ramosissima. The sequence continues at coordinate 44,320,620 of CM046037.1, read as the reverse complement.
AGATACTTGTATATATTACTTCTCAACTCAAAGTGTTACAAGAATCCTACAAGCATGTTTACTAAATGTACAATGAGAACTAAATATACTACTATCTACAGCAGGTTATACAAAAGATTACTAGCTGGAACATACGATTAAACAAATACTACATTGCTAGAAGTAAGGTATCTAAGATAAAATACTACTCCAGATTTGGTTGATAGTCACAACATGTCCATGACTTACCTTTTGTCACCAACTAAAGTTGGTAACTGTACTAACTATTAAAGGATGAATAGTGGAATAAAGTATGGTCAACTACATGGGCGTGGGAAAGCACCATGCAGTATCTCAGAGGTTGAAGCGAGTTGTCAGAGGAACCATACTTATGTCCACTGGTTCATGGTAGTTTCTTCTGAAGGATAAGTGGCTTCAGAAGAACAGGTTCTTCCAAAGCCACTTATACTTCGAAAGAGTCTACTTCTTCTGAGACTTGTTCTGATCTTCATGGCTTCATACTTCGGAAGTAATTTTCTTGAAATCTTCTAAGTGTTGAACTTCGGAAGAAGGATGACTTTGTCTTTGGAAGTCAGGATTCCTCTTCGGAAGTTCTTTTAGCCATAATCTTTAGAAGTGCAGCTTTTCCCTTCTGATTTCTTTCATAGTTGTACCAAAATTATTTCTAAGTGTTTGTTTTGGTTGGACCAGCCTTTCTTGATCCAACAAACTCCCCCTAGACTAATGCTACCAAAACCTCACTTGTTTCTGCTTCACCAAGCTTTCAGCACCAATGACAAAAGACACTTATTTGTCTCTCTATTCTTTCCAGAGGTGGTGCTGAGAAGTTTGTACAAGTCATTCGTAAACAGAAGATCTAGTCTATTACATTGAATGACATGCACCCTTTGTCGTGTCCCTCTGAAGAGAGTTAGTTGATGGGAGTTGTATTCATACTCCCATCAAACTATGGGTTCCAATTCAGGGCCTTCAACCATTTGTAAGAAAGCTTTTCCTTTGGTGGTTGACCTTTCCTTTTCTTCCCTTTCTCTTAGGTTCAACTCCTCTTCAATCTTGGCCTTTGTAGTCAATTCAGCTAGATGAGGCTGCTCAGAAGGTTTCTGATGTGAGCAGCTACTTTAGAGTTAGAGGGATTGGAGAATGGTTTCTCTACTAACTCAGCAATGTCAAATCTGCTTGGGTGTAGTAGATAAGATGCAATAAATCTGTTGACTTTACCATTCTCTCTTTCCACAACAAAGTTGTGAGAAGTGTGTTCAAACCTCCACTGGACTATCTTCTTCCTAGGATCAAGGTGCTGAGATGGTAATTTGTCTCCCTTCCTAGAATCCAGCAGAGTCACCAGCCTTCTTCTTAGCTTCTTCTCTTCTTCCTTAAGGGAGTCAGAGTTAGTTGCCAAGAGTTTGAGAGCCTGGTCCAATGTTCCTCTTGGCAGATCAAGGAATTGTTCTCTTATGAGGGAACATGAGGAGCCATTAGTGAAGGATAATTTAATGGACCCCTCCTCACAAGAGATGTCGCTCAGAGAAGTGCAGTTGATGAGCTTCCTCTTGATCATCTAGAATTCTTCCAAGGTCAGAGGTTTGGATGATTGAGAGGATGACTTAGGAGGTTGATGGGTAGATAATGATTGGGTTCTGGTAAGTGTTTTGGCTTTAAGGATAGGTAGTGGTGGTGGTTGTTGTGATGCAATGGGAGAGGATGAAGGTATGATTGATGATGTGAGTTTAGGGGTGTAAGGCTTAGTGGTTGGCTTAGTTTTGTTGGGGAGGGGGAAAGGTATTGGTTCTGGTTGAGGTTGTGGTTGAGGTGAAAGTTTGGAAGTCATCCGTTGTATACTTTTTTATACCTCTTTCCTTTTTCCTCAGCGAATGTCAGTCTTGATGTAACTAACATGCCGCTGCAAGGTCCTTTCCGACATGGGGCCAACTTGTCTGCCGGAGAAGCCATGGGCCCTTAGATAAGCCTTCATCCAGGCTTTGTCTCCCATCTTCTTGGCTGCCACAAGTTGAGCTTCTTCTTCTTCTCCCTAAGCTTTTCCCTATGCCCTCTTTCTCTCCTTCTCCATTTGATCTTGCTCCTTATGGAAATGCCACAAGATCGTGTCATTATCATGAGGAGCTAGTTCTTTAAGAGAGTATCCCCTAGAACTTAATAGAGATATCCTTTCATTCCTCAGCTGTTGTTTGGCTTCTTCTTTCTTTCTCTGCTTTTCCTCTTCTAAAACCAACCTTGTTGCTTCCTCTTGTTCTTTCTGTAGTAGGTTTGCCTTTTCTAACTCCACCAGCTCCTCAAGTGGTAGGAGGAGCACATCTTCACTTGCTGCTCCAAGATTGACAAGCATATTAATGATTTCCACCCTCTTCTGGTTATTATTAGCCTCCTGGTTTGCCACAACTGCTTTGCTACTTACAGCTAATAGCTTCCCAGTTGGGAGTCTACCTTTTTTCTTAAGCTCTTACAACCTTTCATCCTTTAACAGTTCTTCGGAGTTAACTTCCTTTTGCCTTTGATGTCTTCGGAAGCTTGAGTCTTTGGATGCTCAAGTGCAGAGGATTCAGGTTGGTGGGTGGTGATTTGAGCTTGTGGTGATGAAGGTGTTAGAGTGAGAGGGGTTTTGAGAAAGTCTTCACAAATTTTACCTAGTATGTTCATCTTCACCACAAGATGTGGTTTCTTGGCACCCTGGTTTCCCTTGCTTAAGGATGTCTCTTTCAGAGTCATCAAGAGGCAAAGTTGTCGTAGATTCAGTCTCAAAGATTTTACCAATATCCTAAGCGCCCGTTGAGGCACCATCAGTAGTGGCAGCTGAATCTACATGGGTCCCCTCCACATACGTGGGACTTACCTCAGTTTGGGTTCTTTGATAGGGGCTAGAAATCAGAGGTTTCTCTAGGCTGAGTTGATCCTTAGATGGGTGTTGTGGATCAACATCATGGCCTTGAAGAGACATGATTTCTTTATCAGTACCTATTAAAAGGTCGGTGAAGGATATGGAAGTTATGCCTAATGACCCGGGACCTTGATCAATGTCTAGAGGCATTGAGCCTACGATTGGGCTGTCCTTTTTTGGCTGCTCAGGGGAGTATAGTGACTCACCCAGAGGGCTTAATGTTTGAGTTTGGCGCTCATGGGATTGAGACTGAGGAGACTCAATACCCATATTAAGGTTAATTGTGAAAGATGGTGGGACCTTAGACTGAGTGGGAGCACATGTTTCCACTCTAGCCTTTTTTGGATTGAACAGGGGGAACTTGTTCAATCAGATTAGATTGAAAAAGGGTTCGCTTGTAGCGTCTCTGATATGTATGTTTGACGGGATGGGAAGGAAGATTTGGCATTGAGGTGGTTATTGCTGGTGTGCGTTCATCACCTGTGGGGTTAATCATACCTAGAAGAAGTGCAGTGTGTCTTCCTGTGTAGTTGGTGGATGCCCTCTTCAGTACCTTGAAGATGGTCGGCCTCATGTGAGGGATAGGGAGAGTAACTACACATACAAGCTTCTCTTGATCCAGCTCACGGTTGATTATATGCTGAATAAACCTGGGATACATGTAAAATGTCTCCCTTTGAAGGTTTCCCCAGAGGTTGTTCCACACAAATCTTGAATAGTTGAACCTGAGGCCCTTTACCAATCCACGAACTAGGCATCCAAAATCATAGGGAATTTGATCCCTCATCATGGAGCTCTAGGTGCTCCCTGATTGTCTGTTCAGATATGACCACTTCCTGGCCGCAAATTCTTGACCTAATGACCCTAGTTCCGTTCATAGTCTCAATCTAACCGTTTCCCCAAAACTCGGTCATGTGGTTCGAGTAAACATTGGGTTCAATAGTTAGAGCTCTATAGTAGGAGGACTGGGTTAGGAACTGGATGATTTCTAAGAAGTCAGCATCCTTGGAAGAGTCAAGGAGTGTGACTTGTTTGTGTTAAGGGTTTAGTGCCATTGTTGGGAAATTACAAAGGAAATGAAGTTTATTTGGGAGTAAAAGGAAAGAAGAAGGAAACTAAGGGGTGTCAAATTGGTAATAAGATTAAAAGGATAGGTCAGAAGTATTTATATGGGTGAAATGGCGGATGGATAAGTTGAAGTGACACTTTGGGGTATGATGTGACAATGGCGGTAAGGATAAAAACATTTAAAATATTCCGACATCATTAATAAAATCTTTACCTTTTTACAGAGTTAGGCCCAAAAGATTTCCTTTACATAGTAAAGCTTTCTTCCAAGAGTAAAAGTTTTCTCGAGAGTAATCTCTTTCGAAGCCAAACTTACTTCCGAAGGTAAGTTTCATCCTAAGAGAAATTTACTTCCGAGAGTAAGGAGGTCTTCCGAATGAAGAAGTTTTCAAGCTTCGGAAATAGATTTGATATCACATCAAATATTATTCCGAGGCTAAAAACTCTTCGGAAGATAGAACTAAATTGGAGGAATTTTCCTTCGAAAGACAAATAAGATATCTTCCGAGGGTTAATTTCTCTTTGGAAGAACTCATACTTATTAAATTTTGAAGAAATACCTTTTGTAATAGGGCTTAAATTGTATGACAAAGTCAAGACACAGTTTGAAAAGGTTTTCAAAGGAGATAAACTAATCAATGTTTATCATCCCAATAGCTGTAATAAGATACTTAAATCTTTGTTCATCAAATGCTTTGGTGAACAAATCATAATATTGTTCATTTGAGTCAACTTTGACTAGTTTAATCATCTTTTTTCTCATTAGTGTCTCTAATGAAATGATACCTGATGTCAATGTGCTTTGTCTTGGAGTGCTTGACAGGATTTTTTGTAATGGAAATGGCACTCTTGTTGTCAATAGGAATAGGAGTCTCCATGAGATTGAATCCATAGTCTAACATCTGGTATTGAATCCACATCAACTGAGCATAGCAACTAGCAGCAACACTGTATTCAGCTTCAGCAGTTGATGTTGAAACACATGATTGTTTCTGACATTGCCTGGAGATTATCCTTCCACCAAGAATTTGACATCCTCATGATGTTGTTTTCTTGTTGATGTTGCAGCCACCAAGTCACTATCAGTGTAGCCATAGAGATTGAAGTTTTGATTCCTAGGATACAAGAGACCTAGTTTAGGTGCTCCTTTGAGGTATCTAAGGAGTCTATTAGTAGCAACTTGGTGAGACACCTTAGGAGCAGCCTGATATCTAGCACTGATACAAGTTGCAAACATGATATCAAGTCTACTTGCTGTGAGATACATCATAGATCCAATGATTTCCATATACTAATGTTGATCAGTATCCTCCCACTCGTATTCAGGACAAAGATTGTGATTTCTGGGTATAAGAGTCTTTTCTGGCTTACAATCCTTCATATAAAATCTTTCAAAAATGTCATTGACATATTTAGATTGATTGATAAAGAACCCTTCCTTCATTTGCTTCACCTAAATTCCAAGGAAAAAATCCATTTGTCCCGTGGAACTCATCTCAAACTACTTTTTCATAATGCTTTCAAAGTCTTTACACATTTGGTCATTTGAAGAACCAAATATGATGTCATCAACATAGACTTGTACGAGCAAAATTCTTGGATGCTGCATAAGCAAGAAAGATCTTCACTACCTCAAGTCTTGCAACAGGTGCAAAGACATCAGTGTAATCAATTCCCTCCTCTTGTGTGTATCGTTGAACTACTAGTCTGGCCTTGTTCTTGATAATCAATCCTCTATCATCCTTTTTGTTTCTGAATACCCACTTTGTGCCAATGGGTTCTTGACCGGATGGTAGTGGACATAGGTTCCAAACCTATTGTCTTTTGAATTGAAGCAACTCCTCTTGCATTGATTCAACCCAACTACTATCCTTTAAAGCTTCCTCTTCCTTCCTTGGTTCCATCTAACAAAGAAGCATTAGTACACATAGACATTCTCATTATGAGTGTGTCCTCTTGTTCTCCATCCTTCAGAAACATCTGCAATTATGTTCTCAACTGGGTGAGTGTTGTGAATCCTGAGCCTATGGATCACATCCAATTGCAAGGAGAGATCTAGATTTAAAAAGTTCTACTCATGATTTTGAACACTTGGACTAGCTGAAGTCTCACGTTTATACAATGAGGACTGATTGAATGAAGGACAGACATCATCAGTATCATTTGGCTGTGAAGTAGCATTAACAATTGCTTCTTTTTATAAAATGTTGCTTCCATCAGCTTGGTGTTGTGCATTGTTTGAGCTGTCAATTGATGAGTCTTGAGGCTCACTTTGTTGACAACTTGTTGAAGATCCACTAGTACTTGAGATAGTCATACTATCAAATCTTCTAATTGTAGGAGCTTGATTTTCAGAAACTCTTGGAGAACTTGAAAGAGGTCTGGGTAACTCAAACAGTTGGTCTTCATGACAATCACTTTGTGTACCTATTCCAGCTGAAACATTCTCACAAGAAGGTTTAGAATATTTTGGAAACAATTCTAAATCAAAGGTATGATTAGGTTCATTCCCCCTAGCAGAAGGAGTGTGCTCATTAACAAAAATGTTGGAAGAGTCATCAAATTGTTTATTTTTAATGTTGTAAACTCTATAGGCAATAGAGTTAGAGGAATATCCAACAAAGATAGCATCATCAGACTTTTCAGCAATTTTTGCAAAATTATCCATTATGTTAAGTATGGTACACCTACTGCCAAAGTACCTAAGAAAGCCAATGAATGGTAGCCTTTTGTTCCATAGCTCATAAGGGGTTTTTCCATGAAGCTTAAGTATAAGAAATATGTTTTGCACATAGCATACAGTGCTGACTACCTCTACCCAGAATGTTAGAGGCGGCTTTGAATCAGCTAACATAGTCCTAGCATCCTCAATAAGTGTCTTATTTCTTCTCTCAGCAACACCATTTTGTTGAGGAGTTCTAGGAGCACTATATTGTCTCGCAATCCTTTTTGAGTTAGAGAATGAGTCAAGAACTTGATTCTTAAACTCGGTCCTTTGATTATTTCTATTTATTTTAACCTTGTGATCAATTTGATTTTCTATTTTAATAATACAAGAATTTAAAGTTTCAGCAATTTCATCTTTAGTTCTTAAAAAGAATGCCCATGTAAATCTCGTAAAATCATCATTATCACAAGGCAATATGATTTCTTGCCAATGCTTATTATACTTGTGGGATCAAATAGATCCGTGCAATAAATGTAATGGAGTGGTGATAGAGGTAACTTCTTTGGACTTGTGAGGAACCCTGTGTTGCTTTCCTTTTAGACATGCAACACAACTATCCTTGCAGAAAATTCCTATTTGGGCACACCATGTAGCAAGTTATTCTTAACCAAATTGTTTGTGGTTTTAAAATTAACATGACATATTCTTTTATGCCATAGATTTGACTCATTACCATTGCCTTTGGAAAGAAAGCATGATACTTTACCTAGTGGAGAAGCATTGTTCATATCAGGCTTCTACAAATCCCCTTTCCTAGGAGATCTAAAAAGCACCAATTCTTGAGGAATTGCAATCCTGGGTTTGAGGATAATGCACTCATGTTCTGTGATAATTTGGTGGTTTTGATTACAAAATTAAGAAACACTTAAAAGATTGTGTTCAAGCTGTTTAACAAAGTTTACTTTATCTACCTTCAACTTACCATTGGATACACTACCTCTGCCTGAAATGTATCCTTCGGTTTCACCTCCAAACTGAACAGGTCATCCATTAAAATATTAACATTGTTGAAGATGAGATCTTTTCCCTGTCATGTGCCTGGAGCATCCACTTTCCACAATCCGTATATTTCTATTTTTGTCATGTGGATGTCCCTGCACATAAGGTGAAAAGATTAGTTACTATTGGAATCCCAAGCCTTGTTGGTCTTGGGCTCTTCCAATGTGGATGACATAATGGAACCGAAATGTATGCATGGAGGTTCAATTGTGGTATGTGAAGAAGAGGTCTGGGCTGCAACATCTTTTCTGATCTTCCATTCTATCCTTAGTTGATCAGTGTGGATGAGCTTGATGAAGCTTGAACAGCATAGCTTTCTTCCGAAGCTTCTTTCTTCTTGGAAGAGGCTTTCACCACCATTTTCTTTATCTTGTCTTCCAAACTTATTTTCGTTCAGAAGAATGAGTTTCTTCTCAAAGCAACTTGGCTTCGGAAACAAGTTTTCTTTTTCTTAACACCTGGACCATGCGATAAGGTTGAAATGTGAAACCTTCCTTGACTCCTTCTTTCTTAACATTATTTTCATAATGTGTGTTGCAGGATTGTAGTAACAATCTTTAGCCATGTGGTGGTGCAGACCACACATTATGCATTCAATGTTAACTTTTGTGGGATGTGAAGACTGTTGTTCCTTGCACTTCTTATCATTATCAACTGTTAGTGCTCTTAAAAAGATTAACATGTTGTCTTTAGTTGTCTTTAAATATTTTGTAATAGTATAGGGACTATTTGTGTAATTAGTTAGTTCCTTTACTTTTTGTTTTCATTATAAATAGTTTAGACTTACAGGTAGTAAAAAACTAAAAATTGTATTCGAACCTGCTTTCATACTTTGTAATTGTCTGAACTTGATATTAATGAAAACTTGAATTGTGTTGATATCTTGTTTTGATTTGATTATTTTGTGCTAATTTCATTGAATTGTTATCACAGATTGGTACATTTGATCCTATCAAATGGTATCAGTGAATTTGATGAATTTGTTGAATTTGTGTTCGAAAAAGGGTTTGAAGGTTTCGGATTGAAAATATCAACCTTGAGTGATTTGTTGTTGAAATTGAATGAAATTGATGTTAGAAGAATGTTAATCGGCATAAAACTCACTTAATTGGAAAGTTTCAATTGAATTCATCAACATTTGAAGAATTCAGAAGATTTGAGTTTGTTACATTCATATGAAGATGATGAATGTGGTGCATGAGCTGAAATTGACTGAAAAATTTGTCTAAGTGTTAGGCACATTAACACTATGTAGGCGTTTTAACACTGTGTGGACGCTTTTTTGTCAGTCGTTTGAATACTGTTGAAGAGAAGAATCTCAGACGTATCACCTTTGTTGAGAAAAATTACAAGTGTTTAGGCGCACGACAACTATTTAGGCGCTTGACAAGTGTTCAGGCGTTTTAGAACTGTTTAGGCGCATAAACCTTGGACGTTTTGGAAAATTTTCTAAGGCATTCCCTTAGACGTTTCTCAATTTAGGCGCATCAACTGTTTTGACGTATAACCACTGTTCAGGCGTATTACCTTGACACTTAGAATTTTTTTTAAAAAGTAAAATTTCTCAAAAACTTTTGCATTTATTTTCTTAATTCAAAAATCTAAAACAACAAAAATATAAGAATGGTGAAATCATAAGATTCTGAAAACAGAGTTCCAAAACTTAAAAACAGAGCTGATTTCAACAACTGGTCTCTTAGGCTAAAACAACATTTTAATTCCATTGACACTGATCTTTGGAAATCCATAGAAAAAGGACCATACATTCCTATTATTAGTGATGGGCCTGACAAAGGGTTTGTGTACACAAAAGATTCTCCAGAACCATATCCAGAAGATGATCTTCAAGGAGATGATCTGAAAAGAGTTAAGAATGATATTAAAGCCTACTCATTGATGTGTAAAGGATTACCTTTGGAAGTTCTTACAAGGCTAGATGCATACCAAACTGGATACACTCTATACAAAGCCTTAAAGATCATTTGTGAAGGAGGCAAAGAGATCCAAAATCTAAAGAAACAAAAGCTGAAAAGACAATTAGAATTGATTCAACATGTGTCTGGAGAGACAATAAATCAGATGATGAACACATTTGTTCAACTCACAACAGATATGTCAACAGCTGGTATCAAACCTGATCTTGAAGATTTAAATCTCAGACTACTCAATGCTTTACCATCATCATGGAAACAAACTGTAACCCTACTAAAGCATACTGAGAAGTTTCCAATGGATCTAGATCTTCTTATTGCAAAAATAGAATCAGTGGAGATTGATGAAAGCTCAAGAAATAATGATAGAGCAGCATCAATGTCACAATATCAGTTTGTTGCTTCTCCTGCAACCACAATAGAGAATGCATTCATGGCAAAGAGTGAGAAAAGTTCTGAAGAAGAGGGAGATCTGTTTGTTGGAGCAGGATTTTTCACTGACTCATCATTTACCAGTGCACCTGCTTATACAACTCAGTCTCATTCTCAACCTCCTCCTAAACCACAGACTCAATCATCAGATGTTCAAACAGAGACTTCTTCATCATCTAACTCTGCTAAATCTAGCAAAGTTAAAGATGTAATTAATATCCTATTAGAGGATGAAGAGTCCAAAACTGCATTCACTGCGTTTATGGCCAGTTTTCAAGCATACCAAGGTAGCCATTTAACTCAACTAGATTTTGTTTTGCAGGATTTATTTGAGATGGATCTTGAAGATGTTGAGGAGATGGACTTAAACTGGCAGATGGTGATGATTGCCTACAAAACTCAAAAACATTCTTATGTCAACAAGAAATACAAGCCAAGTGCAAACAAGACAGTTGGATTTGACAAGTCAAAATCTAGATGTTTTAATTGTAACAGCTATGGACACTTCTCAAGATAATGCAAAGCTCGATGGAACAATGGAGGAAATGGTCAATCAAGCACAAGCAATCAAAGATTTCAACAAGCTCAGAAGACTTTTCAAAAGCCTTATCAAAGTCTTCCTATGCCTGCGCTCAAAGATGAAACCAAATCATCTGTTGAAACAAAGAAAGCTCTAGTAGTTAACATAAAAAATGGTTATGATTGGAGTGCACATGCAAAACAGTTTACAAATGAATTAACATCAAGTTTATCTCTTATTGTAGAAATTCAAGGAGAAGATTGGTCAGAAAACAATTACCCAAAAGTGGAAAGTGATGAAGATGAAGATGACTATGACTGGAGTGACAAGTCTGATCCTAAGGAGGATACAGATGAAGTAGCTCTAATGGCACAGTGTGATCAACCAAAGGTTGACTCTTCAACTTCAAAAATTGAAATCACAGCTCCAAAATTTCCTGAAATCCCATCAGAAGTGAGAGAAAAACTTTGCACCAAATCATGTTATGAACATGTTGAACACTACAGAAATTACTCATTCAAAATCTGTGAGAAGCTAAAACAAGAAGTATCTATGCATAGCAAACTTAAATCTGATCATAAAACTGCAGATCAAAAGATTATCTCTCTCCAAAATTCATGGAACAAAACAATAAAAGATTTAGAAATTGTATCTAAACAATTAGAAGAGATGACAAAGAATCTTGAACAGGAGAAAATAACACATGCTGTTACTCAAATGGATCTGGCAAAAGTAAAAAGTTCAAAAATGATAGTAGAGAAACTGGTAAGTGAAAGAAAAGAGAAACAAAAAGCAGGATTAGGTTTTACTCATGAACCTATGCCTGAATCAATCACAAACACACTACCAGAGAATTTCAATACTCATGATCATTCTCCTGAAAATAAAGCTAAACTTAAAGCATTCCAGATCAAAACCAAGAATGAAGAAGAAGAAAAAGAAAATGTTCAAGTGTTTGTTGAAAAAGATCAAGAAAAGATCAAAAATGGACATCCAATAAAGATAAAATCATATGAAACAAATCAACCAAAACAGAACACTTCTGATCAAACTCATGATGTAATAGAAGAAGTGAAAGTATAAAGCAAAGATAAACAACAGATAGGAACATCAGAAGATTCAAACACCATTAATCTGAAACAAGTTCAATCAGAAAAGGAATCTTCCTCTGATGATATTCAATCTGAAAACAAACCAAGTTCTTCAAAATCAATGAATCAAAGAAGAAGAAAGAAATCATCAAAAGCAACATCTGAACAAATCAAAAGTTCAGAAAATTTGATTAAAACAACAAATCAAACATCAAAATTTAAACCAATAAAATTTGTGTCAGCTGGTCTGTTGAATGTGAATTCTCTTCAATATAACAAAGCAAATGTTTTGAACAAATCACACTCTGATCTGAAATCTAGTTCAGATTCAAAGACTTTGATTGTAGCAAAAAGATTTGTTCCAAATACATTCAAGAAGGAAGTTCATATCAAACAAATGCATAATAAATTGACACAAAATCAAACTTTGAAAAATGAAAGACGAATGAATAATTATTTGACACCAAAATCAAACATTGTGTCAATGTCAAAAGTGAACAAAAAGTTGTTTATGACACCACAAAAGTACTGTGAGATTTGTGATATGAAAAATCACAATACTGCTGAGTGCTACTTCAACAAGTACTGTCACATATGTGACATGAGAAATCATTCGACAGCAGATTGTTATTTCAACAAATATTGTACTTATTGTGATGAAAAGACTCACAACACTGCAGATTGTTACTTTAGAAATAGATCTCATAATAGAAACTTTGCACAATCAAACATGAGCAAAGGATTTGTTAATCCACAATACTTGAGAAATCAAAATAATGGATTTCAAAAAGTCATTAATCAACCTACTCTAGGTTTAAGATCGTTTCCAAAGAACAACTATGTGAGATCAAAACTAATCATGCAAGAACATTTCATACCTAGATCTGTAAGTATGACTAATAAAAATGTTAGTCATAAATACATTTCAAAAGTTGATCAATCAAACGATATGAATGTTCTCAAAAATAAATCAAACAATTTCCAAAATAAAATTGGTAAATTCATAAAAAATAAACCTGATTTGAATAATCTCTATTATAAACAATTTACAGTTGTTGATAAATTTGGAAAACCCAAGACCATCTCGGCTTGGGTAGATATCTCAACCTAAATTTCTTGTTGTGCAGGTACGCCCAAAAAGACCACTCAATACATGGTATGTGGATAGTGGGTGTAGCCGGCACATGACAGGCAATCCTGCCTTGTTACAAGACTTTAAGTTAAAAGATGGAACTCACGTAGCCTTTGGTGGTGATGCTGGAGGAAAAATAACCGGAGAAGGAACAGTATCAAATGGGATAATAAGCTTTGATAAAGTCAACTTCTGTTCACAGTTGAACTTTAATCTTTTAAGCGTATCTCAAATATGTGACAAATCATATTCAGTTCTATTTGATGATTCATTTTGCTATGTTTTGAAGCCAAGTATCAAGATAAGCAATGATTCGGTGATTTTTACAGCTGAGAGAGATAGAGATGTATACAAGTTGGATATGTCTCAAGTTGATCCTTCAACTGAAAAAACATGCCTAATTGCTAAGGCATCGAATGATGAAAGCCAGCTTTGGCATAGACGTCTCGGTCATTCAGATTTCAAGAATATGAACAAGCTTGTAGCAGGGAATCATGTCATTGGACTTCCATCAAAGAAGTTTGCAACAAATGATCACTGCTCAACATGTTTGAAGGGAAAGCAACACAGAGCGTCTTATAAGTCCAAGCCTATAAACTCAGCTTCCAAACCTCTTCAGATGTTACATATGGACCTTTTCGGACCAATAAACGTCAAGAGTATTGGACGAAAATCATATTGTTTAGTTATCATTGATGACTACACAAGATTTTCATGGGTTTTCTTTCTATATGCCAAATCTGAAACGGCTGATTTACTATAAGAATTTATCATTAAAGTAGAAAATCAATTAGAAAATAAAGTGAAAATTATAAGAAGTGATAATGGAACAGGATTCAAAAATGCTAACATTGAAATGTTTTGTGCACAGAAAGGGATAGCTCATCAGTTCAGTGCTCCCAAAACTCCTCAACAAAATGGAGTTGCTGAAAGGAAGAATAGAACACTGATTGAAGCTGCTCGTTCGATGTTAGCTGATGCAAAAATACCTATCACTTTTTGGGATGAAGCAATATCAACTGCATGTTTCGTTCAGAATCGAATCTTAATCGTGAAAGATAAACTGAAAACTCCATATGAGTTAATGTTTGGCAGGAAACCGAACATAAATTTTTTAAAATCATTTGGTTGTCCTGTTATGATTCTTAATTCAAGTGATCAATTAGGAAAATTTGAGCAAAATCTGATAATGGATTTTTCGTTGGATATTCATTTGTTTCAAAAGCCTATCGAATTTATAACTCTAGGACAAATATAATTCTTGAAACATTCAACGTTAAATTTTTGGAAAATTCTTTTCCATCAGTTTCAAATGGTCCTGCATGGTTATTTGACTTAGATTCATTATCAAACTCTTTTCAATCTAACTTGTTTAATCAACCAAATTGTCTTGATTCTACAGGTAAGAGGAACTCAAGAGGAGATCTTGGATCTTTCAGTGAGGATTCAGATTCTGATGACACAGATGATTCTAGCTCAGACTACCCATTTTTATCATTCGTCAAGGATTTAACAATACAAAATCAAGATAATACATTTTCAGGTCATTCAGCTTCAAATGATCAGGAAAGATCACAAAAATTTCCTAGTGATGGTAACGAGTTTGTGATACCTGAGTCTGGAACATCATCCATCTCTGGTGATGAAGTTGATACTGGTAACTTTGATTACTTTATCAACTCACTGACTCAAGTTCCAAACTTCAATCCACATTCTTCTAATTTGATACATGAGCTTTCCAACTTGAACCAAACAAATCTGGATGTTAATGTTCAATGTGATGAGATTCCAACATCTCGTGTTCACAAGAATCATCCAATTTCTCAGATTATTGGTCCATTAAATGAGAGAACAACAAGGAGTAAATCCGAACAAGCAAACGTGTGCTTATACTCTTGTTTTCTTTCTCAAATTGTTCCTAAAAATGTCACTGAAGCATTAAAGGACAATGGTTTGATAGAAGCCATGCAAGAAGAATTACTTCAATTCCGCAAACAAGAAGTGTGGAATTTGGTGGATTTACCTGAAGGAGAAAATGCAATAGGCACGAAATGGCTATTCAGAAATAAGACTGATGACCGTGGTGTTGTAATAAGGAACAAAGCGAGACTTGTTGCACAAGGATACACACAGGAAGAAGGAATAGATTACGATGAGGTGTTTGCACTAGTTGCAAGACTTGAATCAATTCGAGTTTTTCTGGCTTATGCTTCATTCATGAAATTCAAGGTGTATCAAATGGACGTAAAGGGTGCATTTCTATATGGTCCTATCACTGACGATGTGTTTATGAAGCAACCTCCAGGCTTTGAGGATGCACAATTTCCACATCGAGTATATAAGCTGAGTAAAGCTTTATATGGACTTCATCAAGCCCCTAGAATTTGGTATGAGACGTTATCACAACACTTAATCCAACATGGATACACAAGAGGGAAAATTGATCCAACTTTATTCATAAAAAAGGATAATAATGATCTTTTATGTGTACAAGTGTATGTTGATGACATCATATTTGGTTCTACTAGTCCCAAATTGTGCAATGAATTTGAAGAAATCGTGAAATCTCGATTCCAAATGAGGTCTATGGGAGAGATTAACTTCTTTCTTGGACTTCAAGTCAAGCAAACTGAAAATGGGATCTTCATCAATCAAGAGAAGTTTGTTGACAAGCTCTTGAATAAATTTAAGTTGCAAGACTGTCAGTCCATACGAACTCCAGCAGATGTTAACACCAAGATTGAACCTGATTCAAAAGGAAAATCTATTGACCAAACTTTATACAGATCAATGATTGGCTCTTTGATGTATCTTACAGCATCGAGACCAGACATTATGTATGTTGTTTGTGTATGTGCCAGGCATCAATCAGACCCGAAAGAATCTCACTCAATTGCTGTCAAAAGGATATTCAGGTATCTCAAAGGTAAACCAGCCTTAGGGCTTTGGTATCCTTACGAAGGTAACTTTGAATTATATGGATATACAGATAGTGATTATGGTGGATGCTGTCAAGATAGAAAATCTACTTCGGGTGGGTGTCAATTTCTTGGTCTTCGATTAGTCTCGTGGCAATGTAAGAAACAAACAAATGTATTTGTTTCAACTGCAGAAGCTGAGTACATTGCTGCATCAGCAGGATGTTCTCAAATCCTTTGGTTGCAAAATCAACTACTGGATTATGGGTTCAATTTTCTTAAAACACCAATTTACATAGATAACACAACTGCTATGTTCATAACAACTAATCCTGTTCAACACTCAAAAACAAAACATATCGAAATTCGATATCATTTTCTTAGAGATAACTCTGAAAAAGAATTAATCATATTGATTCAAATTGCAACAGACAAACAATTGGCAGATCTATTTACTAAAGCTTTCCTACCAGGACGGTTTGAGTATTTAGTAGAATCAATTGTTCTTATAAATCATATGTGAACTCCCTAAATCAAAAGATCATAATAAGTGATCTTCTCATTGTTAATTGACTGGTTATATTTTGTGTGTGTGTGATTTTTATTATACTTAAAAACATCTAATACAAAAATATATATCAAAACTTCAAAAATAGAGTCTTTTAGAAAGGATTATGTCATGCAACATGTGAGAAATGATAGTACATTAGTGAGATCAGTTGCATACTTCACTCATAAATAAAGTCTAGACATGATCAGATATGATGTGTAGACAATATATGACTATTATGCTGAAAAAGTAAATTCTTGGGATCAAACTAAATATTAATGCTTGTGTGTATTCATCTGAGTACTTTTGAGTTGTTTTAGCTTATCAGATTGAATGCTTGTTAAGTTACACCACTCACACCTGTTGATACTGTGTTCATTCATGAGATCTGTTACAAAGCATCATTTCACTTCTCTGTTATGAGTCATCATAGACCTGAAGTGCTGAGATATCCTTTGTTGTAAATGATTACAGACCTAGATTCTCTTTTTGATGCAAAAGATGCCAATGTGCACAAACTATTCAAATGAATAGTCAGAGCTGATCAAATGGTTATCCATGATCATTCTTTATTAATTTAAGTAACATGAACTCTGGTGATACATTTGTTTCAGGTAATAAGTTGAGTATGTGTTCTTTCTTGAATATCATGATGATGGTTGAGCTCTCTTAGTCTCTGTATGTTTTACATCATGTCATATCTAAATATACCCTAATCAATCCAAGTATTGAAAAAGTAAGTGAGTTGATAATTTGTCAAAAATACTCATTGTCTGTCCTCAGATCTTGTGTCTCCTTTGCTATGATATCACTGACTTGGAACACACTTGATCAGGATTTATTCATTGTCTATGACGATCCATATTTATTTTATTTTAATGTGCTGATCTTCATTAATATGATCTCATTGAAGACATTAATTCTTTTGGTTATATTAGATTTTGATTCTGATTTTATTTTGCTTTTATGCATGTTTTTGTGTGTAAGGCAATGTCACAATGTGATGTGTGATCTTATTATATATCCTAAGAAACTTATAAGTTTTTCAAACTTAAAAGTTTAGGGGGAGTAATAATTGAAAGAGTTGTTCTCAGAAAATAATCACAATCACAAATCAAAATCAAAATGTTGAATTGAAAGGATGATGTTATATGTTCAAAGTATTTGTGTAAATTGAAAATGTAATTTTTGAAAAATATAATATGAACCTACATAAATTTTCAAATGGAAATGCTTCTGTCATAAGTTGAAAGTTAGATGAAAATTGTTGAGACTAAAATGAAGGGACAAAATAAATTTAAAAATCAAAAGAAAATAAAATTTTGTGAATTGAAAGTGCAAAATGCAAAAAGTTCAAAATTGGGGGACTAAAAAGAAAAAGTTTGAAAAATTCAAAATTATGCTTTAAATGTTTTAAAAAAATTAGTATGAAATATTACTAATATTTTTAATCAAGTGTGCAGGTGAAGAAATTGGAAATCACAAGTGTTTAAATCATGAAGGTCAACTCAAAGTCAAAGTCAACTGAAAGTCAACACAAAGTCAACTCATGCACCTAAACAGTGCACATACTTCTTAATAGGAGCATGTTGAAATTTTCAGAAATTATACAAGTGTTTGGACGTTTGAATCATTCCCATGCATCTAAACAGTTGTAATAAATCTATGAAATTTTACAAGTGTTGGGCGTTTGACACATTCCATGCGCCTAAACAGTTGTTACAAGTTCATGATTTTAATTAAGTGTTGGGCGTTTGTGATAATCCCATGCGCCTAAACAGTGAGTTTGATTTTGACTAAGTGTTAGACGTTTAACATGTCTCATGCGTCTACACAGTTGATAAGTTTGAAAATTACAAGTGTTAGACGTATCAAAAGGTCCATGCGACTGAACAGTGCAAAAGCGCCTAAACAGGTCTTATGCGTCTGAACAGTTCCCATGCGTCTAAGTAAAAACACACAAACAGTGTTCATGCATCTAAAAAGTTAGTGAATTTTAGGGTTTCAGACGCCCAAACAGAGCTCATGCGCCTAAAATTTCACTTAATATAAATTGAACACTTATGCTCATTTCTTCATTCACACTCAAAATCACTCAGACAAAACCTCTGATACTGCGAATATCACGTATATTCATACTCTCATTTCATCTGAGATCACATCATATCCTGTTGATT
The DNA here is from genome assembly GCA_025215565.1 of Flaveria ramosissima. NCBI lineage: Eukaryota > Viridiplantae > Streptophyta > Magnoliopsida > Asterales > Asteraceae > Flaveria > Flaveria ramosissima. Next base: position 44,302,181 of record CM046037.1, on the reverse strand, counting down.
ATAGATAGTATTTGGATTTATAAACGTAAGTTTGTGATTCAAATCTGTAAATGTTTGGTTAAATCAGTGTATTGACATAGGCGTTTGAATGCTATTTGTGCGTTTGAACCCTATATAATTCAAGTTTAACTAATCAAATGTGAATAATATCTAAAACTGACACTGGATTATTGATAAGAATCAGTTTGCGAGTATGTTGATGTAATGTGATTAATCTGAAATTGAAAATAAATTGATGAGTGTTAAAGCAGTCGGGTATTGAAGAAGATGAACAGACAGTCAAAATTTGAATAAAAAAATAAAATAAAATAATTTTTTTTTAAAAAAATGTAAATCAAAATTGAAATGTTAGATAATGAATTCAAAATGAATAAAGATTTATGTTTTACATCTTGAAATCTCAATTCAAAAGTAAAAACAAAAAGTCAATTTCAAAAGTCAAAATAAAAAGTCAAAATAATAAGTCAAATTGAAATAAAAAAAAGGATATTAAAACTGCTAAGTCATATGTAGGAATAAATTTCATAAATCAATATTCACTTTTCTTATAATAATTTCTTTGTATTTTGCAGATGGCAGAATTAAAGTTTGAGCCAAAGCATAATGTGGCAGCCTACTTAAATGATGAAACAAGAGAAGCCATTGGATATGAAGAAATTATTAGATTTCTGCTCAGTACAAAATATGTCTTTGCTATGTGTGCAAGACCAATGATCAATTGAAGAATGATTAAGAGACTCTGGAGAACTGCTCAAGTTGAAAGAGATGATGAAGGAAACAAAGTTTTAAGAGCTTTTATTACTACAAAAAGAATGCTTGAAGTATCTGAAGAAGCTATCAGAATAGCTTTAAGACTTGGTGATAATGACCCTGAAGACTTATCAGAATACACTTTTAATGAATGTAGAGAGGTTTTTCTACAAATGGGTCATCCAGATCACTTCCCTAAAAAGCAATTTTTTAGAGCTCGAGTATTTAAGCATTGGAAGCTGTTATGCTATATCTTTCAACACTGCATGTCTAAAAGAAGTGCTGGTTAGGATTCATTTCCTGTAGACATTGCATCTCCAATTATTGCCTTAGCCACAAATAGAAGATTCAATATGGCTAAGTGGATAATGAATGGTTTCATTTTCAACCTTGAAAGAGGAGTGAGGAATAAGTATTTGATGTATCCTAGATTCCTCCAATTGCTTATTAATGAAGCAAATCCTGATTTGTATGCTGAAGGAGTTACTAGTGAAAAGCTACGGTTAGAGCATATGTCAGATGCTGTTTACAAAAGACTGGCAATGATAACTAGTGCTCAAAATATTCCAGTTTTTGATTATATCAGGAATGTAGCAATGAATGAAGTAGACATTAATCAGCAACATTTTCATCTGTCTGAAGAAGAACCAATAGATCCAAATGATGAAGAAGAAGATGATGATGAAGACAATGAAAATGATGATACTAATAATGATGCTGAAGAAAATGAAGATAAATCTTCTGAAAGCTCATCAAGTGAAGGAAGTGATGACAATGATGATGATGATGGAAATGATGATGCCACTGAAGCACATCAAGAAGAAACTGAAGAAAGAAATAAGGAAGATACTGGAGATGAACCTCAAAATGTGATTGATGAAACTAATATTGGTGATAGTCATGATGATACTGTTGATGAAACACAAATTATGGATGAAGGAAATGTTGATGAGATTCATGAGGAAGCTGTACAAGAAATTAATTCACAAAATCAAACCTTTGATTTTGATTTTATGAATGATATACTATACAATCCAGTATTTGAAGTTGATTTTAATGAAGGAGTAGAAGAAATTCCTGTGAATACAACACACAATGTGTCTGTACAAACAAGGAGATAGTGAATATTGATGAGTTGGAAAGATTGAAAGATGAAAATCTGAGTAAAGAAAAAGAGATTGAAGAGTTGAGATTGGAGAATGAAAAGATAAAAAAAAAATAAACATATCTCTTGAAAAAGAAATTCAAAAGCTTAAGGATGAAAACGTAAAGTTGACTGAAGAAAATGCCTCAAAAGATGAAAAGATTATGAGGTTTGCTAAAGATAAAGAAGATGTGATAAAGAATTTTGAAGTTATGATCAAAGATTATGATATTCTTGAGGAGAAATTTAAGAAACTAACTGAAGAACATGAAAAGCTCAAAGAAGATTTGCTAAAAGAAAAGGAAGCTCAGAAGCCTATCTCACCAGTACAAGAAATAAGTACTGAGATAATGTTGAGGAAAATCTTGAGAAGATAAAAGGAAAAAGGAAAGTGGATGAAGAAGAAGATATAAGTATAACTGAATCATCTTCTAAAATGCCAAGAACTGAAGAAACTGTTGAAGAACAGAATGTTCAAGAACAGATTGAGGCTTTAGAAGATATTGAGGAAGTATACAATGACGATTGGTATGATGAAGTTCTAGATGATGAAGACATTGATGAAGCTCAATTTGTATCACATTTCTCTTCACAAGAACATACTCATGAACAAGATGAAGTACCTCAAGACTTTGAAGAAAGATATAATTATCTTGTGAAGATGAAATATAATCGTGTATATTTGGATGGACTGACTGTTTCTCAGATCAACGATGAATATGAGAAATGTATTACAGTAGAGTCAGTAGCACTAGTAGATCCAAATGAGATAGTTGTTGAGCATGGTGAATGGACAATAGCAAAAGAAGTGATCAATGTAGAAGAACTGTCCAGCTCTGAATTGCACCATCCTGATTCAGAAGATATGAGTATTCCTGCTCTTAGATCATGGTTGCAATCTAGAAACTACCCTTAGAGGAAACTAAAAAGGCTACAATTTGTATCACTGAGAAACCTTGTTAGAAGTTTTCAAGAGACTGAGAAACAATTGAAGAAAATGATAGTACTTGATACAGATAATCCTCAGTATCTTGAAATAACAAAGAGAACAAGAATGCTTAAGCCACAGGAGATTAAGTAGATGTCAAGATTTGCTGATGCTCATGTTCACAGGAAAGAGTTGATTGAAATGTTTCCTGATCCAGAAAGACAAGCTTATAAAGCTTCTACTGAACAAAGGCATATCTTTGACAATTCAAGATCAACAGGAGATTTGGTAAGAAACGTATTGCAAAGAGGACAATCAGTTGCTGAATTGCTGAATGATATGATTGCTCTTGACTTTACTAATCAAGTAAAGATCATTGCATGGAAGTATGATGAAGTATTTGATGCGTTCTTGATAAAAAGAAAATATGGTGTATGTGATGTATATCACTTTTACTCTAGCATAATCAAACTTCCAGTGCAAGACTTGAAAGAGCTGAATAGGTTACCTCTGATCAATCCGTCTGATTCAAAACGTGGCAAGATGTTTGTAGAATTATTAAGAAGAGGATTGGATCGATCAAGTAATTTTCTTAATACAAGATGTGAGCAAGAGGATAAGGAGTATTTTGTTATTATGAGGAATAATAAAAAGCTCAAGGGATTACAATCTAAGGAGGAACATTATATGATTGAATTTCATGACAAGTATTTTGAGAAGGTTACAACTCCTGGCCTTAAAGTAATAGATGGTAATCAAAACTCCAAGCCAATTCTCAAATGGTTTTATAACACTGAGACGTTTGAGCTTAAGTTGGTACGAAATCTAGACTGATGGGATGAGGACATGATTACATTGTTTGGAGTTTTTGAGCTAAAGCTTTTACATCCGAGTTATATCTCGTTTTTGTCAGTACAAAAATTCGAGAAAGTATCTCCAGAAGTAGCAGAGTAAGACAAGAAGTATTTCATTTCCATTATTAATGTGATGAATGCAGCTATGGAAAGAATATCTCTGAGAAAGGCTCTTGCTTATGCCAACATTGTCAAGATGGATATTAAAGATATTGAATTCATGAGAATATCAAGAAAAGGAGTACTGGAAGTATACTCAAGGGAAAGTTCAAAGCCTATTGAGTTGTATGCTAACATTGATATCTCATGTTTATCAAAAGATACTTTGGAGAGAATGAACCAGATGGAAATTAAGAAGAATGAATCTAAACCAGAACAAGGCATTTTTGCAAGTAAATTCAAGTCTTCAATTTTGAATGCTTTGAAAGAGTTAGAGATGTATAAACAGAAGCCGATGTTTAAAGTCAAAGAAGAACCTGAAGATTTCTTTGAAGGATGAAGACAAAGAGTTGAAGATGAAGGATGAAGATAAAGTTGAAGATGAAAGAAAAGACAAAGAAGACAAAGATTGAAGATCTTGAAGACAAAAGACCATGTCAATCTTAGGGGGAGTATTGTTAGTGCTCTTAAAAAGATTAACATGTTGTCTTTAGTTGTCTTTTAATATTTTGTAATAGTATAGGGACTATTTGTGTAATTAGTTAGTTCCTTTACTTTTTGTTTTCATTATAAATAGTTTAGACTTACAAGTAGTAAAAAACTAAGAATTGTATTCGAACCTGCTTTCATACTTTGTAATTGTCTGAACTTGATAATAATGAAAACTTGAATTTTGTTGATATCTTGTTTTGATTTGATTACTTTGTGTGAATTTCATTGAATTTTTATCACAGATTGGTACATTTGATCCTATCATCAACATTCTTCCACTTCAACTTTTGATCCTTCAGCAGGACAGGAGTGCTGGTACTACACTCCTTTCCTGGATCATAGTTTCTAACCACCTAGAATCCGGCTGAAATGAACACAACCTTTTGCTTTGATTCTATCTTTGTTTGGACTCAACCACTTTCTTGGCAGTTTTTCTGGCTGCCTTAGCTCTGTTTCTTCTGGCTTTGGCGGTTAGGGGTTGATCATCACAGGTGGGAATCGGTTTTTCAACTTGATCCTTCCCTGTAATGGTCTCCATGTATCATTCTTCTTCTCATGACGTAGAGAGTCAACAGATGGAACCTCTTGCTCTTCATTACCACATCTTGGTTGTCTTATAGACTCATACGAGTGTGGTGGAGCAATTTCCTTGGTACCCAACCCACTTTTGTTTTTATAACAGACCTTTGAGTGGGAGGATGATGCAAGAATGGTTTTGAAGTTATGCTCTTCAATAGCATACTTATGTGCTTTGGCGTCAGCTATGACTAGCTGGGCTTGAGCCTCAGTTAACTTGGAAATTAAATATTTGATTTGAGCCATATAGTTGGAGTATTCATGCTTTAAAAAGGATACAGTTTTCTCTAACTCATCAATTTTCATTTTATAGTCAGCTTCTGCCCTTTTGAATCAGATTTTAAGATGTTTAAGGACTCAATATCATATTTCATATCCATGTTATAGTCCTGATATAATTTGACTTTAGCAATACAAGCTGAAGTCTAGACATGTTCATATACCTTGCTATCATCTGTTCCAGCCATGAGTGCTTGAGCAGGGGTCACATCTTACACCATGAAGCTTCAATCAACTTCTTGAGCAACAGCAGCAGTTTGCTGTTCAGTTGATTAAGTAGCAACTTTAGATGGGACAGGATGTGGGGAGGCTTGTGTGACTCCTAGGTTGGATTTGGGAGCTTTGCATTCACTGGCAAAATGACCAAGTTGATTACAGTTATAACAGTTGGTCTTGGTTTTGACAAACCCGATTCTGCTGCTGATTGTGTTTTGAGGAAACTACCTTCGAGTTCTTTTTAAGAACTTCTTTGCTATATTAGGCAGCAGAGCCATTTGTTGGACTATCCATGTATTCAACATCATCTGGGCTAAAACATACTAGATTATCAAAGCATAACTGAAAGTCACTAGAATGTTTATTTCCTGAAACAAAGGAAGGGACTTTATTGAGCCTGTTGAGACGTTGGTGTCTGAGGAAAAGTGATGTATGGCCCAGAGGAACATGATTGCTACTGAGAATAAGTCAGGTAATGCTGGGGCTGTGGGGTTCTTGATCCTTAAGCAACAACTAAAGCGTTTCTAGCAGAAGAACTAGAGGTTTTGCTCATTTGGTGGCATTTCTGAGTCTCCATCTCTACACGGTATTCATCAAGAATGTTGTATGGTTCAGTCATTGTAATAGTGTTCAAATTCTCTGTCCTCTTGATATAGACACAGTAGAAAGTCTACTCTTGAGGAAGTGCACTCATGAACTTCCTTGATAGGTCTCTCTTCTCAAGAGTCACACCTAGAAACTGATGTGATGAAATAAGATCCATATACCTGAAGTATTGCTAACAGAGGGTCTCTCCAGCAATATATGTGAAATTTTCAAATTGCTGCTTCATGGAATATTTCTTTGACTCATGTGAACCATAATACATCGATTTCAAAGCGTTAAAGAGTTCTTTTGCTGACATGCAATGCTCAAAGCCTACCATTATAGAGTTTGGTATGGATGTAAGCAATACAATCATGGCATTCCTATCGATGTCCATTCTCTTGAGGTCTTCATCTGAGATCTTAAACGAATTTCTCTATCATGGCACAAGTACCAGTCGGTGAACCACGTTTGGCATGTAAGGACCATTGATGATAGATCTCCACACATTTTGTTGTCTTGATGAAACCTTCAATACGCATACGCCAAGATCTGAAGTTTCAGGAATGATGATAGGTGCTTTAGTCATCATTCTCAGTTCAGACACAGATAATTTATGGTTTGTGGCTATTTTTGGATGGATCTCACAATCAAGAGCCTAAGAAGCTATGATACCAATTGCAGGTTCCAGTTTGGTCACACAACACAATTATTATCTCTTAAACTCATTAAATCACACTCGGTTTGATGATGCAAAATCTCTTAAGAGTTGATAATAATATAATAAGTAAACAAACATAAGAGATAGGTTTTCAAGATACTCGTATATATTACTTCTCAACTCAAAGGGTTACAAGACTCTTACAAGCATGTTTACTAAGTGTACAATGAGAACTATATATACTACTATCTACAGCCAGTTATACAAAAGATTACCAGTTGGAACTTACAACTAAACGAATACTACATTGCTAGAAGTAAGGTATCTAAGATAAAATACCATCCTAGATTTGGTAGTCACGACATATCCACGGCTTACGTTTTGTCACCAACTATGAATCCAATGATTGCAATCAGGAATTATTAGCTTAGATTTAGTTCGTATAACGATTGCGGAATTGTCACTATTCGTTGTTTGATTGATTGAATATGAAATAACAATTGCAGTAATAAGTAATAATGTATAACAGAACAATTAAGTGCAATGAAGAACAAATATGATTTGATTCAAAAGTATATTATTAAAAACAGATTAGTGATTACAAAAGAACAAATAATAATTGCTGATGATCACGGTTGATGTGTTTCTATTGGTGATTTTAATGTAAATGGTGTTAGCTACTAGGGTTTGATCTTATGCCTTGTATTTATAGGCTCAGGAATTTACTATTAGGGTAACAGTGAATTTCAGAATCAACAAGGACTGAATATGATGATTCTGTAAATGATTGTAAGGCGGAATCAAACAATCAATGAACATTAAATGCAAGAAATACTCATAAATGCTTATTGTTTTAATGAAGGTGTTCGGTTACAATGAATGGTGAGCATTAAAGAGTAACAATACACAATTTTCTAAATCAATATTTCAGATTCATTGAGCTTGGATCTTAGGATTCATCATGTTCAGATCTAGCAATTTATATTAAGATGGGTGGATGTGTGTTAATCAAAGAACAAAGAGATGAATAATAATAAATTTCTGATTTCATCGATGTTGATGACAAGTTACAATGCAAATCACAGATGGGTGAAATCAAACCCACCCAAAGCAAAGGATTTCTCCTTGTGTGGTGATTCACACCATGAGAAACACACAAAAAAGAACCACACTTGCATAAATGAACTAGTGGGTCTATTTATACTATTATTACAACATGACCTAATTTTGACGTTTCTAATAGTCTTGATCTTGACTTTGTCATGTATTTGTTTTCTTCTGTTTATCATTGGTGTCTGAACTCGTACAACAAGATCTTCAGTCAGCTGTGATTATGATTTGGTAAGCTTCAGTTTATTCAATTGTTAAACCCCAATAGCTGACGATCAAGGTTGATGTGTTTCTATTGATTATTTTGATGTAAATGGTGTTTGCTAATAGGGTTTGATCCTTTGCCTTGTATTTATAGGCTTGGGAATTTACTGTTAGGGTAACAGTGAATTTCCTGTAATCAATAACTTTCTTATCGTGGTAAGAAAGTTACTCAGAGAATGTTATGATGTGACACATTCTCTGACTGAGATAAAGTCGTCCGTAGGAGTTGACTTTATTACATTACTCAATGTTTGATTTGTTGACTTGAAGTACTTGGTGAAGTACATGCAAGTGTTGGTCTTCCGTAGATCGTTAGTCTTCCATAGGAGTTATGCCTTCCGTAAGAGTCTTCACTTGGTAGACTTCATCCGCAACAAGTTGTTCTTACGTAGAAGATCCCCGGATGAACTTTACTTTGTTTCATAAGATTATCTATGCAAAAACAAACATGTTCATCCGTAGATGTTTCTTACACTTAGTCAATATTGTGAAATTGATTAAGTATGTTGATAAACCTGCAATCACACATATAAATCATCATAATTATGGGTTAACCTATACATATAAAGCATACATTAAGATAATGATTTATACGAGTTTATTACAAAAGATTGATTAAAGTGCTAAGCCTATACGAAGAATCTAGACCTATTGTAACTAGATCTAAAAATACTCCCCCTTAGGCTTAGCTATTTTTAATCAGATCTTCAGACTTGAATGTTCTTTCACTCTTGCAACCATCTTATTGTTGAAGTAGGAGACTTAAACCTTCTGATCATCATACTTGTATTTTATTTATATCTGCAGATAATCCTTAGTGTTTTAAAACTCAACCCAGAACATCCTTTGCAATAGTAAGAGTTGCCAAAACATTGTTGTTGTGTACTACCTTAAGTTCATCTTGCTTAGAGATTCTCAATTCAGACACTTCTTTTATCTATGTTCCAATCAGATGGCTAGCCTCAAACTTCCTTCCCTTATATGCCTTGGCATGTAATTTGTCAATGACTTGAATAAGGTGCACATATAAGCATAAGTCATTTTAGGCTTTTTCATCATTGAGTTTAGGAAATAACTTGTCATTTAGATATCAACTGTAGCTTGGATGTAGAAGTTTGATTTCTATTGATCAAAAAGTCTTATGCTCTTGGCCTTCTTTTTATCTTCATTCCTCAGTAGCACCATTTACTTTGTTCTCTCAACATATCCCCACTCAGTTATGGAATATGTGTATTGATTGCCTTCAATATCTTTAATTTGCAGCTGATTTTCTATTAGAGTATCCAACTCTCCTTAGAAATTCATCATCAATCAATGTACATTAGTTGGATTTGGATCTTCTCTGCCCTTGAATTCTTTTATTGTGTTCAACATCTTCCCTTCTAGCTTCCTTAAGAACATCATCCTTGAATTTTGTTCTCAACTTCCCCACTGAAACAGAAAAGTCTCTTCCTATTGGGCTTATTGGGTAGTTGGAGATGATTAAACTTTGAAGATCATCAATATCGGCATCAGGCAGCAAGAAGATTGATTTAAGTAAGTGGAAGTATTCAACTCTTCCAGATACCTTCTTGATAAGTGCACAATCCCACTCTGTATCATATTTCCAAGCAATAATCATGTTATCTTAAGCAGCAATAGGAGTTGTGATATGATCAAACAATTAGGTTAGAGAAAACTTTTCTTCAGTGATCTCTCTTACAGTTGTGCCCAGTGGCCATACCTTTCCAAGAATCACTTCTCTTGGTTCTCTGATGAGCTTTTCTTTCCCTTTATGCTGATTTTTGCTTTCAACAGTAATTGGTTCAGCAAGAGTTTTTGATTGGAGTTCATATGCGAGATTTGGTGCTGCAGTTCTGAACCTTACTCTAGTTTCCAATTCTATTTTCATGACATGTTCCCTCATTGTCCTCAGTTTAGTCACTGATTGATAGGATCGGATCAATTAGATTTGAATTATGCAGCGGAATATCACGAATTAAGATCGAATTCAAGCAAGAAAAGTAATGAATATGCAAAACACTCAATCACAATTATAGAGAGAATATTTCAGTTAAAGGAATGTTTTCATTCACGCGTAATGCTTCGGTTGGAATACAGCTAGGTCAACATCCCTTATATAGAGGAATGTGACGTCTGCTCACTTGATAGTGACATCTAACAGAATTTACAAAACAATTTGAAAATATACAAACTACTGAGATGTTCACAACAACTGATCATATCTCAGAGAATGCTAAGTACAATTACATGAAACTACTGACTAACAACTACTGAAACAATAAACTACTGAAATGTAAAATTACAAGTACTGAAAAGTAAAACCATCACAACTTCTGAAGTTAACAACTTCCGCTGTTGTGACAACTGCTGATCACTCTGGTCTTTAGTCTTTGTCTTCAGCACTTCATCTTCAGACTTTGTCTTCAGTTCTTTGCTTTCAGACTTTGTCTTCAGTTCTTTGCTTTCAGAGTTTCTCTTCAGACCTTTGTAATCAGCTGATGTCTTCAGCTGTTGTAATCTTCTTCAGCAGTTGTAATGTCTGTGGGACTTAGAGGTTTTTCTGATCAGGCTCATTGGTTCTTTTGGTCCAACAAACTCCCCCTGAACCAATGCAGCCAAAACCTCTAACTTTATTAAAGATCCCACTTATTCTTTGGCAAAAGTACTCTCTTGATCAGCTTCAGAGGTAGACAAATAAGCATATGCCAGGGAAAGGTTTCTAATCATTTAATTGGCTAAGTATGGAAGGGAACTCTGTCTTGGGGAAATTGGACACAGAGTCTTATCCCAACCATGAAACCTATTTCCTATTGATGAGTCTGAAAGACTCCCTTGCATAGGCCTCAAGGAGAACAACTTGTTCCTCCTTAGTGAGTTCTTCTGCTTCTCCCTCAAAGAAGAACTCAGGCCCATAGTATTCAGACAGATACCTCACTGTCTTCCCATTCTTTAACTCAACAGTTGTTATCTCTCTATATGCGAATTCATCTGGATGAGAACCTTCGAGCAACAACTGGAGTTCACTCTTCTGAAGATCTTCAAGTCTTTTGTACAACAACCCCTTCTTGATCATTTTGTTCTCAAGAATAGACATAGGGGTTGATTTGGATGTGTGAGCTCTCTTGAATTCTTCAATGATTTCCCAGGGTGAGACTACCATGGCCAACATGATTGCAGCATTCAAAGTCTTTCTTACTTGGCCATGATATCTACTTGGTAAGTTTTTCTTGTGAATTCTAGAACTTACCCTGGGATCTAGCCAAATCCTCACTCTTTCTTTTTGATGTTGAAAAGTATGTCTGAGAGTGTACAGCCTCTGAGCTTGAATCTTCATAGCTTGAATGGATGAGGACTGAGGGAAGTCCTTGTCAACCATTCTAAGAAACTGCTCATCATGCTGCTTCTGCTGTTCTTCTTCTTCAATTTTGACCTTAACTATCTGCCTTTGAGTTTCAGGAGTTATTGTTTGTGATTGACTCCTAGGCTTCAGTTTCTTCTTTTCAAGAATAGCAGATATTGGCAGATTGTCTTCTTCATCATCTTCTTCTTCTTCTTCCATCCTCAGCAGCCTTCTTTTTCTTTTGGGTGCATCACTGGTGGAATCTTGGATGGGTTTCTTGGGTGAAGGGATTGGTTTAGATGGTTGTGAGGTTGATTGTTTTGGAGGTTGAGAGGTTGGTTGTTTTGAAGGTTTTGAGATTGGCTGTTTTGGTTGTGAGGTTGGCTTGGAAGATTGTTTTGTTTAGGGAGATTTTAAGGGCTGCTCTATCATTTTGTTGGTGAGGGTGGCTTTGGATAACTTGGCCATATCAGTTCTCTTCCCAGCACCAGCTTCATCCAGAGCTTCAATGATTAAGCCTTTGTTGAAGCTTTCGGATGAGCATATTTTGGTAGTTATCTCCAAGATGCTCTCTGTGGACCATGACTTAATCTCAATGATAGGTCTTCCCAAATGTTTAGAGAGGAATCTAACCATAGCCTCTAATCTCTCCCTTTCTTCTTCATTGCAACTTGCCCATCGATCCTCAATTTCTTGAATCTCAAGTCTCCTGATCTCTGAGTCAAGTTTGGCAGTATCAAAACCTTGCCTAAAGAGTTGATCAATGATCTTGTCCATGGATCTGCTATGTTGGTCATCAGCTTCTTTGATCATCTCATCTAACCTCTTCTCATCTTCAGTTTGTTCACCAATACTTTTCTTTCTTTTGTAGGTGATGATCTCTTTGCCTTTATTCTCTTCCTTAGCTTCTTCCTCTTTAGCTCTTTTCCTTTTATCCTCCTTTACTGACTTAGACTCCCCCTTTTTGGTTGCATTGGGTTCAGGGGTTTGAATGTCAGAAAGGTGCTTTAACACAACATCAATCACAAGGGATTTAATATCTGAGGAGAGCCTCTCATTAATGGTTTTATGAACAATAGATGTGATGATGGGGGTGATGAGAGGTAAGGAAGATTTGAAAGCAGCAACCATTTGCTCAAAGGGGTTCTCTCCCTGAGAAATGGTGCCTGATCCAGAGGCTGGTGGTTTGTTTGATTTGAGTGGCTCAGTGTTTGGTGAAGCTTCAACAGAAGCTGCCATCTGTGGGTTTATTGGGGCAGATGGTCTTGATTCCTGAGGCATGATGGGAAGCAGATCTTTTAATCTACAAACCTCAGCCTCAAGAATAGTATTTTGGGCTAAGACTTCAAAGAAAAAGCCCAGGTCATCATCAGTATAAACTAAATCAGCTGACCTCCTGAGTGAATCAGGATGAACATGTACTGAGTGTAAATTAGTGATCACATGTGCTCCTTTGTCTTGGAACTAGGGACTTCCTGCCTCAGGAACATGTCCTTCATTGACAGTTGCCTCTGGTGAGGTCTTAGAGATGATACCTACTTCATCCTGTTCATGTGTTGAAACAGGGGAAGAGGTAGCCTCACCAGATGTTCTAGTCTCCACATTTACACTAGGAGACTGAACTTTATAATCCCTATGCTGTTGGATATCAACTACATTTTGATCCTCTCCCTTAGCTTTTGAGGTTTTCCCAGTAGTAACAGGTTTCTGGGGAGGGGTAGAGGAATGTAGCTGAGTCAGCACTTGTGCAATGACTGTAGTTGGGCTTGTAGGGGTGTTATCAGTGGGAGATGGGGGTGAAAAGGTTTGCACCTGGGGAGAATGGTGCTCTTCAATGGCAATCTTCTCAAGTGAGATAGATTCCAGCAATGTGGTTTCCCTAATATTTGTTGCATCAGGATCCTGTTGAGAGGATACCTGAGCGGTTTCAGCTGGTGGAGTCATTGAAACTACAAGGGGATTAAGGCTTGTAGTATCATCCTGCGTTTGTGCTACAGGGGCATCATCAGGGGACTCAACTCCGTGAGTAGCCTTTTTTGTTTTCTTTGGTTTTGGTTTGGAGGGGACTTTAGATTTGGAGGTGGAGGCTGTGGGTTCCCTCTGCTTGGGTTTGAGCAGTTTGGCAGCCTCTTTGAGTTGTGGGTTTGAGTTGTGCCTGGAGTATACCTCTGGCAAAACCAGCAGAGCAGGGACTCCAAGGCCAACAAGGCCATCAGATTTTAATTGGTTTAAAATGATTGCCATAAGAAACCTTGGATATAATATCCATCTATTTGCCACATGTTTCAATGCCAAATCTTTAAGTTCCAAAAAGATAATATCAGAAAAATTTAGATTTTGATGTTCAAGGATAGAGTATAATACCTGTTGCCATCTGGATGACATTTGATCCCAAGAGGATGTTTTGGGAGCCAGGCAGACATTGATCATGTGAAATATGAGTCGCTCGTCATCATGGAAGTGCTTCTTCAGGATGGTAGTAGCACTTAGGTCACCTTCATAACCATGATTAGCAAAAGAATGATCAATGGTGCCATTTGGGTACTTGGTGGGATAGGTGGCATCATTCAGGTCTAGGGTTTGACGAATGATCTCAGGAGTGATGATCACCCGTTTCTGGTTAACAAAAGACTGGAGAGTGATGGTGGCATCATTCTCAGCAGTATGAATGGTAATGTTTGTCCAGAACTGGCACAGGGTATCAAGGTAGATGGTGGGATTTAGGAGAAAGGTTGTGCGGTATTGGGAATCAACCATCAAGTCGATAGCAGCATCAAACTTGTTCCAGAAAGGTGATTTGGTAAGATGAGCAACACAGTTGTGTCGAGGTTTGATTTGCATGGTCGCCATTAATGGAAGATGAACGTTTGGAAAGTGAGTTATGAAAAGGTTGAAGTTAGGGTTAGGTATATATAGGTTATGAAACGGCTGAGGGAAAACAACTGAAAGTGTTGGTGTTAGTCATCAGGTGTTAGAAAACAACTGAAGACATGGTTTTAACTTTCAGATGTTGTAAACAACTGAAGACTTGGTGTTGGTCATCAGTAGTTGTAAAACTGCTGAAGACTTGGTTTTGGCTTCAGTTGTTTGGAAATGAAACAGTAGTTGTCGTCAATTCACAAAGCTCAGCTGTTTCAATGACCTTGACACTTACTCATCAGATCATCTGATTTTCAAATGTTTCATTGGTCATCAGTACTTATTTATTATAAAAGACATCAGTAGTTTGAACTACATCAGTATTTTCTAACAAATAAGGTACTTCAGTACTTTTTAAGTAATTTAGTCTTCAGTTGTTGTAAAACTACTGAAGATAAAATGACTTATCAGCACTTATTTTTGACAAAAGTATACTAATGCTCATCAGTATTTATGAACTAAGAGCATCAGTAGTTGTCAAATTATTCTAGTTGCAGCATACCAAGCCTGAGTACAATATTATGAAAAGTTGCACTATCCAAAGGCTTAGTAAATATATCTGCAAGCTCATCAGCACTAGGCACAAACTTTGGATCAATCAGACCTTTTTCATAGCAATCCCTAATGAAATGATGTCTGATCTCAATATGTTTGGTCCTAGAATGCTGGACAGGATTCTTAATAATACAAAGAGCTGATGAACTATCCATTAATAATGGAGTCTTAGTCTCTGTAATGTCATAATCCAATAACTGATTTTGAAGCCAAAGTACCTGAGATGTACAGCTTGCAGCTGCAATGTACTCTGCTTCAGCTGTTGATGTAGCAACTGATGTTTGTTTCTTACTCTGCCAAGAGACCAAACAGTTGCCTAGAAATTGGCATCCACCAGAAGTTGATTTTCTGGTTAACTTACACCCTGCATAGTCACTATCAGAAAAAGCAACCAATTTACAAGAGTGCCCAGTGGAATACCATAGTCCTAGAGATTTAGTTCCTTGCAAATATCTAAAGATCCGCTTGACTGCAATCATATGGGAATCCTTAGGAGCAGCTTGAAATCTAGCACAGACACAAGTTGCAAACATAATATCTGGTCTAGAAGCTGTTAGGTAGATCAAGGAACCAATCATACATCTGTAAAGAGTTTCATCAACTGCTTTACCTTTTTGATCAACATCCAGTTGTGTGTTGCTGCACATGGGAGTATAACATGTTTTACAGTTTTATAAGTCAAACTTAGTTAACAAATCTTTTGTGTATTTTGACTGATGAATGAAAGTTCCATCAGTCAGTTGTTTGATTTGTAAACCCAGAAAGAAGTGTAATTCTCCCATTGCACTCATTTTAAACTTTTGTTGCATCAATTTTGTGAATGCATCACACAACTGTGGATCAGATGATGCAAAAATCATATCATCAACATAAATTTGAACAAGGAGCTTATGCATGCCAGCTTTCTTTATGAACAAAGTTTTATCTATGGAGCCTCTAGTGAAATTATTTTGAAGGAGAAAGTTAGATAATGTTTCATACCAGGCTCTAGGTGCTTGTTTCAACCCATAAAGAGCCTTATCAAGCTTATACACCCAATCAGGGTGTTTATGATCTTCAAAACCTGGTGGTTGACACACATAAACTTCTTCTTTTATTTTACCATATAAAAATGCACTTTTGACATCCATTTGAAAAACTTTAAGGTTATGAAAAGCAGCATAAGTTAAAAACAATCGAATTGCCTCCAGTCTGGCTACAGGGGCAAAGGTTTCATCATAATCAATACCTTCTTCTTGTGAAAACCCCTGTACAACCAGTCTGGCCTTGTTCTTGACAATTTGGCCTTTTTCATCAGTTTTATTCCTAAACACCCATTTAGTGCCTATTGCACACTTACCTTGGGGTAGAGGAACCAGTTTCCCACACTTGCTGTTTTTGAAATTGAAGAAGCTCAAGCTGCATGGCTTCAACCCATCCATTGTCCCTTAAGGCCACATGATAATTCTTTGGCTCTTGCTGACTGATGAAGAGAGCATAGAGACAGAAATTGGACAATTGACTTCTTGTTGAGACACCAGCATTTATGTCACCAATGATCTGGGACATGGGATGATTCTTCAATTCTTGATATGCAATAATATCTGTGCAAGTGTTTGTAGAAGATTCAGCAGCAGCAGATGTTGATGTAGACTCTTGAAACCTAGACTGAGATGGCAGTTCAAATGAAGTAGAGGATTCAAAGATTTCATCAGCATTTGTTGTGGATGGAGCTGCTGAGGCTACAGGAACATCAAGTGTAGTAGAAGCAGGCAGATGATCACTACAACTTGCATTTGTATCTTCAGTTGGAGAGGATGGAACTTCAGAGACCACAACAAGTGGAGGCTGATATGGAACACATTGCAGTATGTCCAAGTCAAACATCTCAACAGGGTTTTGAGGAATCTTGTCTTTTGCGGATTCATTAAACTTGACATGCAAAGTTTCTTCAACAATCTTTGTCTGCAGTTGAAAACTCTGTATGCCTTGCAAGTAGATGAATACCCAACAAAATACCCTGCATCCACCTTGGAATCAAACTTCTGAAGGATACTCTTTGTGTTAAGAATATAACATGGACACCCAAAAGCTCTAAAGAATGAAATCAAAGGAGCCAAATGATGTAAGAGCTCATAAGGAGTCTTCATCAACCTCTGATTCACTAATACTCTATTCTGAACATAGCAAGCTGTATTGACAGCTTCAGCCCAAAAGGTTAGTGGCAAACCAGAGTCAGCCAACATTGTCCTTGCAGCTTCAATCAGGGACCTGTTCTTTCTCTCCACCACTCCATTTTTCTCTGGAGTTCTTTGAATACTATATTGTCTTTTGATTCCCTTAGACAAATAGAATTCATCAAGAGTGTGATTCCTAAACTCTGTCCCATTATCACTTCTCACACACTTAACTGGAAGTGAATGCTGCTTCTCCACATGTAACACAAAATAGATGATACTTTGAGCAGCCTCATCCTTGGAGTGCAAGAAGAAAGTCCATACGTATCTTGAGTAATCATCCACAATTACCAGACAGTACTTTTTCTTTGCCATGCTCATTACTCTCACATGACCAAAGAGATCCATGTGCAGTAATTGCAAGCAGGCAGTGGACTTAGGTTCTTCTATAGAAGGGAATGAAGCTTTGTGTTGCTTTCCTTTCAAGCAAGCTGGGCAGGTATCATCACACTTGAACTCCTTTAATGGCAAACCTCTCACTAAACTATGATGAATGAGCTGATTCATGTTCTTGAAATTCACATGACCCAGCCTTCTATGCCATAGTTCAGATTCTTGAGGAGAGGCTTTGGAGAACAAACATGGATGGCCTCTTAGATCTATTTTCTTTGATAGATCTAAAGCATATACTCTTCCAATCCTGTTGGCCTTCAGGAGAGTATACTCATCCAATATTTTGTCAATCTTGTGCAAAACTGTGGAAGACAGAATCCGACAGTTTTGACTTGTGAAAAGTGCAACATGCCCTTTATCACACATTTGACTGACACTCAAAAGGTTGTATTTGAGGTTCTCCACATGGTTAACATCATCAAATCTTGTCTCCCCATTTGAGACAAAACCCTTCCCAATGATGTAACCCTTGGCATCATTTCCAAAAGAAACAAATCCCTTCTTCCTTTGGGAATAGTCATGAAGAAGAGAGCTGCTCCCTGTCATATGCATGGATCCTCCACTATCCACATACCAGATGCTCCTTTGGCATGATGAAGAACCCTGCATTTATCACAAACATTAGTTAGCCTTTGAGACCCAAACCTTTTTGGTTTTGGGTCTGTTTTCATCAACAGATGTTAAACTAACAGGTTGTGCATGATTAACAGCTTTTGAAGATGTAGATGATGCCGAAAAGGATTCCTTGGATTTTGGCTTAGGTATCCTTTTCAGTGGTTTAATCACAGAAACATCTAATTGGTTAACTCTCCCCAATAGATGTTGAACCATCATCACAAGTTGTGTCTGATTTGTTGATAGAGTTTTCAACTCAGTTGACACATCAGTACTTGTAGATGATTTGTTCTTGTTATTCTCTACACCCTTCTTTTGAAAAGACACAAACTTAGTCTGAGTTTTCAATATTCCCTGAGGAATATTTGCAGCTGTTGTTTGAAAAACCCCTTCCTCCTTAGTGACATTTTGAGAAAGCTTAGGTTTATCAGAATGAGATGATTGTGGTACAAACTTGGTTTGAAATTCATTTTTCATTTTATGCATTTCCTGCTTAATGATTTTCTTTTTATTGAATTTTAAACCCTTGTTATACTAGCATTCATCAGTCAGATGATTGAACAAACCACATATTTCACATGGTTTTCTTTTCATCTTTTCTTGATCAACTGCTGAAGTTGATGAAACTACTTCTTCAGTACTTTCTTCCTTGCAGTACTTTTGGGAAGTACTGAATGATTTTCAACAACTGAAGATTTCTTCTTCAGTGGTTTTCTATCAATACTTTTTAGAATCCTGATAGATTCTTCAGCAGTTGTCAAGGAATGCTTGTCTCTGATTTAAAATACTCTTCAGGTGTTGTGTTTTGCCCTTCAGTGCTTTGAGTACCTTGTGGAACAACACCTGAATTTCTCAGCCTCTTCTTGATCAAGTGTTTCGAAGCAGTAGGATCATCAGTTATTTGATTAACTCAGATACTCACACTGTCTTCATCCTCAGATTTTGAATTTTCAGTAAAGGATGAAACACCTGATGATGTGGTTTGGGAATGACTCTAACCTCAGATTGTACTTCTAACTTGGGAGTAAAATCTGTGGGAGGTATGGTATGATTATACCCAATCCCAAACTTCACATTGGAAGCAGTTTGCTTACTGAGAAGCATTTCAAATCCCTTGCAGGATGTTACCCATCATTCACAATCAACTTGGGTAGCTGCAAGTGTTTCTTTGAGATTTTTGTGATTTTCTAGAATGACCTCTATCTTTGCTTTTTCATCAGTAATTTGACATTTAAGTTTATAAATCTCCTCATCCTTCTCTTTTAAAACATACTCAAACTCATATTTTCTTTTGGAAATTTCCTTTTCTAGGTTAATATTTTGATTAATTAAAGCTACATTTGCTTCCCTAATAGAAACAAAAGCAGCTATGCATGATTCAGAACATAACTTGGCCTTAGCCTCAGAAGATACCTGTGGTACCTGTGATGATGAAGGATTGTCATCAGTAGATTCCAGGGCCATTAAAGCAAGGTTTCCAAAAGGATTGTCACCACCATGTTGACCAGCACCAGCAAATTGCTCAGAATAACCAGAGACATCATCTGGTAGGCTGCTCCAGTCAACAACCTCAGGGGTGAAGAAGCTCTGATGAGATTGAGGTTGAGATTGCTGATTTGTTTGAGATGGCTGATGATCAGGTAGAGCATGTGGTTGTTGAGCCATGGGTACAGAAACTTGACCAGACTGAGGCATGTAAAAGCATGGATAAGGATATGGCATGGGGCTTTGAGGGACAAAGTATGCAGGAGATGATTGATGTTGTGAATGATGATCAGAACTGGTAGGATGTTGCCCTTTGGATTGTGAATTATTACTTGGAAAAGTCACAAAGGGTGCATTTGAGTTAGATCCAGATGATCTACACTCTCTAGCAAAATGTCCAAGTCTGTGGCACTTGTGACATCTCAACTTACTCTTGTCAAAACCAACCTTGGTTTTGCCAGAGAGACCAGGAAATTTCCTACCTGTTCTTTTATAAAACTTTTGAGATCTGATATTAATCAATGCCATTTGGCTCAGAATATCCATCTCTTCCAGATCATCATCAGTAATTCCTTTCAAATCATCCATCATAAAACACAAATTATCAACATTAAAACCTGAGTTTCCCTCAACTCCAACAAAGCATGATTTCCACTGTTTGAAGAGAAATCAATATGCTCATCATATGTACTTTCAGATGAAGCATATTCAGACTCATGACCAACCAGAGCAGTATTGCCTGGTACAAAGTCATCAGTGAGCTTTCCAGATGAAGATAGTTTCCTTTTCTGTTCTATCTCTCTCTCAAATGTTAAGAGTTTCCCATGAAGTTGGGTTTGTGAGATAGAGTATCCAGATTTGCACTAGAGCGTAGGACAATGGTGTAAGTGTCCTATCTCTTAGGCAGGGATCTGAGGAATCTGTTATTCATCTGGCTGTTTATGTATTCATGTTGAACCATTTTAAGCTCAGAAATTAAACATGAAAACCGCTCAACTGTTGAGTCGGTGTCTCACCCTTCCTATGAGAGAATGTCTCATATTGCTGGGCAAGGATTTCTCTGTTGTTTGCTAAGACCTCATCAGTTCCTCCAAATTGTTCCTTCAGAGCAACCCAGAGATCATAAGCAGTTTCATGATGCATGAGCCCAGAATAGATTTCATTAGGCAGTGCCATGGCCAGAATTCCATGGGCTTTAGCATCAATCTCAAACAGTTTTAAATCCTCATCAGAATATTGTTCCTTCTTTTTAGGAACCATCTCTTTGGTTTCAGGATTACTCACCATAGGCTTGTATGGTCCATGAACCACAGACTTCCAACAACCTGAACTGTTAACAGACAGGTGATGGAGCATTCGGCGTTGCCATATGTTATACTCACTCCTAACAAGCATTGGAGGCTTAGTTGAGGAGCCAGTATCGTGAGGATCATTCATTGAAGTAGTCATTTTCACTAATTCAATTGAATTCAATGAGATTAAAATCGGTCTAGTTTGAAAACTCAACAACACACTTAGAAAACACAATTAGAATCTCAATTAATTAACCGGAAGCACAGAAAATCAATCTCTATAATCAATTCTTGCAAAAATACTAATTCGATCAACCTTTGATATCAAAAGAACAGTTTCAATGATCAATTGTTAGATCGATCAATGATTAACCTGCTCTGATACCATTTGATAGGATCAGTTCAATTAGATTTGAATTCTGTAGCGGAATATCACGAATTAAGATCGAATTCAAGCAAGAAAAGTAATGAATATGCAAAACACTCAATCACAAATATAGAGAGAATATTTCTGTTAAAGGAATGTTTTCATTCACGCGTAATGCTTCGGTTGGAATACAGCTAGGTCAACATCCCTTATATAGAGGAATGCGACGTCTGCTGATGTCACTTGATAGTGACATCTAACAGAATTTACAAAACAATTGAAAATATGCAAACTACTGAGATGTTCACAACAACTGATCACATCTCAGAGAATGCTAAGTACAATTACATGAAACTACTGACTAACAACTACTGAAACAATAAACTACTGAAATGTAAAATTACAAGTACTGAAAAGTAAAACCATCACAACTTCTGAAGTTAACAACTTCCGCTGTTGTGACAACTGCTGATCACTCTGGTCTTTAGTCTTTGTCTTCAGCACTTCATCTTCAGACTTTGTCTTCAGTTCTTTGCTTTCAGACTTTGTCTTCAGACCTTTGTAATCAGCTGATGTCTTCAGCTGTTGTAATCTTCTTCAGCAGTTGTAATGTCTGTGGGACTTAGAGGTTTTTCTGATCAGGCTCATTGGTTCTTTTGGTCCAACACTGATCTTCCTTTCAGCTAATGCATCTTGAGTTGTGACTTTGTAACCAGCATGTCAAGCTGTACATGGTAAGTTTAGCTGTATCACGATGACCTAAATCTTTCTTCATCTTTCTTCATAATGGCCTAAATCTTTCTTCATCTTTTGAATAGCTGTACTTGAAAGTTTCAAAACTACAATTGGGAATCATGAATCTTGCAAGCTCAAACATTTAAGCATATTCTTCATTTCAGTTAGGTTCATTCTTTCTACCATGTCCTATGGAAAACCATAATTGATCAAAGTCATGAACATTGTAGATAGAGGCCTCTCTTCCAAGATATCTTTTGTTGTTATCAGTTGATCATCTTTTTCTTTTTCTTGTTCAATGGGGGAATCCATCTTGCTCAGCTCTTCCCACTCTACATCACTCTCAGCTTCAGCATGAGATAAAGGCTTCAAAGTGGATACATCCACTGAAGGAGTGTGCTCTGGAGACATGGATTTTGCTTTCTTAGGAGAATCTTGAATTTCTGCCATTTCTTTCTTGAATACCCCAAATATTTACTTTTCATGTTGTATTGAAGGATTGACTTTGAAGTATGAGCAGATTCTTTTATTGCTCTTGTTGATTGCTCATTAGATTCAAGAGCACAGATCTTCATCTTGAGCTCAACAATTTCTTCATCTTACTTTTTCAACATCATGGATTGTTCAATCAGAGAATTGTTTGCTTTATTTAGATCTACCAATAACTTCTCCCTTTCTTCTATCTCATGCTTCACAGACTCTTTAAGTTCTCTAATCAACTCATGTAATGCATCAATCACTTCATTGTTGGTTTGAGCATCTTCTCTTAATCTTTTTATTGATGCTTCTTGTTTATTCATCAGCTCCTCCTTCTCTTTTGTCATCCCCTTTAACTCTATTATCCTTTCCAGCTTTTTGTTTGACTTGGTTGTCAACTTGTTGTTTTCAGCAACAAGATAGCTTTTACTCACAGGAATGTCATCATCACTCAGATCATCTTCATGATAAGCAATAACATACTCAAACTTCTCTTCACTCACAGCCTTTTTCTCAACTTCTTGTTCTTGTTCTTTATCTTCTTCCAAAAACACATCTTTAGTTTTCTTAGTTTGCAGGACCGGTGAAGGGTATGCACTTACAACACAACAACACAATGAGGAGAGTTGCTTAGAACACTTAACAGATCAAATACGGAACTGGTAACTTGTTAATGAAAGATGCTAAGAACACAAGTAAATATGAGACAGAACAAGATTGCAAACAACACAAGTAGTTGGTTTCCAAGAATGCTATATATTACTTCTCAAGTTCTATTACAAATGTGGCAAAGCATACGATGGAATGTTACAAGTACTTGAGATACTTTATACTATATCCTACAGCCGACCATACTTTGAAGGCCAGCTGGATACAATTGACTAGACAACTACAAAATCAAATGTAGAGTCAAAAGGCATATCTGCCTTTTGACTAGTGACTATGACATGCCATAGCTCACATCCTAATATATTACAAAAAGGATAAAAGTACATAAAGTAGAAAGCACAGACTCAAGACTTCAATGTACAGTTACCAAAAGCATGGACCTTTTCACCAACTCATGTAAGTTGGTGACTTTACAGAGTAGCAGCGGAAAGGTGGTCAAGCTTTATGGCAAAGTACTTCAGATAAAGGCATGTCTCTAAATGTCTTCGGAAGAAATCTGTCTTCACTACTTGGCTTCGGAAGACTTTGTCTTTGAAGCTTTGGAAGACTTCACCTTTGGCTTCGGAAGATGTTGGTCTTGGCTTCGGAAGATTTTACACTTAGAATATTTCTAGTGCATGGTGTAAAACTTTCGAAGCATTTCTACCTCTGTTCTTTAGTGCATGCTTGCAGAGAGACTTTGGATGTTTTGGCTGCATCAGACTTATAGGAATCCTTACAAACTCCCCCTAGGCTGATGCTACCAAAACATCTAAAAGATCTTCAGATAGTGGTAGTCTTCCGGACGATGATAACCATACCCTTCTTCATCAGATGGTCAGGATCGCTCAGACTCTCATAATATCTTCTCATCTCAAAGAGATCATGCAGAGGTAAGTTGATTATGTCTTGCCATGTATATACATTCTCAACACCTTGATCTTTGATCATATGCCATCTCTCTAGATTAGTAGTGAAGGTCCAAGATAAGATGGGTGTCTCAGCTGTAAGAGGAGCCACTTGAATTGGAGTTGATTGGGCTGCCTCTTCATGCACTTCCTCAGGTTGATTTGACTCAGCCTGAGGTGTAGAGGTGGATGATTCAGGCTTCTTCTTCTTTGACTTTTGTTTGGAAGCCATCCTCTTCTTCCTCATAGAAGACTTTAACTGAGAAGACTGGTCTGCAGCACCTTGTTGATCATCCTTGTCTTTCTCAGTTGGGTGTTCCTCCCTTACAGGTTCAGAAGAAGAGGGAGTTTGACCCTGCTGTGGATTAGAAGATGAAGCTTGCTGAGGCCCAACAGAAGATCCAGGTTGGGTTGTCTTAGGTTGTTCAACCTTAACCTCCACTTCAGGTGTGATTTGACTTGGAGAAGAGCATAAGTCAATCATCTCTCCACTCTTGATCTTCTGCTTGATTACCCTGATATGCTCATCCATTGTGGATAGAGACATAGGGCCAAGTCTTCTTCCGGAGAATCCATACAGCTTCAAGAAGATCATCATCCTATGTCTGTCAGCAGACTTCTTCATACTCTTTTGGATGATGGCTCTTGACTTTGCAGCATCTTCCCTCATCTTTTTCTTTGTTGCCTTTTGTTCTTTGAGCACTTGAAGTTCAAGCTGTTTGAAATACTTAAACTCAATGTGCTCAAAGGACAAGGAAAGAAGTGCAGATGCCTGGTAGAGACCTGTGGCACTCAGGTAGTTGATCATGTTTTGCCTATCTGTTTCCTTGTCTATATGAGGTTCTTGTGTAGCTGCCACATCCTCTTGCACAGGGCTTTCTTGAACTGAGGAGAGAGTTGGAGCATGCTTGTATAATCTTTTCTGTCTCTTTTCCTCTTTGAATTGGAGAAGTAACATTGCATCCGCTTCCTTCATCTCTCTTGACACTTCCATGTCAGTCAGTTCATTTTATTGTTGTAAGGGGAGAGATATAATCTCATCTATGTCATAGTTCCTGGTCTGCAGGTAAGTAATCCTGACTGCCCTCAACTCATCTTCTTGAGTGTTTGGTCTGGGGGCAGCCCTGATTGCAGCTTGCATAAAGCCTGAAGACCCAAAGGAACTTTCTCCCCTTAGCTTCCTCTTCCTCTCTCTCTCTCTCTCTCATCCTCCTCAATCTCCTCAGGAGTTAGAATCCTTTTCCCTTTATCACCCACAGACCTTTGTGACTCAGGGTGGAGAGAGCTTTGGCCTTCGTTGCTTGGTGTAGCATCCAAGCTCTGGCCAGAGAGAGGTTGTGAGACACCTTCATCAGCACGTGTTTCACTGAGGGAATGAATTTCTGAATCAGTTGTTCGTGTGACAGGGCTCTCAGGCTCTATCACTTGGCCTTTAGCCAAGGTTTTCCATTTGAAGCTAATCTCAGGGTCTGCCTCAGCATCCAGTTGACCAATGACATTACATGATTGCCTTTGTCTCCTTCTAAGGTTGAACTCTTCAGTAATTTTGTCTTGAATCCTAAGTGCTAACCTGTCAGCTTGTCTTGATTGACTTGGGTTGACAAGTGGCATGTTGATCAGGTCAAGACCTTCATAGTAATTCAAGGTCTGAAAATTGTTGGACCAAAAGAACCAATGAGCCAGATCAGAAAAACCTTTATGTCCCACAGACATCATAACAACTGAAGTGGTCTACAATAGCTGAAGACAAAGTCTGAAGACAACAGCTGAAGACAATGTCTGAAGACAAAGTCTAAAGACAACTGCTGAAGACAAAGTCTGAAGACCAAGTTCTCAGAAGTTGTCACAACAGCTGAAGTAGTTCTTTTCAGTAGTTGTGATGGTTTACTTTTCAGTAGTTTGTAATTAGTAGTTTTATTTTATGTAAAACATCTGAAGTTCTTACACTTCAGATGTTATAACTTCGGTAGTTGTAATTTTAGCTTGTACTTAGCTTTCTGTGAAGGTGTCCTCAGTTGTTGTGGACATCTTTAGTAGTTTAGTCTACTTTCAGTTGTATGTATAAATCAATTAGATGTCACTATCAAGTGACATCAGCTGATGTCACATTCCTTTATAAAAGGAATGTTGACCTAATTGCTTTTGTGTTGAAGCCTGTGCGTGAATGAAAATATTCTCTTTGCAGGAAACTGTTTCTCTCTATAATCATCACTGTTTGATTGAATATTCATATTATTCTTGCTTAAATTTCGTCTAATTCTTGTCCTATTCCGCTGTAAATCTTAATCTAATTGATCAAACTAGATCCCGATCCTTTCAAATGGTATCAGAGCTGGTTAATCATTGATCGATTTAACAATTGATCATTAAAACTGCTCTTTTGATATCTAAGTTTGATCGAATTAGCAAAGTTGCAAGAATTGGTTATAGAGTTTGATTTTCTGTTGCTTCCGGTGAATTAATTTGAGATGCGTCTTGTTTCAAACTGAGTTGTTGAGTTTTTGAGCTAGATTTGTTAAAATTTCATTGAACCTGTTTGAATCGGTGAAAATGCCTACATCGATCAATGATCCTCACAATACTGGCTCCTCAACAAAGCCTCCGATCCTTGTTAGGAGTGAGTATAACATATGGCAACGCCGAATGCTCCATCAACTGTCTGTCAACAGTTCAGGTTGTTGGAAATCTGTGGTTCATGGACCATATAAGCCTATGGTGAGTAATCCGGAAACCAATGAGATTGTTCCGAAGAAGAAAGAGCAATACTCAGATGAAGATCTGAAACTGTTTGAAATTGATGCTAAAGCCCATGGAATTCTGGCCATGGCATTGCCTAATGAAATCTATTCTGGACTTATGCTTCATGAAACTGCTCGTGATCTCTGGGTTGCTCTGAAAGAACAATTTGGAGGAACTGATGAGGTCTTGGCAAACAATAGAGAGATCCTTGCCCAGCAATATGAGACATTCTCTCATAGAAAGGGTGAGTCACTGACTCAACAGTTTGAGCGATTTTCATGTTTGATATCTGAGCTGAAAATGGTTAAACATAAATATACAAATAATCAGATGAACAACAGATTCCTCAGATCCCTACCTGAGAGATGGGACACATATACTATTGTCCTACGCTCCAGTGCAAATCTGGACAATCTATCTCTCACCCAACTTCATGGGAAACTGTTAACATTTGAAAGAGAGATAGAACAGAAAAGGAAAGTGGCTTCATCTGGGAAGCTCACTGATGATTTTGTACCAGGGAATACTGCTCTGGTTGGTCATGAGTCAGAATATGCTGCATCAGAAAGTTCTTATGATGAGCATATAGATTTCTCTTCAAACAGTGGAGATCTTGCTTTTGTTGGTGTTGATAGTAATTCAGGGTGCAGTAGTGATAATTTGTGCTTTTTGATGGATGATTTGAAAGGAATTGCTGATGATGATCTGGAAGAGATGGATATTTTGAGCCAAAT
Source organism: Flaveria ramosissima (assembly GCA_025215565.1). Classification (NCBI taxonomy): domain Eukaryota; kingdom Viridiplantae; phylum Streptophyta; class Magnoliopsida; order Asterales; family Asteraceae; genus Flaveria; species Flaveria ramosissima. The sequence goes on along the minus strand of CM046037.1, from coordinate 44,274,737 downwards.
GGCATTAATCAATATCAGATCTCAAAAATTTTACAAAAGGACAGGTAGAAAATTTCCTGGTCTCTCTGGAAAAACCAAAGTTGGTTTTGACAAGAGCAAGTTGAGGTGTCACAAGTGCCATAGACTTGGACATTTTACAAGAGAGTGTAGATCATCTGGATCTAACTCTTCTGCACCCTTTGTGACCTTTCCATGCAATAGCTCACAAAACAAAGGGCAAAATTCTACCAGTTCTGATCAACATTCACAAATTCAATCATCTCCTGCATTTTTTGTCCCTCAAGGTCCAATGCCATATCCTTATCCCTGTTTTTACATGCCTCAGTCCAGTCAGGTTCCAGTACCCATAGCTCAACAACCACATGCCCTACCTGATCCTCAACCATCTCAATCAAATCAACAATCTCAATCTCAATCACATCAAAGCTTTTTCACACCTGAAGTTGTTGACTGGAGTAGCTTACCAGATGATCTTTCTAGTTATCCTAAACAATTGTTTTCTGGTGCTGGTCAACATGGTGGTGAAAATCCTTTTGGAAATCTTGCTCTTATGGCCCTGGAGTCTACTGATGGTTCATGGTCAAATGCTTCATCATCACAGGTACCACAGGTATCTTCTAAGGCGAAGGCCAAGTTGTGTTCTGAGTCATGCATAGCTGCTTTTGTCTCAATTAGAGAAGCAAATGTAGCTTTAATTAATCAAAATCTTGACCTAGAGAAAGTGATTTCCAAAAGAAAAGTTGAGTTTGCATTTGTCTTAAATGAAAAAGATGATGAGATTTACAAATTAAAATGCCAAATAACTGATAAAAAGGCAAAGGTAGAGGTCATTTTAGAGAATCATAAGAATCTCAAAGAAACACTTGCAGCTACTCAAGTAAATTGTGAACGCTGGGTAACATCCTGCAAGGGGTTTGAAATGCTTCTCAGCAAGCAAACAACTTCAAATGTGAAGTTTGAGATTGGGTATAATCACACTGTACCTCCTACAGATTTTACTCCCAAGATAGAAGTAAAATCTGAAGGTGAAAGAAATTCCCAAACCACATCATCATGTGTCTCATCCTCAAGTGATAATCCAAAATCAGAGGATAAAGTCAGTATTAGTACCTAAGCTAATCAATCTGCTAATGGTCTCACTACTGATAAACACATGATCAAAGAAAAACTGAGCACTTCAGGTGTTGTCCCACAAAGTATTCAAAGTACTGAAGGGCAAGTAACAACACCTGAAGAGCATTTCAAACTAAATGAAAACAAACATGGGTTGACAACTGCTGAAGAGTTTATCAGGAAATCCAAAAGTACTGATAGAAAACTTCTGAAGAACAAATCTTCAATTGTTACAAATCCTTTAGTACTTAATATAAGTACTGAGAGGAAGAAAGTACTGAAGAACAAACCTTCAGTAGTTTCATCTTCTTCAGCAGTTGAACAACAGAAGATGAAGAAAAAGCCATGTGAAATATGTGGTCTATTCAATCATCTCACTAATGAATGTTGGTACAAAAAGGGTTCCAAATTCAACAAAGATAAAATCATTAAAAAGAAAATTAATAAAATGAAAGATGAATTTAAAACCAAGTTTGTACCACAAACATCTCAATCTGATAACCCAAAGTTCTTACAAAAATCTAAAAAGAAGGAAGGGGTTTATCATAAAACAGCTGAAAGTATTCCTAATGGAATATCAAAACAACAGACTAAGTCTGTGTCTTTCAAAAAGGAGGACATGGTGAGTCACAGGAACAAATGAAAAACAAGTACTGATGTGTCTGCTGAACTGAAGGCGTTAACAACCAATCAGACACAACTTTTTATGATGGTTCAACATCTGTTGGGGAGAGTTAACCAAATAGATGTACATGTGATTAAACCACTGAAAAGGAAAACTAAGCCAAAATCAAAGGAATCCTTTTCAGCACCATCTCCACCTTCAAAGGCTGTTAATCATGACAAATCAGTTAGTATAAAATCTGTTTATGAGAACAAACCCAAAACCAAAATGGTTTGGGTCTCAAAAGCTAACTAGTTTCTTGTGACAAATGCAGGGTTCTTCAGCATGCCATAGAAGCATCTGGTATGTGGACAGTGGAGGATCTATGCATATGACAGGGAGCATTCTCTTCTTCATGACTACTCTCAAGGAAAGAAGGGATTTGTATCTTTTGGTAATGATGCTAAGGGTTACATCATCGACAAAGGCTTTGTGTCAAATGTGAGATAAGATTTGATGATGTTAACCATGTGGAGAATCTCAAGTACAACTTGTTGAGTGTCAGTCAAATGTGTGATAAAGAGCATGTTGTACTTTTCACCAGCCAGAACTGTGGGATTCTGTCTTCCAATGTTTTGAGAATGATTGACAAGATATTGGATGAATATACTCTCCTGAAGGCCATTAGGATTGGAAGAGTATATGCCTTAGACTTATCAAAACAAATTGATCTAAAAGGCCATCCATGTCTGTTCTCCAAGGCCTCTCCTCGGGAATCTGAACTATGGCACATAAGGCTTGGTCATGTGAATCTTAAAAACATGAACCAGCTTATCCATCATGGATTAGTGAGAGGTCTGCCATTAAAGGAGTTCAAATGTGATGACAACTGTTCTGCTTGTTTAAAAGGAAAGCAACACAAAGTATCATTCCCTCCAATAGAAGAACCAAAGTCCACTGCCTGCTTGCAATTACTGCATATGATTCTTTTTGGTCCAGTAAGAGTGATGAGCATGGCAAAGAAAAAATATTGTCTGGTAATTGTGGATGATTATTCCAGATTTGTATGGACCTTCTTCTTACATTCAAAAGATGAGGCTGTTCAAATCATCATCTATTTTGTGTTGTATGTGGAAAAGCAGTACTCCCTTCCAGTCAAGTGTGTGAGGAGTGATAATGGCACAGAATTTAGAAACCACACACTTGATGAATTCTATTTATCTAAGGGAATCAATAGGCAGTATTGCATTCCAAGAACTCTTGAACAAAATGGAGTGGTGGAGAGAAAGAACAGGACCCTTATTGAAGCCGCAAGGACAATGTTGGCTGATTCTGGTTTGCCACTAACCTTTTGGGCTGAAGCTGTGAACACAGCTTGCTATGTGCAAATTAGAGTGTTAGTAAATCAAAGGTTGATGAAGACTCCTTATGAGTTGTTACATCATTTGGCTTCTCTGATTTCCTTTTTTAGAGCATTTGGGTGTCCCTGTTACATTCTTAACACAAACAATCCACTTCAGAAGTTTGAATCAAAGGTGGATGCAGGATACTTTGTTGGGTATTCATCTACTTGCAAGGCATACAGAGTTTTTAATTGCAGAACAAAGATAGTTGAAGAAACCTTGCATGTAATGTTTAATGAATCTCCAAAGGACAAAATCCCACAAAACCCTGTGGAGTTATTTGATTTGGACATACTGCAATATGTTCCTTATCAGTCTCCAGCTGTTGTAGATTCCGAGAATCCATCATCTCCTGCAACTAGTCATCCATGTGGTGGTTATAAATGCAAGTTTTAGGATCATCTTCCTGAGTCTACTAAATTGATGTTCCTGTAGCTCAGCAGTTCCATCACCAACAAATGATGATAGATCTCTGAATCCTCTACTTCATTTGAATTGCCATCTCATTCTAGGTTTCAAGAGTCTTAATCAACATCTGTTGCTGCTGAATCCCTACAAACACTTGCACAGATATTATTGCATATCAAGAATTGAAGAATCACCCCATGTCTTAGATTATTGGTGACATCAATGCTGGTGTTTGTTTCAATAGACGTCAATTGTCCAATTTCTGCTTTATGCTCTCTTATCAGTCAGCAAGAGCCAAAGAACTATCATATTGCATTAAGAGGACAATGGATGGGTTGAAGCCATGCATCTTGAGCTTCTTCAGTTTCAAAAGCAGCAAGTGTGGGAACTGGTTCCTCTACCCCAAGGTAAGTGTGCAATAGGCACTAAATGGGTGTTAGGAAATAAAATGATGATGAAAAAGGTCAAATTGTCAAGAACAAGCCAGACTGGTTGTACAGGGGTTTCACAAGAAGAAGGTATGATTGTGATGAAACCATTGCCCCTGTAGCCAGGACTGGAGGCAATCAGATTGTTCTTAGCTTATGCTGCTTTCCATAATATTAAAGTTTTTCAAAATGGATGTCAAAAGTGCATTTTTATATGGTAAAATAAAAGAAGAAGTTTATGTGTGTCAACAACCAGGTTTTGAAGATCATAAACACCAAATTGGGTGTATAAGCTTGATAAGGCTCTTATGGGTTAAAACAAGCTCCAGATCCTGGTATGAACCATTTCTAATTCTTCTTCAAATTACATTTCACTAGAGGCTCCATAGATTAAAATGTGTTCATTAAGAAAGTAGGCATGCATAAGCTCCTTGTTAAATTATGTAGATGATATTATTTTTGCATCTTTATCCACAGTTGTGTGATGCTTTACTAGTGAGCAACAAAAGTTTGAAATGGTGACATGGAGAATTACAGTTCTTTCTGGGTTTGCAAATCAAACAAAGGCTGATGGAACTTGCATCATCAGTTAAAATATTACAAGGATCTGTTGAAAAATTTGATTTACAAAATTGTAAGCCCTGTTGCCACTCCCAGTGCAGCACTACACAACTGGATGCTGATCAGAAAGTAAAGCAGAGTTGATGAAACTCTTACAGATGTATGATAGGTCCTGATGTACCTTACAGATTTGACCAGACATATGTTGGCAATTGTGTCATGTGCCAGATTTCAGGCTGCACCTAAAGTATCCCAATGATTGCAGTCAAAGATCTTAGATACTTGCAGAACTCAATCTCTAGGACTTTGTATCCACTGGGCACTCTTGCAAATTAGTGCTTCTCTGATATGACTATGCAGGGTGTAAATTAACAAAAAATAACCTCTGGTGGATGCCAATTTTAGGCAATTGTTAGTTTCTGGAGAGTAAGAACAAACATAGTTGCTACATCCACTGCTGAAGCAGAGTACCTTGCTGCCGACAAGTTGCACATCTCAGGTACTCGGCTTCAAGAATCAATTACTGGATTATGACATTACAGAGACTAAGACTCCTTTACTGATGGACAGTGCTTCAGCTCTTTGTATTGTTAAGAATCCTGTCCGCATTTAGGACCAACATATTGAGATCAGACATCGTTTATCAGGGATTGTTATGAAAAAGGTCTGATGATCCAAAGTTTGTTGTTAGGACCTGGTATTTGAACGAAATACCGAGTGATTGCGTGTTAAACCAACTCAAATAGTGCGGAATCCTATTTGATTGGCGATCCAATCAGTGAGAACACACGATGAATCAATCAAGAATTGATTTCAACGTCAGAAATCGATTAGGAACCGATCTGATGTGTTCTATGAACTTGGAGAACGATTTGGGAGGCTTCTGGACGGCTAGGGTACGTCTGGAGTCGTAATGGGATGAATGCTTACGTTTTCCCACGAATTGGGTCTATTTATAGGTTAGTATTGGTCAATCGTGCGACTGGGCCATAAGTATGGTTCAGTCGTGCGATTGAACCATGCGGTTGATTCATCCGCACGACTGAGTGTTCAGTCGTGCGATTGAGTCAATCTTATGTGTCAATCATACGACTGATCCAGTCTCCTGGTTCAGTCGTGCGATTGAGTCAATCGTATGAAGTTATTCATGCGTGTGGTCCATTCGCATGGGCCATTCGCATGAGAACTTCATTAAGTTAAGTTTGAATGTTCTATTTAATATAACTTAATGTGCACTCATTCAAACATTCATAAACCCAATCAATTCAATCACAACTCATTAATGAAATATTAAACATTACAAGTAACAACCAAATCATATCATTTCATTAATCAATTACAATTACATCAAAATCAGACAGACAAGTTCATTACATTACAAATCATGATCTAGGGACATACATGTATCAACAAACTCCCCCTTGGACCTAGATCTATCTATTCTCTTGTCTTCTGCATAACCTCCTTATATCTCTTGTACTTCTCCTCTTTAGTGACTCCTGCGTGTATCTCAAAAGCAAAGCAGAGTCTTATGACGTTTTGGAATTGGAGGGCTTGTACAATATCTTGCGTGTCATAGAACAGTGGCCACTTATATAATGTGTAGACATCATTAGCAGATAAGTTGGTTAGCCACATTGGGTCGAATACCCTGATAGTATCCATTTGGCCCTCTCTGTTTAGGACTATGACCGCTTCAGCTGTTCTCCAATCGTATACCACCATTTGAAGTGGGGAGTGAAGTCCTGTGGCATTTCCCTTAGAGGGATTCTTGACATGGTTCGGGGGACTCCACTTCAGCACAATCTTTGGCTTACCAGTTATGGGATCAACTTCAGAACGTCTGATATACCTCGTAGGTTGTTGAGGTTTGAAGTTGACCCACCTGGTGTGGTACTCTTTCCTCAGGGCAGCCTCAAACCAGCCTGACATCTTCCTCGAGTCAGCATACAGCAGCTTTAGTTTAGCCAGCTGGTTGAGCTCAAAACCAGGTAGAGTCTTCAGATCATGTGGGAACCTGAAGTACTCTATGCCCTGCTCCCTCTTAACAGCATAAGCGTTAAGGTCTTCAAAATATGCCCAAGAGATAATCCTGCCCGACACCTTATGGTGTTTCTTGACTTTGTAGAGCTTTGTGTAGGCATCTCTCTTTGGTGCAGCCCGCTGGGCTCTTACTTCCTCAAAACAGGCAGCCCATTCAGCCTTACGAATATCTACATCTGCATTGGAGGCTTGGGCTGTTTCTGCAGTCTTTTCTGCTTCTTGCTCCATCTTGTTGAGTACCTCAAAAGTATCACTGACTAGGGATTCACCCAAATTGGGGACCACATTTCCCTCGGCGTCAGCGTACTGAGGATACTCTTCTGCAGTGATGTCTTCAATCTCAACCTCATCAATGTCGTTCAGTTCCTCATCACTGGTTGAGTCCACTGTTGGAGCATCCTTCACGATTTCATCGGGATTGAGTTTGAACATTTCAGCTATTTGCTCATCAGACAGGTCATGAATTATCTCCCCTTCTTCAGGGGTATAACTCACAGACCGTCTTACTATCCCTTGTAGGTCAAGAATCATAGTTAACTGAGTCTTGACCATTTGAAGGGGAGTAAAGTCAAACTCATCCCTCTGAAAGTTTGGATCTGTTTGATATAAACATTCAACACATAAATCATTAGTAATTAATCAAACAGACATTTAATACATTTGTTTTTCATTACATGATTCAAGTACAAAGTAAATAAACAAATAAAACATCTAATCAGTACTTTGATCCTGAATCTGTGGTGTGTCGCTCGGAGGAGCAGAAGTAGTGGATGACTGGTCTTGTCGACGTTTGGATCTGCGCTCCTGACCTGAGGCAGGGGCCGATGCAGCCGCATCCCCTCCTTCTGCCTCGTCATCATCGTCATGTCCTTCTGTCCTCTCTTCTTCTGTCTCCTCATCATCATCATCTCCCTCATCATCATCCTCATCTTCATCATCATCATCTCCCTCATCATCATCCTCATCTTCATCATCATCATCTCCGTCGTCTCCGTCACCCTCCTTTAGCTTCAGGGGCTCATCCTTCGACCCCTTCAGCCTCAGCATGATCGTCTTGTTGGTCGACTCCAACTCCTCAATACGTTTGGCGGACTGAGCCTGAGTATCTTGGAGTTGGGCCACCTCAACTCTCTGCTGGTCTATGACCCGAGCTTGCTCTGCCAATTGCTGAGATTGGGCAGCAGCCAAGTCGGTCAGTCTGCGGATCTGGGCCGCCTTCTCCTCGTCAGCAGCAAGCAGACGCATAACCATCCGGTTAAGCGCTGAGAGCTGCTCCTCTACCCCAATGTGAGGTAGAGTGAATCCATGTACCTGTGAGGGCTGGGCTGACGGTCCAGCCTGATGTGTGGTGGTGGTGGCAGTGGCTGTGGTGAATATGGGTCGGTGAGCTGATGGTGGTGAAGTGGGGGTGAATGGTCTGGTGATGGATGGGATAGATATAGTGGTGGTGGGTAAGGTGGTGGATGTGGTAGTAGGAGTAGTGGCTGTGGTGGCTGTGGTGATGGGTGGAATCTCAGTAGTGGTGGTGGCGGTGGCTGTGGTGGTAGAAGTGGTAGTCACGAAGGTCAACCGACGCTTCTTCTTCTTCATCCCATGTGGTTGAGCCATCCGCTTCCTCCTGGTCCCGGAGGAAGTAGATGCTCCCCCTGCAACTCTGCTACCTGACCCCGGAACGTAGTTGGGGTCAGTATCTCTCTCCGAGGAGTCCCTTGGTTGCTCACCAACCACCTTTAGCCCGTGGTCTGTGGGAACGACTTTGCTTCCCACAGTCCTGGTGAGGGGCTCCTCGTCTGACTCCTCCTCCTCTATGTCACCAGCGACAAACTCCTGATGGAAGCCGGCCATCTCTGCGACCTCTCCGGCAGTGGCTGACCCCGGGGGAATAATCTCTGTATCTGTGCCTCTAGATGGGGCAGGCATGTCATCCCCGGCATCACCACTATCATCATCATCAGAGTCTGACTCTGGTATAGCAATGTGCTCCACGTCTGAGTCACTGTCCTCGTGGCGCCACTTCCTCTTCGCTGGCGCCACGTAATCAACCCGGGCCAGATGCCCAAATAACCTCCTGACAGGGGGCTTCACCTGCTTCCCCCTGTAAACCTTCATCCGTCCAAGAGTCGTGTCGTCCATGACCTCGAGGATAACAGCATCCTCCTTCTCCTTCGGTAGGGAAGGAAGCTTCTGATCAATGATCATCTGTAAGAATCTAGGGTACATACAGAAGCCTTCCTTCCCCTTCCCCTCGAGGTTCTCCACCAGATAACTGAATATCATCCTCGAGAAGCTGAACGGATGGTTCAGCACCAACGCTGCGTAAGCGTTCTGGATCTGGTCCGAGAGCTCATCAAAACCACCCTTCCGTGATGCTATACACTTCAGCAGCACGTGTGCCAAGTACTTAAACTGGGGACAGAGGTTACTCTTGTTGAGTACCCCGGCATTGATGTCCCCAGAGTACTTGGCTCTCATGAAGCATCCACGGACTGTGAGGGGGTGTAGACGTGTGGGACACTCAGCATCGTCCCCAAACTGAAGAACTATCCTCAGATCCTCCTCAGAGATAGTGATAGCCTCACCAAAAATCGAGCTCCTGATGCAGTGAGGCTCGGTGGATCTGTCTACCGATGCGCCAGCCCAAAAGGCCTGCTGCACTGATCTGTACGGTGTGCAGGGAGTAGATATAGCATACGCGATCCTGGATCTCTGAAGGAAAGTAATAATGCCAGCAAAGTCGGCTGCATTCCTGGAAGTCAAGTCCAGGTGAGCACAAATGTTGTGCTTAGTGCTCATATTCCATTTACCCGCCATCTGTAACACATAATAACATAAACGTTAGTTTCATTGGCTAAGAGTATAAAGCAACACTTAAACTTTGAATAAACATTATCTGTCATGCGATTGGGGATGTACGACTGAAGACAGTCGTGCGACTGAATCATGCGATTGAGGTTCAGACGTGCGATTGACCTCATACGCACGACTGAGTGTGCGACTGGACTCATGCGCATGAACTCTTGTGCGGTTACACTAGTCGTGCGACTGAGTCTCATTCGCATGGTTCAGTCGTGCGATTAAGTGATTCGCACCCTTCAGTCGTGCGACTGAAGTTCATCAGGACGACCAGTCGTCTGTCTCATTCGTTCAGTCGTCCCAAGATCAAATCTACGCAGAACAAGTTTAATCATTCAATTAACCGGTTCTTTAGTGTCGCCTACTCTTCCCTAATAACCTATTTTAACCAATTTTAACATATTACTTAGTTTTAATAGGTTATTAGGGTTTGAAGTTCGCGGTTCGCCTGTTACAGTCGTATTCATCAATTAGGGTTTCATTCTGTCTGATTTCAATGGAATAAGACTTCAATATACCTGTAATATGATGAGCGAACGTTAGAATCACAGAATCAGCTAGAAAAATCAAACAGAGAAAATTTGGGCAGAGTAACGGTACTATATGCGATTTAGGGGCGATTTTGCGAATGAGGAGTCTCTGCGACCGACTCCTCTCTATTTATATCCACCCTAGATCCAATCGTGCGACTGAGTTCATTCGCACCTTTCAGTCGTGCGAGTGGACTCAGTCGTGCGATTGGGTCAGTCGCCCTTCTCCAGTCGTCCGACTGAAGTTCAGTCGTGCGACTGACTCACTCGTTCGCATTTAAGCATCCGATTGGACTAATCGTATGTTCCATTCGTGCGAATGGACTTCATTCGTATGGTTAGACCATACGTATGGTCCATTCGTGCGAATGGGTCATACTTAGTTAATTTTTCTGCTATTTTCCCAATTTACCTTTAACTCTTTTATATTAGTTTAATTAACGTTATGAACTATTGATCATCTCAGACATGATCCTTTTAATCTAGAAAACACATTGATCACCTCAGACGTGATCCTTTTAACTACTTTGGTCACCTCAGACGTGACCCTTTTAAAAATACTTTGTCACCGCAGACGTGACTGATATACCTTTTCAAAGAACATATGGTCATCTCAGACATGACCCGTTTTAGTGAGTTTATTCCTTCTGATTTTCCTGATGTAGTCCGACACTGACTCAAGTTAAAACTTAAAACAAACGAACTAATTTAAGAAGTTAAACTAATTACATAATCAGACATATTTTTGGCTTTTTGTGAGAGATAAATCCAGAGATTGATATCTACGGGATTTGGATCGGGAGTAGATAGCTTCAACTTAGGTTGATCACATCTGGACCAATTCAATTTTTGGAATCATACAGGTAATTCAAATCATTTGAGACTTGTTATAAAACCTTTTGATGCTCAAGTTCTCGATGTTCATCCAGAGTCGTTAGCAACATAAGGAAATCATACTGAAACTCTTAGGTTTTCACATTGATTTGGACCTTTGAGAAAGTAGCCACAATGATTGTCAGTATGTTTGTCCACTTAAATCCATACACAGACTTTCGACACAGACTGGTGACTTATTTAGGTGTAATTATTTCAACTAACACTTGTGGATCCCACACTTATATGGTAATCAACATCCCTCAGGAGCTTTTGAGCGGTCTACGGGTATTATTACAAGAAGAGACTATTCTTAGAGCTTTCAAAGAGAAGCCTGTCCTCAGGTCAGTGCCATCGCACAGCAGAGAGGCGGCAAACAACAATGAATTCTAGAATATCTAGGTTATGCTTATCCTCAGGTCAGTGCCATCGCACAGCAGAGAGGCACATAACCTATCTCCTTGTTAGAGCAGCTTATTTTATTTTGCACAAAATGCACCAACAACATAAGTCATTAGCTTTATTGCATTTGTCTTTCATTTTTTCTTTGCTTTGCTCTAGTTATGGTCATCCGCACACATTTGTGGCGTTTAATTGCTCATTACCCCTTATTGGAATATTGTTGATTGTGTTAACCAGTGATAAGATGGACGCCCACAGTCAGTTGAACACTTTAGTTTTATCTTGAAATCACCAATCAGGTCTAGTTGTCTATTGTGTTGAATCTACCAACATATCATATATGGTCTAGCAGCCTCTAAGTCTACTTTCTTTGTGTCACCTTAGGAGTTGCCAGTTTTCTATCATCTTTCCTTTTGGTATTGCTTAGACTACACAGATTTATTACTTTGAACTTTTGCATATTACTAAAACTTAAATTTTAAAGTCCCTCTTGATTTGTTCCTGTGTACTATCATTTTCCAAAGGTATTGAATCGGTGTCACAGATACAATCTACCTTATTTCAGCTCAATACTCCTTCTCCCTTTTTATTTTTTTTTTTTTTTTTTTTTTTTTTTTTTTTATTATTATTTTTTTTTTTAATGTTAACTTGCTGACATATTCTCCCCCTAAAATACTAAAATCATTTCTGGTTTAATTATTTTAGGATTTTAATAAACAGCAAGAGAACATGAGTTTAAATAAATTAAAATCAAATAGACAAACCAAAATAAATAAATAAAAATAAAATTTAAGTACACGACATCGGACTACACATTTTCATCATCAGGAATTACCTCACTTTTCTTTTTAACACCGTTGACCTCTAATAAATATTGAAAACGTGGTTTATCAAAAGCTTTAGTATAGAGGTCAGCGCGTTGAAAATCAGTATTAATTTTAACCACATCAATTAAGTTCTTTTCAAAACAATCCCTTATGAAATGGTATTTAATACCGATGTGTTTGGTCTTAGGATGTTGGACCGGATTTTTAGTTACTGCAATTGCAGCAGAGTTATCAACAAAAATAGGAGTAGATGAGAATTTTAAACCGTAATCCCGCATTTGCTGTTGAATCCAGATGATTTGAGAACAGCAACTTGCAGCAGCAACATATTCGGCTTCACAGGTTGACAAGGCAACCGATGTCTGCTTCTTACACTGCCAGGTAACTAATCTTCTCCCAAAGAATTGACACCCTGCTGATGTAGACTTGTAGTTCATCTTGCAGCCTCCGTAATCCGAGTCACTATACGCGGTAAGCTCAAAGTCATCATCATGAGGGTACCACAATCCAAGTGTGGGTGTACCCTTCAGATAACGAAAAATCCTCTTGACCCCGATCAGATGGTTGACCTTTGGTTTAGCCTGATATCTTGAGCATAGACATGTAGCATACATAATATCAGGTCTTGAGGCAGTGAGATACATGAGGGATCCGATCATTCCTCGGTACATAGTGGCATCTACTAGATCTCCATTATCATCCGGTGCTATATCATGATTAGTAGCAAGTGGAGTCCCAGCAGCAGAAGCATTCTCCATGTCAAAGCGACTGAGAATGTCTCCTACATACTTGGTCTGATGTAGAAAGATCCCATTAGGTGTTTGATCCACCTGTAACCCGAGAAAGAACTTCATCTCCCCCATGGCACTCATCTCAAATTCTTTCTTCATTACTGCTTCAAATTCTTTACATAACTCTTCGTTCTTTGACCCGAAGATTATGTCATCAACGTATATCTGTACAAGCAGTAGGTCGCCATCCTTTTCCTTAATAAACAGTGTACAGTCAATTACTCCCCTGCGAAAGCCGTGTTTCACAAGATGAGTTGAGAGTTTCTCATACCAAGCTCGAGGAGCTTGATGAAGCCCATATAAAGCTTTGTCAAGCTTGTAGACTCTATCCCGATGATAGGGATCTTCAAAACCCTCTGGTTGACTCACGTAGACTGTTTCTCTGATTTCCCCATGAAGGAATGCACTCTTTACATCTAATTGGTAGACTTTGATCTTCATGTACGATGCATAGGCAAGGAAGATACGAATCGCTTCCATCCTTGCCACGGGTGCAAACACCTCATTGTAGTCAATTCCCTCGACTTGGCGAAAACCTTGAACCACCAGTCGAGCTTTGTTCCTGATAATGACCCCTTGGTCATCCTTCTTGCATTTTAGTACCCATTTAGTGCCAATGACTTTAGCACCTTTAGGTTTATCAACCAGTGTCCATACACCTAACTTCTTAAACTGCAGAAGTTCTTCTTGCATGGCACTCACCCACGCCTCATCATTGAGTGCTTCACTGACATATTTTGGCTCAACCTGCGAGACAAAACATCGATAGGCACCATCATGAATGTAACCTTTCTCCATAACCGAGGCGTAATCAGCTGAGTACAGCTGATTGCGGGTTTGTACTCCTGATCTGACATCTCCAATGACATTGTCAAGGGGATGATAAACATTTAGTCGTGATCCTGGAGTAGTAGGAACAGCTACCTCAGAGCCAAGATTATGAACATTTGGTTCTGCATCTGAGGTAGTTGGAGTTTGAGGTTCTGAAGTCGAAGGTGCATCACTCGTAGATGCTTGTGGACTTGCTGGAACTGGAACCTGTTCCTCCTGACTGTTCTGATCATCTTCTTCAGCTTCATCTTCAGAGGAGGAGTCACTGTTGTCGACTACTCCCCCTGACTGAGTAGATGATTCTCCCTGTGTGCTAGATGGTGTATTCAGAATATCATACATCATCCTAGTTGCTAGCTCATCATCCGAGGGAGAGAGAGGTATGTTGAAGGATTTGAAGAATCCATCATAATCGAAGAAGTAGGCGGGTCCTTTTCCTGTAGGTGGTGTGGTATATCTCTGAACGTCGACATTACACCACACTTCTACAAGACCCGTTGAGTTATTGTAAACTCGCTTATTCGGTATGTTGTATCCTAGAAAGATTCCTTCATCTGCCTTCTCGCTGAATTTTCCTTCTTGAGTCTTCTTCAGAAGTGTACATGGCGCGCCAAAAGGTTCAAGATACTCCAAATTCGGTTTGCGTCTTTGGAGTAGCTCATAACATGTCTTTCCGTGGCGCTTGACTATTAGGACTCGATTCAGTGTATAACATGCATTTGCTACTGCCTCATTCCAGAATTGGATAGGCAGTTTCGAGTCCGCCAGCATAGTCCGTGCAGTCTCTATCAAGCTCCTATTTTTCCTCTCAGCAACTCCATTCATCTGAGGCGTGTATGCGGAAGTGAATTGATGAACAATCCCCTTTTCCTTGCAGTATGCCTCCATCCATTGATTCTTGAATTCGGTCCCGTTGTCTGAGCGTACTTGTCTAACCTTTAGCTTGTAGAGAGATTCCAGAGTGGTGACTAATTCCTTGAAAGACTCAAATGTTTCTGATTTGGATTTCAGAAACATTACCCAAGTGAACCTTGAGTAGTCATCAGTGACCACAAAACAGTACAGATCGCCTGCAATGCTCCTTGTACTGACTGGACCAAACAGATCCATGTGAAGAAGTTCAAGAGGAAGTTCTATTGAATGAACTTTCTTTTCCTTATGAGACTTCTTTGTCTGTTTGCCTTTCTTGCAAGCTACACAAAATCAGGAAGTTGGAAGTTCTTGACATTTACTCCTCTCACTAAGTCCTTCTGAATCAAGTGATTCATCTCCTTTGACTAATGTGTCCCATTCTCCTATGCCAGGAGATTGAGTCCTTCTCAGTAGCTTTAGATAGAAAGCACTGCACTTCTTGATCCGTTGGAGCAGCCGTTGACAGATCCAAGACATATAGATCCTTATATCTTGAAGCAGTCATTAGAACTTGATCCTCTGGAATCATATAGTCTTTCTTCAGCACGTAACACTTGTTGTTGTCGAAGATGACTTTAAATCCTTTATCGCAGATTTGGGAAACAGAAAGCAAGTTATTTTGAAGTTGTTGAACGTAGTTCACCTTATCAAACTTGACTTTTGATTTCCCACTTCTCCTTGTGCTGTGATGTATCCTCCCTTGTTTCCTGCAAAGAAACATGCCCTCCTTTTATTTGTTTGACATTTGATAAAAGGGCTCTATTTCCTGTCATGTGCCTGGATGCTCCGCTGTCTATAATCCACGTGTTAGTCTCAGCGCTATATCGAACACCCTGCACATATCAAGTAAATGAATTAGTTTAGGTTAGGAACCCAAGCCTTTACTGTCTTGGGTTTCCCAGAGGCATCACACATCATAAACTCTACCCATTGACCTTTAGAAGGTGAGGGTAACTCAGATTCCTTCTTGTCATCAGTATCAGTCACACAGGTAGTCTTCTCTTTCCATAAGCCAGATTTGTGCAATGCCTGTTTATGATAAACAGTCGTCTGGCTTACAGGTTGGACTTTAGGTTCACTAGATCTTCTAGGTGGAGTTAGAGAACTCCTCTTAGAAGACCTAGGTCTAGAGTCCTGAAGATCAATCTTCTTCCTAGGTGTCTGATAGAAAGGACAATAGGAAGCAATATGTCCACATTCTCCACAGTTGTAGCACAATCTGCTATCAACCTTATAATTTGACTTTCTTTGTGGAGAAATGCGTGACACTTTAGTAACATCATTCACTTTAGGTTTTGACTCTTGCATGTTTGATGTTTTCTCTGGTTTAACAAATTTAACTGTTTTGACCTGTTTAACTTGTTCAACCTTTTGGTTAACTGGTTTTAGACTTATAGCATGTGAAAAATTAACGTTTGAAGTCTTTTTGGGTTCTGATTTGACTCGGTTTGACCCTGACTTTAAGTTAACTTTTTCAAATTCATTTTCCAGATTAACACAAGGCAATTTACCCTTTGCCTTTGAAGTGGCCTCCTTTTGTTTCTGTCCAGATTCAGTAGATGAACATGATGTGTCTGGATCAGTAACAAGAGGAGTGGTCACCACATGATCCTTGATTGGGTTGTTGTTTACTGGTCTAGACTTGGTGTTCATCAAGGTCTCAGGTGGTGGTGGAACCACTTTGTAGCCTAATCCCTCCCCATTATTTCTTTCTCTCACTAAGTGTTGAACTATGTGTGAAGAACTAGTCCAACTATGCAGTTTCTGTTTTAAGGAATTAACTTCTACTTCTAGAACTGCTTTTTGTTTCTTAGTGTCCTCTAGGGAGTTTAGATAGTACCTAATGTCATTTGATTGATTAAAGGCAACTACTTCTGTTTCCCTAAGTTGCTTAGTCAATAGGTCTATCTTTTCTTTATAACTATGCTCATTTTGTTTTAGAACTCTATTGGCCTCAGTGCATAGTTGTAAGTCCTTTACTAAGTTATCATTGTGATCTAATAACCTAGCAAATTTTTCATCAATGCTATTCCTAAATTTATCACAGTTAGAACAAGCATGATTATTAAACAATTGGTCAGTTGTACTTACCTGTGTTGTTTCAGAGGAGTTAGCCATCAACGCAGCATCAGACGTCTCTGGTTCTGGTGATTCTGACTTTTCTGAATCTGACTTGGAAGTTTCCTCCTTTGGTGTGTAACTGACTTCAGCTGCAGTTGTTTCTTCACTGTGTGACATTGCTATATCAACTGCTATATCACCTTCACTCGCAGAATCATCATCAAGATCTTCAACACTGGCAATGTTGGATTCTGGGTTGAAAAATCGAAAACTCCAGTCCTGTCCTTCATCATCATGAGCAGTCAAGGCTTTTGGGTCCTTGTTTGATGAAGTAGAACTAGAGGCTTGCTTGTCTTGATGAGTAAAGGATGAGAACGGGTTCCCATTACCCGTCTTCTTTGGTTTGACACATTCCCTCTTGAAGTGCCCTTTCTCTCCACAGTTGAAGCAAGTCACCTTGCTCTTGTCAAAACCAAATGTGGTATCCTTAGTAGCTATCAAGTTCTGTCCAGTCTTCTTAACAAACTTCTTCGCTCTTCGGACAGCGCTAGCTAAGGCCCACATTATATCCATCCTTTCCAGCTTCATTTCATCTACCTGCTCGTAGTCTTCATCAGCCAAATGACAGTTTCCAATCATCCCAGCTACAAGTCCATCATATGAATGAACTACAGCGGCTAGAAGATCCATATGCTCTCTTGCTACTTCTACGGTCACATTACCGAGATTCTCGGTCTTCAATTTTGTAGCACTTGCTTCTGATCCAATATAATGGGTACATGATGACCCAGACGTGTCTGATCCAGAAGTAGAAGCATGTGAAGGACCTGACGAGCTAGACACAAATGCTGTCTGGAGAGGTGCTCCAGAAGTCTTAGCTTGAGGCGTGGCATTGTATAAAGCTGGGTTTTGTGTATATGATGACTTCTGTGCTCTATACTTCATCCTTAGTGCTTCCTCACGCAGTCTAAGAATAAAGTCATTTATATCCAACTTTATAAGTATTCCATTCTGTCTAAGATTAGACACGAATGAGGCCCACTTGTCAGGCAATCCATCAGCGAAGTTGCTTACTTTTTCTTCCATAGTTGTCTCCACTCCATGTGTATGCAACTCGCTCATCAAATGGTAGAATCTGTCTATGACTTCATCTAAACCCTCGTTACCAATTGACGAGAAGTTATCAAACTCCTTCTTTAACTCCTTTGCTTTGATTGCCTTTAACGATGCATTCCCATCATACCTTTTCTCTAACTCATCCCACAATTTCTTGGACTGCTTGTTCTCTGAGTACTGGTGGAATATGTCTTTGGGGATAGACTGAGTTATCATAGCATAAACTCTTTTCTCAGCATTATACTTTACTTTCTGAGCATCAGTCATCCCACTCAACGTTAGTTTCACTCCATCTGCTCCCACCGGTGTACTATACCCTACTTCGATAGCTTCCCACAGATTAGGATCTACTCCATTGAGGTAGATCTCAAAACGTTGTTTCCAGTGAGGAAACTCATCTAACGTCAAGAGCTTTGGTGGTTTATTGTGAATACCCACCTCACTCTCAAGCAGCAGCAGGTTCTGTATTCTTGAGTCCTTCCCCGCAGTAAAGGCTGACATCTGATCTTCCATGGTTACTAAACTTAGAGTCTAATCAAATCAACTTTAACTGGTGCGACTGAAGAATGCGAATGGTCCTCTCGTGCGAATGAACTCTGCGATTGGTCCAACCGTGCGACTGAACAGGGCGATTGGTTCAGTCGTGCGAATGAATCTGGTTCGTGTGAGCTATGCGAACGAAAGGGTTCAGTCGTCCGAATGAAGGTGCGACTAGGTCCAGTCGTGCGAATGAACGATGCGAATGAGTCTAGTCGTGCGAATGGGTCACTCGTGCGACTGAAGCTGCTGTTTTGCGAAAATTTCTAGGTTTGACGGGTTTCAGCCGTAAAAATTCGAAATTTTGCAAGTCCAAATCGTCTAAGTTCGTAGAAACTGAACTTCAATGAGCAGGGAACGTCCAAGATCACTTTTGATGCAAAAGATTGCGTTTTTCGTGCAAAAACACAAACTTTTATGCAATCTTGATTGAATCAACACGAAATCAAGAGCCAAAGCTCTGATACCACTTGTTAGGACCTGGTATTTGAACGAAATACCGAGTGATTGCGTGTTAAACCAACTCAAATAGTGCGGAATCCTATTTGATTGGCGATCCAATCAGTGAGAACACACGATGAATCAATCAAGAATTGATTTCAACGTTAGAAATCGATTAGGAACAGATCTGATGTGTTCTATGAACTTGGAGAACGATTTGGGAGGCCTCTGGACGGCTAGGGTACGTCTGGAGTCGTAATGGGATGAATGCTTACGTTTTCCCACGAATTGGGTCTATTTATAGGTTAGTATTGGTCAATCGTGCGACTGGGCCATAAGTATGGTTCAGTCGTGCGATTGAACCATGCGGTTGATTCATCCGCACGACTGAGTGTTCAGTCGTGCGATTGAGTCAATCTTATGTGTCAATCATACGACTGATCCAGTCTCCTGGTTCAGTCGTGCGATTGAGTCAATCGTATGAAGTTATTCATGCGTGTGGTCCATTCGCATGGGCTATTCGCATGAGAACTTCATTAAGTTAAGTTTGAATGTTCTATTTAATATAACTTAATGTGCACTCATTCAAACATTCATAAACCCAATCAATTCAATCACAACTCATTAATGAAATATTAAACATTACAAGTAACAACCAAATCATATCATTTCATTAATCAATTACAATTACATCAAAATCAGACAGACAAGTTCATTACATTACAAATCATGATCTAGGGACATACATGTATCAACATTTGTTCCTAGTGCTGATGAGCTTGCAGATATATTTACTAAGCCTTTGGACAATGCAACTTTCCAAAATCTAGTGCTAAGGCTTGGTATGCTGCAGCTAGAATGATTTGACAACTACTGATGCTCTCAGTTCACAAGTACTGATGAGCATTAGTATACAGCTGTCAAAAATAAGTACTGATAAGTTATTTTATCTTCAGCAGTTTTCATAACTACTGAAGACTAAATTACTTAAAAGTACTGAAGTACTTTATTTGTTGAAAAGTACTGATGTAGTTACAACTACTGATGTCTGTTCTAACAGATAAGTACGGATGACCAATGAAACATCTGAAAATCAGATAGTCTGCTGAGTAAGTGTTAAGGTCAATGAAACAACTGAGATCTGTGAATTGACAACAACAACTGAAGAGAAATTTTACTCTTCAATTGTTTCCAACAACTGTTGTTTCATTTCAAAACAACTGAAGCCAAAACCAAGTCTTAACTAGCTTCAAACTACTGATGACTAACACCAAGTCTTCAGTTGTTTACAACATCTGAAAGTTAAAACCATGGCTTCAGTCGTTTTCTAACACCTAATGACTAACACTAATACTTTCAGTTGTTTTCTTTCAGCTGCTTCGTAACCTATAAATACCTAAACCTAACTTCAAACTTTTCATAAGTCGTTTTTCGAACTTTCATCTTCCATTAATGGTGACCATGCAAATCAAACCACGACACAACTGTGTTGCCTACCTCACAAAATCGGCCTTTTGGACTAAGTTTGATGCTGCCATTGCTCTGATGGTTGATTCCCCGTATCAAACTGCTTTTCTTCTGAATCCAACCATCTATCTCGATACCCTTCGCCAATTCTGGACAAATGTCACTGTCGATACCGGTGAGAATGATGTCGCGATCACTCTCCAGTCGTTTGTAAACCAGAAGAAGGTGGTCATCACTCCTGCTATCATTCGCCAAACCCTAGATCTGAATGATGCCACCTTTGTCACCAAATACCCGAAAGGCACCACTGATCTATCATTCATCAACCATGGGTATGAGGGCGACCTAAGTGCTACCACCATTTTGAAGAAGCACTTCCATGATGCTGAACGCCTAATCTTTCATATGATCAATGTCTGCCTTGCCCCCAAAACCTCTTCATGGGATCAAATGTCATCCAGGTGGCAGCAGGTATTGCATTCTATCCTTGAACGCCAAAGCTTAAATTTTTCTGAAATTATATTTTTGGAATTAAAAGATCTGGAAATGAAACCTGTGGCTAACAGATGGATATTATATCCAACGTTTCTTATGGCCATAATCATCAATCAATTAAAATCTGACGGCCTTGTTGGCCTTGGAGTCCCTGCTATGGTAGTTTTGCCTGAGGTAAACTCCAGGCATAACTCTGACCCACAACTCAAAGAGGCTGCCAAAAAGCTAAAACCCAAGGAGAAGGAACCCACAGCCTCATCCTCCAGATTCAAAGTCCCCTCCAAACCACAATCCAAACAAACCAAAAAGGCAACTCGGGGAGTTGAGTCCCCTGATGATGCCCCTGCAACACAAGGCAGGATGAAACTACTGGTAGTAATCCCCCTGTAGTTTCCAAGACTCTACCAGCTGAATACACAAATGTATCCTCTCAACAGGATCCTGATGCAACCAAAAATGGGGAAACCACATTACTGGAATCTTTCTCACTTGAGAAGATTGCCGTTGAAGAGCACCATTCACCCCAGGTGCAACCTTCTTCACACTTATCTCCCACTGAAACCACCCCTACAAGCCCAACTGTGATTTTTGCACAAGTGCTGACTCAACTACATTCCTCTACCCCTCCCCAGAAACCTATTACCACTGGGAAAACCTCAACAGTTGAGGGAGAGGATTATAATGTGGCTGATAACCCACAACACAGGGATTACAGAGTTCAATCTCCCTGTGTAGAGGAGGAGATTCGAACATCTGGTGAGGCTACCTCTTCTCCTGTTTTAGCACATGAATAGGATGACGGTGGTATCATCTCTAAGACCTCACCAGAGGCAACTGCCAATGAAGGACATAATCCTGAGGCAGGAAGTCCCTAGTTCCAAGAAATAGGGGCACATGTGAATACTGATCTACACTCAGCACATGTTCATCCTGATTTAATCAGGAGGTCAGATGATTCAGCAAAGACTGATGATGACCTGGGCTTTTTCTTTGATGTTCTGGCCCACAACACCATTCTTGAGGCTGAGGTATGCAGACTACAAGAACTGCTTGCCAAATTGTCTCAAGAATCAAGTCCATCTGCCCAAATTCACCCACATATGGCAGCTTCTTATGAAGCTCTCCCAAACACTGAGCCATTCCCAACAACTGTGCCACCAGCCTCTGATTCAGGCACCATTTCTCAGGGACAGAACCCCTCTGGGCAAATGGTTGCTGCCTTTCAATCCTCCTTACCTCTCATCACTCCCATCATCACTAACATTGTGCATCAAGCTATTGATGAGAGGCTTTCCTCAAATTTTCAAACCTTAGTTGATGATGCTGTTTCTAAGAGACTTTCTGAAATTCAAACCACTGAACCCAATGCAACCAAAAAGGGGGAGTCTAAGTCAGTGAAAGCAGACATAAGAAAGATAGTTGAAGAGGAAGAAGAAAAAGAGAAGAAAGAAAAGGAGATGATCACATACAAGAGAAAGAAGAGTGCTGAACAGACTGAAGATGAGAAAAAGTTAGAAGAACTGATCAAAGAAGCTGATGAGCAACATAGCAGATCTATGGATAAGATCATTGATCAACTCTTCAGACAAGGTTTTGACACAGCCAAACTTGACTCTGAAATTAGAAGGCTAGAGATTCAAGAGATTGAGCATAGATGGGCAAAGGCTGGAAGCTATGATAAGATTCATATCAAAGCATTTGGGAAGATCAATCATTGAAGTGAAGTCATGGTCCAGCGACAGTATTTTTGGAGATAACCACCAGAATCTGTTCTTCTGAAGTATTCAACAAAGGATTGATCATAGAAGCTCTTGATGAAGCTAGTGCTGGGAAAAGGTCTGATATGGCAAAGTTATCCAAAGCCTCACTCACAACCAAGATGCTAGAGCAGCCTATACAATCTCCCATACCAAAACAACCAACTTCACACCCTCAAAACCAACTCCTTTACCAAAGAAACCCACTCAAACAACTACCAATGATGCGCCCAAAAGGAAGAGAAGGGTGTTGAGGATGGAAGAAGAAGAAGAAGATGATGAGGATAATAGTCTGCCAATCTCTGCTGTTCTTAAAACAAAGATGCCTGAGCCCAGGAGTCAACCAATAACAATCACACCTGACATCCAAAGGCAAATGGTAAAAGTGAAACTTGAAGAAGAAGAACAGCAAAAACAACATGATGAGCAGCTGTTAAGGATGGTTGATAAAGAGTTTCCTAAGTCTTCATCCATACAAGCTATAAAGAAACATGCTCAGAGGTTTTTTGCTCTCAGATTCACATTTCAATATCAGGAAGAGATAGTGAGAATATGGCCTGACCCCAGAGTAAGTGACAAAATTCATAAAAAGAATATTCCAAGTCGATACAATGGCCAAGTAAAGAAGACTATAGATGCTGTGATAATGCTGGCCATTGTAGTGTCACCCTGGAAAATCCTTGATGACTTCAAGAGAGCTTACAAGTCTAAGATGACTCCACAAACTTTACTAGAAAACAAAATTGTGAAGAAGGGGTTGATCTACAAGAAGCTTGAAGAAATAAGAAGAAATGAGCTCCAGCTATTACTTGAAGGTACTCATCCTGATGAGTTTTCATACAGAGAAATAACTACTGTGGAGCTAATGAATGGAAAGAATGTTAAATACTTATCAGAGTACTATGGGCCTGAGTTCTTCTTTGAAAGTGAAGCTGAAGAACTCACAATGGAAGAAAAAGTTGTATTACTTGAGGCCTATGTTAGAGAGTCTAACAGACTCATCATTGGGAAGTAGGTCTTATGAATGGGGTAACAGCTCTTTGTCCAATTCCCCAAGATAGAGTTCTCATTCATCCTTTGCCAATCAAACTTTCTAAAACCTCTTCCCTGGCCTGAGCTTAATTTGGTGATTTCTGAGCTGATCCAGAAAATGTTTCTGTCAATAAGTGGGACTTCAATAATCTTAAAGGTTTTGGCTGCATTGGTTCAGGGGGAGTTTGTTGGACCAAAAGAACCAATGAGCCAGATCAGAAAAACCTTTAAGTCCCACAGACATCATAACAACTGAAGTGGTCTACAACAGCTGAAGACAAAGTCTGAAGACGACAGCTGAAGACAATGTCTGAAGGAAAAGTCTGAAGACAACTGCTGAAGACAAAGTCTGAAGACCAAGTTCTCAGAAGTTGTCACAATAGCTGAAGTAGTTCTTTTCAGTAGTTGTGATGGTTTACTTTTCAGTAGTTTGTAATCAGTAGTTTTATTTTATGTAAAACATCTGAAGTTCTTACACTTCAGATGTTATAACTTCAGTAGTTGTAATTTTAGCTTGTACTTAGCTTTCTGTGAAGGTGTCCTCAGTTGTTGTGGACATCTTCAGTAGTATAGTCTACTTTCAGTTGTTTGTATAAATCAGTTAGATGTCACTATCAAGTGACATCAGCTGATGTCACATTCCTTTATAAAAGGAATGTTGACCTAATTGCTTTTGTGTGGAAGGCTGTGCATGAATGAAAATATTCTATTTGCAAAAAACTGTTTCTCTCTATAATCGTCACTGTTTGATTGAATATTCATATTATTCTTGCTTAAATTTCATCTAATTCTTGTTCTATTCCGCTGCAAATCTTAATCTATTTGATCAAACTAGATCCCGATCCTTTCAAAAATTGAGTACTTCTTGATGCCCTTGAACTCTGTGAAGAATGAGGGCTCTTCTATCAGCATCATATCTCCACCCAATAATGTTGTTTGAAGTTCCTTGAGTTGGAGATGACACAACCCTTGGAATGCCTTCCTCAAAGAGACTCCTAATGATAAAGTCTATAATGTCCACATTAATGTGAACTTGAGGAAGTTGCTGAGTATGCACAGTTGCAAGTGAGGATGGTGAATCCTCATTGTCCATACTCCTTGAAGAACTCCCAGGTTCTATGACTGTAATGACTTTCTCCCCCTTTTTAGTAGCATCACCCTCTTGCATAGGTAAGCTGAGGTTAGGTCAATCACATTCACAGGTTCTTGTGTTCCTGGTTGAACTCATCATAAAGGTCTCCTAACTAGTTTTTCCCTGAGATAAGATATCTCAAGTTGCTGATCATTGACCCTATTATGCAGGGTAGTCACCTGTGATTCAAGGTGACTAACCTTAGAGACTAAATAGGAGCATGTTCTTTTTACAGTTTTTGCACCTTTAGTCTCAGATTCCCCTCATCTTCATCAGAAGAATCATTGGGGGATGAGATGATTGGACCAAAGTCCTCTCTCTCACCACCAACTTTTGGTTCTTGGCTGTTGGATTTCCTCTGCACATTGACATCCCCAGATGAGGTGTCAATGGGCTGAGTTGTCATAGTTAAGGTCTTAATGATGTAATCACTTGTAGAAGTGAGAGCCTCTTCCAAATGGATATTCTGAACAGGTTCAGAAGTATCCACCTCAGTGAT
Organism: Flaveria ramosissima; assembly: GCA_025215565.1. NCBI lineage: Eukaryota > Viridiplantae > Streptophyta > Magnoliopsida > Asterales > Asteraceae > Flaveria > Flaveria ramosissima. The sequence continues at coordinate 44,249,621 of CM046037.1, read as the reverse complement.
AGGTGACTAATGTGGGCTAGACAAAGGTGACTCAGGAGTACTCATCTCTCTTTGAGTAGGGGAAGAGTAGAAAGACTCAAGGTACCCATTGAAACCTAAGTATTCATCAGTATAGAATGAGAGGTTGGGAATGGGTTGATTCAAGTATAAAGGTTGGGGATGGTAACTGTCCCCTGAAGGTTGTTCACTTGAGTGTTGAGACTCAGAGTGAGTGCTTAAGGCAGTTTGGCTTATGAGCTCATCGGGGTGAGCATGAGGAACCTCATCCCTGATTGTTAAAGAGATGGGAGTGGTTTGTTCCTCAGGGGAAGTGGGAGCTCTAGTGTCCACTTCCTCCTGTATGGGTGAGTATATGGGGGCATGCACAGACCCAATAGTTTGAGTAGGGGTTCGTTTGAATTTTCTTTGGTAGGTGAGGGTGACTTGTGGCCTTTTTGGTGGTTGGGAGGTAGAAGGTGTGGGTTCAACACTAGCTTGTGTTGCTAGGTTGTCACCTTGAGAAGCCTAACATTTTTGGGACAATGGCTGTTTCTACCCCTGAGAAGCCTACAGTTGGCTTCTTCATAACTTTAAAGATGCCAGGCTTCATCTATCCCAATTTAATAATATTATCTGTTTCCCTCAACTATGAGCCCAGTTCACAGTTGAGAATGTGTTGAACATATTTAGGAAACATATAATACTCTAAGGAGTCTAAGTTAGCAAGCAAATTTGTATAAACAAAATGAGAATACCTGAACTTGACCCCTTGAACCATTCCATGTTTTATGAAGGAGAGATCCTCAGGAATCTGGTCCCACCCACCATGCTTATTTGACAAGCTGTGGATAACCATATGAAGGAGGTATTTCCACTGGGATGAGACCTTCCCTTTCCTGAAGGTCTTTACAGAGAAATCTCCCTCATAGCCCATCTGCTCAAAGGAATAATTTACAGCTTCCTTTGGGAAGGACAACTCACTTCCTTCATCATCCAGCTGCAAGTGAGTGTTAATGATGGCTGGGGTGATGAAGATTGTCCTCCCTTGCACTGTGGCCGACAGTGCCTTCTCCGCATCCATAATGACCTCTTTGGCAGGTCTTCCAAAATTCAAGCACATGATCCTCATACATAGTAGGATCAATGGTTAGGGAGGTGAAGTAGTTTGATAGAGCTAAGAACCGGCAAATCTCTGAGAAACTTTCATCTTTCTCAGAGCTTAACAAAGCAACTTGGTTGTGTAGCCTGTGAAGTTGCATGGAGAAATCTAGGTTGTTTGTGCAGCTTAGGTTGGCCATTTTAAAAACTTAAGGATGAAGAAAGATGAAGAACAAAGACGGTTTGGGAGAATTTAGGTTTAAGGAATAGTGTAATTGAGGAAGATAGTGAAAGAGGGGGAAATGTTGGGTATTTATGTGAAAAGGATTTGAGACAAAGTTAATGAAAGAGGATAAACTTTGAAATCTGGATGTCGGTCCTACCTCTGAAAAGTAGTTTACTTCTGCCCAAAAGGTAGTTTTCTTGGAAGTCGAGACATTTTCCGAAGGTAATTTGCTTTGGAAGTTCTAAAGAAAAAGCTTCAGAAGCCAAATTGGCTTCGGAAGATATTTGAAAGGTTTTTGAGAACTTTGCTTTTGAGGAGAATTTACACTCAGAGATTTTTATTCTAAGAAGAATTAATACTTCCGAAGGTAAATTGCTTTCGGAAGAAACTTGTTCTTTGAAAACATACAGAGTATTTAAGTTGATTTTAAGCTTCGGAAGATATTTCAGAAATTTCTTCCGAAGGTAAAATTACTAAAGCAATTATTTGTTTACTAAGACATAAACTTCTTCCTGTTAGGACCTGGTATTTGAACGAAATACCTAGCGATTGTGTGTTAAACCAACTCAAATAGTGCGGAATCCTATTTGATTGGCGATCCAATCAGTGAGAACACACGATGAATCAATCAAGAATTGAAATCAACGTCAGAAATCGATTAGAAACCGATCTGATGTGTTCTGTGAACTTGGAGAACGATTTGGGAGGCTTCTGGACGGCTAGGGTACGTCTGGAATCGTAATGGGATCAATGCTTTTGTTTTCCCACGAATTGGGTCTATTTATAGGTTAGTATTGTTCAATCGTGCGACTGGGCCATAAGTATGGTTCAGTCGTGCGATTGAACCATGCGGTTGATTCATCCGCACGACTGAGTGTTCAGTCGTGCGACTGAGCCAATCTTATGTGTCAATCATACGACTGATCCAGTCTCCTGGTTCAGTCGTGCGATTGAGTCAATCGTATGAAGTTATTCATGCGTGTGGTCCATTCGCATGGGCCATTCGCATGAGAACTTCATTAAGTTAAGTTTGAATGTTTTAATTAATATAACATAATGTGCAATCATTCAAACATTCATAAACCCAATCAATTCAATCACAACTTATTAATGAAATATTAAACATCACAAGTAACAAACAATTCATTTCATTTCATTAATCAATACAACTTACATCATAATCAGACAGACAAGTTCATTACATTACAAATTATGATCTAGGGACATACATGCATCAACAAACTCCCCCTTGGACCTAGATCTATCTAATCTCTTGTCTTCTGCATCACCTCCTTATATTTCTTGTACTTCTCCTCTTTAGTGACTCCTGCGTGTATCTCGAACGCAAAGCAAAGTCGTATAATATTTTGGAACTGGAGGGCTTGTACAATGTCTTGTGTGTCATAGAACAGTGGCCACTTGTATAATGTGTAGACATCATTAGCAGACAAGTTGGTTAGCCACATTGGGTCGAATACCCTGATAGTATCCATTTGGCCCTCTTTATTTAGAACTATGACAGCTTCAGCGGTTCTCCAATCATAGTACCACCATTTGAAGTGTGGAGTGAAGTCCTGTGGCATTTCCCTAAGAGGGATTCTCGACATAGTGCGCGGAGGACTCCACTTCAGCACAATCTTTGGTTTGCCCGTAATGGCATCAACCTCAGACCTTCTTATATACCTCGTAGGCTGTTGTGGTCTGAAGTTAACCCATCGGGTGTGGTACTCCTTCTTCAGGGCAGCCTCAAACCAGCCTGACATCTTTCTTGGGTCAGCATAAAGCAGCTTTAGCTTAGCCAGCTGGTTGAGCTCAAAACCAGGTAGAGTCTTCAGATCATGTGGGAACCTGAAGTACTCTATGCCCTGCTCCCTCTTAACTGCATAAGCGTTAAGGTCTTCAAAATAAGCCCATGAGATAATCCTGCCTGACACCTTATGGTGTTTCTTGACTCTGTAGAGCTTGGTGTAGGCATCTCTCTTTGGTGCAGTACGCTGGGCTCTTACTTCTTCAAAACAGGCAGCCCACTCAGCCTTGCGAATGTCAACATCATCGTTGGAGGCTTGGGCTGTTCCTTCAGTCTTTTTCGTTTCCTGCTCCATCTTGTCTAGTACCTCAAAAGTATCACTGACTAGGGATTCACCCAGATTGGGGACCACATTTCCCTCGGCGTCAGCATACTGAGGGTACTCTTCTGCAGTAATGTCTTCAACCTCAACTTCATCAATATCATTAAGTTCCTCATCACTGGTTGAATCAACTGTTGGAGCGTCCTTGACTATTTCATCGGGATTGAGTCTGAACATCTCTGCCAGTTGCTCATCAGACAGGTCATGAATTATTTCCCCTTCTTCAGGGGTATAACTCACAGACCGTCTCACTATCCCTTGTAGGTCAAGAATCATGGTTAATTGAGTCTTGACCATTTGAAGGGGAGCAAAGTCAAACTCATCCCTTTGAAAGTTTGGATCTGTTTGATATAAACATTCATCACATAAACCATTAGTAATTAATCAAACAGACTTATATAAATTTAATATATAAACATTTAATACACTTGTTTTTCATTACATGATTCAAGTACAAAATAAATAAATACATAAGACATCTAATCAGTACTTTTGTCTTGAATCTGGGGCGTGTCGCTCGGAGGAGCAGAAGTAGTGGATGACTGGTCCTGTCGATGTTTAGATCTCCGCTCTTGACCTGAAGTAGAGGCCGATGCAGCCGCATCCCCTCCTTCTGCTTCGTCATCATCATCACGTCCTTCTGTCCTGTCTTCCTCAGTCTCCTCATCATCATCATCTTCCTCATCCTCATCATCATCTTCATCATCACCATCTCCATCATCCCCGTCACCTTCCTTTACTTCAGGGGCTCATCCTTCGACCCCTTTAGCCTCAGCATAATAGTCTTGTTGGTCGTCTCCAACTCCTCTATACGTTTGACGGACTGAGCCTGCATGTCCTGGAGTTGGGACACCTCGACTCTCTACTAGTCGATCACCGAGCCTGCTCTGCCAGTTGCTGAGACTGGGCAGCAGTCAGGTCGGTCAGCTGGCGGATCTGCACCGCCTTCTCCTCATCTGCAGCAAGCAGACGCATCACCATACGGTTTAGCGCTGAGAGCTGCTCCTCTACCCCGATATGAGGTAGAGTAAATCCATAAGCATGTGAAGGCTGGGCTGAAGGTCCAGCATGATGTGTGGTGGTGGTGGTAGTGGCAGTGGTGAATATGGGTCGGTGGGCTGATGCTGGTGAAGTAGGTGTGAATGGTCTGGTGGTGGATGGGAAGGATACGGTGGTGGTAGGTAAGGTGGTGGATGTGGTAGTGGGAGTAGTGGATGTGGTGGATGTGGTGATGGGTGGTATGTCAGTAGTGGAGGTAGTGGTAGCTGTGGTGGTTGAAGTAGTAGTAACGAAGGTCAAGCGACGCTTCTTCTTCTTCAATCCATGGGGTTGAGCCATCCGCTTCCTCCTAGTTCCGGTGGAAGTGGATGCTCCCCCTGCAGCTCTGCTTACTGAACCCGGAACATAGTTCGGGTCAGTGTCTCTCTCTGAGGAGTCCCGAGGGTGTTCACCAACCACCCTAAGCCCGTGATCTGTGGGAACAACTTTACTTCCCACAGTCCTGGTGAGGGGCTCCTCATCTGACTCCTCCTCCTCTAGATCACCAGCCACAAACTCTTGAAAAACCGGCCATCTCAGCGACCTCTCCGGCAGTGGCTGACCCCGGGGGAATAACATCTGAATCAGTGCCTCTAGATGGGGCAGGCATATCATCCCCGGCGTCGCCGCTATCATCATCATTAGAGTCGGTATCTGGTATGGCGATATGCTCAACATCCGAATCACTGTCCTCGTGGCGCCACTTTCTCTTGGCTGGCGCCACATAATCAGCACGGGCCAGATGCCCAAACAACCTCCTGACAGGGGGCTTCACCTGCTTCCCCCTGTATACCTTCATCCGGCCGAGTGTAGTGTCGTCCATAACCTGAAGAACAACAGCATCCTCCTTCTCCTTTGGCAGGGAGGGAAGCTTCTGGTCAATGATCATCTGTAGAAATCTGGGGTACATACAGAAGCCTTCCTTCCCTTTCCCCTCGATGTTCTCCACCAGGTAGGTGAATATCATCTTGGAGAAGCTGAACGGGTGGTTCAGCACCAACGCAGCATACGCGTTCTGGATCTGGTCGGAAAGCTCATCAAAACCTCCCTTCCTGGATGCTATACACTTCAGCAGCACGTGCGCAAGGTACTTAAACTGGGGACAGAGGTTACTCTTGTTGAGTACCCCACATTGATGTCCCCAGAGTACTTGGCTCTCATGAAACATCCTCTGACAGTGAGGGGGTGTAGACGAGTGGGACAATCAGCATCGTCCCCAAGCTGTAGAACAATCCTCAGATCCTCCTCAGATACAGTGATAGCCTCACCAAAAATCGAACTTCTGATGCAATGAGGCTCGGTGGATCTATCAACCGACGCGCCTTCCCAGAAGGTCTGCTGCACTGATCTGTATGGTGTGCATGGAGTAGATATAGCATGAGCGATCCTGGATCTCAGCAGAAATGTAATAATGCCTGTGAAGTCAGCTGCGTTCCTGGATGTCAAATCCAGATGAGCACATATGTTGTGCTTGGTGCTCATGTTCCATCGACTCCCCATCTGTAACACATAATAATATAAACATTAGTTCCGTTGGCTAAGAGTATAATGAAACACTTAGACTTTGAATAAAAACTATCTGTCATGCGATTGAGGTTGTACGACTGAAGACAGTCGTGCGACTGGATCATGCGATTGAGGTTCAGACGTGCGAATGACCTCATGCGCACGACTGAGTGTGCGACTGGACTCATGCGCATGTACTCTTAAGCGGTTACACCAGTCGTGCGACTGAGTCTCATTCGTATGGTTCAGTCGTGCGGTTAAGTGAATCGCTCCCTTCAGTCGTGCGACTGAAGTTCATCCGCTTGACCAGTCGTATGACTTCCTGTCCGTTCAATTCAAATTTGCTTTTTCACCAACTTTGAGTTTCAGACTTCGTGTTTTGGTTTATTAGACTCGCAACTCATTAGTGTAACACCTAACATCTTTAATTTCATTTACTTGAGTCATTTAGTTAAGTCATGTTGTCACACAGGTCTTAGTTTTCTATCGGGTCTGATTATCCCGATTCAGAGTCGAATTTGAACGATGTTTTGATGTTTCTTTGTCGCAAATTACCTGTAGAATCGAAGTAAATGATCAGTATGCAAGAAACGAAGGTTTTAAGGAGATCAAACGAAATTTTGGCAGAGTGACTTTAGTCGTGCGAATTAGGGTTTCTTTGAGGGTGATGAGTGTCTGCGACCGACTCCTCTTCTATTTATACTAACCCTAGTTCCAATCGTGCGACTGAGTTCATACGCACCTTTCAGTCGTGCGAGTGGGACTCAGTCGTGCGATTGGGTCAGTCGCCCTTCTCCAGTCGTCCGACTGAAGTTCAGTCGTGCGACTGACTCACTCGTTCGCACTCAATCCTCCGACTGGACTAATCGTATGGTCCATTCGGTTGGATGGGCCATACTCATAGTTCATTCGTGCGAATGGACTTCATTCGTATGGCTAGTCCACACGTATGGTCCATTCGTGCGAATGGGTCATACTTAGTTAATTTTCTGCCAATTTTTACCAATTTACATTTAAACTCTTTTTGATTAATTAAATTAACATTATGAGCCTTTGATCATCTCAGACATGATCCTTTTATCTTGAAAACACTTAGATCACCTCAGACGTGATCCTTTTAACCACTTTGGTCACCTCAGACGTGACCCTTTTAAAACACTTTGTCACCTCAGACGTGACTAATTTAACCTTTCAAAGCACATATGGTCATCTCAGACATGACCCTTTTAGTGAGTTGATTCCTTCTGATTTTCCTGATGTAGCCCGACACTTGAACTAAAATCAAAATTTAAAACGACTAACTAATTTAAGACTTTAAACTAATTACATAAACAGACATATTTTTGGCTTTTTGTGAGAGATAAATCCAGAGATTGATATCTGCGGGATTTGGTTCGGGAATAGATAGCTTCAACTTAGATTTATCATATCTGGACCAATTCAATTTTTGGAATCATACAGGCAATTCAAATCATTTGGGACTAGTTATTAAACCTTTTGATGCTCAAGTTCTCGGTGTTCATCCAGAGTCGTTAGCAACATAAGGAAATCATACTGAAACTCTTAGATTTTCACATTGATTTGAACCTTTGAGAATGTAGCCACAATGATTGTCAGTATGTTTGTCCACTTGAAATCCATACACAGACTTTTGACACAGACTGGTGACTAATTTAGGTTTAATTATTTCAACTAACATTTGTGGTCCCACACTTATATGGTAATCAACATTCCTCAGGAGCTTTTGAGCGGTCTACGGGTATTATTACAAGAAGAGACTATTCTTAGAGCTTTCAAAGAGAAGCCTGTCCTCAGGTCAGTGCCATCGCACAGCAGAGAGGCGGCAAACAACAATGAATTCTAGAATATCTAGGTTATGCTTATCCTCAGGTCAGTGCCATCGCACAGCAGAGAGGCACACAACCTATCTCCTTGTTAGAGCAGCTTATTTATTTTGCACAAGATGCACCAACAACATAAGTCATTAGCTTTATAGCATTTGTCTTTCATTTTTTTCTTGCTTTGCTCTAGTTATGGTCATCCGCACACATTTGTGGCGTTTAATTGCTCATTACCCCTTATTGGAATATTGTTGATTGTGTTAACCAGTGATAAGATGGAAGCCCACAGTCAGTTGAACAACTTAGTTTTATCTTGAGATCACCAATCAGGTCTATTTGTCTATTGTGTTGAATCTACCAACATATCATATATGGTCTAGCAGCCTCTAAGTCTACTTTCTTTGGGTCACCTTAGGAGTTGCCAGTTTTCTATCATCTTTCCTTTTTGTATTGCTTAGACTACACAGATTTTTACTTTGAACTTTTGCATCTTTCTAAAACTTAAATTTTAAAGTCCCTCTTGATTTGTTCCTGTGTACTATCATTTTCCAAAGGTATCGAATCAGTATCACAGACACAATCGACCTTATTTCAGCTAGCTACTCCTTCTCCCTCATTTTTTTTTTATTTTTTTTATTTTTTTATTTTTTTTAATGTTAACTTGCTGACATATTCTCCCCCTAAAATACTAAAATCATTTCTGTTTAATTATTTTAGGATTTTAATAAACAGCAAGATAACATGAGTTTAAATAAAAATAAAATCAAATAGACAAATCAAATTAAATAAAATAAATTTAACTAAACTACATCGGACTACACATTGTCATCATCAGGAATTACCTCACTTTTCTTTTTAACGCCGTTGACCTCTAATAAATATTGAAAACGTGGTTTATCAAAGGCTTTAGTATAGAGGTCAGCGCGTTGAAAATCAGTATTAATTTTAACCACATCAATTAAGTTCTTTTCAAAGCAATCTCTTATGAAATGGTATTTAATACCGATGTGTTTGATCTTAGGATGTTGTACCGGATTTTTAGTTACTGCAATTGCAGCAGAGTTATCAACAAAAATAGGAGTAGATGAGAATTTTAAACCGTAATCCCGCATTTGCTGTTGAATCCAGATGATTTGTGAACAGCAACTTGCAGCAGCAACATATTCAGCTTCACAGGTTGACAATGCAACCGATGTCTGCTTCTTACACTGCCAGGTAACTAGTCTTCTCCCAAACAATTGACACCCTGCTGATGTAGACTTGTAGTTCATCTTGCAGCCCCCGTAATCCGAGTCACTATACGCGGTAAGCTCAAAGTCATCATCATGAGGATACCACAACCCAAGTGTGGGTGTACCCTTCAGATAACGAAAAATCCTCTTGACCCCGATCAGATGGTTGACCTTTGGTTTAGCCTGATATCTTGAGCATAGACATGTAGCATACATAATATCAGGTCTTGAGGCAGTGAGATACATGAGGGATCCGATCATTCCTCGGTACATAGTGGCATCTACTAGATCTCCATTCTCAACAGGTGCTATATCAAGATTCGTAGCAAGTGGAGTCCCAGCAGCAGACGCATTCTCCATGTCAAAGCGACTGAGAATGTCTCCTACATACTTGGTCTGATGTAGAAAGATTCCATTAGGTGTTTGATCCACCTGTAATCCGAGAAAAACTTCATCTCCCCCATAGCACTCATCTCAAACTCTTTCTTCATTACTGCTTCAAACTCTTTACATAACTCTTCGTTCTTTGACCCGAAGATTATGTCATCAACATATATCTGTACAAGCAGTAGGTCGCCATCCTTTTCTTTAATAAACAGTGTACAGTCAATTACTCCCCTGCGAAATCCGTGTTTCACAAGATGAGTTGAGAGTTTCTCATACCAAGCTCGAGGAGCTTGATGAAGCCCATATAAAGCTTTTTCGAGCTTGTAAACTCTATCCCGATGGTAAGGATCTTCAAAACCCTCGGGTTGACTTACATAGACTGTTTCTCTGATTTCCCCATGAAGGAATGCACTCTTTACATCTAATTGGTAGACTTTGATCTTCATGTACGATGCATAGGCAAGGAAGATACGAATAGCTTCCATCCTTGCCACGGGTGCAAACACCTCATTATAGTCAATTCCCTCGACTTGGCGAAAACCTTGAACCACCAGTCGAGCTTTGTTCCTGATAATGACCCCTTGGTCATCCTTCTTGCATTTTAGTACCCATTTAGTGCCAATGACTTTAGCACCTTTAGGTCTATCAACCAGAGTCCATACACCTAACTTCTTAAACTGCAGAAGTTCTTCTTACATGGCACTCACCCACGCCTCATCATTTAGTGCCTCACTGACATATTTTGGCTCAACCTGCGAGACAAAACATCGATAAGCACCATCATGAATGTATCCTTTCTCCATAACCGAGGCTTAATCAGCTGAGTATACTGATTTCGGGTTTGTACTCCTGATCTGACATCCCCAATAACATTGTCAAGGGGATGATAGACGTTTAATCGTGATCCTGGAGTAGTTGGAACAGCCACCTCAGAGCCGAGATTATGAACATTTTGTTCTGCATCTGAGGTAGTTGGAGTTTGAGGTTCCGAAGTCGAAGGTGCATCACTCGTAGATGCTTGTGGACTTTCAGGAACTGGAACCTGTTCCTCCTGACTGTTCTGGTCATCTGCTTCAGTTTCATCTTCAGAAGAGGAGTCACTTTCATCGACTACTCCCCCTGACTGAGTAGATGATTCTCCCTGTGTGCTAAATGGTGTATTCAGAATATCATACATCATCCTAGTAGCTAACTCATCATCCGAGGGAGAGAGAGGTATGTTGAAGGATTTGAAGAATCCATCATAATCGAAGAAGTAGGCAGGTCCTTTGCCTGTAGGTGGCGTGGTATATCTCTGAACGTCGACATTACACCACACTTCTACAAGACCCGTTGAGTTATTGTAAACTCGCTTATTCGGTATGTTGTATCCTAGAAAGATTCCTTCATCTGCCTTTTCGCTGAATTTTCCTTCCGATGTCTTCTTCAGAAGGGTACACGGCGCGCCAAAAGGTTCAAGATACTCCAAATTCGGTTTGCGTCTTTGTAGTAGCTCATAACATGTCTTTCCGTGGCGCTTGACTATTAGGACTCGATTCAGTGTATAACATGCGTTTGCTACTGCCTCATTCCAGAATTGGATAGGCAGTTTCGAGTCAGGCAGCATAGTCCGTGCAGTCTCTATCAAGCTTCTATTTTTCCTCTCAGCAACACCATTCATCTGGGGTGTGTAGGCTGAAGTGAATTGATGAACAATTCCCTTTTCCTTGCAGTATGCCTCCATCCATTGATTCTTGAATTCTGTCCCGTTGTCTGAGCGTACTTGTCTAACTTTTAGCTTGTAGAGAGATTCCAGAGTGGTGACTAATTCCTTGAATGACTCAAATGTTTCTGATTTGGATTTCAGAAACATTACCCAAGTGAACCTCGAGTAGTCATCAGTGACCACAAAACAGTACAAATCGCCTGCAATGCTCTTTGTACTGACTGGACCAAACAGATCCATGTGAAGAAGTTCAAGAGGAAGTTCTATTGAATGAACTTTCTTTTCCTTATGAGACTTATTTGTCTGTTTGCCTTTCTTCCAAGCTACACAAAAGTCAGGAAGTTGGAAGTTCTTGACATTTACTCCTCTCACTAAATCCTTCTGAATCAAGTGATTCATCTTCCTTTGACTAATGTGTCCCATTCTCCTATGCCAGGAGATTGAGTCCTTCTCAGTAGCTTTAGATAGAAAGCACTGCACCTCATGATCCGTTGGAGCAGCTGTTGACAGATCCAAGACATAAAGGTCCTTATATCTTGAAGCAGTCATCAGAACTTGGTCCTCTGGGATCATATAGTCTTTCTTCAGCACGTAACACTTCTTGTTGTCGAAGATGACTTTAAATCCTTTATCGCAGATTTGGGAAACAGAAAGTAAGTTATTCTGAAGTTGTTGAACGTAGTTCACCTTATCAAACTTAACTTTCTGATTTCCCACTTCTCCCTGTGCTGTGATGTATCCTCCCTTGTTTCCTGCAAAGGAAACATGCCCTCCTTTTATTTGTTTGACGTTTGATAAAAGGGCTCTATTTCCTGTCATGTGCCTGGATGCTCCGCTGTCTATAATCCACATGTTAGTCTCAGCGCTGTATCGAACACCCTGCACATATCAGGTAAATGTATTAGTTTAGGTTAGGAACCCAAGCCTTTACTGTCTTGGGTTTCCCAGAGGCATCACACATCATAAATTCTACCCATTGACCCTTAGAAGGTGAGGGTAGCTCAGAATCCTTCTTGTCATCAGTATCAGACACACAGGATGACCTTTCTTTCCATAAGCCAGATTTGTGCAATGCTTGTTTATGATAAACAGTCGTCTGGCTTACAGGTTGGACTTTAGGTTCACTAGATCTTCTAGGTGGAGTTAGAGAACTCCTCTTAGAAGACCTAGGTCTAGAGTCCTGAAGATCAATCTTCTTCCTAGGTGTCTGATAGAAAGGACAATAGGAAGCAATATGTCCACATTCTCCACAGTTGTAGCATAATCTGCTATCAACTTTATGAGTAGACTTTCTTTGTGGAGAAATGCGTGACACTTTAGTAACATCAATTACTTTAGGTTTTGACTCTTGCATGTTTGATGTTTTCTCTGGTTTAAAAAATTTAACTGTTTTAACCTGTTTAACTTGTTCCACGTTTTGGTTAACTGGTTTTTGACTTGTAGCATGTGAAAAATTAACGTTTGAAGTCCTTTTAGGTTCTGATTTGACTCTGTTTGACCCCGACTTTAAGTTAACTTTTTCAAATTCATTTTCCAGATTAACACAAGGCAATTTACCCTTTGCCTTTGAAGTGGCCTCCTTTTGTTTGTCCAGATTCAGTAGATGAACATGATGTGTCTGGATCAGTAACAAGAGGAGTGGTCACCACATGATCCTTGATAGGGTTGTTGTTTACTGGTTTAGACTTGGTGTTCATCAAGGTCTCAAGTGGTGGTGGAACTACTTTGTATCCTAATCCCTCCCCGTTATTCCTTTCTCTCACTAAGTGTTGAACTATGTGTGAAGAACTAGTCCAACTATGCAGTTTCTGTTTTAAGGAGTTAACTTCTACTTCTAGAAATGCCTTTTGCTTCTTAGTGTCCTCTAGGGAGTTTAGATAGTACCTAATGTCATTTGCTTGGTTAAAGGCAACTAATTCGGTTTCCCTAAGCTGTTTTGTCAATAGGTCTATCTTTTCTTTATAACTATGCTCATTTTGTTTTAATACTCTATTGGCCTCAGTGCATAATTGTAAATCTTTTACTAAGTTATCATTGTGATCTAATAACCTAGCAAATTTTTCATCGATGCTATTCCTAAATATATCACAGTTAGAGCAAGCATGATTATTAAACATTTGGTCAGTTGTACTTACCTGTGTTGTTTCAGAAGAGTTAGCCATCAACGCAGCATCAGACGTCTCTGGTTCTGGTGATTCTGACTTTTCTGTTTCTGACGTGGAAATCTCCTCCTTTGGCTTGTAACTGACCTCAGCTGCAGTTGTTTCTTCACTGTGTGACATCGCTATTTCAACTGCTAGATCACCTTCACTCGCAGAATCATCATCAATATATTCAACACTGGCAATGTTAGATTCTAGTGAGACAAACCTAAAACACCAATCCTGTCCTTCATCATCATGAGCAGTCAAGGCTTGTGGGTCCTTGTTAGATGAAGAAGAAGTGGAAGCTTGTTTGTCTTGGCGAGTAAAGGATGAGAACGGGTTCCCATTACCCGTCTTCTTTGGCTTGACACATTCTCTCTTGAAGTGCCCCTTCTCTCCACAGTTGAAGCAGGTCACTTTGCTCTTGTCAAAGCCGAATGTGGTATCCTTAGTAGCTATTAAGTTCTGTCCTGTCTTTTTAACAAACTTCTTCGCCCTTCGGACAGCGCTAGCTAAGGCCCACATTATATCCATTCTTTCAAGCTCCATTTCATCTACCTGCTCGTAGTCTTCATCTGCCAGATGGCAGTTTCCAATCTTCCCAGCAACAAGTCCATCATATGAATGAACTACTGCGGCTAGAAGATCCATATGCTCTCGTGCTACTTCTACGGTCACATTACCGAGATTCTCGGTCTTCAATTTGGTAGCGCTTGTTTCTGATCCAATATAGTGGGTACAAGATGACCCTGACGTGTCTGATCCAGAAGGAGAAGCATGTGAAGGACCTGACGAGCTAGACACAAATGCTGTCTGGAGAGGTGCTCCAGATGTCTTAGCTTGAGGCGTGGCGTTGTATAAAGCTGGATTCTGTGTGTATGCAGACTTTTGAGCTCTATACTTCATCCTAAGAGCTTCTTCACGCAACTTGAGAATGAAGTCATTTATATCCAACTTTATAAGCATTTCATTCTGTCTAAGGTTCGACACGAATGAAGCCCACTTGTCAGGCAATCCGTCTGCGAAGTTGCTTACTTTCTCTTCCATAGTCGTTTCCACTCCATGTGTATGCAACTCGCTCATCAAGTGATAGAATCTGTCTATGACTTCATCTAAACTCTCATTACCAATCGATGAGAAGTTATCGAACTCCTTCTTTAATTCCTTTGCCTTGATTGCCTTTAATGATGCATTCCCATCATATCTCTTCTCTAGCTCATCCCACAGTTTCTTGGACTGCTTGTTCTCTGAGTACTGGTGGAATATGTCTTTGGGGATAGACTGAGTGATCAATGCATAAACCCTTTTCTCAGCATTGTACTTTACTTTCTGTGCGTCGGTCATCCCGCTTAACGTTAACTTAACTCCATCTGCTCCCACCGGTGTACTATAACCAACCTCGATAGCTTCCCACAAATTAGGATCTACTCCATTGAGGTAGATCTCAAAACGTTGTTTCCAGTGGGGAAACTCATCTAAGGTCAAGAGCTTTGGTGGTTTATTGTGATTACCCACCTCACTCTCAAGCAACAGCAGGTTCTGAATCCTTGAGTCTTTTCCAGCAGTAAAGGCTGACATCTGATCTTCCATGGCTAATAGACTTAGTATCTAATCAAAGAAACTTTAACTGATGCGACTGAAGGATGCGAATGGTCTTAATCGTGCGTATGAACTCTGCGATTGGTTCAATCGTGCGACTGAACAGGGCGAATGATTCAGTCGTGCGAATGAATCAGGTGCGAATGAGCTGTACGAACGAACGTTTCAGTCGGCCGAATGAAAGTGCGACTAGGTCCAGTCGTGCGAATGAGCAGTGCGAATGGAGTCCAGTCGTGCGAATGGGTCACTCGTGCGACTGAAGCTGCTGTTTTGCGAAAATTTCTAGGTTTGACGGGTTTCAGCCGTAAAAATTCGAAATTTCGCAAGTCCAAATCGCCTAAGTCCGTAGAAACTGAACTTCGATGAGCAGGGAACGTCCAAGATCACTTTTGATGCTAAAGATTGCGTTTTTCGTGCAAAAACACAAACTTTTATGCAATCTTGATTGAATCAACACGAAATCAAGAGCCAAAGCTCTGATACCACTTGTTAGGACCTGGTATTTGAACGAAATACCTAGCGATTGCGTGTTAAACCAACTCAAATAGTGCGGAATCCTATTTGATTGGCGATCCAATCAGTGAGAACACACGATGAATCAATCTAGAATTGAAATCAACGTCAGAAATCGATTAGAAACCGATCTGATGTGTTCTGTGAACTTGGAGAACGATTTGGGAGGCTTCTGGACGGCTAGGGTACGTCTGGAATCGTAATGGGATCAATGCTTTCGTTTTCCCACGAATTGGGTCTATTTATAGGTTAGTATTGTTCAATCGTGCGACTGGGCCATAAGTATGGTTCAGTCGTGCGATTGAACCATGCGGTTGATTCATCCGCACGACTGAGTGTTCAGTCGTGCGACTGAGCCAATCTTATGTGTCAATCATACGACTGATCCAGTCTCCTGGTTCAGTCGTGCGATTGAGTCAATCGTATGAAGTTATTCATGCGTGTGGTCCATTCGCATGGGCCATTCGCATGAGAACTTCATTAAGTTAAGTTTGAATGTTTTAATTAATATAACATAATGTGCAATCATTCAAACATTCATAAACCCAATCAATTCAATCACAACTTATTAATGAAATATTAAACATCACAAGTAACAAACAATTCATTTCATTTCATTAATCAATACAACTTACATCATAATCAGACAGACAAGTTCATTACATTACAAATTATGATCTAGGGACATACATGCATCAACACTTCCGAAGGTAATTTTGAATCTTCTAAAGAGATCAAGATTTTCGAAAATGTACTTGCAGTGCTTGAGTTTGATTCAGCTGCTGTGAATACTGGCTCTTGATGGAGTTCATGTTCAGAGGTAGGTGATAGGGTTCTATGCTGTTGGAGTTTATTGGTTTTTGAGGTTGGGAAATTGTTAAAGGCTGGGTTTTTTCACTTGTTTGAGAAACTTGTTTAGTAGGACCAGTGTCTAATGATGTTCGGGAGTGTGAAGGAGAAAAAGACAAAGTTTGATCACTTGCAAGTGATTGAATTAGTGGTGTTGATGTATGGGTGATTGTGGAGGAGAGTGGGATGCTTGCTCAGTATCAGCAACAAAGATGTCTTGTTGATCTTCATACACCAACTCTTATGGAATATCAGCATTGGGATCAACCACATATGCAAACATTGGCATATCTTCACTTTTATACTTGCCACTGATCTTGTTTAACACAGATCTTCCCAAGTGAGCTTGTACAAAGACATCACCTTCTCTTTCTATGCCAGGCAATTCATCATTAATGAGTAGTTGGAGGAACCTTGGAAACATGAACATCTTATCAGTATTTTGGACTCTTATTTGGTTGCATAAACATCCAAAGATGTACTTTTAGTAGTTGTAGATCCTTCCTTTAAATATTCAAAGGATTTTAGAAGAGATGTGCCTTGTAAACCAATCTAGTCCTGATTTCCTATTTGAAATGCATTTCAGATAAGTGTGACATAGGAATCGATATGGCTTGCACAGTCTTCCTTTCTTGATTTCACCCTTGTCAAAATCACCATCATAACCCATCAAATAGAAAATCTTTTTAATGAGTTTATATTCAAACACATCTGGGTGACCTGCCTCTTATTCTCCCAGCTCAAGAACCCTTCTTATGATCAGCTCATCAATTCTCAGTCGTCTATTCTTAATATCTACATATATTACTTCACTTTCTCCTTCTTCTTCTATCTCAGCAGAGTTCTAGAAGTCGACAATATGTTCTTGATAGATTAGAGGCTCCGCCGACATGGCATAGAATAACCTAGATCTTCTCAAATAAGGAATAATGTCTCGACACCCCTCAGACACAGGGTCGACGACATTCAGAAAAGCATAGACATTGTGCTCTCTCGCGAATCTATGGCCATCTATATATAAGAATGAGAGAAATTACGTCGTAAACGATATTTCAGACATGAGAATATGAACAGTTTTACTGATACATAAAAATGAAAATGTTCTTTTTGATGTTTATGATATGATTTACCTAGTAAACAATGATTGAGAGTTGAATCACGGATCAAGTTTAGTGTATGGTTTGATGTTTTGAAGAGAGTAATTGAATGTTGGCGGAAAGAGGGGTTAACGTTTTGTGAACAATTTTCTAGGTCTAAAAAGGTGTTCTGAAAAAGTGAATAAAAATGACAGGTCAAAAACATCATTTATACTCCCTCGGACTTATTAATTTCATTTATTAAATGAAGTGAGGCCCTCTTTCCTTATTACTCTTATGTGTAATTTTATTACTTCCGCAGATTTTAGTTCTTCCGTAGGTCATCTACGGATGCCTAACTTTGAAAGAACTGAATTTTGAAGAAGTATAATTTGATATTCCATAGGTTACCAATCCATTGAAATGTATTATACTTTAAAATATCAGCACATCCGTATGTTACCAATCTACGAAAGGTCATATTTTTCTTGTTTTAAGTTTCGCACTATAGCATCTGCTTATGAGAAAAATGCACTATAGCTTCTGCTAAAGTCCAAATTTGCACTATAGGTTCTACATAAGTCCAAATTTTGAACTGTAGCTTCTGCTGAATTGAAAAGTTTAAAACTTATTCATATGTATGATTCTATCGACTTGTTAGAACCATTTGATGCTTTTGGACCTCGGTGACTTTGTCTACATGGTAATTGTGCAAGAAATGATTTGACTTGAAAAACCTCATGTATCATGTAGCCAAGTTAGTGCTCAATTCCCAGTTCCTTCATTTAATAAACTACTGCCCCTGAATTTGTGATTAATGATGAACTGATCTATCATAAATTTATCTAGGAAATGGCATGAAAGACACTAGTCTGTCCAACAGAACTAGAAATAACATAACTAAAATTATAAACAAAATGAATTAAAAACTTATGTACAAGTGACTGGGTGTCAGAATAATATTCTTAGTTGATGCGAATCAACTAGGATTGAATATATTAACTGAGTTAGTGAGAATATGGCGGAATCATATAAACACAGAATATTGAATGCATGAAATATCATAAATTCTTTTGTATTAATGGTGGTGAAAGGTTACAATGAATGCTAGGGTTTAGCAATAAACAGTAACAAGACACCTTTGAAACATAAGACTATCGAAAATATTCTAATTGTCAAAAGTCTAGTCTAGTAATTAGTAACCCACAAAGGTGGGGTTTTCTATTCTATTTATAGGCTGACAAGATGCCTTTTACAAAATGACTAAACTTCCCCTGTACTATACATCAGGAAACTAGTCTAAGTCTTCATCAGCATTTTCTTCTGTTCATCCACAATAACTAATGCAGATGTGTTGATCTTTATCAGCATTTTTGTTCTTCTTCAGCAATAGTGTTTGGTCATCAGCATTGACAAATGCGGATGAGCAAACACTTGGCACATTTGTTGCTGAGCATTTGCATTAGTTAATGCGGATGTACATTTCCTTGGCAACATTTGTTCGTTCGTCCGCATTTGTAAATACGGAAGAACAAACACTTGTCAGCATTTGTTATATGGTCATCCGCATATACACATGTGAATAGCTGACACTTGTCTTCTTTTGTTGATGCAGATTCTTCATCCACATTGGTTCTTAGACTTGTGGGATTTCCAGCAGAACAACCATCAACCACCACTTGAATTGGCATGTATGATCCTTCAAGGGTCAAACAATACTCCTCCTAAGGATTATATAGCCTATATATTTCAAGGGTTGGATTGTGGTTGAGGTTGTGAAGATTCAGTTGGTTCTTGTGTAGTAGGAGTAGGTAATATTGGTTATGCAAGAGATGGATCCAGAATGGCCTTTATCATGTTGACAAAGTCATTGCTCTCTGACTCTTGCAATCATTTTGTTGTAGAAATAAGAGACTGCACTCTTTTGATCATCATACTTTTATTTAACCTCCATCTTGTAGATCTTCAAAGTTTCAAAACTTAAATCCAAAACATCTTCTTCAGTAGTGAGTGTTACAAGAACACTCTGATTGTGAACTATCTTCTGTTCATCTTGTTCTGAGATCCCGAGTTCATATACTTCTTTGATCTTTGTTCCAATTAGCTGCCCAGCCTCATATCTCCTCCTCTTGTATGCCTTTGCATGTAAGTTGTCAATTACTTGGATTAAATGTACATATAGGCATAAATCATTTTGAGCCTTCTCATCAGCAAGCTTTGAGAAACATTTGTCATGCAGATATGAAGTATAGCTTGGGTGAAGTAGCTTGATTTGTACTGGATCAAAGATCCTTATCCGTTCAGCTTTCTTCTTCCCTTCATTTCTTAGATCAAAGACCCTTATCCGTTCAGCTTTCTTCTTATCTTCATTTCCTAGCAACACCCACTCTCTTGTTTTCTCAACATATCCCTATTCTATTATGGGATATGTATATTGATTTCCATCAAAGCTCTTTATAGCTACTGTATTCCAATTGATGTATCCAACACTCTTTAAAAATTCATCATCTACCAAAGTAGAGGAGTGGGATTTTGATCTTTTCTTCCCTTGATTTCTTTTTCTGTGCTCAACATCCTCTCTCTTAGCTTTCTTGAGCACATCATCTTTGAATTTTGTCTTTAGCATTCCCACTAAAACAGAGAAGTCTCTTCCTCTTGGGGGGATTGGGTAATTAAAAATGATTAAGCTTTGCACATCCTTAATGTCACCTTTAGGAAGACTAAGTAATGTTTGGAAGTATTGAATTCTTCCAGATGTTCTCTTACTAACTGCACAATCCCAGTCTGGATGCCAGGCCATAATCCTATTTTCTTCCACAGAACTGGGAGTTGTGAGATGATCAAGTAGCTCTGTCAGTGTTGACTTTTACTTGGTAATTTTCCTCATAGTAGTTCCCAATGGCCATACCTTGCCAGGAATAACTTCTCGGGGGATCAGCTTTTCCTTCCCTTTGTGTTGGTCTTTGCTTTCAACAATTATAGGATCAGCAGGGAGTTTGTTTTGTTGCTCATAAGCTGGGTTTGGAGCTTCAGTTCTGAACTTCACACTAGTTTCTAGCTCTACCTTCATCACATGCTCCGTCATTTTCCTTAATTCAGCTACGTATCTTCCCTTCAGCTCATGTACTTTGTAGTTATTCCCTTGTAACCAACAAGTCATATTATATCTGCTTAGCCTTGTTGTATCACAATGAACCAACTCCTTTGTTTTCTGAATTGACTGATAGGATATGAATGTCTCATAATTACAATTGGGGATCATAAACCTTGCAAGCTCAAACTCTTTCACCATATCTTTCATCTCATTCATGTTCATCCTTTCTACCATGTCATATGGAAAGCCATGGTTAATCAGGGTCATAAACATTGTTGATTTAGGCCTCTCTTCCAATATGTCTTTGGTGGTCAGCAGATCATCAGCTTTTGATTCCTTTTGTTCTTTGGGAGAGTCAATCTTTGTCAGCTCATTCCACTCAGCATCACTCTCAGTTTCAGCATGAGATAAATGATTTAAAGTTGAAACATCCACTAAAGGAGTGTTCTCTGGGGATATAGATTTTGACCTCTTAGGAGAATCTTGAACTTCAATCACTTCCTTCTTAAAAGAACCCAAGTACTTCTTGTTCCTTGAATATTGTATGATTTGCATTGAAGCTTCAGCAAATTCTTTTGTTTGTTTTGTTGTAGGAGCACTTGATTTAAGGTCACTTATCTTTGTTTTTAGATCATCAATCTTTCGATCTTTCTTTTTCAGCAAAATAGATTGTTCATTCAGAGTCTGGTTTGCTTTATTGTTCTCCAACACAAGCTGCTCTCTTTCAGCCTTTTCAACTTTAATTGACTCTTTGAGTTCTCTTACTAACTCATGCAGAGCATAAATCATTTCATTGTTATCTTGTACATTTTCTCTTAATCTTTTCCGAGATGTTTCTTGTTTCATCAATTGATCCTCCTTCTCTCTTATCATCCCTTTTAACTCTCTAATTTTAGTATTTTGTTTGACTTGATGGTCAACTTATTAAACTCAGCCACTAGATAGCTTTTGCTGACTGGGATATCATCATCACTGAGGTCATCTTCATTATAAGCTATGGCATCAACATAGTTAGCTTCCTCTTCACCTTCTGGATGTTGATGAGCAATCTCATCCATATTAACTTCAGCGGGAGCTGTACTTGTTGAGCTCGAACTAGAGTCAACAGCTTGATCTGCTTGTTCTTGATCAGGTTGATGTTGATGTTGAAGATCAGGGATTGGAGAGATAGGCTTAGTATCATTGGAGAGAACAGGGGTTTGAGATTTGGTTATGGATAGTGGAACAGTGCTGGCTTGAGATGCTAACTCATTATCTTGGCCGCATTAGTTTCACTTGGTTTTCAATGAATTAAAACAATTACTCATTGGTTACCTTCACCCTCATTAACCAATGCACTTACCCGCATTAATTTTTGAACTTAATCAAAATTAACATTTCTACAGAATAAAATCTTTTCTGTTTTTTGTTGATTCGTTGACCATTATGAAGATATGTCTTTTGCTTTTGGCTTAATTCTTATGAAGTTTTAACTGTTGTTGGGATTGTCAATTCTTGCTTCGATTGACTTGTATATAAGATGTGATACAAGTTTTCTAGAGTTTGATTGATACAAGTTTCTTTTTTATTTTATATTGTTAAGAAAGGAAATACTATACAAATTGATCAAAATTTTAAATTACTCCCTCTAAAGTTTACATCCATATGGGATAGAAACTTTAATGATTTAAAACTTTTGTAGATGAAACATTTTTGTAATGATTTTGTTTTCTTATCTGTACATGAAGAGAAAGTATACCTTTCTTGGGATGTTGGACCAAAAGAACCAATGAGCCGGATCAGAAAAACCTTTAAGTCCCACAGACGTCACAACAACTACTGAAGTCCATAACAGCTGAAGACAACAACTGATTACAAAGTCTGAAGACACAAGTGCTGAAGACAAAGTCTGAAGACAAGTGCTGAAGACAAAGTCTGAAGACAAGTGCTGAAGACAAAGTCTGAAGACAAGTGCTGAAGACAAAGTCTGAAAACAAGTGCTGAAGACAAAGTATCAGACGTTGTCATAACAGCTGAAGAGGACTTCTTCAGTAGTTGTGACGGTTTACTTTCAGTAGTTTTATGTTTTCTCTTTTCAGTAGTTTTGTAAAACGACTGAAGAGCTTGTTCTTCAGTCGTTGTAGTATCAGTAGTTTCTTTTCAGTTGTTTTATGTTTTATACTTAGCACTCTGACATGTTCTCAGTAGTTGTGAACATTTCAGTAGTTTGTTAAGTATTAGTTATTTTTGTACTAGATCTGCTAGTAATCACCATCCCGTGATTACAGCAGTGATTGCACTCTATATAAGGAGTGCCAACCTTATTGTAACTGTGAATGATTTAGCAATAATATTGGGCATTATTGAAACATTCCTTATCACAGAAAAATATTCTCTCGCATTTGTTTACAAGTAACAAACTCTTGCTATAATTTGACTAATTCTTGATTTCATTCCGCTGCATTACACTCTAATACTTCAAACTTGTGATCGCTGATCCTGACAAATGGTATCAGAGCTTGTTAATCATTGATCGATCTAATAATTGATCATTGAAACTGCTCTTCAAGATCCAAGTTTGATTGAATTAGCATTTTTGCAAGAAACTGTTATAGAGATTGAATTTTTCTGTGCTTTTAATCATTCATCCTGAGACTTATTCTTGGTTTTCATTGAGTTTGTTGTGGTGTGTCTAAATATTTCTTTTGCTTGAATAAAATTGTTTTTGGATCCAAAATGACTACTCCTTCCAATGATCCTCACAATACTGGTTCCTCAACCAAGCCTCCAATGCTGGTTAGGAATGAGTATAACATATGGCAACGTCGTATGCTCCATCACCTGTCTGTTAACAGCTCAGGTTGTTGGACATCAGTGGTACATGGTCCACACAAGCCTATGGTGAATAACCCGGAAACCAATCAAATGGTTCTGAAGAGGAAGGATCAATACTCAGATGAGGATAAGAAATTGTTTGAGATAGATGCAAAAGCCCATGGAATTCTGGCCATGGCACTACCCAATGAAATTTATTCTGGGCTAATGCATTATGAATCTGCCCATGACCTCTGGAATGCCTTGAAAGAACAATTTGGAGGAACAGATGAGGTCTTGGCAAATAATAGAGAGATCCTTGCCCAACAATATGAGACATTCTCTCATAGGAAGGGTGAGACACTGACTCAACAGTTTGAGCGGTTCTCTTGTTTGATCTCTGAAGTGAAAATGGTCAAACATGAGTATACTAATATTCAGATGAATAACAGATTTCTCAGATCACTGCCTGAGAGATGGGATACATATACCATTGTCCTACGCTCCAGTGCAAATTTGGACAAACTATCTCTCACCCAACTTCATGGGAAATTACTCACATTTGAGAGAGAGATAGAACAAAAGAGAAAACTGTCTTCATCTGGTAAGCTCACTGAGTACTTTGTACCAGGCAACACTGCTCTGGTTAGTCATGAGTCAGAATATGCTTCATCTGAATGCCAGTATGATGAGCATATTGATTTCTCTTCAAACATTTCTGATTCAGCATTTGTGAGTGTTGATAGTCAATTTACTGGGTGTAATAATGACAATCTGTGCTTCATCATGGATGATCTTAAGGGGATTGCTGATGATGACTTAGAAAAGATGGATATTTTGAGCCAAATGGCCTTGATAAATATCAGATCTCAGAAGTTCTACAAAAGAACTGGAAGAAAGTTCCCAGGACTCTCTGGCAAAACCAAAGTTGGTTTTGACAAGAGTAAGTTGAGGTGTCACAAATGCCAAAGGCTTGGACACTTTGCTAGAGAATGTAGATCATCTGGATCTAATTCCTCTGCACCTTTTGTGACTTTTCCTAGCAATAGTCAACAAAACAAAGGGCAACATCCTGTCAATTCTAGTCATCAGTCTCAACTACAATCTCCTGCATATTTTGTTCCTCAGGGTCAAATGCCTTATCCTTACCCGTGTTATTACATGCCACAAACTAGTCAAGTTCAAGCTCCTATGGTACCACAACCTCATGCACTCCCAGAACCTCAACCATCTCATCAACCCCCTCAACCTCAACAACATAGCTTCTTCACCCCAGAAGTTGTTGATTGGAGCAGCTTGCCAGATGACATGTCTAGTCATGAACAACTGTTCAGAAGTGCTGATCAACATGGTGGTGATAGTCCTTTTGGGAATCTGGCACTTATGGCTCTGGAATCAACTGAGGGTTCCTGCTCAACTGCATCATCTTCACAGGTAACTCAGGTATCTTCAGAGGCTAAAGCCAAGTTATGTTCTGAATCTTGCATTGCTGCCTTTGTCTCTATTAGAGAGGCAAATGTAACATTAATAAATGAAAAACTTGAGTTTGAGAAAACAATTTCCAAAAGACAAGCTGAGTATGAGTCTTCTCTTAATAGTAAAAATGATGAGATTTATAAGCTTAAATGGCAATTAAATGATGAAAAGGCTAAGCTAGAGGTTATTCTGGAAGACCAGAAAAGTCTTAAAGAAACTCTTGCAGTCACCAAGTAGAGTGTGATCGATGGGTACAATCATGCAAAGGTTTTGAGATGCTTCTTAGTAAGCAATCAGCTTCCAATGTGAAGTTTGGCATTGGTTATAATCACACTGCTCCTCCTACAGATTTTGCTCCAAGAGTAGAGGTGAAATCTGATGGAGAAAGCAATAACCAATCCACCCCATCATGTGATTCACTTTTTGATAAAGCATCATCAAAAGTTGAAGTCAGCACTAAGCCCTCTCAGAACCTATCAGCTGATGTTGATGGTTCAATTGCTGACACTCACATGATCAAAGAGTTGGTCAACTCAGGAGTTATTTCTGAAAGTCCTGAAAGGACTGGAGAGCAAGATTTAACTCCTGAAGTTCAAGCTCCAACTACTGACAGCACTGAAAAGAAGAAAACTGTCAGTAGAAAGAGTTTGAAGAATACTAAAGAGGAAGTCAAGAAAGCAAATAGTGCTTCCAAAGTACTGAAGAGCAAGTCTTCAGTAGTTTCATCCTCTTTAGTTAATGATCAACATAAGATGAAAAAGAAACCATGTGAAGTATGTGGTTTGTCTAATCATCTCACTGATGATTGTTGGTACAAAAGAGGATCCAAACTCAAACATAAAGATGAAATTAAAGAGAAAATGGTTAAAATGAAAAATGAGTTTAAAGCCACATTTGTACCAGCAACATCAAATCCTGTAATCCTTAAGTCCAAAAAGAAATCCAAAAAGGAAGGGGTTAAACAGGTAACAGCTGAGGTTGCTCAAAAGAAGAAGGTGCAACATAAGAACTTATCAAACTCCAGTGCTAATGTGTCTGAAGAGCTGAAAGCCTTATCACAAAATCAGACACAGCTGGTTATGATGGTTCAACATCTATTGGGAAGAGTCAACCAATTAGATGTTCCTATGTTGAATCCACAGAAAAGGAGGTCCAAGCCAAAGGATTCCTCTTCTCCACCATCTTCTTCCTCTCAAGCTGTTATTTCCAGCAAACTTGTTAGTCCACCATCTGTTGATGTGAATAGGCCCAAAACCAAAAAGGTTTGGGTCTCAAAATCTAACTAATTTGCTTTGTTCTGCAGGGTTCTTCAACATGCCACAGAGGCATCTGGTATGTAGACAGTGGAGGATCCATGCATATGACAGGAAACAGATCACTTCTTAATGACTACTCTCAAGGAAGGAAGGGAGTTGTATCTTTTGGCAATGATGCAAAGGGTTACATCATCGGAAAAGGCTTTGTTTCCAATGGGGAAATAAAGTTTGATGATGTTAACCATGTGGAAAATCTCAAGTACAACCTCTTGAGTGTCAGTCAAATGTGTGACAAAGGCCATATTGCTCTTTTCACAAGTCAGAACTGCCGGATTCTGTCATCCAAAGTTCTGAGTTTGATTGACAAGGTGTTGGATAAACACACTCTCCTTAAGGCCAACAGGACAGGAAGAGTGTATGCCTTAGATCTTTCTAAGAAAATAGATCTCAAAGGCCATCCTTGCCTATTTTCCAAGGCTTCCCCTCAAGAATCTACACTATGGCATAGAAGGTTGGGTCATGTTAATCTCAAAAACATAAATCAGCTGATCAACCATGGTTTAGTTAGGGGATTGCCTATGAAGGAGTTTAAATGTGAAGATGACTGCACTCCTTGTCTAAAAGGAAAACAGCACAAAGTTTCATTTCCCTCCATAGAAGAACCTAAGTCCACAGCCTGCTTACAGCTTCTTCACATGGATCTCTTTGGTCCTGTGAGAGTGATGAGTATGGCTAAGAAGAAATACTGTCTGGTAATTGTGGATGATTACTCCAGATTTGTATGGACTTTCTTCTTGCATTCAAAGGATGAAGCAGCTCAGAAGATTATCAACTTTGTGTTGTATGTTGAGAAGCAGTATTCCCTCTCAGTCAAGTGTATTAGAAGTGATAATGGAACAGAATTTAGAAACAATACACTTGATGAGTTCTACCTCTCAAAGGGAATCAAGAGGCATTTTAGCATTCCAAGAACTCCTGAACAAAATGGAGTAGTGGAGAGAAAGAACAGGACCCTTATTGAAGCTGCAAGGTCCATGTTGGCTGCCTCTGGATTGCAATGACTTTTTGGCTGAAGCTTCAATAGAGCTTGCTAGTACAAAATAGAGCTCTAGTGAATAAGAGGTTGATGAAAACTCCATATGAAGTTCTTCATCATTTGGCCCCTCTAATTTCATTCTTCAGAGCTTTTGGATGTCCTTGTTTTATTCTCAACACACGGGATCAACTCCAAAAATTGATTCTAAGGTGGATGCAGGATATTTTGTTGGTTATTCATCAACTTGCAAAGCATACAGAGTCTTCAACTGTAGAACAAAGATGGTTGAAGAGACTCTACATGTTAAGTTTAATGAATCTCCAAAGGACAAGATTCCACAAAACCCAGTGGAGATATTTGATTTGGACATACTACAATATGCTCCTCATCAAACTCCTGCTGTTGCTCCTGTCAACAGTTCTCCACCTGGTGGTACTGCTGGTGCTGATGATGATGATAGTAGTACTCACCTCTTCAGATTTACTGATCAACTGCCTGATTCAGCTAGACCTGATGTTCCTGTAGCTCCAGCAGCTCAATCCACAACAAATGCTGATGAGATTTCTACAACTTCAACTTCCTTTGAACTACCATCTACTGATTGGTTTCAAGGAAATACTTCACCATCACCATCTGTTGCTGCTGAGCCTGCTACAAACACTTGCACTGATCTCATTGTGTACCAAGATCTGAAGAATCATCCTATGTCTCAAATCATTGGTGATATCACTGCTGGAGTATCAACAAGAAGTCAATTGTCAAATTTCTGCTTCTATGCTCTCTTCATTAGTCAGCAAGAGCCAAAGAATTATCACATTGCTTTAAAGGACAAGGATGGGTTGATGCCATGCAGCTTGAGCTTCTTCAGTTCAAGAAACAACAAGTGTGGGAACTGGTTCCTCTACCTCCAGGTAAGTGTGCAATAGGCACTAAATGGGTGTTTAGGAATAAGACTGATGAAAATGGGCTATTGTTAAGAACAAGGCCAGACTGGTTCTTCAGGGGTTTGCACAAGAAGAGGTATTGATTATGATGAAACCTTTGCTCCTGTAGCCAGACTGGAAGCAATTCGTTTTTTTAGCTTATGCTGCTTATCAAATCTTAAAGTTTTTCAAATGGATGTCAAAAGTGCTTTTCTGTATGGAAAAATTAAAGAAGAGGTTTATGTATGTCAACCACCAGGTTTTGAGGACAACAAACATCCTAATTGGGTGTATAAGCTTGATAAGGCTCTTTATGGGTTGAAACAAGCTCCTAGAGCCTGGTATGAGACATTATCAAACTTTCTTCTTGAAAATAATTTTACTAGAGGCACCATAGATAAAACTTTATTCATTAAGAAAGCAGGGCAGCATAATTTACTTGTTCAAATTTATGTAGATGATATTATTTTTGCATCTTCTGATCCACAGTTGTGTGATGGCTTTACAAAGTTGATGCAACAAAAGTTTGAAATGAGTGCAATGGGGGAATTACAATTCTTTCTGGGTTTGCAAATCAAACAAAAGGCTGATGGAATTTTCATTCATCAGTCCAAATATACAAAAAAATCTTTTGGAAAAATTTGATTTACAAAATTGTAAACCTTGTTCTACTCCCATGTGCAACACCACACAACTGGATACAGATCAGAAAGGTAAAGTGGTTGATGAAACACTTTACAGATGTATGATTGGGTCCTTAATGTACTTAACAGCTTCTAGACCAGATATTATGTTTGCTACATGTGTTTGTGCTAGATTTCAGGCTGCACCTAAGGAGTCTCATTTGATTGCAGTCAAGAGTATCTTTAGATATTTGCAAGGCACTCCATCTCTAGGTTTATGGTATTCTACTAGACATTCTGGTAAACTAGTTGCTTTTTCTGACTGTGATTATGCAGGGTGTAAGTTGACCAGGAAATCAACTTCTGGTGGATGCCAATTCCTAGGCAACTGTTTGATTTCTTGGCAGAGTAAGAAACAAACCTCAGTTGCTACATCAACTGCTGAAGCCGAGTACATTGCTGCTGCAAGTTGTACATCTCAGGTATTATGGCTTCAAAACCAATTATTGGATTATGGCATAACTGAGACTAAGACTCCATTGTTAATGGACAGCTCTTCAGCTCTTTGTATTGTCAAGAATCCTGTCCAGCACTCTAGGACTAAGCATATTGAAATCAGACACCATTTTATTAGAGATTGTTTTGAAAAAGGTCTGATTGATCCAAATTTGTTCCTAGTGCTGATGAGCTTGCAGACATTTTTACTAAGCCTTTGGATAGTTCAACTTTCCACAACCTGGTGTTAAGGCTTGGTATGCTGCAGCTAGAATAAGTGACAACTACTGATGATCTCAGTATAAATATTGATGATCATTGGTAACCATGTCATATATAAGTACTAATGACCAATGAAACCTCTGAAACTCAGATTTAAGTCTGATAAGTGTGGAGGTCAGACTGAAATAGCTGAAAAGCTATGAATTGACGACAACAGCTGATGAGTAATTTCTCTTCAGTTGTTTCTACAACTGTTGTTTCTAAACAACTAAAGACAAAGCTATGTCTTCAGTAGTTTACAACTACTGAAGACTACCACTAAGTCTTCAGCTGTTTACAACAACTGATGACAAAACCACTGTCTTCAGTAGTTTCATAACTACTGATGACAAACATCATGTCCTCAGTGTTGTTTCACCACTTGAAGTCAGAATTGTCCTCAGTAGTTTTATAACTACTGAAGACTAAATCAAAGACTTCAGCTATTTCAATGTCTGACGGTTAAACCCAAGTCTTCAGTTGTTTTATAACAACTGATGATCACACCAATACGGTCAGTCATTTCAACCTCTGAAAGTTAATGCCACGTCATCAGTAGTTTCAACAAATGATGACTAACACCAAAACCTTCAGTCGGTTCATAACCCTACCCTATAAATACCTTATCTCACCAGAGTTTTTCTCATCTCTCCTCTCAAACCTAACGTTCAAAAACTCTGTACCCTCTCTTCATCCATGGCGACCATGCAACTAAAACCACGACACAACTGTGTCGCTCACCTTACCAAATCACCATACTGGACCAAGTTTCACAACGCCATTGATTTAATGGTCCAGTCACCTTACCAAACAGCTTTTCTGATAAACCCCACCATATATGTCGAATCCCTTAGCCAATTCTGGACAAACATCACTCTTGTCTCTGAGGAGAATGACACAGAGTCGCTTCATTCGTTTGTCCATAGCCAAAAGGTGGTCATCAATCCAGAGATGATTCTTCGCCAAACCCTCAATCTGGATGATGCCACTTTCCCGACTAGTTATCCAAAGGGCCACATGATCTATCATTTGCCCACCACGGATACGAAGGTAACCTGAGTGCTTCTACCATATTGAAGAAACATTTCCAGGATGCTGAACGGCTTATCTTTCATATGGTCAATGTCTGCCTGGCCCTCAAGACTTCATCATGGGATCAAATGTCCACAAGGTGGCAACAGGTATTGTACTCCATCCTTGAGCAACAACCTTTAAATTTTTCTGAAATACTATTCTTAGAGCTCAAGGATATGGCCCAAAAACAACTTTCTAACCGTTGGATATTATATCCTCGGTTCATAATGGCCATAATTGAAAACCAGCTTCAAGTTGAGGGACTTGTTGGCCTGGGAGTCCCTGCTATGGCTGTATTGCCTGAAGTATACTCAGGCACAACTCTGACCAATCACTCAAAATGGCTGCCAAGCTGCGCAAACCCACACAGCTGGAACCCACAGCCACCACCACAAAATCCAAAGTCCCCACCAAACCAAAAACAAAACGAACCAAAACAGCTATTCAGGAAGATGAGTCCCCTGAAGATGCTCCTGTATCACCAAGACAGGTATACTTACTGGTGTAAACCCCCCAGTAGTATCAGAGACTCACCCAGCCACAGCCGCTCAGGATTCCTCTCAAAAGGAGCCTGAAGCAACCAAAGAAGGGGTACCCACAAATCTGGAATCTTCCTCATTTGAGGAGATTGCCATTGAAACACACCATTCTCCCCAGGTGCATACTACCCTATCTCCTCATGAAAATGCCCCCCAAAGTCCAACACTTATAATTGCAAATGTGCTGACTCAGCTGCATGCCTCTCCTCCTCCCCAACAACCACCTAAAGGGAAAACCACAGATATTGAGGAAGAGGATCAACATGCTTCTGACAACCCACAGCACAGGGGTTTAATTGTTCAGTCTCCTAGTGTAGATACGGAGATCAGAATATCTGGTGAGGCTGCCACCTCTTCTGCATCAGCACATGATCAGACTGCGGCTGGTAACATGGCTAAGACCTCATCAGAGGCAACAGCTGATGAAGGACATCGTCCTGAGGCTGGAAGTCCCCAGTTCCAAGAAAAAGGGGCACATGCTACATCTGGTCTATACCCAGGGCATGTACATCTTGCTACTAGCAGGAGGTCAGGTGATTCAGCATCTGCTGATGATGACCTGGGCTTCTTTTATGATGTTCTAGCCCAGAACACAATTCTTGAGGAAGAAGTCAGTAGACTACAAAGACTACTTGACCAATTCTCTCAAGAAGCAAGTCCATCTGATACCACCATGCACCCACAGATGGCACCTTCACCTGAAGGTATCCTAAACACTCAGCCACTCAAAACATTCAATCCACCAGCCTCTACCTCTAGCACTGCTTCTCAGGGACAGAACCTCTCTGAGCAAACAGCTGCTATCTTCAAATGCAAAAACACCTCTCATCACCCAATGATCACAGACATTGTGATCAAAACCTTGGATGACAGACTTCCCTCAATTATACAGCCACTGGTGGAGGAGATTGTGAGCACAAGGCTTTCTACTACTCAAACCCTTGCAACCAATGCAACCAAAAAGGGGGAGAGTCAGTTAGTCAAAGACAAAGGAAAGAGCATATTGAAAGAGAGAGAACAGGAGGAAGAAGAAGTTGGGAAAGAGACTGAGAAGGAAGAAGAGTATGTGAAGGAAGCTGACACTGAACAAGTGAGTGAAAGTCACAAAGACTTTCATATCACATATAAGAAGAGGAAGATTGAAAGAAAAGAAAAAGAACTCCAACTTGATGAGATGGTCAAAATGGCGGATGCTACACATAGTAAATCTATGGACTCCATTATTGATCAACTATATAGATAAGGGTTCGATACTGCACAGCTTGACTCAGAGATTAGAAGACTTGAAGTTAAAAAAATTAACTCAAGATGGGCAAGTTATGATGTGGTAGAAAGAGAAAGACTGGAGATCATGATCAGATTCATTGCAAAGTATCTTGGAAGATCATTGATAGAGATCAAGTCATGGACCAGGGACAGTATCTTGGCAATAACCACCAAGATCTGTACGTCTGAAGCATACACTAAGGGATTAGTGATTGAAGCACTAAATGAAGCAGGTGCTGGGAACAGAAACGAACTAGCAAAATACTCCAAAGCCTCACTCATTACAAAAATGCTAGAACAACCTGCAAAACCTACCACTTCAAAATCACCACTACCACAACCCATTAAACCAACTCCTCTACCCTCAAACCAACAGCCGATGATGCATCCAAGAAGAAGAAGAGAAGGATGTTGAGGCTAGAAGAAGAAGATGAAGAGGATGATGAGGAAGAAGATAGGTTGCCTCTTTCTGCAGTCCTAACTTTGCCTAAAGCCAAATCTATGCCCATCACTCCCACCTCACAGATGGAGACTGTGAGAGTAAAGATAGAAGAAGAGCAGCAGCAAAGGCTTCATGATGAGGAGATGCTGAAGAGCATAGACAAAACTTATGCTGCTTCTTCATCAATAATAAGTATGAAGAAAGAAGCTCTGAGACTGTACACCCTTGCCAACACATTTCAATATCAAAAGGAAAAGGTGATGATATGGCCTGATCCTAGGGTGGCTCACAGAATTATGAAGAAGGAAATTCCTGCAAGATACAAGGGCCAGATAAAAAGGATCGTAGATGAAGAGATCACAGTGGTCCTTGTAGTATCACCCTGGGAAATTGTAGAAGACTTCAAGAAGACTTATGAGACTAAACAGCCTCCCCAAAAGATGTTAGAAAACAGAGTAATCAAGAAGGGGTTAGTCTACAAGAAGCTTGAGAACTTCAAACAAAATGAGCTCAGTCTGTTACTTGAAGGTAATCACCCAGATGAGTTTGCCTACAGACAGATCACAACAGTTGAGCTCAAAAATGGCAAACAGGCCAAATACATCTCAGAGCTGTATGGGCGTGAAGGATTGTTCCATGGTGAACCAGAGAATCTTACTATGGAAGAACAAATCATGTTTCTCAGAGCATACACCAGAGAATCCTACAGGCTTATACATGGGAAGTGAGTTTCATGGATGGGGGAACAGCTCAGTGTCCAATTCCCCAATACAGAGCTCCCATCCATACTTTGCCAACCAAATCATCAGAGACTTACTTCCAGGCCGGTGCTTATATGGGTCATCTTCTCAACTGATCAAGAAGGAAAAAGACCAACCATTTTGCCAACAATAAGTGGGACCTCAATAAAGTTAAAGGTTTTGGCTGCATTGGTTCAGGGGGAGTTTGTTGGACCAAAAGAACCAATGAGCCGGATCAGAAAAACCTTTAAGTCCCACAGACGTCACAACAACTACTGAAGTCCATAACAGCTGAAGACAACAACTGATTACAAAGTCTGAAGACACAAGTGCTGAAGACAAAGTCTGAAGACAAGTGCTGAAGACAAAGTCTGAAGACAAGTGCTGAAGACAAAGTCTGAAGACAAGTGCTGAAGACAAAGTCTGAAAACAAGTGCTGAAGACAAAGTATCAGACGTTGTCATAACAGCTGAAGAGGACTTCTTCAGTAGTTGTGACGGTTTACTTTCAGTAGTTTTATGTTTTCTCTTTTCAGTAGTTTTGTAAAACGACTGAAGAGCTTGTTCTTCAGTCGTTGTAGTATCAGTAGTTTCTTTTCAGTTGTTTTATGTTTTATACTTAGCACTCTGACATGTTCTCAGTAGTTGTGAACATTTCAGTAGTTTGTTAAGTATTAGTTATTTTTGTACTAGATCTACTAGTAATCACCATCCCGTGATTACAGCAGTGATTGCACTCTATATAAGGAGTGCCAACCTTATTGTAACTGTGAATGATTTAGCAATAATATTGGGCATTATTGAAACATTCCTTATCACAGAAAAATATTCTCTCGCATTTGTTTACAAGTAACAAACTCTTGCTATAATTTGACTAATTCTTGATTTCATTCCGCTGCATTACACCCTAATACTTCAAACTTGTGATCGCTGATCCTGACATGGGATCATATCAATCTTACATTACACAAGTGCAAGCAGTTGTTAGCAAAATAGACATAATTATGAGCTTATTGATTGAAGGTGTGTTTGTCCTCTTAAAGATTATTTTGAGTATTCAACATGTACCCCACACTCAAAAGCATGACATGATCAACTACCCGCATGAAATGCATAGTAGAACTTTTTTACAACTTACTTGACCAGGTCACTTACAGTATGAGATCTTATTTTCATTGATCATCATTGGGATTCTTTTACTTTGATCCTATTATTGATTTGATCCACATTGGGATTCTTTTTCGCTTCACTTTGGAAGATGATCCATGATGGGATTCTTTTTGTTCATTCACAAGAAATGTAATATTCTGTTAATTCATCCAAGGTGGATGTATTCCACATTGGGAATCTTTTGGATCATGACATCAGCACTATGTGCTTGTTTCTCTAGGTCTTTGCTCAGCAAAACAAAGAAGAAACTAATGTGGGTGAAAGAAATTCATAATGCATCATTATTTGGTGTGTTTAGGTTGCTACACACACATACACTTGGACACATTGCAGATGATGTGGCAGTTCTTTTAGGGTGAGAACTACCTATAGAGTTGGATGGTTCAGGTTGTGTAGCAGTGGTACAGAACTGATCTGCCTTCTTCATCATGCTAGGATGATTTGGATATAAAGTAGAACTACTAGTACTAGAGTTCAAGTTTGAGTCTTTAGCCTTAACCACTTCAAAACCTATAGAGATAAAAAATTGTTTCTGTATAGAGTTAAAAATGGCCTTGATCTCTTGAGCCTTCTTGGGGTTTTCTTTTGGCCTTCCTGATCAAGCTCTTCCTTCTAAACTTGGTCATCCCAACTTCCTTTCTCTCCTTAGGAGAATAGTGACCCTTCTTAGGATGCTCTTCTTCACTCTTCCCAAAGACATCCTTCATTATCTACTTTTCATCTTTTTCACTCATGGGGTCTATGAAAGGAAGCTCATCTTCACAAGTTCCACACCTAGGAGATCTTAGAGACAAGATTATGTGTGAAGGAGCTATCTCAATAGATCCCAGTCCATGCTTATTCTGATAATAAACTTTTGCATGTAGGGATGAGAGATTGTTGAAGCTCTTCCTTCATAGCTTCAATCCAGCTATTATCTTTAAGTGCAGCTGTGATGTTTGTAGGAACCAATTCTGAAAGAAAACAAGTGAAGAGACAGATGTTTGCAGCTACGCCTTGGCTTCTTATCATTCTTTCATTAAGATCACCAATAATGTTGTCTATTGGATAAGTCTTATGAATTCTTGTTCTTGGAATATACTCAAGTGGAATAGATGATCCCAAGTTAGTCATATTCATTGATGCAAAGGGACCCAGCTGAGATGAGAAATTTATGAAGTAATCAAATTGTTCATCATGTTGATCATTGATAACTGAATGGTTTCCCTCCTCATGAGTTTGTACATCAGCTGCATTATGAATGCCTTCCGTAGGAACTTCTACGGATGTGTATTGAACTTCCGTATGAGTTACAGGAACAACTACGGATAGTATTTGTTGACTTACTGACATTAATTCTTTTGAATGTAATGGATCATCTCGGTGTGTGAAATATCTATTAATGTGGATGGAACATCTGCTGATGTAATATCCAGATCTCCGGATGTAGAACACTCATCTGTAGATTCAGAGTTAGTAGCTATTGATGAAGTGTTTCCATCTAAGGATGTGGATCAACTTGGCTGGTCTTGTGCTGCATTATTGGCATTATCTGGATTTCCATGTTCCATGACA
This sequence comes from Flaveria ramosissima, assembly GCA_025215565.1. Lineage (NCBI taxonomy): Eukaryota > Viridiplantae > Streptophyta > Magnoliopsida > Asterales > Asteraceae > Flaveria > Flaveria ramosissima. Next base: position 44,213,558 of record CM046037.1, on the reverse strand, counting down.
CTTGAAGTTTGTATTCTTGGAGGATCAGCAGATAAGGACACTTCATTCATGTTTGGAGGAACAAATGGATAGCATGTATCTGCAAAACCAACATTTTTCAAATAACCAGAGTTAAATGAATCTGTGAGTGCATCTATATGAAACAACCATGATGATCCATTAACAAATTTTAGAAATAAGGATTTATCAAAGGACACATTAGGTGTTTCTTCCATAATGTGTTATTGTGGGATGTAAATCCTCTAGGATTTAGATGTTGAAGAATATCCAACAAAGAAACCATCATGGGCTTTCTCTGAAAACTTTCCCAATTGTTCTTTTGTGTTTAAAACAAATGCATGACACCCAAAAGCTCTAAGATATCCTATGTAAGGGTTTCTTTTAAATAAAAGCTCATAAGGTGTTTTGTTATGTTGTTTGACAATTGGCACAAGGTGGCTCTTCAAAAATAAACTAGATGACCGATGTATAATTGTGAGAAACAAAGCAAGGCTGATTGCACGTGGTTATACTCAAGAAGAAGGGATAGATTATGATGATGTTTTTGCACCAGTTGCAAGAATTGAAGCCATAAGAGTGTTCCTAGCCTATACCTCATATAAAAAGTTCATTGTCTATCAAATGGATGTCAAGTGTGCTTTCTTATATGGGAAAATTGATGAAGAAGTCTATGTAGCTCAACCTCCTAGTTTTGAAGATCCTGATTATCCACATAGGGTATACAAGCCTGACAAAGCTTTGTATGGTCTTCATTAAGCTCCAAGAAAGAGGGATGAAACATTATCATCTTTCTTGCTCAAGCATGGATATGAAAAGGGAACTATTGATCAGACTCTCTTTCTCAAACAAGAACATCAACACCTTCTTAGTTGTTCAAATTTATGTGGATAACATTATATTTGGATCAACAAACAAGAGACTGTGTGTAAGCTTTGAAGAGTTAATGAAATCTGAGTTTTAGATGAGTTCAATGGGAGAATTAACCTTCTTTCATGGTCTACAAGTTCATTAGGTAACAGATGGCATCTTCATTAATCAAGAGAAGTATATTTATCAAATATTGAAGAAGTACAATATTGTTGATACATCTTCATGCAAAACACCTGCTTCAACAATTGACAAGATTGTACCTGATCCTACAGGAAAATCTATTGATCAAAGATTGTATAGATCAATGATAGGATCTCTTATGTATTTAAGTGCTAGCAAACCAGACATAATGTTTGTTGTGTGTGTTTTTGCTAGGTACCAATCAGATCCAAAAGAGTCCCATCTGAATGTTGTTAAGAGGATCTTCAAATATTTGAAAGGGAAACCAGCCCTTGGCCTTTGGTATCCAAAGGATGGTGACTTCACTCTCTACTCATATTTAAATAGAGACTTTGGAGGATGTACCTACAATAGAAAATCCACAACTGGTGGGTATCAATTCATAGGACCAAGACTTGTTTCATCGTGGTGTAAAAAGCAATCAAATGTATCTGTATCCACAACTGAGGCTGAGTACGTAGCTGCTTCAGCTGGTTGCTCTCAAGTCCTTTGGTTGCAAAAACAATTACTTGATTATGGTTACAATTTCCTTCAAACTCCATGCTGGATCGGTTTTGGTCACTAAACACTTTGTTTTTCTCTCAAACTCACTTGAAACACACTCGGTTCACATGATGACGCATAATTCCTTCTAAGAGTTGATTATAATATACTAAGTAATAAAAGAAAATAATGGAATAATTTTCAAGATACTTGTATATATTACTTCTCAACTCAAAGTATTACAAGACTCTTATAAGCATATTACATGAGTTACAATGAGAAACTATATATACTAGCTCCTACAGCCGGATATACTTTGATACCAGCTGGAAACATATGACTAAAGCATATACTACAATGCTAAAGTTATGGATTCTTAGATAAAGTATTATCTAAGATAAGGTAGTCATGACATGTCCATGACTTACCTTTTGCCACCAACTAAAGTTGGTAACTGTACTAACTGATAAGAAGTGAACAGTGGAATAAAGTATGGTCAACTACATGGGCGTGAGAAAGCTCCATGAAGTATATCAGAGACTTGTAGCGGAGTGTCAGAAGGGCCATACTTACGTCCACTGCTTCATAGTAGTGTCTTCACAAGGTTAATTGGCTTCGGAAGAACTTGTTCTTCTGAAGCTACTTATACTTTGGAAGAGGCTACTTCTTCCGAGGCTTTAAGGACTTCTTCATATCTTCATACTTCGGAAGTGTTGTCTTGATTTCTTCTGTCTTAAACTTCGGAAGAGAGAAAACTTTGTCTTCGAAAGCTGGAGTCTTCCTTCGGAAGATGATCTTCGGAAGTTCTGTCTTTGGCTTTGGAAGAACTCCATTTGCCTTCGGAAGTTCTGTACTTAGCTTCGGAAGACCTTTACAAGTTGTACCAAAATTGTCTAAGTGTTTTGGTTTTGGTTGCAACAGCCTTTAGATCCAACAAACTCCCCCTAGGCTGATGCTACCAAAACCTCATTTATTCTTGCTTCTCAAAACCTTTAGCACCAGGGACAGAAGATGCTTATTTGTTTCTTTGTTCTTCCCTGAAGTGGTGCTGAGAAGTTTGTACAAGTCATTAGTGGATAGGAGAACCAACCTATCACTCTAAATGACATGCATCCTTTGTTGTGCCCCCCTGAAGAGAGTTAGTTGACGGGAGTTGAAGTCATACTCCCATCTATCTATGGATTCAAGTTCATGACCTTTAACCATATGAAGAAAGGCTTTGCCTTTGGTTGCTGATCCCTTCCTTTCCTCCTACTCTATCAGTCTCAACTCTTCTTCAATCTTGGTCCTAGCAGTTAGCTCGGCCATACGAAGACTGCTCAGATGATTTCTGATGTGAGTAGCTTTCTCAGAGGTGGAAGGGTTGGAGAATGGCTTCTCTGCTAACTCAGCAATATCAATCAGCTTAAGTGTAACAGATATGAGGCATTGACCCTATTTAGATCTCCATTCTCTCTCTCAACAACAATGTTATGAGAACAGTCTTCAAACCTCCACTGCATAATCTTCTTTCTAGGCGCAAGGAGCTGACTTAGCACTTTTTCCCCTTTCATTGTATCTAGCAGAGTAACTAGCCTTCTTCTTAGCTTCTTCTTTTCTTCATTTAGGGAATCGAGTTGAGGCCAAGGAGTGTAGCGGCTTGGTCCAGCGTTCCTCTAGGCAGATCAAGGAATTGATCTCTAATGAGGGAACATGAGGAGCCATCAACATAAGTTAGCTTGACTGACCTCTCCTCATAAGAGATCTCGGTCAAGGTTGTACATTTAATGTGCTTCATCTTGATCTCCATAAACTCCTCTAAGGAGAGATGTTTGGAAGGCTAAGGGGATGGTTTGGGTGGTTGTTGGGTAGGTAGTGGTGCTTGGGTTCTAGGAAGTGTTTTGGGTTTGTGGACGGGTAGTTTAGGTGGTTGTGGTGAAGAGGCAGGTATGGATGATGGTGTTGGTTCAGGGGTGTAAGGCTCAGAGGTTGGTTCGGTTTTAATGGGAAATAGGAAAGGGATTGGTTCAGGTTTAGGTTGAGGTTGAGCTTGGGGTTGATGTGTTGGTTTGAAGGTCATCCCTTATCCCCTTCTATACATCTCTTTTCTCTTCCTTGAGCGAATGTCAGCCTTGATGTCACTGACATATCGCTATAAGGTCTTCTCAGGCATTGGATTTAAATATTCCGACATCATTAACAAAATCTTTGCTTTTTACAGAGTGGGGCCCAAAAGATTTATGGTACACAGTAAAAGATTTCTTCCGAGTATAAAAGATTTTCAAAGGTAATGTTCCTTCGAAGCCAATCTTACTTCCGAAAGTAAATTTTACTTCCGAGGGTAAAAAGGGCTTTCCGAGTGGAAAAGTGTATAAGCTTCAGAAGTAGATTTGATACTTCATCAAATGCTTCTTCCAAGACTAAAACTTTTCCAAGAAGAAGATTTCCTTTAGAGGAACTGGAACAGAAGATATACATGACATCTTCCTAGGGTTAATTCCTCTTTGGAAGAATTTATAATTAGTAAAATTTTGAAGAAAAACGTTATGTAACAGGGCTTAGATTGTTTTTGACAAAGACAAGACACATTTTAAAAGGTTTTTCGAATGAGATGGACTAATCAATGTTTATCATCGAAATAGTTGTAATAGGATACTTGAATCTTTGTTCATCAAATGCTTTGGTGAACAAATCAGCATATTGTTCATTTGAATGAACTTTGATTAGTTTAATCAGCTTTTTCTCATGAATATCTCTAATGAAATGATACCTAATATCAATGTGCTTTGTCTTGGAGTGCTCTACAGGACTTTTTGTAATTAAGATAGTATTGTTGTTGTCAATGTGGATAGGAGTGCTCAAGAAGTTGAATACATAGTCTATCATCTGTTTTTGAACCCACAGTAGCTGAGTACAACAACCAGCAGCAGCAATGTATTCAGCTTCAGCATTAGATGTTGAAACGTATGATTGCTTCTTGCATTGACATGAGATTATCCTTCCACCAAGAAATTGACATCCTCATGATGTTGATTTTTTGTTGATGTTGCAGCCACCATAGTCACTATCAGAATAGCCATAGAGATTAAAATTGTTGTTCCTTGGATAACAGAGACCTAGTTTAGGTGCTTGTTTGAGGTATCTGAGGATTCTCTTGGCAGCAACTAGGTGGGACACCTTTGGAGCAGCCTGATATCTTGCACAGATGCATGTTGCAAACATGATATCAGGTCTTCTTGCTGTGAGTTACATCAAAGAACCAATGATTGCCCTATACTGATGTTGATCAGTATCCTCCCCCTCAGAGTCAGGACAAAGATTATGATTTCTGGGTATATGTGTATTTGCTGGCTTACAATCTTTGTTCATTTTAGGAACAAAATGTGATGTCATCTACATATACTTGTACGAGCAAGATGTATTTCCCATACTTTCTTATGAATAAAGTCTTGTCATGGTACCTTTAGTGTATCCATTCTTCAGGAGAAACTAAGACAAAGTCTCATACCACAACCTAGGTGCTTGGTACAAACCATAGAGATCTTTATCCAACTTGCACACATAGTTGTGGTGTTGTGGGCCTTCAAATCCTGGAGGTTGGCATACATAGTCTTTAATATATATATCCCCATATAGAAAGACACACTTGACATCAAGTTGGTATATAGTAAAATTCTTGGATGCAGCATAAGCAAGAAAGATCCTCACTGCCTCAAGTCTTGAAACTGGTGCAAAGACATCAGTGTAATCAATTCCTTCCTCTTGAGTGTATCCTTGAACTACCAGTCTTGCCTTGTTCTTGTTAATCAAGCCTTTATCATCTCTTTTGTTTCTGAAACCCCATATGTTGCCGACTGGTTCATGACCGGATGGTAGCGGACATAGGTTTCAAACCTTTTGTCTTCTGAATTGAAGCAATTCTTCTTGCATTGACTCAACCCAGCTACTATCATTCAAGGCATCTTTTACTTTCTTGGGTTCCATTTGGGATAAAAAACATGGGTACAAGCAAACATTCCTATTGTGAGTTTTTCCCATTGTTCTCACACCTTCAGATACATCTCCAATGATGTTCTCAACTGGATGAGTGTTGTGAATCTTGAGTCTAGAAATCATATCCAGTTGCAAAGATAGATCCAAATTGGATATATTTTACTCTGGAAGTTGAACACTTGGACCAGCTGTTGTGTCATACTCCTTCAATGAAGACTGATTGAATGAATGAGAAATAACATCATCATTAGTTAGCTGTGAAGCACCATTAATAATTTCATGTTCCTTCAAAATGCTACTTCCATCAGCTTGGTGTTGTGTAGTGTCACCGGATGAGTTTTGAGGTTCACAAGGTTGACAACTGGTTGAAGCTCAACTATCTCTTGAGATAGTTATACTATCAGATCTGCCAATAGTGGGAGCTTGGTTTGCAGTAACTCTTAGGGAACTTGGAAGACGTCTGGGTAACTCAAACCACAGATCATCATCAGAATCACTCTGAGTACCTATTCCAGCTGAAACATTCTCACAAGAGGGTTTGGAATACTTTGGAAGCAATTCTAAATCAATAATATAATCAGGGCCATTCCCCCTAACATAAGGAGTGTGCTCATTGACAACAATGTTGGATGATTCCTCAAATTATTGATTTTTAATGTTATAACCTCTATAAGCAATTGAGTTTGAGGAATATCCAACAAAGAAAACATCATCCGACTTTTCAACAAATTTTTCCAAATTGTCCTTTGTGTTAAGTATGGTACACATGCTGCCAAAGGATCTTAGAAAGCCAATGAACGGTGGCCTCTTGTTCCATAGTTCATAAGGGGTTTTTCCATGTGGCTTAACCACAAAAATCATGTTCTGCACATAGCATGCAGTGCTGATTGCCTCTGCCCAGAATGTTAGAGGTAGCTTTGAATCAACTAACATAGTACGAGCAACCTCAATAAGTGTCCTATTTCTCCTCTCAGCAACATCATTTTGTTGATGAGTTCAAGGAGCACTATATTGTCTGGCTATCCCTTTTGAGTTACAGAATGAGTCAAGAATATGATTCTTAAACTCAGTCCCTTGATCATTTCTAATTATTTTAACCTTGTGATCAATTTGATTTTCTATTTTAAGAATAAAAGATTTTAAAGTTTCACCAATTTCATCTTTGGTTCTTGAAAAGAATACCCATGTAAATCTTGTTAAATCATCAATAATCAAAAGGCAATATGATTTCCTTCTAATGCTAATTATACTTGTGGGACCAAAAAGATCCATATGTAGTAAGTGTAATGGTGTGGTGATAGAGTTAACTACTTTGGATTTATGAGATGATCTATGTTGCTTTCCTTTCAGACATACACCATAGCTATCTTTGCAGAAAAATTCCTTTTTAGGCAAACCACGTACAAAGTTATTTTTAACCAATGTATTCATAGTTTTAAAATTGACATGACACATTCATTTATGCTATAGTGTTGACTCGTCACCATCAGCTTTGGTAAGAAAGCATGATACTTCACCCAGTGGGGAAGCAGTGTTCATATCCAGCTTGTACATATCCCCTTCCATGGGAGATCTAAGAAGCACCAATTCCTGAGGAATTGTCATCCCGGGTTTGAGGATAATGCACGCATGTTTTGTGAAAAGCGTTTGATGCTTTTGATCACAAAACTAAGAAACACTTAATAGGTTGTGTTCAAGCTGCTTGACAAATTGTACTTTGTTAACTTTTAAGTTACCATTGGATATACTCCCTCTGCCAGAAATATATCCTCCGGCCTCACCTCCAAACTGAACAGGGCCTCCATCAAAATGTTGAAATTGTTGAAGGAGAGATTTGTTCCTTGTCATGTGCCTGGAGCATCCACTATCCATAATCCATACATTGTTGTTTTTGTCATATGGATGTCCTTGCACATAAGATGAGAAGATCATTTTTTATTGGAAACCCAAGCCTTCTTGGTCTTGGGTTCTTCCAATGATGATGACATAATTGAACCAAAATCTATGCACGATGGTTCAATGGATGTCTTTGAAGAAGAGGTTTGGGCTGAAGCATCTTCTTTGATCTTCCATTCCATCCCTTGGTTGATCATAGTAGATGAGCTTGTTGAAGGTTGAGCAGCATGGCATTCTTTTGACGCTTCTTTCTTTTTCTGAAGAAGCCTTCACCACCTTTTCTTCTAAAGCAATCTTCTTCTTGAATGGTTTCAAAGGAACTCTCTTGTTTTTTGAATTTTCTTAACCTTGTCTTTCGAAGAAATTTTCCCTTTGGAAGAATGAGTTTCTTCCGAAAGCAACTTTGCTTCCGAGACAAGCTTTCCTTTCCTCATCACTTGGGCCATGTGATATGGTCCAAATGTGAAACCCTCTGTGACTCCTTTTTTCTTACAATTATTTGCATAATGTGCGCTTGCAGGATTGTAGTAACAATCTTTAGCCATGTGGTTTTGTAGACCACACATTACTCATGCAATGTTAACCTTTGAGGGATGTGACTGTTGTTTCTTGCCGTTCTTGCTTTCATCAATAGTCTTCCTTTTTAAATTTTGATCCTTTGGTAGGACATGAGTACTGGTACTACACTCCTTTCCTGAATAAGAGTTTCCTACCACCTGGAATCCAGCTGAGATGAAAGCACCCTTTTGTTTTAGATCAATCTTTAGTTTGGACTCAGCCACTTTCTTGGATGTTTTTCTAGCTGCCTTAGCTCAGTTTCTTCTGTCTTTGGTGGTCAGGGGTTGGTCATCATTGGCAGAAATGGGTAGATTTACCTGGTCCTTCCCTGTGATGGTCACCATAGTTGCATCACTCTTTGACTCATAGGAAGGTGGGTCAGCAGATGGAACCTCTTGCCCTTCAGTCCCACATCTTGGTTGTCTGATAGACTCATAAGAATGTGGGGGAGAAATTTCATTGGTTCCCAACCCACCTTTGTTTTGATAACAAAGTTTTAAGTGAGAGGATGATGCAAGAATGGCTTGGAAGTTTTGTCGAGAGATAGCATGCTTCCTTGCTTGAGCCTCAGCTGTGACACGCTGGGCTTAAGCCTTAGACAATTTGGAGATTAAATCTGTGATTTGAGTCTTGTAGTTGGTATGTTCATGTTTTAACAAGGACATAGTTTTCTCTAACTCTTCAATTTTATTTTGATAAGAGATTCACCCCTTTTAAAATCTGATTTTAAAATATTAAAAACTCAATATCAGATTCCATATTGTAGTCCTGATATAATTTAACTTTAGCAATGCAAGCTGGAGTATAGAGGTGTTCATATACCTTGTTGTCTTCAGTTCCAGCATCAAAGCTTGAAAAGGAGTCACATCCTGTACCATGAAGCTCCAGTCAACTTCTTGAGCCGCAGCAGGTGTTTCAGTTGAATTTCCAGTAGCTTTAGGTGTAGAAGGATGTGTGGAGGATTGTGAGGTTCCCAGGTTTGATTTTGGAGCCTTGCATTCCCTGGAAAAGTGACCAAGTTGGTTACAGTTGTAACATTTGGCCTTTGTCTTTGTAGATACATGTGTATCTAGTTTAGGAGCTCAAATGTAAAATATCATTCATTTCTTACATATATGTAATAGAATGGGTACTGAATGAAATAAAATGTGTGATTGTGCTTATAATGGTGAATATTTCATTGCTTATTATGTAATAACGCATGGTTGAACTAACTATATAGGTTTGTGGTTGTTTACATAGATCTTAGTCAAGAATGGTTGAGAAATATGTTTAAACTTACGCATGTGAAGTTCTTATGCGAATGGCCCATGCTAATGGACCATACGCATGAACAACTTCATGCTAATGAACCAGTCGCACGACTGAACCAGGAGACTGGATCAGTCGCACGATTGTGACATGAGATTGACTCAATCGCACGACTGAAGCCTCAGTCGTGCGGGTGGAACAATTGTATGACTCAGTCACACGAATGAGAAACCCTAACCTATAAATACCACTTAATTCGTGGAAAAATGTAACAATTCGAATCCATATGTACTAAATCGTACCCTAGCCATCCAGAGACCTTAGAGAACCTGTTCCAAGTTCATAGATCGCACTAAATCATATTGCTATCGTTCTTAACGTTTAGATTCATTCTAACATTGATTTTACGTGCGTTCTCACTGATTGGATCGCCAATCAAATGGGATTCCGCACTATTTGAGTGGGTATACACGTAAATCAGTTAGTACTCCGTCCGTACACGGTCCCAACAAGTGGTATCAGAGCTTTGGCTCTTGATTTACGTGTGATTCAATTGTTTTTTATATAAAAATTGTGTTTTCACTCAAATCGCAATCTTTTTGTGTCAAACAGTGTTTTAGACGTCTCCAGGTCAAAAAGTTAACGTTTTCCGGCATACCGCAATTAGGGTTCGTGAGAAATTCGTGTTTTTGCTTCAAAATACCTTAAACCTTCGAATTCTCAAAATTCTGCAGCTTCAGTCGCACGATTGACTAAATCGCACGACTTAATCCATCCGCATCCCTCATACGCACGATTGGACTCAGTCGTTCATTCATTCGTACGACTGAACTGCCTATTCGCATTGTTCATCCGCACCTGTCCATTCGCACGGTTTAGCCATCCGCATTGGTTCATTCGCACGTCTGAGCCATCCGCATTGTTCAATCACACGAAGTGTTCAATCGCATTCCTTTAGTCGCACAAGTAAAACAGTTTGCTCTAAAGTTCAAAGTCGACAGTAATGGAGGACCAATATTCAGTATTCATCGCAGGGAGGGATTCTAGGATCCAGAATCTATTGCTTATGGAAAATGAAGTGGGGAATCATAATAAACCCCCTAAGCTCATAACATTAGATGATTACCCATAATGGAAGCAAAGATTCGAGATCTACTTAAATGGAGTAGATCCAAATCTGTGGGAGTCGATAGGGACAGGGTATAGCATGTCTGTAGGTGCAGATGGAGTCAAACTTACCTTAGGCGGCATGACTGATGGCCAAAAGGTAAAGTAAAAAGCTGAGAAGAAAGTATATGCATTGCTAACTCAGTCAATTCCTAAGGACATCTTCCATCAATTTTCTGAGAACAAGCAAGCAAAGAAGCTGTGGGATGCATTGGGAAAACGGTATGACGGGAATGCGTCATTGAAAGCTCTAAAGGCTAAATCGTTGAAGAAGGAGTTCGACAACTTCTCGTCAATGGGTAAGGAGAGCTTGGATGACGTCATCGATCAGTTCTACCACTTGATGAGTGAGATGCACACTCATGGAGTTACAACGTCTATAGAAGACAAGGTGTCGAACTTTGCAGATGGGTTGCTAGAGAAGTGGGTTTCCTTTGTATCCAACCTTAGACAGAATGATATGCTGGCGAAGTTAGATATCAATGATTTCATTCTTAAGCTGAGAGAGGAAGAGTTGAGGATGAAGTACAGAGCCCAAAAGTCTTCATATGATCAGAATCCGTCATTGTACAACTCAACGCCACAAGCTAAAACGTCTGGAGCACCACTTCAAACGGCATTTGTGTCGAGTTCAGCTGCTTCATCTCAAGCTGCTACTTCAGGATCTGACACGTCAGGGTCGTCTTATACCCAATACATAGCACCTGAAGCCAATGCTACAAAACTGAAGACCGAGAATCTCGGGAATGTGACAGTAGAGGTAGCAAAGGAGCATATGGATCTCTTAGCAGCTATCGTTCACTCCTATGACGGACTAGTTGCTGGGAAAATTGGAAACTCCCATCTGGCAGATGAGGACTACGAGCAGGTAGACGAGATAGAGTTGGAGAGAATGGACATCATGTGGGCCTTAGCAAGTGCTGTCCGGAGAGCTAAGAAGTTTGTCAAAAAGACCGGACAGAACTTGATTGCCACTAAGGACACAACTTTTGGTTTTGACAAAACCAAAGTTACCAGCTTCAATTGTGGGGAAAAGGGGCACTTCAAGCGTGAATGTGTGAAGCCCAAGAACACAGGAAATTGGAATCCATTCTCATCTTTCAATCGTCAGGATAAACCCACAAGTAGTCCTACTTCGTCAAGCAAGGATCCTAAGGCCTTGACAGCTCAGGATGACGAAGGACAAGATTGGAGCGTTCGGTTTGTGTCTCTGGGAGAATCCAACATTGCTAGTGTTGAGGATTTAGATGACGACTCAGCAAGTTAAGGTGATATTGCAGTGGAACTCGCGATGTCAAACATTGAAGAAACTGCAAATGTGTCGATCATCTGTCTGAAGAAGGGACAAGCACAAAATGTTAAGAATCACCAGAACCAGAAAATTTAGACTCTGCTTTGATGGCTGATTCAACCGCACCCTCTCAGGTAAGTACCAAAGACCAATTATTTGATAGTCATGCATGCATTAAATGTAATAAATTTAGGGAAAGCATAGACTTAAAATTTGCTAGGTTATTAGACCATATTGATAGCTTAGTAAATGATTTACAACTGTGCATAGAAGCAAATAGAATTTTAAAATAAAATGAGCACAGTTATAAAGAAAAGATAGAACTTTTGAATAAACAACTTAGGGAAACCGAAGTTGTAAGTTTTAACCAAGCAAATGACATCAAGTTCTACTCAAACTCCCTAGAAGACACTAAGAAACAAAAATCAGTTTTGGAAGTTGAAGTAAATTCATTGAAACAAAAACTGCATAGTTGGACAAGTTCTCCTCACATTGTCCAACACTTAGTAAGAGAATGCAACAATGGGGAGGGTTTGGGTTATAAAGTGGTTCCACCACCACATGAGACCTTGATGAATGCCAAAAGTAAACCAATAAATAATAACCCAATCAAGGATCATGTGGTGTCCACTCCTCTTATAAGTGATCCATATTCCACATGTAACCCAAATGAATCTGACACTAAACAAAAGGAGGCCATTTCAAAATCAAAAGGTAAAATGCCTTTTGTTAATCTGGATGAACAATTTGACAAGGTTAAGGTAAAGGCTGGTTCAACCACGTGTGATTCTGAACCTAAAAAGACCAAACATGTTAACCAATCATGTGCAACATGTCTAAGTCCAGATAAACAAAAGGGAAAAGATGTTAAAAATGTTCAAACAATTAATTTTGTTAAACAAGATAAAACATCTAAACAAGAAGTATCAAAACACAAACAGAATAAAGTCACACGTGTGTCACACACTTCTGCACAGAAACAGTTAAATCACCATGTCGAAAGTAGATCATGCTACAACTGTGGAAACTATAGATACATCGCATCTTACTGTCCTTATTATCAGACACCAAAGAAAAAAGTTGAACTTTATGACACTAAAACAAGCTCTTCCAAATGAAGCTCCATGACTCCACCAAAAAGAGTCAGTGAACCTAAAGTTCAACCCATCAGCCAGTCGTCTGTCTATCACAAACAGGCCTTACATAAAACTGGTTTATGGAAAGAAAAGTCCATCCCTAGATCTGATAATGAGAACAAGAAGATGAATGATCTTCCCTCACCCTCAAGAGGACAGTGGGTGGAATTTATGATGTGTGATTCTTCTGGGACACCCATGCCAGTTAAGGCTTGGGTCCCTAACCTCAACTAATGATTTTTATTGAATGTCCAGGGTGTTCGCTATAGTGCTGAAACTAACACTTGGATCGTAGATAGCGGAGCATCAAGGCACATGACTGGAAACCGGGCACTCCTGTCAAACGTCAAACAAATTAAAGGAGGTCATGTTTCTTTTGCGGGAAATAAAGGAGGTTACATCACAGCTCAACGGGAAGTGGGGAATCAGAAAGTGAAGTTTGATAAAGTAAACTACGTTCAACAACTTCAAAACAACTTACTTTCTGTATCCCAAATATGTGACAAAGGATTTAAGGTAGTATTCGACAACAAGAAGTGCTATGTCCTGAAAAATGACTATGTGATCCCGGAGGACCAAGTCTTAATGTATGCCTCAAGATATAATGACCTTTATGTCTTGGATCTATCAAAGGCCTCTACAACGGATCATCAAGTTCAGTGCTTCTTGTCAAAGGCTACTGATAAGGATTCTATATCCTGGCATAGGAGAATGGGACACATCAATTCACGGAAGATGAATCATCTAATCCAGAATGATCTAGTGCGAGGAGTAAACGTCAAAAACTTCCAACTCCCGTATTTTTTTGTCACCTGCAAGAAAGGCAAACCGAAGAAGAAGTCTCATAAGGAAAAGAAAGTTCATTCCATTGAACTGCCTCTTGAGCTCCTTCACATGGATCTGTTTGGTCTAGTCAGTACAAGAAGCATCACAGGCGACTTGTACTGCTATGGAGTTACAGATGACTACTCAAGATTCTCTTGGGTGATGTTTCTGAAATCAAAATCAGAAACATTTGAGTCATTCAAAGAGTTAGTAACTACACTGGAGTCACTCTACAAGCTGAAGGTCAGACAAGTAGTCTCAGACAACGAAACCGAGTTCAAGAACCAATGGATGGAGGCTTTTTGCAAAGAAAATGGAATTGTGCACCAGTTCACTTCCGTCTACACTCCTCAGATGAACGGCGTTGCTGAGAGAAAGAATCACAGCTTGATAGAGACAGCACGGACGATGCTAGCAGACTCGAAACTACCCATCTAATTCTGGAATGAGGCAGTTGCCGATGCGTGTTACACAATAAATCGAGTTCTGGTGGTAAAACGTCATGGCAAGACGTGCTACGAGTTACTTCAACGACGTAAACCAAATCTAGAGTATTTCGAACCATTTGGCGCACCTTGCACTGTAACACCCCTGAAATATTGCCCAATTAGAAAACCATAAAATATTATAAAGCCCAATAAAGGTCTGAATTGAGTTGCGCTTACCAAAGAAAACTTGGAAAAGAAACTAGCCTTTTTAGGCCCAATAAGGGCCCGAACTTATAAACAAGGCTCATTTAAGGCCCAAGTACACGTTTGCAAACTAACTAAATGAGTAATCATAAAATAATGAATTATTATGTGACTTGAAGTAACTATAGAAAGATCGAACTAAAAACAGATTCAAAACTTATACCGTGTAAAGTCCAATAATGTAACGCGTACTAACGTCTGAGTTCCATCAAAATTTCCTTATAATGGCTTGTCATCCTATCAAAATCATTGTTAATCACAACAAATATCTTAAATAATGCTTGCTAAGGGATTCTACATCAAACGTGCATAATCCACCAAGATAAGTGTGAGAAACCTGAATACGGTTTTCACCGGCATTTAACTGACATCTGATACGTCAACCGAGCCCGATAACATCATAAATACTCATCTAATTATCATATTTATTATCATATTCTAAATTAGAGAGTGAGACAATTATCCAGGAGCAATGTGGTTCGAGACGCGACCGAGGCGTGGACCGGCCTGAGATTCGGTCCAACCCGAGAATTTGACGATAAAGATACCGAATTTGTTTTATTTCGAATAGAGGTAATTAAATATATCTATTATAGGTCATCTAATGATATTCGATCCAAAAGACCGGTTATTACGCTGTAACGAAGTTTTCGGGAAGTATACGCGATTTTTAAATCAAGCCCACTCAAAAACCCTAGGTATATAAGCAAACAATTCCCTCATTTCTCATTTGCAAACCCTAAAATATCAAGAAAATGCTCCCAAGAGCTGCAGCAGCCGCAACCACCGGAGTAGGAGGCTCCACGGCGGAGCAGCGGCGGCGGGCGGTGGTGCTGCGGCGGCGGCGGCGGTGTCTGGCGAACTTCTCAGCCTACCCCCACTAATCTCGACCCCCTGAATCCAATGGTGGTGTGAGATTCTTCTAATTTGCAACGATGATGGAGTTATGGCGGGGAGAAGGCAGCGGCGGCTAAGGTTCTTGCGAGGGTTCCGGCCGCCGGAGCCGGTGATACTTGCTTATATGCTTCATTCATATGATGATACTTGTTGGAATACAGTGATAGGATAGCAACCATGATGCCTTTTTGTTTGATCTGCTCCCTAGTATAGCATGTACCTGACTGCTCATTTATTACGGGGTTTGTTGAAACTGTACTTTGACACCATTGTTGGGTTAACAAGAATGTTAGCATAATTAGAATCCAAGTGTGCTTAATTGCAAATGATGACCAAATGTAAATTTTAACTCCAGGACCTAATTTTACAAAACTTGAAACTTATGATGGGAACAACTAGAATGATAGTGTAAGGTAAATTGACGATTACGGGTGCACACGTATGGTGAATTTAACAGGTGGTACACTTGAATTTTGGTGGGCCTGTCATGTAAACTAATGTCAAGGTATAACACTCAAGGAACTAGTACATATAAGATTAAACACATATATCCAATAAATACTCAACGATTATAAATTAAAAACTTTCATCTTGAGAGAAACCATTTAACACTTGAAGAGCTACCAAGGACGATATTGTAGTAACTATCCCTTTTCTTTCTCTCTTTTTCTTGTTCTGCCCTCCTATTGGAACTATAATGAACTATAATGATACAATCATCCAACCCAGGAGACCATCAGATGTTATTTCAAACCCAACTAGTTTTCGTGCTGAATGTATTGTGCACACTAAGTAGTTATGTTTGTGTATTAGCCGCGCTATTTTTCGCGATGTCTGAAAATTTCTTCCTACCTAGCATAGAACTCGACAAAACTTCCTCAACATAGTAAGGGACCCTCTAACCTAATGGTTGCAGCCGAGAATAGACCGGAATAACAGATTTACGTGAAGCACCTCTTGTGATCAATGACATAGAAGACTTGTCACTTCTTTCTTCCCTAGTAGCTCACACTTCATAGGACATTCTGGAGTCTAGAATCCCTCTGAACATTTTCTCAAGGTCCTTGATGAACATAACTTCTCTACACCTATTCATGGTAATAGAACCCCTTAACCCAAGCATTATTCTTAATATCAGCTTCGATAGTAATTAACCATCGTTTTTCATAGTACTATGCTTGTGAAATCCTTCATCATCCAAAACCGTTAGTCACCTGGTAACAAACTTCGATTGAAACATAAGTTGAACTATTTTGACCATGCTTTTAACTGGCCGTGTTCTTGGTAACCTTTCGAGTGCCAGAATAAGTAGGAAATGAAATCTCACTCTATAGCCCCGATTTCCACAAGGATAATAGCCCGAGTGCTAGAGTATTTCACCGAGAAAATCTGATCTTCGAGCTTTCGAAACAAAAATCAGAATCTACAATGTTGGTGAATTCCCTGTTTTCACACACTTTGATCCGGACTTATTCTTATGAAATTATTAGATTATCGAATGGTGCTACTCACATTAAACCCATGATCACGTCCGTCATTGTAAAAAACTCATGGTTGTCAGTGCGGACAACCCTGGATACTCGTAAATCATCTCTACCTCGAGAGCTCTACTATTCGGGTGATGAATCCGTATTTCGAGAGCAAAGATCACAAAGTCATATTACAATCTGATGTCATACTATATGATTAATAGAGCCATAGTTAGTTTCCTTTTTACTAAGCAAGCACCTTAATGAAGTTCTAAAACCCTATCAAGTCAAGGTGCTGATGATAACAAATAATTCATGCAGGAAGACTCTCAGTTAGGATTAAAGGACTGTGTTACTCCAAAAGATGTATTAAGAAGCATAGAAGATCAGCTACAAGAAATCTCATGTGTTAAATCACTTGAGGTCCAACTACGACGTAACGATGAACATGCAGAAGATAGTAGGCGAAAAAGACCAGCACAACAATCACCCGTCGTAAGCATTAAATATTTTCCCTCTAAAATTCTAAACCTTTTATAGAGCAATTCACCAATGGCATACCCTAGTAAACTCCGTACGTTAAAATTCAAACTAAAAGGCTTACTTTCGTAACTCATTGAAACGATCAATATGCTTATAAAAAACTAGGGACTAAGTGGAGTTGCTTCACGAATGGACACCCTACAGGGTACGGTTACTTTGGAGAAAGGGGAGCGAGAAAGAGGTCATCTAGAAGGTTGACCTTGATTGGGAACCACTATAAGGGAATTAGTGGAAGCATATAGAACGATTCTGTAGTTAAGATAACAGTTGGGGCTGCTCTAGAGGAAGGTGAATCGGAGAGAAGTAGTGATGTATGGTGGTACGGAATTCGAAGTATGTTAAGAAGCTCATGGAAGGAAGGGAGATCCGACAACTGTTAGATAAATGGTTCATAAGACATAGTGTGTCACCTTGAAGAACCCTAATACAATTTGTGGGAAGTGGAATGGAATGCTCTTAATATGGATAAACTATCAAGAGTTGAATAAAATTACCTAGAAGAAGTGATATCCCCTTTCCAGAATTGTTAACCTACTTAATCAGTTGCAAGATACTGATTACACTTCTAATGCTATCAGCCGAGAATATAAGTGAAACGACGTTACCAAGGTTGCATTTAGAATACATTAGAGTCAATATGAAAATCACATTCAAGCTGGTTTGGGCTGCCTCACACACCCACGCTATTTATGAGCCGGATGAATGGGATTCTGTAAGCCATACTTAGGCATGCTTGTTATCTTGACATTGCTAATAAGCATGAAATTCGAGACAATTCGCTAAAATTTGGGGCTATCTAAGTCCGAGAAGTAGTAAAAACTAATTGAGATACGTCAATGTTTAGGGTTAAACAAAAATTTTAGAAGGATCAATAAAAGCTCCACTCTTGCAGCTATACAACTGGCATTGTAATCCCAGGAATATGCCAAATCCGTTGGACGACGGATCAGAAGGCTTCTGATGTGTGTTGATGCAATGGTACAAGGCAAGCTTCTAGCCACCCGATAATTCAAGAAACATGTGAAGAGTTACATTATACATGAACGGGAACTATGGGGCGCGACTTTTACAAAATAAAATATGCATTTGGATACATTAGCTGTACTACTCTTCCAACTACCCATTAGAATACTAGTTCAAACACCATAGGGTGATCAACAATCGGTAATATCAACCGCATTAACAAGTGTGGATAAGAGGCTGTCATCCGCATTTGTCCTAAGACACTCACATTTCTAAATGTGAAAGAACAAGTCTTGGCCGCGCTTGTCATTACTTACCCGCTTTGATGAATGCGGATAGCCTACAATTAGGCTTTTCTTCTACTGACTTCACCCGTATCACATCGTGAACTTGCGAATTCTTCCAACGTCAGTTCACAAGAGCTTATGACACATCCTGTATGGGAAAACTCTAGACATGCGTAAGTTAAGATAGGTGGAACTACTCGAAGACTAGGATTATCGCATGCAGTATCGTTCCGGAGTAGGAAGGTTGGAAAAGTAGTGACCTTTGTGTGCGACCTAACCTCTTCATTCTTATTAATCGTGAAAACTTCTTAGTTTTAGCTTTATGGGAATAATCATGCGGTTCCTAAATATTAATCTATACTCCTTGGGGAACCCACTTCCTTCTTGATTTGAAGTCTTTAATCTATGACATCTTATGACCTATTACCTTATGATTCTAAGGAGTTAATAGTGACGTATAGCCGACTTGACTATTACGTCAAATTGAAGGCATTCACACCAACATCTGATACTTCACAACCTTTCATAAGATTCTCCGTGAGGACGGTAATACTGCCGGAATTTTTTTTTCTTGGTATTCGTCTCCTTGCTAGATCTACCTAGTAGAATTGTGCGTTGAACCTCAGTGGAGAATCTCTTCTTGTTAATTTTGTACAAATGTTAAATGATCTGATTGTGAAGCCAAAATCTATTCATGAATCTACCTCTTGATTTGTCAAACATGTTCTAACTCTAACGTTGGGATAATTACTTGACCTAAATCAACCCGGTTTTTTGATACCTAATCGACAACTTTCGTCCTGGAATGCTCAGCTGAATAACTTTAAATCCTCAAGACTCATAACTACGAGTGTACACACTCGAAACCATATTAGCAATACTAAATTTCGAGGACGAAATTTCTTTAAGGAGGGAAAATGTAACACCCCCTGAAATATTCCCAATAGAACCATAAATATTATAAGCCCAATAAAGGTCTGAATGAGTTGGGCTTACCAAAGAAAACATGGAAAAGAAACTAGCCTTTTTAGGCCAATAAGCCCAATAAGGGCCCGAACTTATAAACAAGGCCCAAGTACACGTTTGCAAACTAACTAAATGAGTAATCATAAAATAATGAATTATTATGTGACTTGAAGTAACTATAGAAAGATCCAAACTAAAAACAGATTCAAAACTTATACCGTGTAAAGTCCGGTAATCTAACGCGTAATAACGTCTGAGTTCCATCAGAATTTCCTTATATTGGCTTGTCATCCTATCAAAATAATTGTTAATCACAACATATATCTTAAGTAATGTTGGCTAAGGGATTCTACATCAAACGTGCATAATCCACCAAGATAAGTGTGAGAAACCTGAATACGGTTTTTACCGGCATTTAACTGACTCTGATACGTCACCGAGCCCGATAACATCGTAACCAAACATCTAATTATTATATTTATTATCATATTCTAAATTAGAGAGTGAGACGATTATCCAGGAGCTATGTGGTTCGAGACGCGACCGAGGCGTGGACCGGCCTGAGATTAGGTCCAACCCGAGATTTTAACGATAAATATACCGAAATTGTCTTCCTCTCGACGAGATCTTTCCAATAGTGGTAATGCGTTGTCTAACTCGTGGCGATTTAAAAGTTATGGCCGGTTGAAGGTGGCGACAGCTAGGGTTTTGGCGATTTTTGGTGGCTGCCGGCCATGGCAGTACGGGCCGGAGGTGTGGACCAATGGTGGTTGTGGTGGTTGCTGCTGTTTGAGGAGAAATAGAGCCGTTTGATGTTGTATTGGTGGCTGCATGTTGAATTCAAAGCAAGATCTTCGAGACTTGGTGGTTTGGAGTCGTTCTTCGGTGAGTTATACGGTGGCTCTAGGGCTGCCGGTGGTGCCCCGTGGCTATCCATGGTTGATCATGGCTGCAAGTGATGGAATACGCTGGTAGAAGCCTCAACCGAGGTGTTTGGTAACATATGTCGCGGTTATGGTTGCGTATGGTTGCAAGATAACAATGTAATAGTGATGTATGTAATCTTGGTGTGTTTTGGTTAAGTTAAACCTTGGTCAAAGCTGGTCAAACTAGTCAATGGACAGTCAACGCGATGCTGGTCGGATAAAGCGAATTCTAGGACGCGATGCGGGAGTGTTAGGTATAATCGTGCGTTAGACATCCATATACGTGAATATAATGGTTATATATGTATTAACTTGTGTGTGTTGAGCTTCAAAAATGTATAAAATGTTAACTAGTTTATAAATCATCATGAGTGGATGCGAAAATTTAAAATAACGTGAGCAATCGCATAATGAAAAACAACATTGAAAATGTATTCATATGAACAAAGATATTAGAAACGTAGATGAAGTTATCTAATCTCGTGACATATAAAATCCTTACAAGACGTATAGATGATTAATATATATATATATAGATATATATATAAGATATATAATATATATATATATAGTATATATATATTATATATATATATATTATATATATCTCTATATATATATATATATATATATGTATATCTATGTATATACAATGGATACTTTTGGTTAACCGATATTCTCGCGTATTTATTCAAGACTCATAATCCTATAATAATCCATCATCTTTATATTATTAATGGTCGATCATCTTGATATTATTGGAATAAATATTATTTGTATCACCCATTTTATTCGATATAATGACAACTATTATTGATATTTAAACTATTCTAGCATCATATTAACTACATTATTGGTAGAAATATATCTATATAATTATGGAATATGGATGATCTTTGAAGGTGTACTTACACTTATTGTTTAAAATATATTTTTGGTTCGCACTAAACGCGTTAAGAAGAATTTAAACATATCTATCTGAGAACCATCTAAGTAATGCATAAATAAACTAAGCATTTTAATGGCCTAAGTGAGGCAATCTTAAAAAGTATATATGCTATGCATGTGAAAATAACATAATATCATGACATAAGAGTTTAATTCATAATATTCGATGCATTGTAGATTGCTAATACCTCACAACATTTAGAGGTCTGACTACATACATACCTATACAAGCATCACACCTTTGAAAAATCAATTTAATGTAAGGTTATAGTGTAAGCATTATTTACATCAATTGGAACATTATAGATTACATACACCATCCATAACAATTATTTATAAAGTTTTGGAATCCTGGATATCAACCGTTTACGGCTACATTCTTTATGCAAAGAATCATTTATTGGATAAAGGAATTAATTAACCTAATATGCACGAGTTATTACATAACAAATGATAATTTCACAAAAAGCTAAGGTACATCCTAATCGTTAACTTTAAGTTAACTAAAGAGCTCAACCGCACGCATGTAATGACATCGTGCTAATTCTAAACATGAATCTCATATGTTCTAATTAGGATTGCTTTGTTGGTGACCTTCACTTTTCTTTACCGAGCACATAATTTATATAAGGATGCCAGGTGAGTTCTAGTGATTCCCCTATTTTTTACTACTGTTTTGGGTGAAACATGCTCTGTTATTTTATGAACTATATTTGTGCTTTACTTGGTGATTGTATGGTGGATTTATGGTTACCTGCTGACTTATATCATGATCATTAATTCTTTCGTGAACCGTTTGTTTTATATGGATAGATCTATTTGGGGAATCCCCCACACACAGTGGCTTCCATTCCAGGAAGGGTACCCAACTGAGATCCTAAGGGGTCGTTTGTGGCATGTAACAAGTTTTGTAAGAAACTATGGTGGAACCATCCGGGCAGGTATGGTTCACTGGTTTGGGGCTCAGTTTTTCCTTCGGGAATATCCGGTTAAACACAACTTTAGAAGAGGCCAACCGGGACTGAGTGCAGGGTTGATTATGATTCTCCCATGATGTTGAAACTATGATTCATTCATTTTTATCAAATGAGGATTTGTTAAGTCCTTTTTGTTTTTAAACTTTAAGCACTTGAACTCACCAACTTTATGTTGACACAAAATCTTTTGAGCATGTCTTTCAGGTACAGCTTGGTAGATTAGCTGAGCTATAGAAGATATCTAAATCCGAAGCAAGAAGTGAGGGTAGGTGTTGAAGGAAAAGGTCGAGCCTAGAAGCCCCAGTTACTAAAGCCACAAGAAATTTTGACAAAGAGATAGATCATGATACGTATGGATTGTAGATTGAGGCACCTTGTAAACTGAAACTAAGCCAATATTCTAATTTAATTCTAGATATTGTTGAGATGAATTTGTAAAAACCATTTAGTTCCACTGCATGTGGTTGTTGTTTACCAAAACCGTTTACGTCCTGCCTCTTAGGCCCGGGGTGTTGCCATGCACCCTATTGAAGAAAACTCAGGAAGGCAGTTCAGCGAAGGCTTGAAGAGGGAATCTTTCTAGGATTCAACATACCGAATAAGAAAGGTTACAAACAACTCAACGGGTCAGGTAGAAGTGTGGGGAACATTGACGTTCAGAGATACACCACCCCTCCTATGGAAAGGACCCACATTTTTTTTATGATGGATTCTTCAAGTCCTTCAACATCCCTCTCTCCACTTCTGACGATGAGTTAGCAACCAAAATGATGTATGATGTCTTAAACACACCATCACAAGACTCCACATCATCTGGTTCAGAAGGTGAATCGTCTAACCATTCAGGGGGAGCACTCGAGGTAAGTGAATCCTCCTCTGACGATGAAGCCGTGGTGAATGATCAGAACAATCAGGAGGAACAGGTTCCTACTACTGCAAGTCCACAAGCATCTGACGTTGATGCCTCTGATTCTTCGGAACCTCACACTCCTACTGCCTCAGATCCGGAACCAAATGTTCATATCTTGATCAGAGGTAGTTGTTCCAACCTCCTGGATCACACCTCAATGTCTATCATCCTTTGGACAATGACATTGGGGATGTCAGATCAGGAGTTCAGACAAGAAATCAGCTGATCATGCCTCGGTAATGGAAAAGGGATACCTTCACGATGGAAAAGGGATACCTTCCCGAAACCAAAAGTTAACCATCTTATAGGGGTCAAGAGGATATTTTGCTATCTGAAGGGTACACCAACACTTGGGTTGTGGTATCCTCATGATGATGATTTTGAGCTTACCGCGTATAGTGACTCGGATTATGGCGGCTGCAAAATGAACTACAAATCCACCTCAGCAGGTTGTCAATTCTTTAGGAGAAGATTAGTCACGTGGTAGTGTAAGAAGCAGACATCAATTGCATTGTCAACTTGTGAAGCTGAATATGTTGATGCGGCAAGCTGCTGTTCTCAAAACATCTGGATTCAACAGCAGATGCGGGACTACGGTTTGAAATTTTCTAACACTCCTATATTTGTTGATAATTCTGCTGCAATAGCCGTTACACAAAAATCCATTCCAACATCCTAACACCAAACATATTGGTATCAAATATCAATTTATACGTGATTGCTTTGAAAAGAATCTAATCGGTGTTGTTAAAATAAATACGGATTTTCAACGCGCTAGCCTCTACACAAAAGCCTTTGATAAACGACGTTTTCTAAATTTGTTAGAGTTCAACGGCGTTGAAAACAAAAGTGATGTCATTCCAGAAGATGAACATGCTTAGTCCGATGAGTCGAGTCCATTTTTCTTATATTTTATTTTATTTTACGTAGTTAATTTTAGTATTTTTATTTGTTCGCCTATTAAAATCCTAAAAACAAAATCAGTTTTGATTTTAGAATTTTAGGGGGAGAATAGGTTAAGTTAGTAATAAAAAAAACGAGGGAGGAGGACAGGCTAGCTGATAGAAATGAGATCGTATTTGTGAAACAGATTCAATGACTATGGAAAATGATAGTACACAGGAACAAAGAATTTGGGACTTTAAAAGAATAAATTGAATTAGATGCGAAATTCAAAGGATAAGTCTGAGAAGTCTGAGCAATATAACAGGAAAAATGATAGTAAAACAGGCTACTACTAAGGTAACACAAAGAAAGTAGATCTAGAGGTTGTTAGACCGCTGCATGATGTGTTGGTAGATTCAACACAATAGATGATTAGACCTCATTGGTGAATTCAGTTTAAACTAAGATGTTCAACTGACTGTGGGTTCCTATCTTATCACTGGTTAACACAGTCAGTTATTTCCAATAAGGGGTGACGGGCAAATAAACGCCACAAATGTGTGCGGATGACCACAAAAAGAGCAAAGCGCGAAAAAAAATGGACAATAAACGCAATCAAACTAATAACCTATGTTGTTGGTGCGTTATGTGCAAAAAGAAAAAATTTATGCTCTAACAAGAAGATAGGTTGTGTGCCTCTCTGCTGTGCGGTGGCACTGACCTGAGGATAAGCATAACCTACATATTCTTGAATTCATTGTTGTTTGCCGCCTCTCTGCTGTGCGGTGGCACTGACCTGAGGCTTGGCTTCTCTTTGAAAGCTCTAAGAATAGTTTCTTCTTGTCAAAATACTCGTAGACCGCTCAAAATCTCCTGAGGAATAGTGATTACCATATAAGTGTGGGATCCACAAATGTTGGTTGAAATAATTAAACTTAACGTATCACCAATCTGTGTCAAAAGTCTGTGTATGGATTTAAGTGGACACGTATACTGGCAATCATCGTGGGTGCAATTCTTGAAAGTCCAAAACAATGTGTGCATCTTATAGTACCAATATGATTTCCTAAACTTGTTAATGACTCTCGATGAAAACAAGAATCTAGCATCAAAAGATTTTGGTAACATGTCCTGAATGATTTGAAATACCTGTATAATTCCATAATGAATCGTACCAGTTATGGTCAAAATAACTTAAAGTTGTACTGTTCTAGGAATAAATCTGTTAGATATCTATCTTAGGATTTCCAACTCACATAAAATCACAAAAAGTTGTTTAGTTATTGTCTTTTAGTTTTGGTTCTTTTATTTTGTCCAACTTTTTAGTCAATTTAGTTTTATACGTCGGACTATGCCATGGAATTCAATCTTGGATTTAATCACTTAAAAAGGGTCACGTCTGAGGTGACCACACGTGTTTTAAATGTAAAATGGGTCACATCTGAGGTGACAAAAGATTTAATTTAAAAGGGTCACGACTGAGGTGATCAAAGGTTTTCTAAGTTAAAATGATCATGTCTGAGATGATCGAATGCTCAAAATGTTTATTCAAAAGTTAACAAGGGCTAAGTGTTGAAATGTCATAAGGTCAAACGCATAAGTATGAACCATTCGCACGACTGGACCATAAGTATGGACCAGTCGTACGATTGAATCATACTTAAGAACCAGTCAACCGAATGGAGCATGAGTATGAACCATTCACCCGACTGGAGTCCAAGAATGAGCCAGTCGCCTGAATGGGGTTCACCGAATGAGTCAGTCACCCGACTAAAACCCAGTCGGCTGACTGAATGTGGCCGACTGAACCAATCGCACGACTGAGATCCAATCGCACAAATGAAAAGAGCGAATGGATCCAGTCGCCCGATTGAAACCAGATTTAGTATAAATAGGGCTATAGTCGGTCGCATATGCTCATCACTCCTCATTCGCCCTAAAATTGCCCGATAGTGTCGTTACTCTGCCCGATTTTCTACTGACCTTGCTTGACTACAAATTGCTATATTCTGACCATTGCCAGTGTTTATACAGGTATAATGCGATGCAATCTACTCAAATGGCAATCGATGTGTACCCTAAATGACTGAATTCAACCCAAAAATATAACCAAGACCTAGTTTGACTAATTAATTAATAAAACTAAGCATTTTGTGAAACAGAAAGTTATTAGGAGTTATATCGGTCACTTACGAGACAAATGAGCTAAACCACGAAGTCTAACACTAAATTTTGCTCAAAGTTTGAATTTCAATTGAACAGACAGTCTGTCATGCGAATGGACACCCTGATGAACTTCAATCGTACGACTGAGCTGGGCGAATGACTCAGTCGGCCGAATGAACGAGGATTATGAGCTCAGTCACCCGACTAAACCCAGTCGCAGGCTCAGTTGCCCGACTGAACTCATTCGCAGGCTCAGTCGCCCGACTGAACTCAGTCGCAGGCTTAGTCGCCCGATTGAACCCAGTCGCATGCTAAGTTGCCCGTCTGAAGTCAGTCGCATACCAAATCAACAGACTCAACTCAATCGTATGATCAATCGCACGATTGAACCAGACTGAACTCAAACAATTTAAAGTGAAATGGTTTCTGTTATGTGCTGATCTAATATGTATGTGTCTTGTTTTACAAATTCATGGCAGATCAGTGGATCATAAACACGAAGCACAATATTTGTGCTCACTTGGATGCCACCACTCTAAATGCTGCCGAGTTTGCTGCTATTATAGCATTCCTAAAGAGATCGATGATATATAGAGCGATATCTACACCTTGCACATCCTATAGGTCGATACAGCAGGCCTTCTGGGAAGGTGCTTCCGTTGACCGATCGACTGAGCCCTACAGTATACGTAGCTCCATATTTGGCCAGGAGATTGAGATCACCACAGCTGATCTGAGACGTGTTCTTGATTTGGGAAATGATGCTGCTTACCCCACCAGACTACATCCTAATACCGTAAGGGGATGATTTCTTCAGATGAGGTACACTCGGGACATCAATGCAGGTGTGCTCAATAAAAGTAATCTGTGTCCCCAGTTCAAGTACTTCGCTCACGTTATACTGAAGTGCATTGCTTCGAGAAGGGGTGGATTTGATGACTTATCGGACCAAATCCAGAATGCCTACGTGGCACTGGTGCTTAATCACCCCTTCAGCTTCTCCAACATGATTTTCTCCTACTTGATCGAGAATATAGAGGCAAAAGGCAAAGAGGGCTTCTGCATGTACATGAGAATTCTACAGATGATCATCGACGAGAAGCTTCCTTCTTTGCCTAAGGAGAGCCATGATGCTGCATCACTTGAGGTGATGGATGACACCACATTGGGCGGCATAAAGGTATACAGGGGAAAGCAGGTTAAGCCCCCTGTGAGGAGACTGTTTAGGCACCTGGCCCAGGAGGATTATGTGGTGCCGGCAAGGCGTAAGTGGCGTCACGAGGATAGTGACTCAGATGTTGAGCAGATTGCTCTTCCATCTGATGACTCGGATGATGATGACAGTGGCGATGGTGGAGACTCTGGCACCGCTTCATCTAGGGCCACCACTGCACATGTTACACCTCCACCACCCACTCATGGAGATGCCACCACAGCCAGTTTCCATCAGGATTTCTGCCTCCTGATGAGGAGGAGGAGAGTGATGAGGAGCCGTTGACCAGAACGGTGGGCAGCAGGGTAGTTGCCACCGAACGTGGATTGGAGGCGGTTGAGGATGCCAAGCTGCGTCTGGGGAGACTACTACAGATCCTACTTATACCCCAGACCAGCCCAACATCCTAGGGGGAGCATCCTCCTCGAGGGGTTCGAGGAAGAAGAGGATAGCTCAACCCCATGGGATGAAGACTAAGAAGAGGAGGATTACACTCATCACTACCACCACTACAGCCACCACTACCTCTACCACAGGCACCACTACCACCATTCCACCCACCACCACTACCACCATTCCACCCACCACCATTACTACCACAGCCACTCCACCACCTATCTACACTCACTCCACTACCCACACACACACACTACCACCACCACAACAGACCTTACCCATCACCACCCACACATATACTACCACCCATATTCACCACTGCCACCACCACCACCACTAGCCACCAAGCTGGTCCCTCTTCCCACACCACATTCACTACTGGATCTACTCTACCCTCCATGGAGTTGAGGAACAGCTATCAGCACTGAATCGTATGGTGCTGAAGCTGTTGGCAGCCGATGACGAGAAGACTGCTCAGCTACGATAGCTAATGGAGCTAACTGCTGCCCAATCACATCAGATCTATTAGCAGGCTCAGGAGATCGCCCAACTCAAAGAGCCTAAAGCCAAAGCAGCAAAGAAGATTAAAGAGTTGGAGACATCTAACAGGTCTATCATGCTCATGCTTAAGGGATCAAAAGAAGAGCCTCTAAAGATCAGAGAAGATGATGTAGATGATGGTGAGGATGATGTGGATGATGATGAGGATGAGACAGACGATGGAGGTGATGAAGGAAGGGATGAGGATGATATGAATGATGATGAGGAAGGAGGGGATGCATCTGCATCGGGTGCCACACAATCAAGAGATAGGCGGACCAAGAAAAATCAAGATCGGGGTGCCTTAACATCAGCCCCGACTGCTGAAGAGCATATGATTCAGGACAAAAGTAATGATTAGATGTTTCTGTATTTTGAACTTTTGTGAAATTGAATCATGTATTAAATTTTATGAAATGAATGTTTATTTATATAATTTATTATTTAACTGTCTTGATTATCTACTAATGAATGATGTGTAACATGTTTTAAATCAAGCAGATCCACAATATCAGCGAGATGAATACGATGTTGCTCCCCTTCAGAAGATCAAGTCTCAACTCATAATGATACTTGATCTGCAAGGGATCGTCAGGAGGTCTGTGAGTTACACTCCTGAAGAAGGAGAAATAATTCACGATCTTACTGATGAGCAACTGGCTGAAATGTTCCGACTGAATCCAGATGAGATCGTGAAGGATGCTGCTACAACTGACATGGATAGTGACGATGAGCGTAAGGATGTGGATGAGATTGAGATTGAAGACGTCACGGCACAACATTATCCAGAGTATGCTGACAACGAGGGAAATGTAGTCCCTAATCTGGGTGACACTCTTGTTAGTGATCCAATTGAAACACTGGATAAGAAGGAGCAGGAGTCGGAAAAGAAGGAAGATCAAGCCCAAGCCTCAAATGCCGATGTCAACATCAAAAAGGCTGAATGGGCGGCATGTTTTGCAGAGATCTGAGCCCAACACAGTGCTCCAAAGCCTAGTACCTACACCAACCTCTATAAAGTAAAGAAGCATCTGAAGGTGTCAGGAATGATTATAGCGTGGGCATATTTTGATGATCTAAATTTTTATGCTATCAAGAGAGAGAAGGGAATCGAGTACTTCAGATTCCCACACGATCTGAAGACTCTACCTGGTTTTGAGCTTAACCAGCTGGCCAAATTGAAGCTATTATATGCTGACCCTCGAAAGATGTCAGGCTGGTTTGAAGCAGCTTTGAAGAGAGAGTACCACACCAGGTGGGTCAACTTCAAACCTCAAAAACCAACGAGGTATATCAGAAGATCTGAAGTTGATGCCATTACTGGGAAGCCAAAGATTGTACTGAAGTGGAGTCCTCCGCGCATAATGTCGAGAATCCCTCTTAGGGAAATGCCTCAAGACTTCACTCCACACTTTAAATGCTGGTATTATGATTGGAGAACAGGTGAGGCGGTCATAGGTTTGAATAGAGCTGGAAATATGGAAACAATCAGGGTGTTTGACCCAATGTGGCTCACTAACTTGTCGGCTAATGATGTTTACACCTTATACAAGTGGCCCCTGTTATATGACGCGTAAGACATTGTACAAGCCCTCCAGTTTCAAAATGTTATAAGGCTCTGTTTCGCATTTGAGATACATGCTGGAGCTATAAGAGATGAGAAGTACAAGAAGTTTGAAGAACTGATGAAGAATGTTAGACAATAGAGTAAACTAGGTCCAAGGGGGAGTTTGTAGATACATGTATACCTAGTTTAGGAGCTCAAATGTAAAATGTCTTTCATTTCTTACATATATGTAATAGAATGGGTACTTAATGAAATACAGTGTGTGATTGTGCTAATAATGTTGAACATTTCATTGCTTATTATGTAATAACGCATGGTTGAACTAACTATATAGGTTTGTGGTTGTTTACATAGATCTTAGTCAAGAATGGTTGAGAAATATGTTTAAACTTAGTCATGTGAAGTTCTTATGCGAATGGCCCATGCTAATAGACCATACGCATGAACAACTTCATGCTAATGAACCAGTCGCACGACTGAACCAGGAGACTAGATCAGTTGCACGATTGTGACATGAGATTGACTCAGTCGCACCACTGAAGCCTCAGTTTGCGGATGGAACAATCGTATGACTCAGTCGCACGACTGAACCATACTAATGGTTCAGTCGCACGAATGAGAAACCCTAACCTATAAATACCACTTAATTCGTGGAAAATTGTAACAATTCAAATCCCTGCGTACTAAATCGTACCCTAGCCATCCAGAGACCTTAGAGAACATGTTCCAAGTTCATAGATCGCACTAAATCGTAATGCTATCGTTCTTAACGTTTAGATTCATTCTAAGATCGATTCTACGTGCGTGCTCACTGATTGGATCGCCAATCAAATAGGATTCCGCATTATTTGAGTTGGTATACACGTAAATCAGTTAGTACTCCGTCCGTACACGGTCCTAACAGTCTTGTCAAACCAAAACTTGTTGTTAGTTGGGTTTTGGGGAAAATGCCTTCCAGTTCTCTTGAAAAACTTCTTCGCTCAATAAGTTAACAGAGCCATTTATTGGACAATGTCCACATACTCGACATCATCTGGGCTGAAACATTCTAGATCATCAAAGCAATACTGAAAGTCACTGGAATTCCCATTTCCTGAGACAAAGGCACAACTGTCTTGGAAT
Organism: Flaveria ramosissima; assembly: GCA_025215565.1. Classification (NCBI taxonomy): domain Eukaryota; kingdom Viridiplantae; phylum Streptophyta; class Magnoliopsida; order Asterales; family Asteraceae; genus Flaveria; species Flaveria ramosissima. Next base: position 44,182,462 of record CM046037.1, on the reverse strand, counting down.
GAAGTTTGTTGAGCTTGTTGAGACCTTGGAGTCTCAGGGAATATGATGTATGGCCCAAAAGAACAGGATGGCTGCTTGGAGTAAGTAAGGCACTGCTAAGGTTGGGGGTCCTGAGCCTTCAGCAACCATTAAGGGTCTGCTCATCTGGTTGCCCCTCTTGTTCTCCATCTCTAGATGGTATCCATTAAGGATGCCATATAGTTCAGTCATGGTAAGGGAGTTCAGGTTTTCTGTCCTCTTGATAGAGACCTAGTAAAACGTCCACTCATTTGGGAGGGCACTCATGAATTTTCTTGAGAGATCTCTCAACTTAAGGGTAATTACCACAGACTAAAGGGAGGAAACAAGATCCATATACCTGAAGTATTGCTGGCTGAGGGTCTCTCCAGCAATCGAAGTGAAGTTCTCAAATTGTTGCTTCAGTGAATATTTCTTGGAGTCATTTGAACTGGAGTAGATTTGGAACAAGGCCGCTAACTTGCAATGCTCAAAACCAACCATAATGGATTTGGGTATTGCAGTCATCAGAAAAGTCATAGCATTGCTATCAATGTCCAGCTTCTTGCGATCTTTAGCAGAGTAATCTTCTACAACCTTCTCTATCATAGCACCATTACCACCAGGTGCTGCCAACTTAGGTTTGTAAGGACCATTGATGATAGTTTTCCACGTTTTGCCATCTTGATATCTGATGAAGCCTTCAATGCGTCTGCTCCATGATCTAAAGTTTTCAGGTGTGATGATAGGTGCTTTGGTCATCGTCCCCATCTCAACTTCATATTTTTGGTTGAGGGCCATTTTTTAGTGTGGTGAAAGAATGAGTGAAGAAAAGGTTGATTTGGATGGTAAGATCTCACAATCAAGAGCCTAAAAAGCTTTGATACCAATTACAGGATTGGTTTTTGTCACTTAACACAAGTATAGTCTCTCAAACTCACTTCAATCACACTTCTCTTAGATGATGCATAATCCCTTCTAAGAGTTGATAATAATATACTAAGTAACTAAGAACATAGGAAGATAATATTCAAGGTACTTGTATATATTACTTCTCAACTCAAAGTATTACAAGACTATTACAAGCATATTACATGAGTTATAATGAGAAACTATATATACTAGATCCTACAGTCGGATATACTTTGATACCAACTGGAAACCTATGATTAAAGAAAATACTACATTACTAAAGACAAGGTATCTTAGATAAAATATTATCTAAGATATGGTAGTCATGACATGTCCATGACTTACCTTTTGTCACCAACTAAAGTTGGTAACTATACCAATTGATAAGGAATGAACAGTGGAATAAAGTATGGTCAACTACATGGGTGTGGGAAAGCACCATGCAGTATCTTAGAGATTTGAATCAGAATGTCAGAAGGACCATACTTATCTCCACTGGTTCATAGTAGATTCTTCTGACGGTTAAATGGCTTCGGAAGAACAAGTTTTTCCGAAGCCACTTATACTTCGAGAGAGGTTACTTCTTTTCGAGGCTTGAGACATTCTTTAGGTCTTCATAATTTGAAAGTCATTGTCTTGAATTCTTTTAAGGGTTGAACTTTGAAAGAAAGACTTTGTCTTCGGAAGTTTGAGTTTCTCTTCGGAAGCTCCTTCAGTCTTAACCTTCGGAAGTTCAGCATTTTCCTTTAGAAGTTCTTCATCAGTTGCACCAAAATTGTCTAAGTGTTTGTTTTGGTTGCACCAACCTTACTTGATCCAACATGTATCTTGTTAAACCCTAACATTCATTGTAACCTTTTCACCATCATTAATACAAAATCATTTATGAGTATAATCAGCATTCAATGAAATGTATATTTTGTGTATTTCTGCTACATAATACATGACCCAATCATCATATTCGATCCTTGTGAATTCACATCAATAGATAATATCATTCTCACCACTCTGTCAAATGCCTAACTAGGATAAGCAAACCTTTGGTGTAGTAAACTTGAAGATTTCATGTCAGTAACCTGAATCCCCCGTTTTCATTTGTGAGAAGCCTTTTCCTTGTTACTTATTTTATTTGCTTAGTAGGGTGTGCAATGATGCTTGTTAGTGGTAGAACTTGTGAAGTGCGAGCAACTAGAGACTCGATACCGTGATTAACATTGAAATGATTGAGGCAATAGTATTAACCATAGAACAACCCCATAGAACCCACCTACGTGATATTTATCAATTAGTCACCAATTTTGAGCCTGTTTCCCCATTTCTTTTCTTAAACCCAATATCATGATCGTTTTTGCTAGCATTTTTGTTTGTTTACCCTTGTGATGGAAACTGAGTTAGAAATTTGTGTTTGAATAGTGATTGAGTTGATTTGTTTCAAGTTTTGAGTTGTAGTTGGAACACAACAAATTTAAGTTGAAATCCATTATGCATTAGAAAAAAAAGAAGAATAGAAAAATGCTAGTAAGCAAAGTAAAATTGTCAAAGTAGGTTAGGCTGAATTACCGAGTTATGAGACATGAAAACAAATTGTGTTCAGCAAGAAAGTTATGTTGAGAAGCACCATAGATGTTTTTGTTAGGACCGTTTTCGTACGGAGTACTAACGGATTCTACGTGAGACCAGATCAAATAGTGCGGAATCCTATTTGATTGGTGATCCAATCAGTGAGAACGCATGCTCGATGTAACAATGAAACAAACGTTACGAATTGAATAGAAATCGATCAGGAACGAACTATGAAGTTGGATAGGCTGTTTAGGATGCCCTGGACGGCTAGGATTTGTGAATATTTGAAGTCCCTTTTTTCACGAATTATGTGCTATTTATAGGTTTTTAGTTTTCATTCGTACGACTGAACCATTAGCATTGTTCAATCGTGCGACTGACTCATGCGATTGATTCATACGCACGACTGAAGGTTCAGGCGACTGAATCAATCTTATGTCTCAATCATACGACTGATCCAGTCTCCTGGTTTAGTCGTGTGACTGATCCATAAGTATGATTCATTCGTGCGTATGGTCCATAAGTATGGTCCATTAGCATGAATAACCACCCGACTAAGTTGAACACATTTCTCAATCGTTATTGACTTAGAACTATGTACAACAACCTCAAACCTATATATGATGTTCATACATATGAATTATACTAAATACAATAATAAAATGAAATACTCAAAGACAAATAAACATCAAGATGCATATCATATTTCATTAAGTAGTCACATTACATATGTGTAAGAAATGAAAGACTTTTACATTTAAGAACATAAACTAGGAACATGATGTATCAACAAACTCCACCTTGGACCTCGTTTATCCTATTTTCTAATATTATTCACATGCTCTTGGAATTTATTGTACTTCTCTTCTTTAGTAACTCCCGCGTGTATCTCAAATGCAAAGCAGAGCCGTATAACATGTTGGAATCGTAGAGCTTGTACAATATCTTGCGTGTCATAGAATAGTGGCCAGTTGTATAGAGTGTAAATATCTTCAGCAGACAAGTTTGTAAGCCACATTGGGTCAAATACCCTGATAGTCTCGATCTTCCCTTCCTTGTTCAGAACTATGACCGCTTCCCCCGTCCTACAGTCATAATACCACCATTTGAAGTGTGGAGTGAAGTCCTGAGGCATCTCCCGTAAAGGAATCTTAGACATTGTGCGGTAGGCACTCCACTTCAACACCACCTTAGGCCTTCCAGATATAGGATTAACTTCAGTCTTATGAATGAACCGCTTAGGTTTTTGAGGTCTGAAGTTGACCCATCTGGTGTGGTATTCTTTCTTCAATGACTTCTCAAACCATCCGAACATCTTCCTCGGGTTGGCATACAAAAGATCTAAACATGCCAATCTATTTAGCTCAAAACCAGGAAGAGTTTTTAGATCATATGGATATTTGAAGTACTCAATCCCCTTCTCCCTTTTAACAGCATATACATCCAAATCTTCAAAGTATGCCCAATTGATGATATTTCCTGACACTTTCTGATGTTTCTTGACTCGGTAAAGTTTGGTGTAGGCATTCAGCTTTGGAGGTGCACATGGGCCTTTATTTCTGATAAACAAGCTGCCCATTCAGCCTTCTTTATATCAACATTAGCATCTGTAGCTTGGGCTTTACTTTCATCCTTTGCTTTCTCTTTCTCTATCTCATAAAGCTTAATAAAAGTATCACTGCCAAAAGTTTCACTCAAGTCTGGGATAACGTTGCCCTCAGGGTCAGTGTACTGTGGATAGTAGTCAGACGTGACATCCTCAATCTCAATATCATCCACCCCTGTAGTACCTCGTCACTCAAAACTTCTACTTCTGGGGCATCTTTGGCAAGCTCATCTGGATTTAGTCTATACATATCGGCGAGCTGCTCATCGGTTAGATCATGAATGATTTCTCCTTCCTCTGGAGTGTAGCTCGCAGACCTTCTCACAATCCCTTGCAAATCAAGAATCATAGTTAGTTGAGTCTTGACTTGCTGAAGGGGAACGGAATCATAATCCTCAGCCTGTGGAGTTTCGCTTTTACCTTGATCATGTGTTTCTTCAGCTGGAGCTGCGGAGGACGCAGCTCTTTGGTGCGCCTCTCCTTTTCTGCTTGATTCGAGGCTGATGCAGATGCATCACCTTCTTGATCATACTCCATCATTATCTCTTTTTCCCTTTCCACTTCCTCCAGCTTCCTCGTCATCATCATCGTCTTCTGATTCATCATCTATCGAATCATCATCATCATCTCCACCATCATCTCCATCATCTTTAATCTTCAGGGGCTCACCCTTGCTTCCCTTCAACCTCAACATCAGCTTTTTGTTCTTCTTCTCCAACCCCTCGATCCTCTTGACGGATGCCTTGACAAGCTCATTTTGAGCATTCAGGGCATGGTGAGCTCGAACTAAAGCTCTCAAATGAGCAGCATTCTTCTCGGTAAGCTGAGCTATCTGCTTGCCTTGTGCGGTATTGACCGTCATCAGCTGATTCATCTGGTTGGCTCTCAGATCATCTGTGGCTAGCAGTTTGAGCACTAGCCTGTTTAGGCTCGCCAACTGTTCCTCTAGCCCAACAGTGGGTAGAGTAGAGCCCTGTGTAGGTGGGAAATAGGTGGATGTGCCAGAAAGCCTGTAATCCCGATGAAGTCAGAAGCGTTCCGAGATGCACTATGGCACTTTCCCAGAAAGCCTGCTGAATAGACCGGTAACGTGTGCATGGAGTAGAATGGGCTTGGGATCCTTGATCTACCCAGGAAGGCAATAATCCCGGTGAAGTCAGAAGCGTTCCGAGATGTAGAATCTAGATGAGCACAGATGTTGTGCTTAGTAATCATAGTCCATCTCTCAGCCATATTACTGCAACACAAGAAACATATACATTAGATTTGTTCATAAGAGATAACAGATGAGTTTTAGCTGATTTTAATCTACTGGTTCAATCGTGAGATTGAACCATACGACTGAGTTCAGTTGTACGATTGAGCCAGCGACTGAACTTAGTCGTATGCTATGCCATGTGGTTGAGTGAGTCGTGCGACTGAGTCACCGATTGAATCACGTGCGATTGAATCATGCGTCTGGCTCAATCGTGCGACTGAAGTTCAAATGGTGTGTCTATTCGCATCTTGCTCTATCCGACACCGTGAATTTGAATCTTTGTCAAAACGTTACATTACACTTTGTGTTTAGATTCATTAGGTTCGCAGGGACTCGATATAGCACTTAGTGTCATTTAAATCAACGTATGTCCATTTAAGTGGTCTATTTTAGAGTATTGTCCCAGTTCTTGATTTTAAACATGTTCGGTCATTGTGGGTTCGATTTATCCATTCTTTTGATCAGATTTCAGTTTCAAAGTACCTAAAGATGAATAGAAATCGGTTAGTATCACAATTAGAGAAAAATCACAATAATAAAAAATTTGGGCAGAGTGTCTGGCATTAGGCGGTTTTTGAGAGTTTTGAAGGGTGGTAGGGAATACGACCGACTGACCCCCTTTTTATATTGTTTTAAGTATCAGTCGTGTGACTGGACCCATACACATGATTCATTCGTGCGGTTGGGGTTCAGTCGTGCGAGTGACTCAGACTCCTTCATCCAGTCGTACGATTGGTCCATTCTTGTGATCCAATCGCATAGTTGACCCATACTTATGGTCCAATTGTGTGATTGGATCATAATTATGGTCCAATCGTGTGATTGGCTCATACTTATGGTTCAATAATGCGATTGGCTCATACTTATGATTCAATCGTACCGTTGGCTCATACTTATGAGTTTGACTTCATACATTTCCATACACTCAAAATTTAACTTTTGATTTATAACATTATGACCAATGATCATCTCAGACATGACCTTTTAACAGAAAAACATTTGATCAGCTCAGACATGATTGTGAAGTCGCTGGATCGGTAGACATCCGAGCGTGTTTTTGACGGAAGGATAAACAACCAAAACCAAAAGTCAAATCAATAACACGAACTATCAAAAATTGGTTTCATTGATAAACCTTAACGATTACAAGCTCGTTACAACATAAGAATCAAGACTCTTGGCAAGGGGAGATCGAGCATGATCTCCCCTCTCATCCGGCAGCACCTAGGCCCCCGTGCAGACTCCTTCTCAAAAACCCTTATCTCTCTACACATTGAAACTGGTATATATAGGCCTCGGCCCATATTAGATGCAACTGGGCCCATTCGTGCGATTGGACCATGCGTATGGTTCAATCGTACGACTAGACCATGCGTATGGTTCAATCGTACGACTGGACCATGCGTATGGTTCAGTCTTACGAATGTCCCAATCGCATCTCCCAGTCGCACGACTGGTCCATTAGCTGTTAGGATCTGGTATTTGAATGAAATACCAACTGATTAACGTGTAAACCAAACCAAATAGTGCGGAATCCTATTTGATTGGCGATCCAATCCGTGAGAACGCACGTAGAATCAATAAAGTATTGAATCAAACGTTAAGAATCGATTAGAAATCGATCTACAGCGTTCTATGAACTTGGAGTATGAACTTGGAGGCTTCTGGACGGCTAGGGTACGTCTGGAGTCAAAATAGAATTAATGCTTACGTTTTTCCAAGAATTGGGTGGTATTTATAGGTTAGTGTTGTTCATTTGGGCGACTGAACAATAAGTATGGTTCAGTCGTGCGATTGAACCATGCGGTTGATCCATCAGCACGACTGAGTGTCCAGTCGTGCGACTGAGCCAATCTCATGTTACAATCATACGACTGATCCAGTCTCCTGGTTCAGTCGTGCGACTGAGTCATTTGCATGAAGTTATTCATGTTTATGGTCCATTCGCATGGACCATTTGTAGGATTCGATGTGCCCAAGACACTTAGAATATTGATGTGGTTAGTACGTTATGATCCAAGTCGGGTTATACCCAATAACAAGCTTAGCAAACACCAAATAATATTTATTGATGATATGATCATGCAATAAAATATTAACACCAATTTAGAAAATGGGTTTTCTAAATAAGTTGCATATGACATGGAACAATTTTCTAAGAGGGACAAATTATAAGACCATTTAACATGTGATTGTGTCTAACAAAAAAAAGGGGGGAAACCTCTTTCAAACCCCATTTCGGCCGCCCCCCCCCCTCCTTGTTGGTCATTGGACCAATTTTGTTGATTAGATACAACACATTAAAGGTCTTTGAATGCTTTCTTGGACCAGCCATCTTGACACACACACATGCAACTAAACTCCAAGAAAAACTCTCTCTACCATCTTCTCCAAACTCACGGTTTTGAAGGTGATTAAGCAGCTTCTTCTTGAAGTTTTGGTGACCAAAATCCTAGCAACTAAGGTGTTTGCTTGAAGGCTTGTGGGTATAGACGTTTGAGGACTTCTAGCTTGAAGTCTTGGCCATTAATCAGCCCTCATTCAGCACTTTGTTGGACGTTTTTTGAAGCTTCCAACAGCCCTCTCCTTGGTCGTTTCTTGCTGCTCAAAGAGGTAGAATCACAGCTCATTGTGGCTGTGATTTTATGTAGTTTTAGTACATTTTCATAGCTTGATCATTCACATATTATGATCCTTTTCTTTGGGTTTGTTTTTCATCTAAAATGGTCACTAAGGAACATTATTTTCAGCTTATAAAATGGGTTTTATTAAGTTGTAACTCCGCTGCGTTTTTCAGAAAGTTTAAGTGGTTAAACATTGATTTTATGTTCTAGCAAACCCAACAATGGCATCAAGAGCCGGTTATGTGGATGACTTGCTTGATTTATCTTTTGAAATTGGTTTTAAAAGATGATATTAGACATGTTATAGGCTGATTTTGGGCTGTTATAGTTTATATGAATGATTCCCCAAACTTTCAAGGTCATATCACACATGCTAGTGATTAGACCTTGAAAGAAACATATTATGAATGTTGGTTGTTTGGACAATGATTAAAACCCAAAATTTCAGTTTATGTTGGCTGAAATTTGGGGTTTTAAATGGGGTCTTCATTATATGAATAGATGATATGATCATTGGTTGTTTAGTGCATAACCTAGCTTGTGGCCTTGTGTTGTTTGGATGATTCAAGTGGTTGTTTTATTCATTCAATTTGGTTGTAATATTTGTGTTTATTCATTTGGGTTGTAATTATTCATTCATTTGGTTATGTAATAATAGATTAGGTTCATTTCCTTTACTAGAAAAATGTATTAGGATACAATTTTGTAAAAGGAAGATGTACAAGATCAAGACCCAAAGATGGACACAAAGACACAAGAAACATGGAGCATTTGGATGCGGTTTCTAGTGGGAGGTTCTTGGAACTTTTATGATATGTTTGACCCTTAGAAAGACCATAGACAACACTTGTGATGGCAAACAAGTGTTGTCAACATAAGGGCTATGGTTATGCACATATGATTGTTAATGTTTTATGCTTGGTTGATTGTTTGTTGTCTTGATTGTTTGGTTGATATTTGGATATTCAAAGCAAACTAATTAACAAACTTAACAAGCTGAAAATTGATGGTTCTTAAAGATTAATAAAAGGTTATTAAAATTATTTAATGATTTTAAGGATTAAAATAGGTTTTAATCAAAGAACCATAAGGTACCTTGTATTTGAAAGCATGCAAATACAAGTACATAGAGTTTTCTAAACTTGTATTTTGAAACCTCTAAAACTTTTTTTCCAAACAAGATCAACACCGTCCTTTTACACAACACTTGAGTCACTTGGGAACTCTTAATGGGATAAAGGTCACCTAACCATTTTGAGGGAACTTGTGACTTGAGGTGAGAATGCCTTATTTGTGGGATAAAGGTCACCTAACCACTTGTTTTGGCAAACTCACACGTGGGTGTAAGTAGGGTGTCTTGATTTGCAAATCATGTCAAATGGATCACCTACGATGTGGTTTCCAAATGGTGTTGATGGGATTAACATGCCGACTTTACATATGATGTTTTAAGTCGATCCCATATTTCTAGAAGTTGCAAATGGTTGCAATCGTCAAACGTTGACCACCTTATTAATTTAAAACGTGGGATAAAGGTCACCTAACCACGATTTAAATGTAATGTTGGGTTCTAGATTTTAATATGAAAAGACCTTAAAAGGCATTAAATATTAAAATTAGCAATATCGAAAATACTAAAATTGATCTTTGTTAAATTTTGTAGATGGCCACCAATAATGAAAATCACGATAACTCGTCCGCGTCAAACCAATCACTACGAGCGATCCTCCAAAAGGAACGTCTAAATCATAACAACTTTATTGATTGGTATCGAAACTTGAGAATTGTTCTCAAGCAAGAGAGAAGATCATATGTTTTAGACGACCCTATCCCCGATCAACCTAACGAGGATGATGAGGAGGCCTTTAACGATTGGCTGAAATACACTGAGGACTCCGTCCAAGTGTCTTGTCTCATGCTAGCGAGCATGACTCCGGATCTCCAAAAGGAGTATGAACATCACGGAGCTTACGACATGATAACCCAGCTGAAGGAAACGTTCCAACAGCAAGCAAGGGTTGAGCGGTTCGAAACGGTTCGAGCGCTCCATGCATGTCGTATGGACGACAACCAATCTGTTTCATCTTATGTACTTAAGATGAAAAGTCATATTGACCGCCTCGAGAGGCTAAACTGCCCCGTCTCGAAGGAGTTGGCCACGGATTTGATCCTAAATGGCCTAACCAAGAAGTTCGAGACATTCGTGTTGAACTACAACATGAATGCATGGGACAAAAGCATTGGTGAACTTCACTCAATGCTCAAAACGGCCGAGGCGGCCATGGGTAAAAGGGTTTTACCCGTTCTCACCATCAATGAAGGTGGGAACAACAAAAGGCCTCATCCCGCACCCAAGGCAAAGGTTGCCAAGGGTAAGGGACATGTGTGGGGAAAGGGGAAAGGGGTGGTAAGGGTACCACCCAAACCACAAGAGAAGAAGCAAAAGGTTGCTACAAATGACCCATGCTTCAAGTGTGGGGAGATAGGGCATTGGGCAAGGAATTGTCCTGTCCATCTCCAAGAGTTGAAAGCAAAGAGGGATGCCGGGCAGACCTCAGGTACAATATACATGATACATATTGATCTTAATGTTACATCTTCAAACACATGGGTATTGGATACCGGATGTGGAACTCATATTTGCAATTTGTTGCAGGGGTTCACAAGAAGTAGGGACTTCAAGAAAGGGGATGTTAGCCTCTTCATGGGCAATGGAACTAAAGTCTTAGTTGAAGCTCGTGGGGACTACATCCTAAGACTTCCAAGTGGCTTGGAAGTTATTTTGAAGAATGTTTTGTATGCTCCTAGTTTGACTAGGAACATTATTTCTGTATCTCAATTAAGACATTATGATTATGTATTATCCTTTATTGAAAATGATATTCATGTTTCTTTAAATGGTATGTTCTATTTTAAAGCTATACCAATTAATGGTATTTATGAATTGGTTCATGAAAATACTTTAAATAGTTCATTGTACCAAACAAACACCAAGAAACTCAAGTTGGACTTGAGTGATACCTATCTTTGGCATTGTCGTCTTGGTCATATAAACAAGAAACGTTTACAAACACTTCAAAAGAATGGTCTTTTAAAAACAAATGAATGTGATTCATTTGATGTTTGTGAATCTTGTTTACAAGGTAAGATGACTAAGGCACCCTTTAGTGGAACTACCGAAAGGGCAAAAGATTTATTAGGAATCATACATTCGGATGTATGTGGTCCTTTTAAGCCAATGACTAGGAATGGTGAAAGATACTTCATTACCTTTACCGACGATTATAGTCGCTATGGGTATGTGTACTTATTAAGGCACAAAGATGAAGCTTTTGAAATGTTCAAAATCTTCAAGAATGAAGTTGAAAATCAACTCAACAAGTCAATTAAAGTTCTCCGTACCGATAGAGGAGGTGAATACCTAAGTGATGTTTTTCAAGATCATCTTAGGAGTTGTGGGATTGTCTCACAACTCACTCCACCTGGAACACCACAACATAATGGTGTGTCTGAGAGGAGGAATCGAACCTTATTGGATATGGTCCGATCTATGATGGCTAGAAGCACATTACCTCTATCATTTTGGGGTTTCGCTTTGCTCTCCGCGGCCCGTATTTTAAATATGGCCCCAACCAAAAAGGTGGAAAAGACACCTTTTGAGATATGGCATGGAAGAGTTCCATCCCTATCATACTTAAGGGTTTGGGGATGTGAGGCTTATGTTAAGACTCCCACCCCAAACAAATTGGAAGTCCGATCCACCAAGTGTATCTTTATTGGATATCCTAGAGATTCTATGGGATATTATTTCTATGATCCACTGGAACAAAAGGTGTTTGTTGCCAGAAAGGGTGAGTTCTTAGAAGCAAAGTTCCTTATGGAAGGAGCTAGCAGTAGAACAGTGGATCTTGAGGAAGATCAAGAACCACAACCCGATGCACGTTTGGTTGAAACTAGCACTCAACATGAGGATGTTGAAGATGATCAAATGGTTGATCAATACACACAAAACGTTCGCAGAAGTGGTAGAACTAGTAATCCACCTGAAAGATACGGATTTTTCATGGATGGATGCTATATGGTAGATTCAGATGAACCAACCACATACCATGATGCAGTGTCCAATTTGGATTGTGACAAATGGCTTGAGGCCATGAACGTTGAGATGCAATCCATGTATGACAATCAAGTTTGGGAACTTGTTGTACCACCTCTTAATTCCAAAGTAGTTGGAAGTAAGTGGGTTTTCAAGAAGAAAACCGATATGCATGGAAACTTGGATACTTATAAAGCTAGACTTGTAGCAAAGGGTTTCACTCAAACTCAAGGGGTTGATTATGATGAAACCTTCTCACCTGTAGCGATGCTAAAGTCTATAAGGATATTATTTGCCATAGCTGCTCATTATGATTATGAGATTTGGCAAATGGATGTCAAAACTGCTTTCCTAAATGGATATCTTGAGGAAGATGTCTATATGGTTCAGCCTGAAGGTTTTGTCGATCCAAAACATCCTAATAAAGTATGCAAGTTAAAGAAATCAATCTATGGATTGAAACAAGCATCGAGAAGCTGGAATCACCGTTTTGATGAGGAAGTAAAGAAATTTGGCTTCATCAAAAACGCTGATGAGGCTTGTGTGTATAAGAAGGCTAGTGGGAGCACAGTAACTTTCCTAGTATTGTATGTTGATGACATACTACTATTTGGAAATGACATTCCAACCTTGGAAGGTGTAAAAACCTGGCTTGGAAGTTGTTTTTCCATCAAGGATCTTGGTGAAGCCGCCTATATTCTAGGAATAAAGATCTATAGGGATAGATCAAGGCGGTTGATTGGTTTGAATCAAAGTGCATACATTGATAAAATCTTGAAAAGGTTCAAGATGGAGAACTCTAAGAAAGGTACCGTACCTATTCAAAGAGGAACGATATTGAGTACGACTCAATGTCCAAGCTCAAAGGAAGAGCAAGATAAAATGAAGGCAATCCCATACGCATCTGCTATAGGATCTATCATGTATGCAATGATATGCACTCGACCGGACGTGTCATGCGCCTTAAGCATGACAAGCCGTTACCAGCAGAATCCTGGAAACAGTCATTGGATGGCTGTTAAGAACATACTTAAGTACCTAAGGAGGACAAGAGATATGTTCCTGATCTATGGATCTGGTGACGAGGAACTCGTTGTAAAAGGTTACACGGATGCAAGTTTCCAAACCGATCGTGACGATTCACGATCACAATCGGGATACATTTTCATTCTGAATGGAGGAGCGGTCTCTTGGAAGAGCTCCAAGCAGGATGTGGTGGCTCTATCAACTACAGAATCAGAATATGTCGCCGCCTCATTGGCAGCTCAAGAAGCTGCATGGTTGAAGAAATTCATTGCCGATCTAGGGGTAGTCCCTTCCATTCAGGACCCCCTAGAGATCTTTTGTGATAACGAGGGTGCGATTGCTCAAATCAAGGAACCCCGTGCTCATCAAAAGACTAGGCACATTGAGCGGAGATTCAACTACATACGAGATGAAGTTGAAAAGGGAAAGATATGTATTCGCAAAGTTCACACGGATCAAAACGTTGCTATCCTCTCACGAAGCTCCTTGAAAAGGCAAAGCATGAATGTCATACTTGTGCCATGGGACTTCGATATTCTAGTGATTGGATTTGATCTGTACATTTTGTATTTGGATATGTGGAACTCTTTATTATTTGAATAAAATTATTTGGTTATAATGTTTCAATTAATGTTCCAATTTAGCATGTTTAATCCATGAGTAAATTGTTTACTCTAAAATGTCCGTAGTCGCTCATACTTGTGGGAACAAGTGTGAAAGTAAGATTATTATGAACTTGGATTGGTTGATATTCATAAGGATGAATATAGAGCAATGGGTTGCTACCAAGGTTCATAGATATTTGTGGGATACAAATATTGGACTAACCCGCATCTCAAATTTTACTACATGGAATCTTATTGATTGATCATAAGTAAATTTGAGTAAAGGCGAATATCATTTGGTATCCTCCGACCTGAGATACATATTGGGTTTTGATGTTCACCAAGTATTATACCTTGAGCATATTCTTCACTGTCCTGAAATAATGGACAGTACATAAGGATATGTCCAGGTATAACACGAGGTGTTTGTGAGAAACGTATGTAGTCAAGATGGAATTTGTTCCTCTTATTCGTTGAGAGTTAGATGTCTAAGGCCTGATTAAGTTAAATCAACAAGGAATGATCATTCTGTGTCCTTGGATTTAACATGACATCTGTAACAAAAGGATAGATGATTAATTCACCTAAATCATTTCAAGTAGGGCACTTGAAAGGGATGATGTTATTGAATGGCTATAAGTCATGCGTATTAAGGGTAGTAAACCGTTGTTAGGCGGTATTTACTTCTTGCATCAATCTTCTATGAATCTTGGGCAAGTGGGAGATTGTAGGATTCGATGTGCCCAAGACACTTAGAATATTGATGTGGTTAGTACGTTATGATCCAAGTCGGGTTATACCCAATAACAAGCTTAGCAAACACCAAATAATATTTATTGATGATATGATCATGCAATAAAATATTAACACCAATTTAGAAAATGGGTTTTCTAAATAAGTTGCATATGACATGGAACAATTTATTAGGATATATTGTTCAATGATATTATTTGTAATGTTATTTAGATGACATTACAAATTAATAATGGCTATATATGTTATACAATTAATGGGTTAGTTGTATACATTTTCTAAGAGGGACAAATTATAAGACCATTTAACATGTGATTGTGTCTAACAAAAAAAATGGGGGAAACCTCTTTCAAACCCCATTTCGGCCGCCCCCCCCCCCCCCTTGTTGGTCATTGGACCAATTTTGTTGATTAGATACAACACATTAAAGGTCTTTGAATGCTTTCTTGGACCAGCCATCTTGACACACACACATGCAACTAAACTCCAAGAAAAACTCTCTCTACCATCTTCTCCAAACTCACGGTTTTGAAGGTGATTAAGCAGCTTCTTCTTGAAGTTTTGGTGACCAAAATCCTAGCAACTAAGGTGTTTGCTTGAAGGCTTGTGGGTATAGACGTTTGAGGACTTCTAGCTTGAAGTCTTGGCCATTAATCAGCCCTCATTCAGCACTTTGTTGGACGTTTTTTGAAGCTTCCAACAGCCCTCTCCTTGGTCGTTTCTTGCTGCTCAAAGAGGTAGAATCACAGCTCATTGTGGCTGTGATTTTATGTAGTTTTAGTACATTTTCATAGCTTGATCATTCACATATTATGATCCTTTTTTTTGGGTTTGTTTTTCATCTAAAATGGTCACTAAGGAACATTATTTTCAGCTTATAAAATGGGTTTTATTAAGTTGTAACTCCGCTGCGTTTTTCAGAAAGTTTAAGTGGTTAAACATTGATTTTATGTTCTAGCAAACCCAACACCATTCGCATGAGAACTTCATTATGTTAAGTTTGAATGTATTCATTAATATAACGTTATGTGTGTCAATTCAAACAATCACAAACCTAATTACCAATTCAACATCAACTCATTAATGAAATATTAAACATTATAAATCACAAACAACCAATCTCATTTCATTAATATTCCAAACATTACATCAATGTAAGACAAACAAGATCTATTACATTCATATCATGATCTATGTACATACATGTATCAACAAACTCCCCCTTGGACCTAGATCTCTCTAATTTCTTGTTTTCTGCATCACCTCCACATACTTCTTGTACTTTTCCTCTCTTGTGACTCCTGCGTGAATCTCAAACGCAAAGCAGAGTCTTATGACGTTCTGGAACTGGAGGGCTTGTACTATATCTTGCGTGTCATAGAACAGTGTCCACTTGTATAGAGTGTAGACATCATTAGCTGACAAGTTGGTGAGCCATATTGGGTCAAATACCCAGATGGTATCCATTTGTCCCTCTTTATTGAGAACTATGACCGCTTCTCCTGTTCTCCAATCATAGTACCACCACTTAAAGTGTGGAGTGAAGTCCTGTGGCATTTCCCTAAGAGGGATTCTTGACATCGTGCGTGGAGGACTCCAATTCAGCACTATCTTTGGTTTTCCAGTAATGGCATCAACTTCAGACCTTTTGATGTACCTTGTAGGTTGTTGGGTTCTGAAGTTAACCCACCTGGTGTGGTACTCTCTCTTTAGTGCAGCTTCAAACCAGCCTGACATTTTTCTTGGGTCAGCATACAACAGCTTCAGTTTGGCCAGCTGGTTGAGCTCAAAACCTGGTAGAGTCTTTAGATCATGTGGAAATCTAAAGTACTCTATGCCCTTCTCCCTCTTAATGGCATAAACGTTTAGATCCTCAAAATGTGCCCACGCTATAATCCTGCCCGACACCTTATGATGTTTCTTTACTCTGTAGAGTTTGGTGTAGACATTCTGTTTAGGAGCAGCGCGTTGGGCTCTGATTTCCTCAAAACAAGCAGCCCATTCAGCCTTTCGGATGTCAACATCGTCGTTTGAGGCTTGGGCCGTTCCTTCTGTCTTCTCAGACTCCTGCTCCATCTTATCTAACACCTCAAATGTATCACTGACAAGGGATTCACCCAGATTGGGGACCATATTTCCCTCGTTGTCAGCATACTGAGGATAGTTCTCTGCAGTGACGTCTTCTATCTCTATCTCCTCGATGTCATTTAGCTCTTCGTCACTAGTAGAGTCACATGTTGGATCATACTTAACGATCTCATCGGGATATAGCTTGAAGATCTCAGCTAGTTGCTCATTTGAAAGATCATGAATTATTTCCCCCTCTTCAGGGGTATAACTCACAGATCTCCTAACGATCCCTTGCAAATCAAGAATCATAGTTAATTGAGTCTTGACCTGCTGAAGGGGAGCAACATCAAATTCATCCCTTTGATAGTTTGGATCTGTTTGATTTCAACAAGTAACACATCAACCATTAGTTAATAATCAAGACAGAAATGCATTAATCTTAATATAAACATCAAATACATAAGTTTAAATACATGATTCAAATACAAAAGTTATCAAATACATAGACATCTAATCATTACTTTTGTCTTGGATCGCTGGGTCATCACTTGGTGAGGCAGAGGATGAAGCTCGTTGGTCTTGATTTTTCTTTGACCTCCTCTCTTGACCTTGAGCTGAGGCAGATGCAGCTGCATCTCCTCCTTCATCATCATCATCATCATGCCTGTCCTCTGTCCTCTCTTCCTCAACCCCTTCGTCATCATCAGTCTCTTCATCATCGTCCTCATCCTCATCCTCCTCATCATCATCACCATCATCACCATCTCCTTCTTTAATCTTTAGAGGCTCATCTTTAGATCCCTTAAGCTTGAGCATGTTGGTCTTCTTAGCATCCTCCAACTCCTCAATCTTCTTAGCTGATGTGACTCTGTGCTCTTGAAGTTGGGCGATCTCGTGGCTCTGAGCAGCCATTTGCTGGGTCTGCTCCTCGATCAGCTGAGCCTGCTGCGAGATCTGCTGAGACTGCGCAGCAGTGAGATCTGCTAGCTGACGGATCTGCGCAGTCTTCTCTTCATCAGCAGCTAACAAACGCATCACCATCCGGTTCAGCGCTGAAAGCTGTTCCTCTACCACAATCGGAGGTAGAGGTGATCCGTATAGATGTGAGGGGTGTGATGATGGTCCTGCGTGGTGACTAGTGGTGGTGGTGGTGGTTGTGGTGAAGATGGGGTTGGGTCTGGATGATATTGGAGGTGATGTAGGTGTGAATGATATGGTGGTGGTTGGCATATGTATAGTGGTGGGAGGTGTGGTGATAGGGGGTGTGGTAGTGGTAGTGGTAGTTGTGGTGGTGGATGGTGTGGCTGTAGAGGTGGTAGTGGTGGTGGTAGCTGTGGTGGCTGTGGTGGTGATGAAGGTAAGTCTTCTCTTCTTCTTCTTCATGTCGTGGGGCTAAGCCATCCTTTTCTTCCTCGATCTAGTCGAGGAGGATGCTCCCCCTAGAACACGGCTAGATGGCTCTGGGGCATAGTTAGGATCTGCAGCAGTCTCTCCCGAATCCCTGGGGCGTTCACCAACCGCCCGGAGTCCATGCTCTGTGGGAACGACTTTGCTTCCCACAGTCCTAGTCAACGGCTCCTCATCAGACTCTTCTTCCTCCTCACCAGGTATAAAGTCCTGGTGGAACCCAGCCGACTCAGCTATGTCTCCTGTGGGGGCAGATACTGGAGGTATAACGTCTGTAGCTGTGCCCCTCGGTGGAATGGGCATGTCATCTCCAGCATCCCCATTGTCATCATCATCTGAATCATGTGTGGGTATAGCAATCTGCTCCACATCAGAATCACTGTCGTCGTGGCGGCACTTTCTATTAGCTGGCACCACATAGTCCTCCTGGGCCAGATGCCCAAACAATCTCCTGACAGGGGGTTTCACCTGCTTCCCCCTGTATACCTTCATCCTGCCCAAGGTGGTATCATCCATCACCTCAAGCACTACAGCATCATCCTTCTCCTTTGGCAGGGAGGGGAGCTTCTGGTCTATAATCATCTGCATGAATCGGGGATACATACAGAAGCCCTCCTTCCCTTTCCCCTCAATGTTCTCCACCAAGTAGGTGAAGATCATCCTAGAGAAGCTGAACGGGTGGTTTAGCACCAACGCAACATAGGAGTTCTGGATCTGGTCGGATAACTCATCAAAACCTCCGTTGCTGGAAGCTATGCACTTGAGCAGCACGTGCGCAAGGTACTTAAACTGGGGACAGAGATTGCTCTTGTTGAGCACCCCAGCATTGATGTCCCCAGAGTACTTGGCTCGCAGAAAACATCCTCTGACGGTGAGGGGATGTAGTCTAGTAGGACAATAAGCATCGTCCCCCAACTGTAACACGATCCTAAGATCCTCCTCTGTGATAGCTATAGCCTCTCCAAAGATGGTACTTCTGATGTAGTGAGGCTCAGAGGATCAATCAACTGTCGCACCTTCCAAGAAGGCCTGCTGAATGGAACGATAAGGAGTACAGGGAGCAGATATGGCGTGTGCAATCCTCGATCTCCTTAGGAAGGTGATAATGCCAGAGAAATATGCAGCATTTCTGGATGTCAGATCCAGATGAGCACAAATATTGTGCTTCGTACTCATAGTCCATCGACTCGCCATCTGTTACACAAACAAAATAAACATTAGTACCATTGGCTAAGAATGTCATGAAACACTTGGACTTGAAGAAAATTCTTTTTGTCATGCGAATGGGGTTGTGCGACTAAGATCAGTCGTGCGAATGAGCAGTTCGACTGGGATTAGTCGTGCGAATGAGTAGTGCGACTGGGATTCAGTCGTGCGACTGACCCCATACGTACTAATGAGTGTGCGACTGGACTCATGCGTATGTAACCTCATGCGGTTACACCAGTCGTGCGAGTGAACACTCAGTCGTGCGGATGGATCATACGCATGGTTCAGTCGTGCGGTTAAGCTATTCGCACCCTCCAGTCGTGCGACTGAAGTTCATCAGCCTGTCCATTCGCATGTTGTTCTGTCTGTTCAATTCAAATTCAATTTTTTTACCAATTTTTAGTTTTAGACTTCATGTTCTGGTTCATTAGACTCGCAATTCATTCGTTTAACACCTAACATCTATAATTTCATTTGTTTGAGTCGTTTTGTTAGGTTATTTTGCCACATTTGTCACGGTTTTCTAACGGGTCCGATTATCCAGTTTTAGTGTCAAATTGACCGATTTGGTAAGGTTTCTTCACCGCAAATTACCTGTAGAATCAATGCCAATGGTCAGTATGCGAGAAACAAGGGTTTATAGTGATCAAACGAAATTTGGGCAGAGTAACTTTAGTCGTGCGATTTAGGGTAAATTAGAGAGTGGTGAGTCATTGCGACCGACTCTCTCTCTATTTATACTAAACCTAAATTCAATCGTGCGACTGGGCTCATACGCACCTTTCATTCGGGCGAATGGGCCTCAGTCGTGCGATTGATTCTGTCGCCCCCCTTCAGTTGTCCGACTGGAGTTCAGTCGTGCGACTTACTCATTCGTTCGCTCTTAAGCATCCGACTGGGCCATTCGTATGGGCCATTCGGTTGAATGGTCCATACTCATGGTCCATTCGTACGAATGGCTCCCATTCGTATGATAAGTCCATACAAATGTTCCATTCGTGCGAATGGGTCATACTTATGAAATTTTCTGCCATTTTGGCCATTTTAACATTTAAACCCTTTTTAACTGTTGAAATAACATTATGAGCATTTGACCATCTCAGACATGATCATTTTAACTTGAAAACTTTTGATCACCTCAGACGTGATCCTTTTAAACACTTTGTCACGTCAGACGTGACCCATTTATCTTTTGAAACACATATGTGGTCATCTCAGACATGACCCATTTTGGTGAGTTAATCCCATACTGAATTTCATGATGTAGTCCAATAAACAAAAAAACTGAAATGACTAAATAACATAGAAAATTAAACTAAAATACAAAAATTAAACTTGTTTTTGACTTTTTGTGGGAGATAAATCCTAAGATAGAAATCTACTGGATTTGGTTCCGGAATAGGCAGCTTCAATTTAGTTTGACCACACCTGGACCAATTCAATTTTGGAATCATACAGGCAAGTCAAATCATTTGGGACTTGTTATCAAAACCTTTCGATGCTCAATTCTTGGTTTTCATCCAGAGTCATTAGCAAATTTAGGAAATCATACTGGTACTATTAGATTCCCACATTGATTTGAACTTTCAAGAATTGCAGCCACAATGATTGTCAGTATATTTGTCCTCTTAAATCCATACACAGACTTTTGACACAGATTGGTGACAGTTTAAGGTTTAATTATTTCAACCAACATTTGTGGATCCCACACTTATATGGTAATCAACATCCCTCAGGAGCTTTTGAGCGGTCTACGGGTATTATGACTAGAAGAGACTATTCTTAGAGCTTTCAAAGTGAAGCCAATCCTCAGGTCAGTGCCATCGCACAGCAGAGAGGCGGCAAACAACAATGAATTCTAGAATATCTAGGTTATGCTTATCCTCAGGTCAGTGCCATCGCACAGCAGAGAGGCACACAACCTATCTTCTTGTTAGAGCATGTTTCTTTTCTTTTGCACATAATGCACCAACAATATAAGTTATTTGCTTGATAGCATTTGTCTTTCGTTTTTTTTCGTGCTTTACTCTATTTATGGTCATCCGCACACATTTGTGGCGTTTACATGCTCATTACCCCTTATTGGAATATTGTTGATTATGTTAACCAGTGACAAGATGGGAGCCCACAGTCAGTTGAACAACTTAGTTTGATCAAGAGATCACCAGTCAGGTCTAATCATCTATTGTGTTGAATCTACCGACATATCATCTGTGGTCTAGCAACCTCTAGGTCTACTTTCGTTGTGTTACCTTAGTAGTTACCAGTTTTTCTATCATCTTTCCTTTTATATTGCTCATACTACACAGACTTATACTTTGAATTTTGCATCTTTTCTAAATTAAATTTTAAAAGTCCCTCTTGATTTGTTCCTGTGTACTATCATTTTCCAAAGAGTTTGAATCGGTATCACAGGTACTGTCTACCTTATATCAGCTAGCCTCTCATTCTCCCTCGTTTTTTTTAATGTTACTGGCTGACCTATTCTCCCCCTAAAATTCTAAAATCATAACTGGTTTAATTATTTTAGGATTTTAATAGACAGCTAAATAACATGAGTTTAAGTTAAACATAAAATAAAATAAATAAAGAAAATGAAAAAGAAAATTTTACTACACTGCATCGGACGACACATGATCATCATCAGGAATAACATCACTTTTCTTTTTAACACCGTTGACCACTAACAGATATAGAAAACATGGTTTATCAAAAGCTTTTGTATAGAGGTCAGCGCGTTGAAAATCAGTATTAATTTTTACCACATCGATTAAGTTCTTTTCAAAATAATCCCTTATAAAATGGTATTTAATACCGATGTGTTTGGTCTTTGGATGCTGTACTGGATTTTTAGTTACTGCAATTGCAGCAGAGTTATCAACAAAGATAGGAGTAGAAAAGAGATTTAAACCATAGTCCCGCATTTGCTGTTGAATCCAAATGATTTGTGAACAACAACTTGCAGCACCAACGTATTCGGCTTCACAGGTTGACAATGCAACCGAGGTCTGCTTCTTACACTGCAGGTAACTAATCTCCTCCCAAAGAATTGACACCCTGCTCATGTAGACTTTTAGTTCATCTTGCAGCCCCCGTAATCCGAGTCACTATACGCCGTGAGCTCAAAGTCATCATCATGAGGATACCACAACCCAAGTGTGGGTGTACCCTTCAGATAACGAAATATTATCTTGACCCCGATCAGATGGTTAACCTTAGGCTTAGCCTGATATCTAGAACATAAATATGTAGCATACATGATATCAGGTCTTGAGGCAGTGAGGTACATGAGGGATCCAATCATTCCTCGGTACATTGTGGCATCTACCAGATCTCCATTTTCATCAGGTGCTATATCATGATTTGTAGCAAGTGGAGTCCCAGCTGTAGAAGCATTTACCATGTCAAATCGACTGAGAATGTCTCCCACATACTTGGTCTGATGTAGAAATATCCCTTTTGGTGTCTGATCCACCTGTAACCCGAGAAAGAATTTCATCTCCCCCATAGCACTCATCTCAAACTCTTTCTTCATAACTGCTTCAAACTCTTTGCATAATTCTTCGTTCTTTGAACCGAAGATTATGTCATCGACATAGATCTGTACTAGCAGTAGGTCTCCATCTTTTTCTTTGATAAACAGAGTGCAGTCAATGACTCCCCTGCGAAAGCCGTGTTTCATAAGATGAGTCGACAGTTTCTCATACCAGGCCCTTGGAGCTTGATGAAGCCCGTATAAAGCCTTGTCGAGTTTGTAAACTCTATCCCGATGATAAGGATCTTCAAATCCCTCGGGTTGACTTACATAAACTGTCTCTCGAATTTCCCCATGAAGGAAGGCACTCTTCACATCTAATTGATAGACTTTATTCTTCATGTACGATGCTTAGGCAAGGAAGATACGGATGGCTTCCATCCTTGCCACGGGTGCAAACACTTCATTGTAATCAATCCCCTCGACTTGGCGAAATCCCTGAACCACCAGTCGAGCCTTCTTCCTGATAATGACCCCTTGGTCATCCTTCTTGCATTTCAAGATCCATTTGGTGCCAATGACCTTACCACCTTTAGGTCTATCTACCAGAGTTCATACACCTAACTTCTTGAACTGAAGAAGTTCTTCTTGCATGGCACTCACCCACGCCTCATCATTCAGTGCTTCACTGACGTATTTTGGCTCAAACTGCGAGACAAAACACCGATAAGCACCATCATGAATGTATCCCTTTTCCATAACAGAGGCATAATCAGCTGAGTATAGCTGATTTCTAGTTTGCACTCCTGATCTGACATCCCCACTGACATTGTCTAGGGGATGATAGACATTTAGACGTGATCCTGGAGTAGTAGGAACAGCTACCTCAGAGCCAAGATTATGAACATTTGGTTCTGCATCTGAGGTAGATGGAGTTTGAGGTTCCGAAGTCGAAGGGGCATCACTGTTAGATGCTTGTGGACTTGCAGGAATTGGAACCTGTTCCTCCTGACTATTCTGGTCATCTTCTTCAGCTTCATCTTCTGAGGAGGAGTCACTGTCATCGACTACTCCCCCTGAGTGATTAGATGATTCTCCCTGTGAGCTCGATGATGTTGAATCAAGAGATGGTGTATTCAAGATGTCATACATCATCCGTGTAGCTAACTCGTCATCAGAAGGAGAGATAGGGATGTTGAAGGACTTGAAGAATCCATCATAGTCAAAAAAGTAAGCAGGTCCTTTGCCAGTAGGTGGTGTGGTATATCTCTGAACATCAACATTACACCACACTTCTACTAAACCCGTTGAGTTGTTGTAAACTCTCTTGTTTGGTATGTTGTATCCTAGGAAGATTCCTTCATCAGCCTTCTCGCTGAATTTACCTTCTTGAGTCTTCTTCAGAAGTGTGCACGGCGCGCCAAATGGTTCGAGATATTCCAGATTAGGTTTACGTCGTTGTAGTAGCTCGTAACATGTCTTTTTGCTGCGTTTGACTATCAGAACTCGATTCAATGTATAACATGCATTTGCCACTGCCTTATTCCAGAATTGGATAGGCAGTTTCGAGTCTGCCAGCATTGTCCGTGCTGTCTCTATCAAGCTTCTATTCTTTCTCTCAGCAACACCATTCATCTGAGGCGTGTAGGCAGAAGTGAATTGGTGCACAATTCCCTTTTCCTTGCAGTAAGCCTCCATCCACTGATTCTTGAATTCAGTCCCGTTGTCTGAGCGTACCTGTCTCACCTTTAGCTTGTAGAGAGATTCCAGTGTGATTACTAACTCCTTGAATGACTCAAATATTTCTGATTTGGACTTCAGAAACATTACCCAAGAGAATCTTGAGTAGTCATCAGTAACCACAAAACAGTACAAGTCACCTGCAATGCTCTTTGTACTGACTAGACCAAACAGATCCATGTGAAGAAGTTCAAGAGGAAGTTCAATAGAATGAACTTTCTTTTCCTTATGAGACTTCTTCGTCTGTTTGCCTTTCTTGCAAGCTACACAAAAATCCGGAAGTTGGAAATTTTTGACGTTAACTCCTCTCACGAGATCTTTCTGGAGCAAGTGATTCATCTTCCATTGATTAATGTGTCCCATTCTCCTATGCCAGGAGATAGAGTCCTTCTCAGTAGCTTTTGATAGAAAGCACTGAACTTCATGATCCGTTGTTGAAGCCGTTAAGAGATCCAAAACATAAAGGTCTTTATATCTGGAAGCTGTCATCAAAACTTGGTCCTCCGGAATCACGTAGTCTTTCTTTAGGACGTAACACTTCTTGTTGTCGAATATGACTTTAAATCCTTTGTCACATATTTGGGAAACAGAAAGGAAGTTGTTTTGAAGTTGTTGAACGTAGTTCACCTTATCAAACTTAACTTTCTGATTTCCAACTTCTCCCTGAGCAGTAATATAGCCTCCTTTGTTACCAGCAAATGAAACATGCCCTCCTTTTATTTGTTTGACATTTGATAAAAGAGCTCTGTTTCCTGTCATGTGCCTGGATGCGCCGCTGTCTACAATCCACGTGTTGGTTTCAGCACTGTAGCGAACACCTTGCACATACAATTGTAAAACATTAGTTTAGGTTAGGAACCCAAGCCTTAACTGGCTTGGGTTTCCCAGAGGCATCACACATCATGAATTCAACCCATTTACCTTTAGAAGGTGAGGGTAGCTCAGGTGCCTTCTTGTCTTCATTATCAGACGCAGAGGATGACTTTTCTTTCCATAAGCCAGATTTGTGTAAGGCCTGTTTGTGATAAACAGTCGACTGGCTAATGGGTTGAACTTTGGGTTCACTAGTTCTTCTAGGTGGAGTTAAAGAACTCCTCTTAGAAGACCTAGGTTTTGAATCCTGAAGTTCAATCTTCTTCCTAGGTGTCTGATAGTAAGGACAAAAGGAAGCAATGTGTCCACACTCTCCACAGTTGTAGCACGACCTGCTATCAACTTTATGATTAAACTTTCGTTGTGGAGATGTGTGTGACACCCTAGTTACATCACTTAGTTTGGGTTTTGACTCTGTTTCTTTTGATGTTTTCTCTTGTTTAACAAAATTAATTGTTTTAACACTTTTAACATCTTTTCCTTTTTGGTTAACTGGTTTTTGACATGAAACTTGTGAAAGATTAACATTAGCAGTCCTTTTAGGTTCAGATTTTACTTTGTTTGACCCTGACTTTATATTAACTTTTTCAAATTCTTTTTCCAGTTTAACACAAGGCATTTTACCCTTTGCCTTTGAAGTGGCCTCCTTTTGTTTTGTTCCAGATTCAATTGAAGAACATGAGGAATCTGGATCACTAACAAGAGGTGTAGACACCACATGATCCTTGATGGGATTCTATTTATTGGTCTACTCTTAGTGTTCATCAAGGTCTCAGGTGGTGGTGGAACCACTTTATAACCCAAACCCTCCCCGTTGTTAAGTTCTCTCACTAAGTGTTGGACAATATGTGATGAACTTGTCCAACTGTGCAGTTTTTGCTTTAAAGAGTTTACTTCTACTTCTAAAACTGCCTTTTGCTTCTTAGTGTCTTCTAGGGAGTTAAGATAGTACCTAATGTCATTAGCTTGGTTAAAAGGTCTATCTTTTCTTTGTAACTATGCTCATTTTGTTTTAAAACTCTATTAGCCTCAGTGCATAGTTGCAAATCTTTTACTAAGTTATCATTATGATCTAATAACCTAGCAAATTTCTGATCTATGCTATCTATAAATGTATTACAATCAGAACAAGCATGATTTTGAAACAGTTGGTCAGTGGTACTTACCTAAGAAGATTCTGAAGAATTAGCCATCAATGTAGCATCAGATGTCTCTGGTTCTGCTGATTCTGTCTTTGTTGTAGACGTCCCTTCTTCAGGCTTGTAGCTGACCTCAGTTGCAGTTGTCTCTTCACTATTTGACATCGCTATCTCAACTACAATATCTCCTTCACTTGCGGAATCATCATCTAAATCTTCCACGCTCGCAATGTTGGATTCTCCTGGAGAAACAAACCGAAAGCTCCAGTCCTGTCCTTCATCATCATGGGCAGTCAAGGCTTTTGGATCCTTGCTTGATGAAGTAGAACTACTCGCTTGCTTGTCTTGACGAGTGAAGGACGAGAATGCATTCCCGTTCCCAGTCTTCTTTGGCTTCACACATTCTCTTTTGAAGTGCCCCTTTTCTCCACAGTTGAAGCAGGTCACCTTGCTCTTATCAAAGCCAAATGTAGTGTCCGTAGTAGCAACCAAGTTCTGTCCGGTCTTTTTCACAAACTTCTTCGCCCTTTGGACAACACTTGCTAAGGCCCATATAATGTCCATCCTCTCTAGCTCATTCTCGTCTACCTGCTCGTAGTCCTCATCTGCCAGATGGCAGTTTCCAATTTTCCCTGCAACAAGTCCATCATAGGAATGAACCACTGCTGCCAAGAGATCCATGCGCTCTCGAGCTACTTCTACTGTCACGTTTCCGAGGTTCTCGGTATTCAGTCTAGTAGCATTTGCTTCAGATCCAATGTAATGGGTACAAGAAGACCCTAACGTTTCTGATCCTGAAGGAGAAGCTTGTGAAGTACCCGATGAGCTAGACACAAATGCAGTCTGTTAGAGGTGCTCCAGACGTTTTAACTTGAGGGTTGGCATTGTACAAAGCTGGATTCTGAGTGTATGAGGACTTCTGAGCTCGGTACTTCATTCTAAGTGCTTCTTCTCGCAGCTTCAGAATGAAGTCATTGATATCCAACTTTGCCAACATTTCATTCTGTCTCAGATTTGACACAAATGAAGACCATTTTTCTGGCAATCCGTCTGCAAAATTTGACACTTTTTCTTCCATGGTAGTAGCAACCCCATGTGTATGCAGTTCACTCATCGAATGGTAGAATCTGTCAATGACATCGTCTAAACTCTCATTTCCCATCGATGAGAAGTTGTCAAATTCTTTCTTTAACTCCTTAGCTTTAATTGCCTTCAGCGAAGCATTCCCGTCATATCTCTTCTCCAGCTCATCCCACAATTTCTTGGCTTGCTTATTTTCCGAGTACCGGTGGAAAATATCTTTAGGAATAGACTGTGTGATCAATGCATAGACTCTTTTTTCTGCATTATATCTAACTTTCTGAGCATCAGTCATTCCTCCTAAAGTAAGCTTCACCCCATCAGCTCCCACCGGCATACTGTAATCTATCTCAATAGCTTCCCACAAATTTGGATCCACTCCATTGAGGTAGATCTCAAAACGTTGTTTCCAGTGGGGAAACTCATCTAACGTTAAGAGCTTTGGGGGTTTATTATGATTCCCCACCTCACTCTCAAGTAACAGTAAGTTCTGGATCCTGGAGTCCTTTCCGGCTGTAAACGCTGACATCTGATCTTCCATCTCGATTAACTTGAAGTCTACTAAACGATCTGTCAACTAGTGCGACTGGAATGATGCGAATGGGCAATCCGTGCGAATGAACTATGCGACTGGTTCAATCGTGCGGCTGAACTGAGCGATTGGTTCAGTCGTGCGAATGAAACTGATGCGTATGAACACTGCAAATGGATGGTTCAGTCGTACGAATGAAGATGCGACTAGGTCCAATCGTGCGTCTGGAAGATGCGAATGAAGTCCAGTCGTGCGATTGACTCACTCGTGCGACTGAAGCTGCTGTTTTGCGAAAATTTCTAGGTTAAACGTGTTTTGGCCGTAAAAATTTGAATTTTCGCAAACCCTAATCGCCTAATGCCGTAGAAACCGAAACCTGATGAGCAGGGGACGTCAAAGACAACTTTTGACACAAAAAGATTGCGTTTTTAGTGTAAAAACACAAACTTTGTATCAAAATTGATTGAATCACACGTAATCAAGAGCCAAAGCTCTGATACCACTTGTTAGGATCTGGTATTTGAACGAAATACCAACTGATTAACGTGTAAACCAAACCAAATAGTGCGGAATCCTATTTGATTGGCGATCCAATCAGTGAGAACGCACGTAGAATCAATAAAGTATTGATACAAACGTTAAGAATCGATTAGGAATTGATCTACTGCGTTCTATGAACTTGGAGTATAAACTTGGAGGCTTCTGGATGGCTAGGGTACGTCTGGAGTCGAAATAGAATGAGTGCTTACGTTTTTCCAAGAATTGGGTGGTATTTATAGGTTAGTGTTGTTCATTTGGGCGACTGAACCATAAGTATGGTTCAGTCGTGCGATTGAACCATGCGATTGATCCATCCGCGCGACTGAGTGTCCAGTCGTGCGACTGAGCCAATCTCATGTTACAATCAGACGACTGATCCAGTCTCCTCGTTCAGTCGTGCGACTGAGTCATTTGCATGAAGTTATTCATGCGTATGGTCCATTCGCATGAGAACTTCATTATGTTAAGTTCGAATGTATTCATTAATATAACGTTATGTGTATCAATTCAAACAATCACAAACCTATTTAACCAATTCAACATCAACTCATTAATGAAATATTAAACATTATAAATCACAAACAACCAATCTCATTTCATTAATATTCCAAACATTACATCAATGTAAGACAAACAAGATCTATTACATTCATATCATGATCTAGGTACATACATGTATCAACATTAGCATGGCTCAGTCGTACGACTAAGTCTGATTCGCATATGCTCCTGCGAATGACCCATTTTCATGTGTTTACAACATATCAGGTGTATTACATTAAGTCTAGACTATTCGTCAAGCGACGGACACACTATATATGACAATATATGTTCCATCAAATTCCCCCTTGGACGTTGCTTGCGAATAGTGGATAACACCTCTTACAATCTTCAGTCAATCTTTGCTCTGGTTTCCAATAGTATCAAACGAAAAACCATATTAACCAACGTTGCCGATCCGTCAGGTTGCTACAGTATCCCTGAAAATGAATTTAGGCACAATAGCTTTCGTTTACTTTGCAGAACACCATCATAGCAGCAAGATTCCCCATATGACTTATTTTTCCAGATAATGGCATCAATAGTTTTCCATTGCTTCAATCTTCCGACAACCTAACCTGATTAACATCAACACCTCTAGAAATTCCCCCTCAAATTCAGCATATCTCAATATATAGACATTATGCTCTCCTAGCGTCTTCACACGGTCTATTGGGCAAAAAGTAGATGGTTCCAATCCACAGGTGACAATCTCAACCAACTCAGCGTGCACTCAGATTCATCATCAGAACCCAGCTCACATCATCACTTTCTGATTGCGTCTTCAATTTTTCTATACATGGATTCCTCCTAAGAATGAGAATCCTCTCTTTGCGGATAGATGTAACTTGATTGCCCCATAAATAGTCAGATGCTCCTGACTACCCCACAAAATCAGCACCGACTACTTACATCTTCTCTTCTTTCTTTTGTGTTCTCTACATTCACCTATTCTTGAAGTCCAACGAATAATGGGGTATCCACCGAACTTATTTGACAAAACAACCTCAGGGTGAATGTGCTTTGCTCATCCTCAAAATCTGTGCAAAAGTTAGTTCCAGATTCTCTTTATTTTTTTTAAATTTTTTTTGGGTCTGGAACACCGTTCATCCGTATGACGTGGAGGACAAATATCACATTCATGTGAATGGATGATACGAATGATATATTTGTGAGACTGGTCATAAGACTGGTCCAGTAGCATGATTGGTCATAAGGCTGGTCCAGTAGAATGACTTGTCATAAGACTGGTCCAGTATCATGACTGGTCATAAGACTGGTCCAGTCACATTCCAGTCGTACGAATGGTCCAGTCGTACGAATGGTCCATTAGCATGGTCCAGTCGCACGAATGGTCCATTAGCGTGGTCCAGTCGCACGAATGGTCCATTAGCATGGTCCAGTCGCACGAATGGTCCATTAGCATGGTCCAGTCGCACGAATGGTCCATTAGCATGGTCCGGTCGCACAAACGGGTCTGCACACAGATTTTCAGATCTGCAGCCGCCAAAGCTGCCAAAAACCCTAATCTGATGAATTTTACATTTACCGAAACAATTCAGACATCATCAGATTCGCAAGGGTCATAGGAACGTGGTTTTGATTTTAATTTTAACATAGAAACAACACACATAACAAGATCTGAGCAAAACATGAAGAACACAAAGTGGATTTAACGTCAAGAATCTGAATTAGAACTAGAAATCAAGAGCTCGGGTTGCTAGAATGATTGTTAGATCATTCGAGCAGTAACCGGCTCTGATACCAATTGTGAAGTCGTTGGATCGGTAGACATCCGAGTGTGTTCTTGACGGAAGGATAAACAACCAAAACCAAAAGTCAAATCAATAACACGAACTATCAAAAATTGGTTTCATTGATAAAACATAACGATTACAAGCTCGTTACAACATAAGAATCAAGACTCTTGGCAAAAGGAGATCGAGCATGATCTCCCCTCTCATCCGGCAGCACCTAGGCCCCCGGGCAGACTCCTTCTCAAAAACCCTTATCTCTCTACACATTGAAACTGGTATATATAGGCCTTGACCCATATTAGATGCAACTGGGCCCATTCGTGCGATTGGACCATGCGTATGGTTCAATCGTACGACTGGACCATGCGTATGGTTCAATCGTACGACTGGACCATACTTATGGTTCAGTCTTACGAATGTCCCAATCGCATCTCTCAGTTGCACGACTGGTCCATTAGAATGGCTCAGTCGTACGACTAAGTCTCATTCGCATATGCTCCTGCGAATGACCCCGTTTCATGTGTTTACATCATATCAGGTGTATTAAATTAAGTCTAGACTATTCGTCAAGCGACGGACACACTATATATGACAATATATGCTCCAACAATGATCCTGTTAATTGAGAGCCGATTGATCACTCAGACGTGACCCTTTTTCATTTAGAGCCGATTGGTCACCTCATACGTGACCCTTTTTAATTTGTGATTCATAGAGTTCATCTAGTTTTATAGTCCGACATTGACGCAAAGAAGATAACGAAAACAGAAAACAACTTGGATTAAAACAAAACAAGACATATTTTTGTGTTTTGGTTTGAGGTGGATTGAAACCTTTTAAAAATCATTTAACCGATTTTGCCTCCTGAGCAGAACAGCTTCAATTTATTTTTATCATATCTGGAAAGATTCATATGGAATCATAGAGGTATATCATAATCATTTGTGACCCTTTTATATGTACTTGAATACTATATTCTTATTTGTCTGAGAGTCAATAGCACTTGCAGGAAAACATACTAGAGCTATAAGGTGCACATAATGATTTTGACTGTCGAGAGTTGTAGCCACGATGATTGTCAGTATATTTGTCCACTTAAATCCATACAAAAATCTTTGACTCACATTGGTGATGAGTTTGGTTTTATTATTTCAACAAGCATTTGTGGATCCCACTCTTATATGGTAATCAACATTCCTCAGGAGATTTTTGAGCGGTCTACGGGTATTTGACAAGAAGAAACTATTATAAGAGCTTTCAAAGAGATGCCAAGCCTCAGGTCAGTGCCATCGCACAGCAGAGAGGCGCAAACAACAATGATTTCTAGAATATTTAGGTTATGCTTATCCTTAAGTCAGTGCCATCACACAACAGAGAGGCAAACAACCTATCTTCTTGTTAGAGCACTTTTTTTTCTTTTTGCACATAACACACCAACAACATTAGTCATTAGCTTGATTGCGCTTAACATTTTTCCATGTGCTTTGCTCATTTTTATGGTCATCCGCACACATTTGTGGCGTTAATTATGCTCGTCACCCCTTATTGGAAATACGTTGATTGTGTTAACCAGGGATAAGATGAAAACCCACAGCAAGTTGAACAAATTAGTTTTAATTTGATTCACCAATGAAGTCTACTCGTCTATTGTGTTGAATCTACCGACACATCATATAATGAACTAGCAACCCCTAGGCCTAATTTCTCTATGTTACCTCAGTAACAGACTAGTTTACTATCATTTTTCCTTTATTTTGCTTAGACTTTTCAGACTTGTAATTTGAATATAGCATTTTAATCATTTAAATCCTTTTGATGTCCCAAACAATTAGTTCCCTATGTACTATCATTTTCCATAATTTTTGTAATAATATCACAGATTTGATTTCTTTGCTTTAAGCTTTTCTGCCCACCCCTTCCCATTTTTATTTTTTTAAGTAATTGAATACTGAAACGAAACTATTCTCCCCCTAAAATTCTAAAACCAAAAAAGTTTTTGTGTTTTTGAATTTTAAAAGACTGGAAAAGAAAAATAAAATAAATAAAATAAAAATAAAAATAATAAAAAAATAAGAAAATTTGTCGGACTAAGAACTCGATTCTTTTGGAATCACATCGCTTTGCTTTTTCACGCCATTGACCTGCAAAAGATAGAAAAACCGAAGCTTGTGAAAAGCTTTTGTGTAGAGGTCGGCGCGTTGAAAATCCGTATTAATATTAACAACATCGATTAATTGCTTTTCAAAACAGTCACGTATAAAGTGATATTTAATACCGATGTGTTTAGTTTTTGGGTGTTGGACCGAATTTTTTGATGACACATATTGCAGCAGAATTATCAACAAAGATAGGGGTGTTAGAAAATTTCAAACCGTAGTCTCGCATTTGCCGTTGAATCCAAATGATTTGTGAACAGCAACTTGCAGCAGCAACATATTCAGCTTCACATGTTGACAGAGCAACAGATGTCTGCTTCTTACACTGCTAGGTGACTAAGCGTCTTCCAAAGAAGTGACATCCCGCTGATGTTGACTTGTAATTTATCTTGCAACCACCATAGTCCGAGTCACTATACGCTGTAAGCTCAAAGTCATCATCATGAGGATACCATAACCCGAGTGTTGGAGTACCCTTCAGATAACAAAAGATCCTTTTTACCCCAATTAGATGATTCACTTTTGGTTTAGCCTGATATCTGGAACAAAGACAGTGGCGTACATGTCAAACCCCCGCTGAAAGCGGAAACACAGGGATGTAACGAGATCGGGATCGTCATAACACATGGTAAGCGATAGAGATGCAATATAACAAATGATGACAAGCGTGTCATGACGACACCCGACAACAAGGGGACTTGTGTCGTGTTTAGTCAATATTCACGACAACATAGCCATAAGCATATACATGATAAATGATTCACATAACCAAATAAAGATGACATTGTAATGTAAATTCCCACAACCCGGGAACAAGTATCAAAAGAATAATATTGTTTGATCAGACTTCAACATTGTATCAAAATAATTGTTTGTCAAGTATGTTTAGTCTCAAAAATGCATCCTAGGGTCTCCACTAAGGCAGCACACCTAGATTCCTCAATTTGCATGATCACCTGAAAAGATATGCTAAAAATGGTCAACAAAATTGTTGGTGAGCTCGCAGGTTTAAGTAGTAAATAAGTAAGTAAGTGATGTTGTATAGTAAGCGATATGGATTACCGTGGATACAGTTATATAAGCAAGTAAAATCACATGACAATGAGCTTTGCAACCAAACCTAGCGACGTACACAAAGATATTGTCAGAATATATTCACCCAAGGGCCCGTTCCTGGCCACTGATGATACCAACTAGTATACCAACGAACAAGGGTGGGGGTGTCAACCCATTAGTACTACCAATACCTATCCGTCGGTTCCCACACTGGAATTAAATAGTTGCAAAGAAAGAACCACAAAGCAGACCCAAGAATGTATGAGATAAGTACTTGTAAAACAATATCACGTTGATTCCAAGTATGTAAATTGTATGTAAATTGTACAGCATTGAAAATGGGTGAGCATACTTTTCCCCCAAGTTGTAAATGATTGAAATATTGTATAAGCGTAAAAAAGGGGCCACGAAACTCACTTGTTAGGTGGTAAGTATGTATGATCAATATATCCAAATGTTGTATGCAAATGAACGGTCAAACACCTATTGACAGTTATTGTTAAGCATCAATGATATGTATAAAGCGCATAATAATGTTCGGTCGGTTCGTGTTGTATCGGTTGGGTCGCGTGTAACACACACAAACAGACACACGTACTAGATCTTATGTAGATCCAAGTACTAGACATTGTCGCCATTGCTGATGATATTTGAGTAAAAGTTTCATTGTTATTGAAGATGTATTTGATAAATATCAGTAGTTACAAATCGGTTGATAATTGTAAAACGTTAGATTGATTTGATTTTGAATAGTATTTGTGGGCTTTATAGCGTTGACTTTAATCTTTGTGGCTGCGCAATGGCAACCGTGTTAATGTTACCTCAACATCACACGACATACACACACCAGCATACGAAGGAAATCACACACAACAACTTCAGTCGCACGACAGGACTAGACGCACGACTCAACACTCCATTCACACGAATGAACCCTCAATCGTGCGAATT
This sequence comes from Flaveria ramosissima, assembly GCA_025215565.1. Classification (NCBI taxonomy): domain Eukaryota; kingdom Viridiplantae; phylum Streptophyta; class Magnoliopsida; order Asterales; family Asteraceae; genus Flaveria; species Flaveria ramosissima. Next base: position 44,147,497 of record CM046037.1, on the reverse strand, counting down.
AGCTTCATTCGTACGATTGAGCCTTTATTCGTATGACTGGCATTCAGTCGTACCATACAACACCCAATCGCACGACTCAACCTCCATACGCATGAATCAACCTTCAATCGTGCAAATCAGCTTCATTCGTACGATTGAACCTTCACTCGTGCGATTGGACTCCAGTCGTGCGATACACGCACAATCGCATACATTCATTCGGTCACCTGACTCAATCGCACACATTCATTCGCTCGCATGACTCAATCGCACAAATTCATTCGCACGCATGACTCATTCGCACACACACACACACAGTCGCACGACTCAGCCGCACGACACACCCAATCGCACAATTCAGTTGCACGATTGACTCGGATGCATGGCTCAGTCGCACGACTCATCCAGTCGCACGACTCAATCGCATGACAGACCCTGTCGCCTGGACAGCAGAATCGCGACTGTTGACGGGGCTGAGCAGCCTCCGAGCACGAGTTTTACACAACAAGGACTTCCAGAAACACTCTACACACATACACAAACAAGAAGCACACGCAGAAAGACCTCACACGCACCCACACGACCTCATGTGTTCGGGTTGAACCCGAACACCCGAAACCCTAGAATGGACAGCCGTAAATAAGCAAGAAAAGGGACAACCAAGGTCGTCTACCTGCTAGAATGCAGTAGACTAGGTTGTAGATGGAGTCTAGATGACGAAAACGAGACCAAGCGGGTCGGATTTGGTGCTAGAATGAAGAAAATGGTGAAGAAGAGGATGAAGAAGATGAAGAAGAAGTAAATGAGCTACGGCTGGAAAAATGGGGCTATTTATACCCATTCCAAGTTTGTAAATGTCACGTTTAGTCCCTGCACTTAACCCCCGAGTTTCCCAAATTTGTTTCGGTTGAAAACGACTTTATCAGGTTAATTATATTAATTATAAAAATGTATTTAATGATATTTATAACTTAAAAATGGTTTTATTAGTGACGTTAATTATATATAAAAATGATATATTTGGCGGTTACGATGTTGAAAGTTTTAAAAGTTTTTAAGGATAGCATATGATTACGATGAAAGCACAAGCACAACGATGATAAAGCAAGCATGATATCCACATAAAGAGTTAATAAGGATAAGGGATGACTGATCAAAGAATAGTTAACGTAAAGCCTCGCTAATTGACGGACCTTAAGGTGACGGATGTCACAGTACATAATATCAGGACGAGAGGCTGTGGATATACTCCCTCTGCCATAAATATATCCTCCGGCCTCACCTCCAAACTGAACAGGACCTCCATCAAAATGTTGAAATTGTTGAAGGAGAGATATGTTCCCTGTCATTTGCCTGGAGCATCCACTATCCACAATCCATACATTGTTGTTTTTTTCATATGGATGTCCCTGCACATAAGATGAGAAGATTACTTTTTATTGGAAACCCAAGCCTTGTTGGTCTTGGGTTCTTCTAATGATGATGACATAATTGAACCAAAATCTATGCATGAGGGTTCAATGGATGTCTTTGAACAAGAGGTTTAGGTTGCAACATCTTCTTTGATCTTCCATTCCATCCCTTGTTTGATCATAGTAGATGAGCTTATTGAAGCTTAGGCAGCATGGCATTCTTTTGAAGCTTCTTTCTTTTCGGAAGAAGCCTTCACCACCTTTTCTTCTAAATCAGTCTTCTTCTCGAAAGGTTTCAAAGGAACTCTCTTGTTCTTTTGAATTTTCTTAACCTTGTCTTTCGAAGCAATTTTCCCTTTGGAAGAATGAGTTTCTTCCGAAAGCAACTTTGCTTCCGAAACAAGCTTTCCTTTCCTCATCACTTGGGCCATGTGATATGGTCCAAATGTGAAACCCTCATTGACTCCTTCTTTCTTAACATTATTTGCATCATGTGTGCTTGCAGGATTGTAGTAACAATCTTTAGCCATGTGGTTTTTGCAGACCACACATTATTCATGCAATGTTAACCTTTGAGGGATGTGACTGTTGTTTCTTGCCTTTCTTGCTTTCATCAAGAGTCTTCCCTTTTAACTTCTGATCCCTTGGTAGGACATGAGTGCTGGTACTACACTCCTTTCTTGAATCAGATTTTCCCACCACCTGGGATCCAGCGGAGATGAAAACACCCTTTTGTTTTAGGTCAATCTTTAGTTTGGACTCAACCACTTTCTTGGAAGTTTTTTGGCTGCCTTAGCTCGGTTTCTTCTGGCTTTGGTGGTCAGGGGTTGGTCATCATTGGAAAAAATGGGTAGATTTACCTGGTCCTTCCCTGTGATGGTCTCCATAGTTGCATCACTCTTGGACTCATAGGAAGGTGGGTCAGCAGATCGAACCTCTTGCTCTTCAGTCCCACATCTTGGTTGTCTGATAGACTCATAAGAATGTGGTGGAGAAATTTCATTAGTTCCCAACCCACCTTTGTTTTGATAACAAAGTTTTAAGTGAGAGGATGATGGAAGAATGGCTTGGAAGTTTTGCCGAGAGATAGCATGCTTCCTTGCTTGAGCCTCAGCTGTGACATGCTGGGCTTGAGCCTCAAACAATTTGGAGATTAAATCTTTGATTTGAGTCTTGTAGTTGGTATGTTCATGTTTTAACAAGGACACAGTTTTCTCTAACTCTTCATTTTTCTTTTGATAGTCAGATGCAACCTTTTTAAAATCAGATTTTAAAATATTTAAAAACTTAATATCAGATTCCATATTGTAGTCCTGATATAATTTAACTTTAGCAATGCAAGTTGGAGTACAGAGGTGTTCATATACCTTTTTGTCTTCAGTTCCAGCATCAAAGCTTAAGAAGGAGTCACATCCTGTAACATGAAGCTCAGGTCAACTTCTTGAGCCACAGCAGGTGTTTCAGTTGACTTTCCCGTAGCTTTAGGTGTAGAGGGATGTGTGGAGGCTTGTGAGGTTCCCGGGTTTGATTTGGGAGCCTTGCATTCCCAGGCAAAGTGACCAAGTTGGTTACAATTGTAACATTTGGCCTTTGTCTTGTCAAACCAAAACTTGTTGTTAGTTGGGTTATGGGGAAAATGCCTTCCAGTTCTCTTGAAAAACTTCTTTGCTCTATAAGTTAACAGAGCCATTTGTTAGACAATGTCCACATACTCGACATCATCTGGGCTGAAACATCTAGATCATCAAAGCAATATTGAAAGTCACTAGGATTCCTATTTCCCGAGACAAAGGCACAGCTGTCCTGGAAGGAACTTTGTTGAGCATGTTGAGAACCTTGGAGTCTCAGGGAATATGATGTATGGCCCAGAAGAACAGGATGGCTGCTGGCAGTAAGTCAGGTACTGCTAAGGTTGAGGGGTCATGAGCCTTCAGCAACCATTAAAGCGTTGCTAGCAGGAAGGCTTGAGGGTCTGCTCATCTGGTTGCCCCTCTTGTTCTCGATCTCTAGACGGTATCCATCAAGGATGCCATATAGTTCAGTCATGGTTAGGGAGTTCAGGTTTCCTGTCCTCTTGATTGAGACACAATAGAACGTCCACTCATTTGGGAGTGCACTCATGAATTTTCTTGAGAGATCTCTCAACTCAAGGGCCATTCCCACAGACTAAAGGGAGGAAACAAGATCCATATACCTGAAGTATTGCTGGCTGAGGGTCTCTCCAGCAATATACTAAAGTTCTCAAATTGTTGCTTCAATGAATCTTTCTTGGAGTCATTTGAGCTGGAGTACATCTGGGACAAGGCATAAAACAGTTCTTTGGCTGTCTTGCAATGCTCAAAACCAACCATAATGGAGTTGGGTATTGCAGTCATCAGAACAGTCATATTATTGCTATCAATGTCCAGGTTCTTGCGGTCTTTAGCAGAGTAATCTTCTACATCCTTCTCTATCATAGCAACATTACCACCACGTGCTGCCAACTTTGGTTTGTAAGGACCATTGATGATAGTTTGCCACGTTTTGCCATCTTGATATCTGATGAAGCCTTCAATGCGTCTGCTCCATGATCTAAAGTTTTCAGGGGTGATGATAGGTGCTTTGGTCATCGTCCCCATCTTAACTTCATATTTTTGGTTGAGGGCCATTTTTTAGTGTGGTGGAAGAATGAGTGAAGAAAAAGGTTGATTTGGATGGTAAGATCTCATAATCAAGAGCCTAAAAAGCTTTGATACTAATTACAGGATTGGTTTTTGTCACTTAACACAAGTATAGTCTCTCAAACTCACTTCAATCACACTTGGTTTAGATGATGCATAATCCTTTCTAAGAGTTGATAATAATATACTAAGTAACTAAGAACACAGGAAGATAATATTCAAGGTACTTGTATATATTACTTCTCAACTCAAAGTATTACAAGACTCTTACAAGAAACTATATATAGTAGATCCTACAGTCAGATATACTTTCATACCAACTGGAAACATATGACTAAAGCAAATACTACATTGCTAAAGACATGGTATCTTAGATAAAATATTATCTAAGATATGGTAGTCATGACATGTCCATGACTTACCTTTTGTCACCAACTAAAGTTAGTAACTGTATCAATTGATAAGGAATGAACAGTTGAATAAAGTATGGTCAACTACATGGGCGTGGGAAAGCACCATGCAATATCTCAGAGATTTGCAGCGGAATGTTAGAAGGACCATACTTATGTCCACTGGTTCATAATAGATTCTTCCGAAGGTTAACTGGCTTCGGAAGAACAAGTTTTTCTGAAGCCACTTATTATTCGAAAGAGACTACTTCTTTCCGAGGCTTGAGACATTCTTCAGGTCTTCATACTTCGAATGTCATTGTCTTGAATTCTTTTAAGGGTTGAACTTTGAAAAAAGACTTTGTCTTCAGAAGTTTGAGTTTCACTTCGGAAGCTCCTTCAGACTAGCATTCAAAAGTTCAGCATTTTCCTTCAGAAGTTCTTCATCAATTGCACCAAAATTGTCTAAGTGTTTGTTTTGGTTGCACAAACCTTACTTGATCCAACATGTATCTTGCTAAACCGTAGCATTCATTGTAACTTTTTCACCATCATTAATACAAAATCATTTATGAGTATTATCAGCATTCAATGATATGTATTTTTTGTGTATTTCCGCTACATAATAACTGACTCAATCATCATATTCGATCCTTGTGGATTCACATCAATAGAGAATATCATTCTCACCACTCAGTCAAATGCCTAACTAGGATAAGCAAACCTTTGGTGTAGTAAACTTGCACATTTCATGTCAGTAACCTGAATCCCCCGTTTCCATTTATGAGAAGCCTTTTCCTTGTTACTTATCTTTTTTTCTTAGTAGAGTGTGCCATGATGCTTTTTAGTGGTAGAACTTGTGGAGTGCGAGCAACTGGAGACGCGATACCGTGATTAACATTGAAATGATTGAGGCAATAGTATTAACCATAGAATAACCCCATAGAACCCACCTACGTGATATTTATCAATTAGTCACCAATTTTGAGCCTGTTTCCCCATTTCTTTTCTTAAACCCAATATTATGATCGTTTTTGCTAGCATTTTTGTTTGTTTACCCTTGTGATGGAACCTGAGTTAGAAATTTGTGTTTGAATAGTGATTGAGTTGATTTGTTTCATGTTTTGAATTGTAGTTGGAACACAACAAAGTTAAGTTGAAATCCATTGTGCATTAGAAAGAAAAAAGAAGAAAAAAAATGTTAGAAAGCAAAGTAAAATTGTCAAAGTAGGTTAGGTTGAATTATCGAGTTATGAGACATGAAAACAAATTGTGTTCAACAAAAAAGTTGTGTTGAGAAGCATCATAGTTGTATTTCCATTGAATAAATAGCTAGCTCAAGTTTTCCATCACCATAGTCACTATCTTCCATATATTTCCTACCCGAACCTAAGCCTAACACTACAACCCTGTGAAAGCCCTCTTGATTTATGTAAATTATAGCTTTAGTGGGTGGAGGATTGATTTCTTTGCAAGCCTATGTTCATTAGTTTGTATTATTGTGTGAGTGTTCATAAATAGCCGGCACATCTTTTGCCAAGTCTAGAAATTACATCGAGTGGAGAGAACAATTGTGAGGGATGTGGTATGTGCAAGGGAGCAACCTAGAGTTGAGGAGTTTTAGTTAGGCAATCCAACGGGTTAGAGGTTTGTGTTTCTTAACAGGTCATAATTGCTAAATTAGGAATTGGGTATTGCAATGAACCTTAATAGAATTTAGTATTTGTGTGCCTATGAGTTGAAAATTTTAACTCGAACTATGGAGTTTGAAAAGCAACCTCGCTTCAGGGCAAGCGAGAAACAAGTGTGGGGATGTGATGTAAGGCGTTTGGAATGATTTTTATCATGGTTAATTGGTTAACTTTAATGTATTTAATGTGTTTAAGTAGAAGAAATTATATGAAATAAGTTAACTACAATGATTTCGTGTTTTATAGGTAAAACACAATGATTTGATGTGGCTTGGAGAATGCACATGGATGATAAACGAAGATCATAATGGATGAGGTGATAGAGAATTAAATTACCAGAATGTGGCCGCAAACGGGGATGGAAACAGAGTCCGAACGAAGAAATTATGAAGGATATAAGAATCGGATAAAAGCTGTCCGCCATGACTTACGATGGAATTATGACCTACGGTACAACAAAGTTCAAAATTTCAGAATGCTCCTATCATAACTTACGGTGGAAAGATGACCTACGATGTAAGGTACGCTGAAATTTTATAAGAGGACGGGAAATTTAGGTTTTGACCAACCAATTCATTCCCAGCCGTCTCCAAGTCCCAAGGACGATCAAGAATGATCCCAAAGGATCCTAGAGGAGATTTCAAAGTGTAAGAACTTATTTATATCATTTGGTTTGATTCTTTAATGTTTAGAACAATGTTTTCCTTCGTTTTCGTGTTGATTTTCGTTGCCATGACCGGCTAAACTATTGTGATATTCTCTGGTGGTAGGTTTGTACACGTTTGACTTGTTCTTTCGTTTTCACTTGGGTTATTGTTAAACCAGACATCTTAAGCCAATTGACTTAATTTTTTAATTAGAACTTCTATAATATTTAGGTTGATTGAAACCTATGTTCCGGTTTTTCTGAATCTATTAGATTTCTTTACATCGGGAAACTTCACGAGGGTTAGGATTGGGTTGGTTAGCGTCAGTTGGGTATGATCTAAGTAGTTCATTTACAATAGTCTTGTGCAATCTCATTTGGTCTAACTAAACCAATAATGGTTATGTCTATGTAACCATTCAGGAACATGTAGGACAAGTCATTTGTTGCAAATCTGAAACTGGAGAGGATTACCATTTTAATTATTGTTTACATTTAATCCAAATTCATAGTTGTTTCACCTTAAAATCAATTTTCTTCTCAATTTCTTCTTAATTAAATTTTAAACTTAAATCAAGCATTTCACTTTCCACATATTCCATGTGGAGACGACCTTACTTCCCAATCTACTTAGGTGAGCTAAGATCACAAAATTAAATTGTTTTTTATTAGGCCTGACAAATCGCATAATTTATGGAGGATGTAATTTGGACAATAAATCAACAATAGGAGAATGGCAATGTCTTGGGAATAGGTTGATTTCATGGCAATGCAAGAAACAACAAACGATATACACAACAACTATAGAAGTTGAATATGTGGCTGCATCAAGCTGTTGTTCTCAGATCGTTTGGATTCAACAACAACTTGTTGATCATGTTCTTAACATATATAATACCAAGATTTGGTGTGATAATACTATAGTGTTGAACACAGTGAATAGTCATATCCAACATTCCAAAACAAAACACATCGACATCAGAATGCATATTATCCGTGATTATTTTAATAGAAAGCTTATTAATCTAGAACTACTCAAATCAGATAACAATGCTGATTTGTTTACTATGGTTTTTGATCATTGCCGATTCGATTTTTTGGTTCAATCTCTAAGAATGATTAACTTTTATTAAATATTAACCTTACACCCTCTCAAAAATATTTTTCTATTCATTTTATTAAAAATTGTTATTTTTTTCCTAGATAATCATAATCTACAGAGAGAAAATATAAAAATTGCAGGACCGTTTAAGGGCTTAAACACAATTACAACACAACAACACAATGAGGTGATTAACTAAACTTTAATCAAACAGTGAACTGGGAAACCAAAGTGATACAAAGAACACAAGTAAAGCAAGAGACAGAACAAGAGAGTATGGGTTTCAAGGAGGCAGTATATTGCTTTCTCAAGTTCTTTTACAAGTGTTACAAAGCATAAAGAAAGATACAAGAACTTGAAATACTTATACTACAACCTACAGCCGGCTATACTTTGAAAGCCAGCTGGATACAATTGACTAGACACTAACAAAATCAATTGTAGGATCAAAAGGCATATCTGCCTTTTGACCTTGTGACTATGACATGCCATAGCTCACATCCTTATACATTACAAAAAGGATAAAGTACATAAAGTGGAAAGTTACAGACTCAAGACCTCAATGTACAGTTACCAAAAGCAAGGCCCTTTTCACCAACTCATGTAAGTTGGTGACTTTACAGAGATGCAGCGGAAGAGGTGCTTTATGGAACAGTACATCAGATAAAGCATGTGTACTAAAAGTCTTCGGAAGAAATCTATCTTCATAGGTTGAAGCTTCGGAAGACTTTGTCTCTGAAGCTTCGGAAGACTTCATGTTTGGCTTCGGAAGATATTGGTCTTGGCTTCAGAAGATTTTACACTTAGAGTATTTTCTAATGCTGTGTGTAAAACTTCCGAAGCATTCTTCACTTCAGTACTTAGTGCATGTTGCTGAGACACTTAGGCTGTTTTGGGTTGCATCAGACTTCAGGAATCCTTACAAACTCCCCCTAGGCTGATGCTACCAAAACACTTAGAAGATCTTCAAATGTTGGTAGTCTTCAGGACAATCAGGACCATTCCTTTCTTCATGAGATGGTCAGGATAATCAAGACTCTCATAGTATCTTCTCTTCTCAAAGAGATCATGCAGAGGTAAGTTGATTATGTATTGCCATGAGTAGACATTCTCAACACCTTGATCTCTGATAACAGTCCATCTTTCTGGATTAGTAGAGTAAGTCCAGGATAAGATGGGTGTCTCACTAGTTAGAGGAGCCACTTGAATAGGAGTTGATTGGGCTGCCTCATCATGCACTTCCTCAGGTTGATCTGATTCAGCCTGAGGTGCAGAGGTAGATGACTTTGGCTTCTTCTTCTTAGTCTTTGGTTTAGAAGCCATCCTCTTCTTCCTCTTGGATGTCTTTAACTGAGAAGACTGGTCTGCAGCACCATGTTGATCATCAGTGTCTTTCTCAGTTGGGTGTTCCTCCCTCACAGGTTCAGAAGGAGAGGGAGTTTGACCCTGCCTAGGATCAGAAGATGAAGCTTGCTGAGGCTCAGCTGGAGGTGCTGGTTGAGGTGTCTCTGGTTGTTCAAACTTGACCTCCACTTCAGGTGGGACTTGACTTGGAAGAGAGTGCAAGTCAATGAGTTCTCCACTTTTAATCTTCTGCTTGATCACCCTAATATGCTCATCCATAGTGGATAGAGACATGGGGCCAAGTCTCCTTCCGGAGAATCCATACAGCTTCAAGAAGCTCACCATTCTTTGTTGTCAGCAGACTTCTTTGCATTCTTTTGAATGATGGCTCTTGACTTTGCAGCTTCTTCCCTTAGCTTCCTTTTAGTTGTCTTTCTTTCTTGACTACTCAAGCTCAAGTTGCTTTAGATACTCGAACTCAATGAAGTCATAGGACAAGGGAAGAAGTGCATCTGCCTGATAGAAGCCTGTGGCACTCAGGTAGTTGATCATCTTGATCCTATCTTCTTCTTTATCTACCTGAGGTTCTTGTGGAGCCACATCTTCCTGCAAGACTTTCTTGAACTGGTGAGAGAGTGGGAGCATGCTTGTAAAGTCTTTTCTGTCTCTTCTCCTCTTTGAGTTGGAGAAGTATCATTGCATCCTCTTTCTCCTTCAAACTCTCTGACCATTCCTGTCAGCCAGTTCATTTAACTCTTCTAAGGGGAGGGAGATGATTTCATCAATGTCATAGTTCCTGGTCTGTAAGTAGGTAATCCTGACTGCCCTTAACTCATCATCTGAGTATTTGGTTGGGAGCAGCCCTGATTGCAGCTTGCATGAAGCTAGATGACCCAGTAGAACTTTCTCCCCTTAGTCTCCTTTCCTCTCTCTCTCTTCCTCCTCAATTTCCTCAGGAGTCATTATCCTTTTCCCTTTGTCACCAACAGACCTTATGACTCAGGGTGATTGAGGCTTGGCCTTCAGTGCTTGGAGTAGCTTCCATGCTCTGGCCAGAGAGAGGCTGAGAAACACCTTCACCAGAGGTGTCTCAGATGGAGTTTGGACCTCTGCAGCAGTTGTTGATGATGAGACAGGGGTCTCAGTTCTGCCATTGGGCCTTCAGTCAAGGTTTCCCCTATGAAACTAATCTTAGGTCCACCTCAACATCCAGGTTGACCGATGACATTGCCTGATTCCCTAAGTCTCCTTCTTAGAGTAAACGCTGCAAGGATCCTGTCTTGGATTCTTTGAGCCAGCCTGTCAGCTTGTCTTGAATAGCTTGGATTGACAAGTGGCAAGTTGACTACTAAACCATCCAGTCTTTCATAAAAGCTCAGGCTTTGGAATTGAAAAACTTCTTTTGCCTTGAACTCTTTGAAGTATAAGGGCTCTCCTGTCATCATCATACCTCCACTTATGATGTGATTGCCAGTTCCTAGTGGTGGAGATGAGAAAGCCCTTGGTATACCTTCCTCAAAGAGACTCCTGATGAGAGAGTCTATAGAGTCCACATTAATGTGAACTTGAGGAAGTTGCTGAGAATGCACAACAGCAAGTGAGGATGGTGAGTCCTCTATGTCCATTCCCTCTAAAGGACTCCCAGTTCTGTGGTTGTAACAACTTTCTCCCCCTTTTTGGTAGCATCACCCACTTGCATAGGTGAGCTGGAGGATAAGTCAATCACTTCCACAGGTTCGTGTTCCTGGTTGAGCTCTCCTTAAAGGTCTCCCAGCTAGTTTTTCCTGCAGATATGAAATCTGTAGTTGCTGATCATTGACCCTGTTTTGCAGGGTAGTCACCTGAGATTCCAAGTGACTAACCTTAGAGACTAAATAGGTGCATGTTTTGACAGTTTTTGCACCTTTAGTCTTAAATTCCCCTCATCTTCATCAGAAGATTCATTGGGGGATGAGATGATTGGACCAAAGTCCTCTCTCTCACCACCAGCTTGAGTTTCTTGGCTGCTGGTTTTCCTCTGCTCACTGGCAGCCTCAGTTGAGATGCCAAGGCCTGAGTTGCCATGGTTGAGGTCTTAATGATGTAATCACTTTCAAAAGTGAGAGCCTCTTCCAAAAGCTGAGTAGCCTCCATGGACATCCTGAACAGGTCAGAAGTGTCCACCTCAGTAGTAGGTGACTGATGGGGGATAGACTGAGGAGAGTCAGAGGTACTCATCTCTCTTGAGTAGGGGAGGAGAAGAGAGACTCATGGTACTCACTGAATCTAAGTCTTCATCAGTGTAAAGGATAGTTGGGAATTGTTGGTTGAGATCCAAAGGCTGGGATGGTAGCTGTCCCCTGAAGGTTGTTCACTTGAGTGTTGAGACTCAGAGTGAAGGCTTAAGGCTGGGGGCTAGTGAGCTCATCAGGGTGAGGTTGAGGAACCTCAGCCCTGATAGGTGAAGTAATGGGAGTGGTTTGCTCCTCAGGAGAAGGGAGCTCTAGTTTCCACTTCTCCTGTAAGGTTGAGTATTTGGGGGGCCTGCACAGACTCAATAGCCTGAGCAGGGGTTGTTTGGATTTTCTTTGGTAGGTGAGGGTGATTTTGGTCTTTTAATGGTAAGGACAAAAGAGGTGTGGGTTCAACACTAGCTTGTGTTGCTAGTTGTCACCTTGAGCAATGACCTCTAACATTTTGGGACTAGGGCTGTTTCTACCCCTGAGAAGCCTACAGTTGGCTTCTTCATTATTTTAAAGATGTCGGGCTTCATCTGTCCCAATTTAAGAATATTACCTGTTTCCTCAACTGTGAGCCCAGTTCACAGTTGAGAATGTGTTGATATATCTAGAGGAAACATAATACTCTAAGGAGTCTAAGTTTGCAAGTAAATTAGTATAAACAAATTGTGAATACTGAACTTGACCCCCTGAACCATTCCATGAACTATAAAGGAGAGATCCTCAGGAATCTGGTCCCATCCACCATGCTTGTTTGACAAGCTGTGGATGACCACATGGAGCAGGAATTTCCATTGGGATGAGACCTTCCCTTTCCTAAAGGTCTTAACAGAGAAATCTCCCTCATAGCCCATCTACTCAAAAGAAGATTAACAGCTTCTTTTGGGAAGGACACCTCACCTTCTTCATCATCCAGCTGCAGATGTTGATTGATGATGGCCGGATAGTGATGAAGATTGTCCTCCCTTGCACTGTGGCAGACAGTGCCTTCACCCCATCCATAATGACCTCTTGGTAGGTCTTCCAGATTTCAAGCAAGTGATCCTCATATAGAGTAGGATCAATGGTCAGGGAGGTGAAATAGTTTGACAGAGTCAAGAATTGGCAAATCTCTGAGAAACTTGCATCTTTCTCAGAGCTTAACAGAGCAACTTGATTATGTTGCCTGTGAAGTTGCATGGGAGAATCAGGGTTGTTTCTGCGGTTAAGGTGGCCATTTCAGAAGCTAAGGGTGAAGAAAGGTAGAAAGCAAAGGCGGTTTAGAGAATTAGGTTAGAGAAATAGTAGAATTGAGGAAGATAGTGGGAAAGAGGGGGAACGATGGGTATTATATGAAAAGGGATTTGAACCAAGTTAATGAAAGAGGATAAACTTTGAAATCGGAAGTCGGTCCCACCTCTGAAAAGGTAGTTTACTTTTGCTCAAAAGTAGTTTTCTTGGAATTCGAAAAGCTTCCTAAGTTATTTGTCTTCGGAAGTTTTGATTGAAAAAGCTTCTGAAGCTAAAATGGCTTCGGAAGATTTTCTGAGAGTCTTGAAGATTTATGCTTCGGAAGAGAAATAACCCTTGAAGTGTATAGGAATAAACAAAGCTTCCGAAGGTTAATTTTGGCGGAAGGAAAAGGTCCATAAAATAAAAAGTGTCTGAGATAAGAATTTTAAGCTTCGGAAGATGAATTTGACTTCTTCCGAAGGTAAAATCTCTTAGACAGTTATGTATTTTGAAAATATGTTTTTCTTCCGAAGATAAAATTTTATCTTCTGAAGTATCAAAAATTTTCAAGAATCTAAGGAAAGTCTTCAAAAAGAATTTACATCCAAAGAAAACATGAGCTTATGAAAGTGATGAACTAGACAACTTAGGACACACATATTTTAAGAAGAAATAATTAGAATTAGTTTTAAGAAAAAGTCTACTCAAAGTTAATCATCCCAATAGCTGATATCAGATACTTAAATCTCTGTTCATCAAAAGCTTTTGTGAACAGATCAGCATATTGTTCATCTGTATGAACTTTGACTAGTTTAATTAATCCTTTTTCATAGTTATCTCTTATTAAATGATACTGATGTTGATGTGTTTGGTCCTTGAGTGCGGCACAGGATTCTCAGTGATAGAGATAGCACTATTGTTGTCTATGTGGATAGGAGTCTCTTTGAAGTTAAATCCATAGTCTAGCATCTGATTTTGAATCCAAAGCACTTAAGCACAGCAGCTTGCAGCAGCAATGTATTCAGCCTCAGCAGTTGATGCAGACACACAGGATTGTTCTTGCATTGCCATAGACCACCCTTCCACCAAGGAATTGACATCCCCCGGATGTAGACTTTGCAGTCATATTGCAACCACCATAATCACTATCTGTATAGGCATACAGATTGAAATTTGGATTCTTTGGATACCATAGACAAGTGTTGAAGCACCTTTGAGGTATCTTAAAATCCTTTTCACAGTGATTAAGTGAGACATCTTAGGGTTGGCTTGATATCTTGCACAAATACATGTAGCAAACAGATATCAGGCCTGCTAGCTGTAAGATACATAAGAGACCCGATCATAGCCCTGTATAAGTGCTCATCTTCACACTCCCCCTCAAGATCTGGACCAAGGGAGTGGTTTCTGGCTATGGGTGTCTTAGCAATCTTACAATCAGTCATGTTGAACCTCTTGAGTATGTCTTGAACATACTTTGACTGACTTATGAAGATACCATCTTCAACCTGCTTCACTTGAATTCCCAGAAAGAAGTTGAGTTCTCCCATTGAACTCATCTCAAATCTGTCTTCATCAGCTTCTCAAAGTCTTTGCAGAGCTTTGGATTAGTTGAACCAAAGATGAGGTCATCTACATATACTTGAACCAGCAATAAGTCATTTCCCTGTCCTTTGATGAAGAAGAGTTCCATCTATAGTACCTCTCTGTATCCATGTTTACAAAGATACTCAGATAGTGTCTCATACCACTTTTGGGGTGCCTGATGCAGCCCATAAAGAGCTTTGTCAAGCTTGTAGACATAATCAGGATGATCAGGATCTACAAAACTAGGTGGTTGTTTGACATAACCTCCTCATCAATCACTCCATATAAGAAAGCACACTTTACATCAAGTTGGTAGACCTTGAAGTTCTTGGATGCAGCAAATGCCAGGAATATCCTAACAGCTTCTAGTCTTGCTACAGGAGCAAAGACATCAGTGTAGTCATCTCTCTTCTTGTGTGTATCCTTGAACAACTAGTCTTGCCTTGTTCTTGATGATGATTCCTCTATCATCTTCTTATTTCTAAAAACCCATTTGGTTCCAATGGTAGTCTTCCCATGAGGAAGAGGACAAAGGTTCCAAACTTTCGGCCTTTTGAATTGAAGCAGCTCTTGTTGCATAGCTTCAACCCAACTTCCATCCTTTAGAGCTTAATCAACTTTCTTGGGCTCTATCTGAGATAAGAAACAAGAGTGAAGACAAACATTTGCTTCATGGGTTTGTCCTCTTGTTCTTACCCCTATGACAACATCTCCAATGATGTTTGTGGTGGGGTAAGACTTGTGGATCCTTAGCTGAGGGATCACAGCAAGTTGTTGAGAAAGATTCAAATTTGAGAAATTTAGATATGGTCTTGAAGATTCACCCTCCACATTATCACACTTATCAAGATTAACTTGATCCAATGAGTGTGTGAGACATCATTGATGCTGTCATCTATGGTATGGTTATTAGCATCAAGAAATTCCTGATCACTATCACCATCACCATTGTTGTCTTCTACAAGTGAGGTGTCTTTATCTGGTTGAGAGGCCTCTGAGCTGGAATTTGAAGGCATGCCAGATGTATCAGCTGAATTTGTCATTGTTGTGCTGATAGAAACCTCATTTGCTGAAGTAGTTCCAACTGGAGCTGATGATGTATGAGTTGAAGGTCTCCTAGCTCAAATCTTGGATCAGGATCACCTGTATTTAGATTTTCTGCAGATCCTGAAACATGCTCACAAGATTTGTTAAAACAGTTGGTTACTAAATCAAGATCAAACAGCCATCCGGACCAGAACCAGCCCACACAAGGAGTGTGCTCATTGAAAGTCACATTGGCTGACTCCTCAACAATTTTAGTTCTGAGATTGTATACTCTATAAGCTTTAGCTTGGGAAGAGTATCCAATGAAATGTCCATCATCTGATTTCTCAGCAAACTTGGCAATTTGATCTTTGGTATTCAAGATGGTGCAGGGACATCCAAATGACCTGAGAAAACCAATTAAAGGTTTCCTCTTGTGCCAAAGTTCATAAGAAGTCTTACCATGTGTCTTAACTACTAAAACTCTGTTTTGCACATAGCAAGCAGTATTAACTGCCTCTACCCAGAAGGTGATAGGCAGTTTAGAGTCAGACAACATAGTTCTTGCAGCTTCAATAAGTGTCCTGTTTCTCCTCTCAGCAACTCCGTTTTGCTGAGGAGTCCTGGGAGCACTATATTGTCTTGTAATACCTTTTTCATCACAAAATGTATCAAGGATTTGGTCTTGAATTCAGTTCCTTGATCACATCTTATGATTTTGACCTTGTGATCACATTGATCTCAACTTTTAAGATGAAATTCTTCAGAATCTCAGGGTTTCATCCTTAGTTCTAAGAAAGAAGACCCAAGTGAATCTTGTAAAATCATCTGTGATCACCAGACAGTAAGAGGTCCTTCCTAAACTCATTACACTGGTGGGGCCAAAGAGATCCATATGTAACAAGTGTAGGGGAGTAGTGATGGAGTTCTTTTCCTTAGGCTTGTGAGATACCTTGTGTTGCTTCCCTTTCAGGCATGCAACACAATGATCATCACTTGTAAACTCTTTCTTTGGCATTCCAGTTACCAGATCATGTTTAATTAATTTATTCATGTTCTTAAAGTTTACATGGCACATTCCTTTATGCCATAGGAAAGACTCATCACTATTTGCTTTAGATAGAAAGCATGAAACTTATCCAGAGGGAGATGTTTCTTGCAAATCCATCTTGTACATGTTCCCTTTCCTGGGGGCTCTGAGCAGGATATGCTCATGAGGAATGACCACACCAGGCTTGAGAACAATGCACTCATGCTCAGTAAAGAGCATGTTATGACTCTGATCACAAATTGGGATACACTCAGAAGATTGTACCCAAGCTCCTTAACAAAGTTTACCTTCTCAATGCTGAGCTTACCATTTGTGACCTTGCCCCTTCCAGAAATGTAACCACCTTCATCTCCTCCAAAAGCACTGGTCCTCCATCAATTCTCTCAAAATTATAGAGTAGAGACCTATTGCCTGTCATGTGCCTGGAACAGCCACTGTCAATTATCCAGACATTCCTGTTTGTCTTGAGCTGTTCCTGCACAAAGAGAATGATTAGTTACATTTGGAAACCCAAGCCGTACTTGTCTTGGGCTCATTAAGTGTAATAGAAGATAATGCAACAGTAATAGATCCTATGGTTGTACTATAGGGATCTTCAGCTGTGTTGATGGAGAAAACCTCAGTCATTTGGTCTTTCTTAGACTTCCACACCACCTTTGGAGTCTTGGACTTGACCTTCAAAACCTTAAAAGCTTTGGAACTTCACAAGTTTTGATGACTGATCCTTCGGAAGAATCTACAGTCACTGCAGCAGACTTCAGTGCTTCGGAAGAATTCCTTTCTTCCGAGACCAACTTTGCTTCCGAAGGTAATTTCCATTTACCTTCTTCTTTGATTTGGAGCTTCCGAAGGAAACAGACTTTCCTTCTGAAGCTTGAGACTTCTTGAGACTCTTTGAAGTCTTTGTTTTGGTCATGTGGACAGTACTTTTAGGATTGTATGGGCAATCCTTGGCAATGTGAGAAGTACTTTCACACATAACACAGAACATTTTCTTCTTCAAAGAAGTCTCCTTTTGAGAGCAAGACTGGCTTTGGTCACATCCCTTCCCACCTTCTCTTGGTAGATGCTGAGACAGTTCCTTTGGGCTGTGAACTGTTCTTGGAGTTTGATGGTCCAGGCTGTGCAGCAGTGGTACACAGCAGCTCAGTCTTCTTCTTTGTACTGAGATGATTTGAACATGAACCATGACTCTTAGCTGAGGAGTCTTGGTTGATATCTTCAGTCCTTACTACTTTAAAACCTGCAGAGATAAACACTTGTTTCTGCTTAGCATCAAAAGTAGCCTTGATTTCTTGAGCCTTCTTTGCTTTCCTTTTGCTCTTCCTGATCAAGTTCTTTCTTTTGGACTTGGTCATCACAGTTGATTTCTTCTCCTCAGAAGGATAGTGGCCCTTGGAAGAATCCTCTTCTTCACTCCTCTCAGAGGAATTCTTCACTATCACTTCTTCATCATCCTCACTTACAGGATCTATGAGAGGAAGCTCATCTTCACAAGTTCCACACCTAGGAGATCTCACAGACAAGATTGTGTGTGGAGGAGCTATCTCATTTGATCCCAGTCCCTGTCTATTTTGATAACAAACCTTGTTGTGCAGGGATGAGGATTTCATGTTCTTGAAGGTCTCTTCTTCAAGAACACTCTTCTCTGCCTTGGCTTTGCTGATCACAAGCTCAGCTTGGCACTCAGTTAACTTAGTGATGAGATCTTGGATCTGAGTTCTAAAATCTGTATGTTCATGTTTTAGTACTGAAATGGTTTCTCCAAGTCCTCTATCTTTAACTTGTAATCATTTTCAGACTTTCTAAAATCAGATTTTAATATGTTTAATGACTCAAGATCAGATCTCATCTCTAGGTTGTAGGACCTGTATCTATTTACTTTAGCAATGCATTCAGGGGAGCAAAGATGTTCCAATACCTTGGATCATCATGGTCAGCCATCAGTGTTTGGTTTGGAGAAGCATCCTCCACCTGAAAACTTCAGTCAAAGCCTCCCTCTTCAACAGCAACAGCAGCATGTTGCTTTGTCTTCTCAGCCTGAGGGGCTTTGTCAGTGTAGTTTGGTCTGGGTTGTGTTTGGCCCCCATTAGCTTTAGGTGCCTTACACTCCCTAGCAAAGTGACCCATAAGGTTACAGTTGTAACACTTAACTTTGCTTTTATCCAGCCCAAAACTTACCACTGGTAGCATTGCTTGGAATCTTCTTCCTGTCCTCTTGTAGAACTTCTTGGCTCTGTGAGTGAGGAGAGCCATCTGCTGAACTATCTCCATGTATTCCAGGTCATCTGGATGGATACAGTCCAGGTCTTCAAGAGTGAAAGATAATTCCCACAGCTTTCACCTGCAGACACAAAGGCTTGAGAAGAACTTGTCTCTTGGAATGGGCTTCCTTGAGTAAAGTTCTCCCTTGGTGTCTCCGGGAAGGTGATGAAAGGACCCTTTTGTGAGTTGTCAGGGTAGCATATGAGATGATGTTGGGGTTCTATGCTGTCCCTTTCAACCACATGAAGGGCTGAACCCATTTGATTGTTGGAGTTGCCAGATGAACCTTGCATGTTGATCTCCATCTGGTATCCACTGAGAATCTCATACAACTCTGTAAGAGTAAGAGTCTTAAGGTTCTCAGTCCTCTTGATCACCACACAATAGTGTGTCCATTGCCTAGGAAGTGAGGACATGAACTTCCTTACAATGTCCCTGTTCTCAAGAGGAAACTCCTCCATCCACTAGGGTATCCACAATCTCAACATACCTGAAGTATTGTTGGGTCATGGTCTCACCTGCTTTGAAGGTGAAATTCTCAAACTGCTGCTTCAGAAGATCTTTTTTGTTCTCCTTGGCTTCAGAGGAGCCTTCATACATCAGCTTCAGTGCATCCCACAGCTGTTTGGCTGTCTTGCACTTCTTAAAACCTCTGTATACAGAGTTTGGGAGAGCAGTCTGAAGAGCAGTCATGGCCTTTCTGTCAATCTCTA